>CM051515.1:52079495-53329495 GCA_028015205.1 Mytilisepta virgata
GTTAATTTACATGAGTAAATAAGTAAACAATAATAAAACAATATAAAATTTATAGTGAACAGTTGTATTTTGTTGTTTTTTGCAATAAATACATCAGAATTTTTTAATATTTCAGATCGCACAGCTAAAGCATGGGATCTTCAAACAGGGAAAGAGGTCATGTCATTTTCTGGTCATCCCAACAATGTGATGTCTGTGAAATATAATGAACTGTTGAATCTGGTATTTACTGTGTCACAGTCATATATAAGTGTTTGGGATTATCGTATGAAGTCTAGTCAGTGTGTCAAAACATTAAGGTAAGTCAGTCACTCCATATTGGAAGTTGGCACAGTAATGAAAAATAGAGTGCTTGTATGATTTAAATTGACCAACCGAAAATGGTTAAAGTTGGATATTTTTCCCAATCAGGAGTCAGATTGGAAAATGATCAGAAAAATTTATAAAATTTGAGGAATTCAGGGTTGAAATTTCATACTTTTTACAAAAATTTAAGCATTTTTAGACAGAAAACCCAAGCATCACATTTCTAGCATTTTCATGCTAAATATTTACATGAAAAATTTATACATTCATTCATATATAGAAATTGGTCTATTTAAAAAAAAAAAATGATACAAAGTTTACACTGGTTGTTATTGTAGCCTGTCTGTTGTTTTCCTTCATAAAGAAAGGTGAATATACATAGGAGCATGAAAAAAAGTTATGCCAAGTCTATAGTAGATACTATTGAAGTTACTCTGTAGTAGACGACTTTCAAATAAGTAAATTTTCTTGATACATTTAATATTATAAAACATATATATATCATTGGTGGAATTTTTCCCAACTGACCCCAGATCAAATGGAGTAATTTTTGCAATCTAAATTAGAAGTGGAAATTTGTCTATTGTCTATCACAAAAGAATGTGAAGGTGTATTATAAAAATTATTGGAAATGATATTTTAAACTAGAATGTTAATTGTAAAAGAATATTAATTTGATTTTTAGCTCATCAGGGTTAACCCATGATGGACCAGTGACTTTCCAGTCTGGCACGAGACAAAGTGAACTACCTCCAGGAGAACATAACATAAACGATATAGCCCTTGGTACTGACGGGACTACATTGTATAGTGCTACTGGTAGTATGGTTAGGGTCTGGGATTTAAAAAGGTTTGTCAATTTTTACTATTTGGTTTTAAGAGAATTAATTATCTCACCTTATTTTGATATATTTCACTGCATATGATTTGTATAAATTGCGACATAAATATTATGTTCATGTTGAATATTTTGATGATGATAGTTCTTTTTAAAAGTGCTGTTATTCTGCATATAATCAAATCACAGATATTATTAATGAGCACACCGAGCGCTATAGGAGCATATGCAGTTTCTACATATGGGTCATTTAGAAAAGTGTTTAATGGGGGCAGCCATTATGCAATCCGAAGTGAATATATTTGTGCTACATACTAAGGCTAGAAAAATTTTGTTCGCCGGACACAGAAGTAAGTAAAGTAAGGGAAATAACTTGCTTCAAATTACAGTTTTAGAGTCAGAATTGTGATACCGGAAATGAGTTTCTGGAACGGGCTTTTGCTCTGCTAGCATCATTGGCCAAGCCAACAGCATATTATACTTTACTATAGCAACTACTGGTAAAATAACTATGTTGTTTTTAGCGTGCAAATCAAATAACTCCAGTTCTGCCAAGGGAAATAGCTGTTATATTGCTCTCGTCAGTTCATGTGATACTCAATGAGAGCAAAATAACTCTCTGCCAGAATCGACGAGAGCGTGATACTGTAACTGATATTTTGTCCATGAGTTTAGTATAGTATAATAATAACGTTATGGCCTTCAGAAGGCAATAATATCCATAATTATTAAATCTCGATTTCTGTTATACCAAAAAGATAATTAATGTTTTTTTTTTTTTGTTGTAGTTTCTGTGCAATAGGAAAGTTGAATGGTGGTCATCAGGCAGCAGTTATGGTATTAGCTGCAGAAAAACAAGATAAAAGAGATATTGTTGTAACAGGGTCTAAAGATCATTATATAAAAGTAAGTTTCAAGTTTGTGTATATATCTTGCATTATAATTATTCTCAGGAAGATGTAAAAAAAAATGGGAGGATGGGAGAAAAATGAACAAATAAAATAGTGCCATAAACATGATCACTCAAACGTCATTATAAAAACAGTTCTCAGAATCTCAGACACATTTTAAGTAATATGAAGAAGTGATTTGGTGAACTCAAAAATCACTAAGTATAGATGGGAAAGAATGTCCAAGCTAAGGAAAAGTACTTTTATATCTAATCTTCATCTTAAAGTTACAACAAAGCGTTTGAAATGTAGAAAAATCTTTCACCCCACTGCAATTTCAAGAAGTACCAAGCACTTATTTCATTTTCCCTTTGAAATACAGACTTTTATGATATAGCATAGGGCTGTATAAAATGTATTTTGATATATTATGTAAATGATACACAATGTTTATTTTTTTCTGTTTAAGGTGTTTGAAGTTTCTGAAGACAGAGCAGGAGTTTTAACACCTAAATATAACTTAGAACCACCCCATTATGATGGTATTCAGTCATTAGCTATTAAAGGAAATACTTTATTTTCTGGCTCTAGAGATACTTGTATAAAAAAGTGGGATTTAAATACACACAAATTAAAACAGGTAATTAGCAGATTGTAGTTTCAGAATATTGTTCCACATTCTGTGGATTCAGTTTTTTATTGGATATCAGTTTCATGTTTTGGTGAAAAGCTGTTGACTGGAGGATGCCAAAGGGCCATTTTCTGTCTATATATGTTAATTACTTTAGACGTTTGCAAAAATGAGTTTCATGCCTTTTAAACTGTATCAACACATAGCCTAGTATGTGTCCTCTTAAGAACAGCTACACCAATAAGTAAAATGCATTAATATTTCTAAACATAGCTTTAGTCGACAGTTTTAATTTGAAGTCTTTAAAACAGTTGTTTTATATTCAGAACCAAAACCAATTTGCTGTATCTCATGTTCATTTTAAAATTTATTTAAAAAATACAGTAATTTTGGAAGCATGAGGCACTTTTAAATGCATTTAGCATTCATGCAAAAGTTGATAAAAGTTTTTTAATCAAAGGGAAATAACTTTGTTTGATGTTTTCTTTCAGTCCATAAACCAAGCACACAAAGATTGGATATGTGGATTAAGTTTTATACCTGAATCTAATATTGTATTAAGTGGATGTCGTGGTGGATATTTAAAACTGTGGAATACTGATAACTGTCAGTGTATGGGAGAAGTTAAAGCTCATTCCTCACCTATTAATGCTATAGCAACAAATTCGTCAGCAATATTTACTGCCTCTAAGTAAGTTTTTAAGTTTGTTTCATGCGAAGATTTTCTCAGAAAAGCTTTCCATTTAATTGTCCAGAGTGATGAAATTTAATAAACAGAAAATTTGTTTCTGTCTTGTGTGGAAAAATACTTTTCTGGACAACAGCAGTTTGTGGTAATACCTACAACATTGTTAATCTAATTATATCACAATCGATTTCCTTGGATTACTGCTTGGGGAAACACTCATGACAAAAATTAACAAATGGGTTGTTTAAAATATTAAAGACATTGAATGCAAATATCCACAGGAAAAAAATGTCAAGAAATTTAATCTCTAAATTATAATTACAAAAATCAATATATGATTTTTATTTCTTTTCTTTTTACAGTGAAACTGCAGTGAAAATTTGGCAGTTTAACAGAATACAAACATGTGAATTTTATATTTGATTCTCTCCCCTGATTTTGCTTTAGTTTCATTGCACGATCATTGTCGTAACCTATCCTAAGGTCTATATCAACACTTGTATCGTAATCGCCATTTACACGGAAGATTTCAATGAAGACATTTCTTGGATATATTAGAGTTAATCACATGCCACTATTTGATGGACGTATGATGTAGCAGAAATGCATGTTTTTGTCCAGATTTGTATTAGAACCTCTCCACTTTTTCCTGGATATATTTTTCTGTTATCTATATGAAATCCTGTCTGTAAAGTTTTAAAATACTGTATCTCATTTGAATGTGTAGTTGAATGATAGAACTTGACAAAATTTCACTTTAACTCTTTTTCCAACCACTGAATTCTTTTTTGTGTTGGCCATATCTAAACTAAAAAAGAGGTTTCTTTGAAGGGCATGCTAAGTACTGAATAATATTGTGTCCATCAAATAATATTGATACACATCAGCACTCCCATATTTATATAAAAAAAAAGATAATTCTAAGTGCATCATTCTGTACATATATCCATATAAATTTTAATTCATATTTAAAATATATTCAGTTTACAAACAAATTTCCATGTACATCTCCATATTTTCAATATCATATGTAAAATATCATTTCACTAGTATATTGTAAATTGTAAAGAGGATTTTAACTGCTGAATATCTCCATGTGAGCTTTGTCAAATCAAAGAAAGTTTTTTATGCAAACAAATATTTTGTTGTTGATGGTTTGGGCACACATGGAAGTAGGTGCTTCAGATTTGACACAAAATAGAATTAGTCACCATTTTACTGATTTGTGCCACTTAAGTATTCACTATGGTGCTTATGCATGTTGTGTTTGTATATGTGCCTTTCCAACACAAAATGTCATGGACTTTGCTAACAAATTACAGGACTTTTCAGTGTACATAATTTCAGGAGGTAAAACTTTTCAAATGTTAACCTTCAAAAGTGACACATTGTTTTGCTTTGAATGTTGTCATAGCTATTTATTTTAAGAAATTCAACTTTTTTTAGGTATGCTTTTTCATTTCAGTTTGCAGATTAGAACATTTTATTTATAAATAGTTAACAGAAACTGGACAGTTTGTATTTACATGTTTTCAAGGTCTAAAAGATAAAGAATATTCCATTGAAACACAGACACTTATGAAATCACCAATTTATTTTAAAAGAAAACAATAGCATTAAAATTGTAATAAGAAGACATGTTTAAATTATCAAAGACCAGTTTCTGAAATGACCATTTTGTTTTAGTTTATTTTGATTTTATTTTGTTATTTAGTTGCTTCTCTTTCTTTTATTTGCACCTTATAGTGACCACACTGTGGGAATCTGGAGGACCAAATCAGGACACGAAATCTCAGACTCCTCCATTGACCAGTCCTAGAAATAGAGCAGAAAATTTTATCTATAAAAGATACAGATAACAGAGAATATGGCCTACCAAGACAGGGTAGTCCAATTATAACAGAATCATTGCCATGGTAACTCAGCAGCTTCAGAAAAGAAGAATCAATTATAAAAAAAGAGAGATAATTCATCAACATATCATTAACAATCTCTACAAATACGGCACAAGACACAAAATATTTTCTTTTAAATAGTACTAAAGAGGCTTCTTCATGCCAAAAGTTTTGATTCCCATAGATGCCAACCATTATGATTTTTACGTAATTGTTATGAATTTCAGGACAAAATTACGGTGTTACGGTTTATAGTCTATCATTACGGATTTCCGTTCATTACCAGTCCAAGACCGTTCCTGGTTTAGATTTTAATCTTTCATTACAGGTTATTAGCGTGGAAAGATAAAGCGCAATAGAGAGTCAGATTTTTTAAATACTTTCGGGATGTCTCAGGATTATTTGCTTTATAAAACGATCTATTTGGTTTTTGTACGATTCCGAATATATTGATGAACGCAATAATATTCTATGAAAAATTATGATTACTGAACAAAGTTGCAAATTACTGACAACTCAGATTGTTTTTACTGATAGGATCGAAAGGGTTTGGCATCTATGGATTCCTTTTGTTTTTGGGTTTTGGGTTTTGTTAGATCTTATTTAGGGGAAGGGTGGGAAAATAGATTAATGTAGCTAAAGTGCTAAATGGATTTTTATCGAGGTCAAAAAATGCTTGAAAACATGTTTACTAATTTGTATATACAGTGTATTGTCTGATCATTTGTAATTTCATATGTTTCCAGGGCGCTGATCTGCTTTATGCTCAATTTTCATTTTCCAGTGCATAGTGTATAGTTCTAATTATAATATTACTGCTTATAAAGTAAATTACCATTAACATTTTCAGTTTTTTAGCATTTTATCGATCAATCCAGAATTGCATACGAAAAATATTAAATTATGATGAAAATTCAGGCAGAAGTTACATCAGTATAGTAGTTTTTTTTAGACAGATACTCATTTGTAAACAGATATAATGAAGTGTGAATAGCTTCATAGAAAATTTAATAGTTTAATAGTGATTGAGGGACCAAGTTCACATAAATTCTGTAAAATAGACTTTATTAGTTGTAATTTCATAAATTTTACAATATGATTTAAAATTTTGTCTGATTAACTGGTTCATTTTATGGACTAAGTTGCCACCGAATTGATTTGATATTTTATGTCTACAAGCAGACTTTATCAATGTATAAAATTTTTCCAGTAGCGACATGAACCATTTTCCGTGTATTACTGTAATGGGAGTAACCAATAGGAATACACTGAATATACAATATTCTATGACATTACTGGTGTCAGTAGACAAAAACAGAAATATAATCATTGATCTTCATAACATGATCTCTTGTATCCCTTTCAACTAAATGTCTCAGAAAGCCAACATGAACTCCTATACATACTTTTTTACTTCAGTTTTAAAAAACGTAATTTACACAAAAAAAATGAATCACCCTTCTTGAACACAAGAATAGTTTTATATGTGATCTCACCGTGACATCATCCAACATGGCATTTATGGTAATAATATATTAATTAATTATAAATATTTTGAATGATTTTGATTTTCTCATCTGTTATTCATGAGATGGTATTATTGTGAGAGAGATTTGTAACTTTCCTTTTCATGTTTTAGATAATGGATTATCTACCTTTGATCAGGTGTTGATTTGTTTTATATGTTTTGGTAAATTTTTTGGGACCAAGTGTTTTGTTATGGCTGTGAATATCGTATAGTTTCAGCATTTAATAATATTAAAAGAATAGTATTTCATTCATGTTGATTATCTCAGTTCGTGTACCTCTTTTTCTTTAAAAGATTACCGGTAGCATTATTTAGACAAAGAGCATTTACATTTTTGATATTATAAAGGTAACTTTTTACAAACCTCAACTTGTTCAGAATTTTATCCATTATATCAAAGCTTAGGATTAGTCAAAATATCCAAGAAAAAAGTTTTCTAGGATTCATTAGTTTCTAAAATTGTTATTTTATATCAGAAACCCAATGCAACTTTTGAGATGTGAGTAATTCATTTTAAAATATGATGTGTTCAGTTAGCCAAAATGTACTGTAGTTTGTTTCTCATCCAAGATTTGTCTTTTCCGGGTAAATTTTCTTTGTAATTGAACTGTTGACAGAGTTCATGTTCGTATTTCAGTGCCAGAATTATTATGTTATAATTTTTATATAATTTTTTGCAAATTAATTTTATTGTAGCTTAAACAAGGTCACAGTTTCATGTATTAGTACAACACATTAAAATCTAGTTTATCAAACAGTTTATACAAACAAGGTCAGACTGTATATTATATATGTTGAATAGTTAAGTTTGAAGTTGTGCTATCTTTTTTTTGCATATGAAATTTACTAGATATGAGGGTCTGCATGTTATCACATTATAATTATCTGATTTTGTTGAAGTCTTTCATAAGTAACCAGTTAATAATTCATATCAAGTATATATATACCCATTGATACTATATAGTAATTAATTCCCCCCTATTTAATCCTTTATGGAAAATCATACAGTATTCACCCATATTTTACTCTAGTTGTTGACCACCATCCTAAATTCCTGATACCTTCCGAACATATTTTACTCTACTGTCATCTCTATTTACCGAAATTAAAATTGTGGAAAGGAGATCGACTGGAAAATTGTCTGTTGTTGGAAATGCTTTTCCAAAGCAACAAACACCTGCAAAACGAGCAGATTTGAGCTACTAATAAGTATAATGTAAACAAGAACAAATTTGAGGATTTTTTTTTTCAAGGAGATATTCTCCTGGATTTGAATCTATCGACTTCATATATTGAACTCCTGCAAATAAGAGTTTTATCATTCATATAAGCTCCAGGTCAATAAGTTATTTACTTTGATTTGTAGCTTAATTCTCTTGATAGAAATGTGAAAATAGAAAATATTTATTACTATATAATAAAATGGTTATTGCATGAATATTGGTGAATATTGTCCCTCACATTACATTATATTGCACTCGCGAGCTCTTGTAATATAAAGTCTGCTTGGGACAATATTCACCTATGTTTATGTAATAACCATATATTACTGATAGCATATATACAGCCTTAACCATTCCATATTACACATTAGTTAATTCTGTATGATATATAAAATCTAGTCTAATATTATAAATAGCCTTAGGTGTAATTTGTTTATTTAATTAAGTGAATATGTTACTACAAAAATCATCATTTATTTTCAAATGTAATCATATTAATTTTTCATGGTATTAGACACATCAGTACATTTTGTCATAGGTGCATTGTCTCATTAAAGAAAACTTATCTGTACTGTTTATTTTTATCAATAGGTTTTTATATAAAAATGAGAGAGTATGTATTATGTTATGAGACATCACCTCATGAAAAATTTGTTACCATAGATACAAACTCAAATTTTGAAATGTTTTTTTTAAAACTATCTGTGATGCAAAATTTGTCAAAAGAAATAATAACACATGATAAAGAATATTTCATATCATCACACATGTAATACGCCAGATAATATGTTTGTTATTTTGCTTAAAGTGACAACTGTGATATTTTGTAATTTGTGTACATGATGTTTATATTGTGTATATTGTACAGTGTACATAATGTGTAAGTATATGGTAAATTGTGTTTCTCTGCATACAAGGTAAAATTTAAATAAATTTTTTATACATAGGATCTACAAAATTTTTTACTGAAAATATTAAGAGTAAAAGGATCATAAGTTTTAATAGAACGGTAATAGAATAGAGAATGGAAACAGGGAATGTGTCAAAGAGACAACAACCCGACCAAAGAGCAGAAAACAGCTCAAGGCTACTAAAGGGTCTTCAACGCAGTGAGAAAATCCCGCACCTGGAGGCGGGCTTCAGATGGCCATAAACAATAATGCATACTAGTTCAGCGAAATGGAGGGCACACTAAACTCCGAAACATACAAATGAACCAAAATTTAAAAAAAACAAGACTAACAAAGCACTTATGATTGATTTACATGTACCAGTAATATTTTTCTTGTGGAAGGTTGTACTGATATCTTTAACTTTCTTCCCACAGAAAACGTAATGAATATATACCAGCACAGTCATATTCAGTTCTTCCACCGTAAAACATAAATAGGGTTTTTATTATAAGGTAATATTCACTAACTAAATAATATGGCATCTAAGATTTTGTTAAAATCAGATCCTTTTTACAACCTTACTGTATTCTAACATTAGCCATGGCATTTATATTTTACTATTCCTACACTGATTTAATTATAAAGTTAATTATTACATTGAGTGTAGTGAAATATCGGGATTTCCGAGTGAAATCAAATTTGATAATTCACCAAGTGAAATCTCAAGTCATATTTCACTCTAGGAAGTGACGTAACAATAGCCGTCACCAACGCCGTTGCTATACAAAGGTCAATGACATAAAAACATAATCCCTTGTATTTTCTCGTTAAATCTTATGAATACATGGAATATGTCAATGTAATAAACAGAATAACTAATCTCGAAATTCAAAAACCAAAAATCTACAACTTGTGACCGAAAAACACTAATAATTCACTCATGAATTAATCTGTTGTTCGTTAACTCGTTGATTTGTGGGTATTCAAATTTCAAGATTAGTTATACTATAAATATTCCAGTTCAGGTAAAATACAAACACATGGTTATTAAGGCTGTTTATAACTTTGTTGACTAAAGGGAAACTTTACTGGGTTTATTTTTTAATATTTTTCATTTATATACCTTTTGTAAATTTTAGCTATTTTGTTTGTCATTCTACACAATAAGAAAAAAACTTATGAAAATATTAATAATTTTTTAAAACAATTTTGATGTATACATTTCTACAAATTTTGACTGCTCAAGGTAAAAAATAAGGAAAACTGACAGAAATAGAGTACTGCTGTAGAGCAGATTTGAATGTCATAATCGATACATAATGTAAAGTTGGAAAAACATGTACATGTAACAGGCTAAAATATACCAAACTTTGGTTTTACAAGACAGGGTGCCATCCCAAAATCATAAAATCCCAAGACAAAACTGAGGTGGGGAAGGAAAAGAGTAAAAAAGAACAGACACACAACACAAAAAAACCCCAAAAGTGAACAAAATAGATCCCACCAAAAAATCATTTGTAATATCCTTTTACAATTAAAGTTAAAAATAGCCTGAATGACAGTGTGATTGCTTTTTATAACATACATGTTTGGCAGTGATGTCATGTTAGAAAACCTCTTCAAATTCACTAAGTGTAATATTTATTACTGACATAATAATGTCATGGTTAATTGTATAAAACAGTTATTATTGTCTCCATACTAACACAACATACCATGTCTCAAGGTTTTTGTTCTACTTATCAGGGATAATATGTGTAAATGATGTTGAATTATGGGTATATATGTACCCTGAATAAAGTTATATTTTCTATTAGCTGATGTTTTCTGTCAATGAAAAGTTGTACATTAAATAATAGTTTTCAAGGAGAAAAATATTCCAAATTTCATGTACATATTAAGATAAATCAAGTTAGCTGACTTGTGTCCTTTTTATTAGCTCACCTGTCCTAAAAGGACATGTGAGCTTTTGCCATCACTTGGCGTCCGTCGTCCCTCCTTTGTTTCGTCCTTTATAAACTTTTTCAAAGATCTTCTCTAAAAACACTGAACCAATTACAGCCATACTTAGTCTGAATGGTACCTAGGGTATCGAGAATAAAGTTTGTGTTTTATTTTCTCGTCTCAAAAACTAAAGCATTTATGGCAAACTGACTCATCAGGTCAAGATCTACCTGCAATGAAATTTTCAGACAAATCTGTCAACCCTTTGTTGGGTGATTGCCCCTGAATTGTTACTTTTAAGGAAATTTTGCAGTTTTAGGTTATTAGCTTGAATATTATTATAGATAAAGACAAACTGTAAACAGCAAAATGTTCAGCAAAGTAAGATCTACAAATATGTCAACATGACAAAAATCGTCAATTGACCCCTTATATGAGTTTTTGCCCTTTAAAGACAATTTTTTACATTTTTTTCATCATTGTAAACTTTTAAAAATCTCCTCTAAAACTACAGAATCAATTACAGCCAAACTCAGGCTGAAAGATCCTTAGGGTATCTAGTATAAATTTTGTGTTTTATTTTCTTGTCTGTCGAACTGTCTCGGTGGTCTTGTGGTAGCGTGCTCGCCTGAAGTGTGAAAGGTCGAGGGGTCAATCAAAACCAGGTCAAACCAAAGACATTAAAATATGGTATTTGCTGCTTCTCCGCCAAGCACGTGGCATTTAGGAGTAAGAGCAAAGATCTACTGGTCGGCTTGGAGTCGGTATAATGTGTCCGAGTGGGGTGATATGTCTTCCTGCGGATAGTTACCTCGTGAGCTAGCACATTAAAAACTGGCTCAGCGTGTCGGTGTAGTACAAAGCTGGGATCGTATTCATTATCATACATGTTCTCATATCTCGAAAACTAAAGCAGCTAGGGCAAAACTGACAAGTAGTAAAAATGTTTATGAGGTCAAGATCTACCTGCCATGAAATTTTCAGACGGATCAGTCAACCCATTTTTGGGTTATTGCCCTGAATTGTTAATTTTAAGGAAATTTTGCAGTTTTAGGTTATTAGCTTGAATATTATTATAGATAAAGACAAACTGTAAACAGAAAAAATGTTCAGCAAAGTAAGATGAACAAATAAGTCAACATGACCAAAATCGTCAATTGAGCCCTTATAGGAGTTTTTGCCCTTGAAAGATTATTTACATATAAACAGAAAATAATGGTCCGACATATTGTCCTAGATGTTTTGGCCATAACTTGAAATAAATTAAATGGTAGCTATACAAGTAAAATGGAGCATCAATGTCTTTGAAAAATTCCATAGCAACCGATGAAAAAGTAGCAACCATATATATTTTGGTTAAGGACCTTATTATTTACCTGTACAAGTCAAAAAGAAAGGTCATGAGTCAATACCATTGAAAAGGTCCATAGCAAGCAATGAATAGTTCCTAGCAATCTATTTGGGTTCAGGATTCAATATTTTAGCTGTACAGATCAATATTAAGGAGAAAATTGCGATGGTATACATTAAATAGCAAAAATAATCATTGATGCAAGATCTACACAAAAGATAACAGGTGAGCTATTCAGGCTCTTGGGAGCCTCTTGTTATCCTTGAAAACTTCCACCCAAAATGAATGGTTTCCAGATGATACCTGTAATTTTAGTTAACCACAGCATACATTCTGAGATGTGTATAATATGTTGAGGTTGGTTGTTCGAACTTTTTCCTTGTCATTTTACATGCAAAATTGGTATAATTTGTTACTAATGGGGAAAAAAGAAAAAACTAGTTTATGTACCAGAAAACATATTTTGGATATTTAAAATCATGCTTAAATTACAGATATAAGACTACATGGAATTTTTCAGTTGAAAAATTGGCTTTTGTTTAAATAGAGGATAAGAGTTTTTAATAACTGAATCTTTTGCTGAAAATGTGGGAAGCCAAACAATTAAAATAGAATCAAATACTGGCAAAAAACAATACCACAGGAACAAGGTCAACTATCAATCACACAAATAACAAACTTGCAATCTAACTGAAAATATCTTCATTTATTGTCGAGCCTTCGACTTTTGTCGAAAAAGCGAGACATAGCGATCCTACATTCCGTCGTCGTCGTCGTCGTCGTCGTCGTCGTCGTCGTCGGCGGCGTCCACAAATATTCACCCTGTGGTTAAAGTTTTTGAAATTTTAATAACTTTCTTAAACTATCCTGGATTTCTACCAAACTTGGACAGAGGCTTGTTTATGATCATAAGATAGTATCCAGAAGGAAATTTTGTAAAAAAAAAATTCCAGTTTTTCCGTATTTTACTTATAAATGGACTTAGTTTTTCTGCCAGGAAACATTACATTCACTCTGTGGTTAAAGTTTTTGAAATTTTAATAACTTTCTTAAAATAACCTGGATTTGTACCAAACTTGGACAGAAGCTTGTTTATGATCATAAGATAGTATCCAGAAGTAAATTTTGTAAAATAAAAATTCCAGTTTTTCTGTATATTACTTATAAATGGACTTAGTTTTTCTGCCAGGAAACATTACATTCATTCTGTGGTTAAAGTTTTCAAAATTTTAATAACTTTCTTAAACTATCCTGGATTTGTACCAAACTTGGACAAAAGCTTGTTTATGATCATAATATAGTATCCAGAAGTAAATTTAGTAAAAAAAAAAAAAAAAATTCCGTATTTTACTTATAAATGGACTTAGTTTTTCTGCCAGGAAACATTACATTCACTCTGTGGTTAAAGTTTTTAAAATTTTAATAACTTTCTTAAACTATATAATTGCATACTATATTAATTTTTTACAACAAAATCTTTTTTCATACATTTCAAATGTTTTATTTCATTAACTGCAAATCTATTATGTGCATTCACCTATCACACTGAAAATATAGACAACATCAAAAGTAGGCGAGACGCTGGGTTCCGCGGAACCCTTACGAATTTTGAGATTGAAACTTCGTTTAGTCATGCTTGAGAAGTCCTCTTATAATTTATAACAGTTAAGATAGATTGTCTCAAGATCTACGAAGGAGTAGAGACATTTCCCTTGATTTTTGTTCACTTGTCATTTTCAAAAACTCGTCTTGATGGCTTTCAAAAGCTAATAGCAAATAGCCTTGCAGTTTCCTTGTAACTTTTACAGCAATAAAGCAAATGGTACAAAATACAGGGTAAATGGGTTCTGTTATAATTTCATCTAGAAACGCGTTCACTTTCATTTGAGCCCAAAACTCAAGCATACATTAGTGCGAGATTCCTCTGAAATCAAACGGACTTTTAGAATTAACTGGGGACGTAGCACTCCCTATATAAAACCCCAAAACTTACTTTCGTCACTTACAGATAATCGTTTTCAACTAGGCAAAATTAAGCCATAGACCACTTAAATTCAACTTCTAGACATAGCAGCTGTTATTGATGAACTTTTTAATAATTACTTGACCTTGCTAGAGGCTTTAAAGAGAAAAATCGCCGTAAAAGTGGAGCAGGTAGGTATAAAATGATAGGTGCCGCTTCTGGATAGAATCAGTTTTCCATTGATATATATGGAGTAAACTCTCACATTCTTAACCATAGCCAATTCTAAAACGGGTTGTTTGATGTCAGAAGGATGTTGGAGTAATCGTACACATGAAAGGTTTGAGCAAAATGTTGGAAAAGATAAACCAGAGATTGTGAGTGTAAAAAGGGTCATATTACAGCGCTGCATAACAATCTCTGTGCCCACACTGCATAACGAGCTCTGTGCCTATACTACATAACAAGCTCTTTGTTCCTACACTGCATAACAACTCTATGTGACCACAGTGCATAACGAGCTCTGTGTACCACTGCATAACTAGCTCTTTGTACCCCCACTGCGTTATGAGCTTTTTGTGCCCACACTGCATAACGAGCTATTAATGCCCATACTGCATAACAATCTCTGTGCCCACACTGCATAACAAGCTCTGTGTCCACAATGTATAACGAGCTCTTTGTGCCCCCACTGCATAACGAGCTCTCTGTGCCCCCACTGCATAGTGAGCTTTTTGTGCCCACATTGAGTAACGAGCTCTTTCTGTCCATACTGCATAACGAGCGCTTTATGCACACACTGCATTACGAAATCTCTGTGATCCCACTGCACACAACAAGCTCTTTGTGACCACACTGCATAAAGAGCACTTTGTACAAACACTGCGTAACGAAGCTCCATGTTCACCCACTGAATAACGAGCTCTTTGTTCCTACATTGCATAACAGTTCTATGTGCCCACAGTGCATAACGAGCTCTGTGCACCACTGCATAACGAGTTCTTTGTACCCCCACTGCGTTATGAGCTCTTTGTGCCCACACTGCATAACGAGCTATGCATGCCCATACTGCATAACAATCTCTGTGTCCACACTGCATAACAAGCTCTGTGCCCACAATGTATAACGAGCTCTTTGTGCCCCCACTGCATAACAAGCTCTCTGTGCCCCCACTGCATAGTAAGCTTTTTGTGCCCACACTGAGTAACGAGCTCTTTCTGCCCACACTGCATAACGAGCGCTTTATGCACACACTGCATTACGAAATCTCTGTGATCCCACTGCACAACAAGCTCTTTGTGACCACATAGCATAACGAGCACTTTGTACAATCACTGCGTAACGAACCTTTTGTGCCCACACTGCATAACGAGATCTTTATACGATCAGATTATATGTCCAGGGTCACAATAAAAAATCATTAAACCCCACAAAATTATTTTCAGTTAAAAAAATCATTTCTCTTAATTGGCGCTAGATCCCAGAAAAATTACTCCAAAATGTTACTGGCCTTCGTTTACCCCCAGAAGTCCTACTCATTTAGAGTTATAGGGTTTGGTTAAGGTTAGCTGAGGGAATGCTTAGGGTAAGATTACGCTGTTGGGATAAAGATTAGTTTATATTACGTTATAGGGGGTGGGAGTCCTTTTAAGTTTGATGAAGACAAAGGTAGTAGAAGTTGAATCAAGACTGAATCGAATCCATATCAAAGGTAATCCAAAGTAGCGGGGGAAAACCATATATGATGTCATATTGTTAGTATTATAAGTCACGGCGAGGGTTTGATAAACCAATATATTGTTGTATAAAGTTATAACCAATAAAAAACACTGGATTCTAGACGGGTGAACACGCGCCTGGTAACAATACAAATTAAGAAGGTACAAAATAAATTTCATTCACTCGACAGTGAAGACAACTATTTGTGTCTCTTCTATTTAAAAAAAAAACCAAATGTATGCATATATCACATATGCATACATTTTTGAAAATAGAATAGACGCAAGTAGTTGTATTCACTTTTGAGTTCTGTCTTACAAGAAAACTGTTTGATTAGACATATTATGGTGGTTAGTACCAGCGCAACCGATTTGGCGATTTCCGAAACTATAGAGGTAGCAATTTAAACATTTTGTCACGGGTAAAAGCTTTGTTGTATCATATGACAAATCAAATTCTCAGTTCCAATTTCAATTAATTCTGAATTCGCCTTTTTAAGAGTATTTTATTAGTTTGGAATGAAGGCATCTTCTAACAGTGATGCAAGAAAATACACGAAATAACTCTCTTAGCTTCTTGTAGGGTTATCATATCGTGTAATATCACGGTCTGAATAATAGATAGCCGTGTATCGAAACCAGAAACTTATGATCGTCATCACGAATTGATTGACCGTTACAGTGTTCCAATATCTAAGATGATGTTGGACCTGCTCCCACTGTCGTAATATTTCATGTGCCTAGGCCGATTTGTGACTTTCACTGGATTGACTTTATTGAACTTCACGACGGGTGTCGTATACGGAGCAGGAACTGCTTACCCTTCCGGAGCACCTGTGTTCACTCCTGATTTTTATAGGAGTTCGTGTTGTTCATTGTTTTTTAGTTTTCAGTGTTTATTTGTTGTGCTTGTGGTTGTTGATTTGTTTTCCCGGGTTTGTCTGTTCATATGCTCCCTAGGTATATCTGTCCACTTTACAATGGGCTAAACCATCAATATGAAAGCAAAACGTGCAGAACAAATTTAAATTGCAAAACAACCACAACAAGAGCACATGACCAATAAACTTTTAGGTTATAGCTATGCATGAGAGAGTATGAAGAGAGGTACTCTGCAGTTTCCACACTATCATACTGAATTTTAAGTGTCATTCAATTATTTCATTTGGACACGACCATGTGCTTTGCTGAGGCCAATAAGTTAAAAACTTAATTCTCTAATACCAAAATGCTTATACACAACCGTTGTGAGGTTAGCTTTTTCATTTGATGTTTTAAACAATAGCTTGACGGATACTTTCCGGGCGATGTTTCCGGTATTGATCCTGTTATTTTGGTATAAAGTTTTTCGCGCCATAAAATCACATGGGTTTTTGTTTACATTCGCTATGGCGATAACTTGAATGGAAAAATGATTTGACATTATCCATACATAAGTATTTAAAAGATTACAAGGGGATACCCGACCTGCTGTATTTTACAATAGCAAAATATTTATTTATACTTTAAATATTATAAAATTTTTGTATCGCTTGGAAATATTTTGTTGGTGCGTGCAAGAAAATTCATTTTACCTGTAAATTAAACAGGTGTCGAATGCATTAATGATTAAAACACCTTTACAGGTAAGATAACTTGGGTTGCTAATTACATTTATTGATTGCATTGTTTAATCAGGTTTTTCATGTCTTGTTATAAAGACTTATAATTGATGCATTGATTTTCAATTTAAGGACTTGACAAGTTAATTACAGTTGACATAAAATGTGTATTGTAAAATACAATTAATAAGAAGTGGTACAGAATTACAGATAAACACAATAACAGATTCGGTGTTAAACAAACAAAATGATATTTCTGTATATATATATATATATATATATATATATATATATATATATATATATATATATATATATACCAACATTTTGATTCAGGTTAGCTGAAAATGAAAAACAAAATGCATATAAATGCTTTGAACATTAGAAGCCTGTGTCATAACATTTAAGTTTTGACTATTTTTTTGTTTGTTTAAAGAGTTAATTACAATTCTATGATACCAATTTTGATACACAAGATGCACACATTTTGTAAAATTACGACTTGTCAGTTTTGCTCAAGGCCTAAAATGTTGAAAACCAAAACAAAAATCCGAAAGGTTAAAGAGCAAATTCAAAAATACCAAAATGATCAAAAGGGGTGAAGCCAAAAACATCTAAGGATGGAGCAATGCTCCAGGAAGATACTTCTTAGTTTTCACAAATTTTACAATTTTGTAACATTAAATTTTAAGATCAATTTCTGGCTAACTGACATGGAAATTAAGTGTTCAGATTTGGTTATTTTATCAATAATTAAGTAGTAAACAGTTCACTGTAGGGAACACATAACCATACAATACATGTATATACCACCCGACCCTTTAGACATCAGTTTCATGTTTAGCACTTTGACTCAATTGTTTTATCTAAGAAAATTTTTCCAGTAACTATATATATATGTAAATTGCTCAGGTTGGTTGTCAGTAATTATCAGTCCGGCATAAAACACATGGTCTATGTTATTATGTCCAGGTCATTGGCCTGGACCTTTCATGATTCAGAAACTTTTACGAAATTTAGCTGAAAACTACTGAAAGTAAATGCAACCTTTATGTTGTTTGTGGTGATATTATGTTTTGTGAACACAGAAACCTTGAAGAGATCCATGCCTGAAAGTTTTCCAGAATTTGCTGGATTTCTGGATTTTGACCATTTTAGTCTTTATATATTCCTATATAAGAATGATATTTAAAAAATATTGGATTTCCAGTTTTTGGCACCTTCTGTACATTCACCCATGGAGATCTCATAATTATTATTAAACTGTTGATGAGAGGTAACTCCTTGAAATGCATCATATACAGCATAGTATAAATTTACTATATCTAATATTAGTATCTTTGGATTGTTATTTTGAAACTCCTGGGATGATGCCTCTGCTGGTGGACCCTAGGTACCTGAGGGTATTCGCCAACCCAGTCGTCAGACTTTGTCTGACATGATTATTCATTGATTTGTTACAGAAATTACCAGTATTTAGCAAAATTAAAAAAAAATAGAAACAGTAAGGGTTCATTCCTTGTATTGCACATGGTAGATCTCCTTAGCTGAAATTTGGCTTCCTATTTTGGTATTTTTGGTTGAGTACTTCTTGTTGAATATAAGTTTGGTTTTTGGTCTTCCAAATGTTCAGTTTTAATGCTGCTGATGAGAGGTAACTCCTTGAAATGCGTCGTATACAGCATAGTATAAATTTCCTATATCAAATATTAGTATCTTTGGATTGTTATTTTTTTTTTACCTACAAAACATATTTGTTTGGCTACTCTTTATTGAAGAGAGTCCTTTGGTTGTTCATAGTATGAACTGTTTGTTATATCGAGTACAGACCTTTTATATATTGAACAGTAATTATCATAATATTTAAAGTCTTAAGTTTAATATAAATAGATTTCACACCATGTTATGTCACACTATAAGCAGATACCAATTGGTTGTATATTATTATATAAGTATTGTAGTTGGGGTTAAGGACTTGGCTGAGATTTAAAGATTTTAGTTAATTTACTGTCACTATGAATTTTTTCCAGTTTTATTTGTTTTCCACATAGTAAAATTGCTCAGTGTTCATATTTCCAAATTGATATAGCCTGTACACTCAATGTTTGAAGCAAAATTTACATTTATTTTTATTTGACTGTATTTTCCAACAAAAATCCAGTTACATTTTGTACTTGGTAAAGTATGGCTGATTGGTGGCTATGAAGTATGACCAGGTGGTCACTCCAAGTACGGCCGTCTCATGGTTCCTAACGGTGATTAAAGGAAAATAGGGGTTTCTGTCAATGAGACAGCTTCTTTTTTGGAAAAAATAAAGTAAATGTTAGAGGGAAGATACTTTTACAGGAAGTTAGGTAAAACTACATTTGTCATGATTGTACAGACTTTCCCACAGCTCTTTCAACAGCTTACATGATGTTATGTTACATACAGATTTGTTATTATCATATAATTCAATCAGTTTGTTAGTCTTTGAATTATGCATTACACTACAAATTGGAATTTTTTTTTACACACAATGATTCTATTTACATTTAATCTTCCAAAATACCAATAAATAAATAAATAGTATAAGGTAGTCATTCTCTTTTGTAAACACAGTTACTGCATACCTTTTATAGAAATTATTTACATATCCTATAATTGTCATTTTCAGATGAACGAATAAATAAAAGCCAAAATGGATGTAGCAGACATTATTATACAGGTAAGCTTTGAAGTAGAAATTTATGTCCAAAAAAGTTGGAGAATACTATATAGCATCAAAAGATTGGATCACATATTTTGAACTCCATTTCTCGTCAAAGTTGTTAGTGTCTTATTATGTCCTTTTGTGGTGCATTAAGTTTAACAAATGAATTCAATAATAAAAAGGAACGTCATTATTATTCACTAATGGGTCTTGATTTCTATTTAAATTTTAAAAGAATATGAAACCATTAAGGTAATCATTGACTATATAATTTAGTCAAATGAATTTTACATTTGCACAGACTAAACATGAATACTGGTTTATATTATGAAATTTGAGAAAATGTCAAAATTTTAAATCAAAGTAAATATACTTATTTAGATTTGAATTTCTGAAATTTTGGACTTGATTTCTTTTCAGAAAAAGTCTTGTTATTATTTTGGTGCTGTCAATCAAATCATGTCCTGATTTAGATTCGAAATAATGACATTTTCTTGATACATGTAGTTTTCTAAAGTATGACAGATAATTTTCATGTTATTGTAGCTTTGGCATCTATGTATACCTTAACAAAAAATATATATTTATTCATGATTTTGGGTTTTTGGCTACTTATATGTTATCACCTGTGAGACTTCAGTAAAACACAAAAAATGTTACATAACTCAACAAACCATGCGAAAATACAAATCACTTTTGAGGCAGGGACAGTCTTTAAACAGTCTTAAAAAATATTTTGTGTTTAGTATATACTCATGTGAAAAATAGACTGAATGAAGAAACTGTAAAAATTAAGTATTGCCAAATAAAAATTTGCTTGTCTTCTCCAAAGACCTAATGTTGAATTTTAGATTCTGCTCCTTTAATTAAAACTTTAATGTTTTTGTAACATGCATGTAGGGATTCATGTCAAGACTTAATCAACCACATCCTTTCTGTTATATTGTCATGCTTCTAAGTTATCTTGATAATTTTTGTCCCTATATATTCCTAAACAAAATATTGAATTTTGGCACCTTTTATACTTCCATCCATAATTGTTGGTATAAACATGCAACAGACAAATCGGTTTATAAATTGAAATGAATTAAGAAGTATTCAAAGGTTTCATAATCGAACCTATTGACATTTAGTACATGTATTATTCAGTTTATTGAAAGAAATTATTTTCTAATTGAATGCTTCCTACCTAGAAATATTGCATTGAATGTCATTACTATACCTGTGAAAGCAGTAGTTGTTATAAATAATAAAAATGCAAAGACATGGGGTATGCAACAACAACATGGCTTCTAATACATGTAGATTGAGAAGGAGAAAAATGATAATAGTAAAGATTTTTGTTAAGCAGTTATGTTATGTTATTTCAAAAAGTTACTTCATAGGAAAATATCCTACAATAAAATGATTAAATAGTCTGGCTGTGCAGCCTATGTTAGACAATTTATATAAAACCTCACAAATCTTAGGATTATCCTGATATATTGAGGTCAATGCTTTGTGGGCTGAAAGTCTGTAATTAGCTTTATTTACTATGTGTCACAGTTGAATTCCAAATTGTAAACAAGTTTCAATACACAACTATTAAAATAAGTATATATATATATACATTTAAATTCTTTCGTCTGACGATTGTTAGATTTCTAAAGATATTTACATAATTACAAGATTAAAATGATTTCGTACTGGTACTAAAATCAAATCAATCGTTTGTACAAAACTTAGTTGGTTGGTTCATTTAATTTGTAATTTAAATATGTTGTTTAATTGCTAGAAAAAATGGATAAACATATTCTCAAGTAAATTATTAATGATTTTAAAAGAGGCCAGAGTTATTTTAAGGGTTTGTATATGTTAAAACTTGCAATTCCTGAATAAAGTATATATCCATATATAAAATATGCAATTTGGTCGGGTTTTTGTCTCTTTGACACATTCCCCATTTCCATTCTCTATTCTATTGTTAAAATATCGCATGTGTTTTATTATTATTATTATTTTCTCTGGAGCTATATATTTTTTATATATTAATTTTATTAGTTATTTTTTAGTTGTTTATTATAATTAAATTTGGCTATTACTGGGTCTGTTCAATGTGTATAAGGCTGCAACATCAATATTTTTGTGAAATTTTAATATTTTTCCCCCAAAATAATTATTTTGAGATAAGCAAGGCCAAAAATGAGGTCATTGACAGGCTTTTCTAATGGCTCAAACCTTTTACGCAAGCTATCTTGCAAGTATAAGGATACAACATTAAAAGTCTGTTACACTGGTATGAAGTGTCACATATATATTCACTGTTATGTTGTCACAACAGAAAAATGATTACAAATGAATCAATCATTTATTTTAATATATGCCTCTATCTTCAGTAAATTCCTACTGACTTACATGGTACCCATGATTTTTATTACAGTAAATTTGGTATTTTTTATTGAAACAAATTTTAACTTGCCTGGTAACTAAAAAATCAAATTTCTGGGTACATTTGATCCTCAATTTTTTAAAGTTTTGTTTTGACAGCAGTCTTATTCATAAAACTCCCTAGATGTAATTTGAGATGCTAATGAAATGCTAAGAGTGAAGAAGGCTACAGAATATTTGAAAATGAAATTTATATGAATTTCAGATTCAATTAGGAGCAATATACATGTTTTTTTTTTGTCTCGTCTCTTTTTAGCTCACCTGGCCCAAAGGGACATGTGAGCTTATGCCATCTCTTGGTGTCTGTCGTTGTCTGTCGTCGTAAACTATTTCAAGGGTCTTCTCCTCAGAAGCTACTGGGCCAAATACTTCAAAACTTTAATTGAATGTTCCTTAGGATATCTAGTTTATAAATTGTATCCGAGGCTTTGATCCATAATCAAACATGGCCACCATTGCTAAAAATAGAACATAGGGGTAAACTGCAGTTTTTGTCTTATATCTGAAAAACTAAAGCATATACAGCAAAACTGACATGGGGTAAAAATGTTCATCAGATCAAGATCTACCTGGCATGAAATTTTCAGATGAATCTGTCAACCTTTTGTTGGGTCATTGCCCCTGAATTGTTAATTTTAAGGAAATTTTGCAATTTTAGGTTATCTTGAATATTATTATAGATAAAGACTAACTGTAAACAGCAAAAATGTTCAACAAAGTAAGATCTACAAATAAGTCAACACGACCAAAATCATTGATTGACCCCTTATAGGAGTTTTTGCCCTTTATAGATGCCATCCGGCATAAATTTTTCTTTAAAGATCTTTTCTTCTGAAACCACTAGGGCAATTGGGACCACATTTTGGTGGAATAGTCCATGGGTGGCCTCCTTCCAAATTTATGTATGGCACCCCTGACTTCCAACCGACATGGCTGCTCTTACTAAGAATAGGAAAAAGGGGGATGAATTTAAAAAATCTTCTATGAAACTACAAGGCCAATTGGAACCAAACTTGTAATGGTCCTTAGGAGGTTCTCTTTCATAAGTATGTCCGATGACCCATACTGTTAACCAAGATGGCCACCATAGCCAAACTTTGTTTAACATAGGGCCCTATGGGAAATTTCATTGAAAAATATTCTTGTCTGAAACAACTTGACCAATTGGAACCAGACTAGGCAGCAATGGTCCATAGGAGATCCTCTTTCAGAAATATGTCCTATTTGTGGACTGTGAACCAAGATTGCCACCACAGCCGAAAATTCATTTAAAAATCTTCTTGTCTGAAACCACTTAGCCAGTTGGAACAAAACTTAGCAGTAAATGTTTCCATTGACCTGGACTGTAAACCAAGATGACTACCATAGCTGAACTTAGTTTAACATAGAACCCTAGAGAAAAATCAGCAAAAATGACTGCAACACTTAAATTTTTAGTCTGGCTCTAGGTGAAAAGTTAAATCCACTTGAGCAATATAGGCTCTTGAGAGCATTTTGTTTTTTTTTTACAAAATTGCAATTTCTCATTCATTATAGAATGTATTAAGAATCTTTTGTACATTCTGGGAAGACACCATTTTTGCTTTTGTGATGTTTTTAGAATATAATTTTTTTTTATTGTGACATAAAAGATTGTTCTGAAAATGATTAGATTTAATGGAAGACATTTTGTAATATCAAATATACATGTATCTGCTGTGAAATTCTTTTTCTCCTATTCTTGATGTGTTTAATCGGTGGGATAAAAATACATAATATCTTTAACCAATTCCCAGTCATTAAATTTCTACCCTTGGGAATTACCACCCTTTTTTCTACAGTTATTGGAACGATATACTAGAGTCCCAAAATGTCGTCTATTTAAACAAACAACATAGCAACAACATTTTCTTGAGGTTTTTGTCAAAAATCATAGGGGAAACAGATTCTCCTTCAATTTACTCGTGAGTTATGGAATTTCTCCACCCTCAATAGTTAAATTTTAGATTTTAACATGCTCGCTAAAGGCTCGCCTGTTGAAAATCGAAAATTTAACTATCTCAGGTGAAGAGATTCCATAACTCACTTGTATCTGAAGGAGAATCTATATTTATTCAAATAAGGCAACATAGCATGCTCATCAGAGTAAATTTCTAATCAGTAGTTTCATATGACATGTGATTTAATGTAACACCCCAGCAACAGTTAAAAGACGTGCACCTGAAATTAATACCTTTTTCAAAGGAAATTGATTATATTTTGACAATAGTTAACTTATCATGTCAGGTGACGACAGGTATTAATTTACCTGAGCAGCTTACCTTTAATCACTAAGGATTTATTATATGTATTATATAGAAATGTTATATATAATAATGGTATCAAGTTCATCCTTCATATTATATAAATAGGTTTGATATTTGAAAGTTATATGGTGATAAATAGGGAAACTCTCATAAAATAATTTAAACTGGGTTGTATAAAGAATTTAAGGATGCTCGCTGGTCATGTTTTGGTCTGTTTGTCAGATTTTCGGAATCCTTGGGTTTTATCCATTTCTTAAACATTAAATTTTTTATCCATGAACCCCCCACTTTTTCTTTTATAATTCAATCATATATACCTTAAAATGGTATTTGACAACATTTTATGAAATCATTTTTATTTTTTCATACATTTTTGAGAGACTGAAGTTGCCAATGCAAAGACAATGAAAAATCCAGAGAAAACCTATTTCCTGCAAATTTTCAAGGCCTTATAGCTCTAAAATGAGCACATGAACCTATATTTTTTTCTTGCTTATTTGTTTACTATTCATATGTTCTCTCAAACTAAAACACCTATTTCAAATCCTATTTATTTCCTATTAGACCAGCAATTGTAAAATTAAATTTTGTCCTGTGTGGAATATTTTCCGGCGGAAAAAATTTAATATGTAATATTATCCACAGGATACTATTGTCTATCGAATATTGTCCTCATGTATGAAATACTTTCCTGGTGGCAAAATTGTGCTTTTGAAGGTAAGGAAAAATACACCATAAAATAATATCCAGCTTAATTATGGAAATGAACGCAACATAAGCGACTGCGGATATTGGTACTAGGCCCTATACCACAAAGGGAGAAAACAATTAAACTGTTACTGTTAAAAAAGTGTCGTACACTAAATTGGTACAAGTTTAATATAACAATTCAATATTTTTCTCCCTTTGTGCTTCAAGTCTCAGTATCAATATCCGGTGTCGTTCCCATACGATGAACAATGCCTTTTAAACTTTCCAAAAATAAGTTTGAAACCGACTTCAAGCAAGTACACATTTATAAAAACCTAGCAACCATTATGTACAACAATAATAATATAACAGAAATAATCTGCTCATTGTTAAAACCCTGTAGTGACTGGTAAATAAGGAAAAACTAATAAAACACCGTTCAAATATTTTGTTGTAGAAATTATTTAATCTACCTGGAGTTTTTTTTATGTCTATGTCATGTACATTTTACTCTATATAGTTAAATAGCTAAAGTGAGTAAATAATAATCAGAATGCAAAGGGTTTATAGTTAATATGGTGATGAAGTCGTAGCATTAAAGTAAACATAAAATAAGCATTAAATAATTTATTAATAGTATTCATAAATACTGGCTTGGCGCATTTTTCTGCAACGTTTTGGCCTCGGAGTTGCCAACACATCATCGGGAACATCATCCATTTGAACTGCATCATTATCATTCGCAAAAGAATAATCGAGATCAAAAAAAGTGACCGGGTCACTTATATCATTCACCGGATCACTAGGGGATAATTGATCACTGAATTTTACTTGGCCACTGGAAATTTCATCATCATCATCATCATCATCATCAACAGGTACTTTAGATTCAACATTGTTGTTTTCATCACTAACATCACAATTATCATCGTCGCCCTGGTGGTCTGATTCATGATATTTTTTTAGAGATGATTGATTGTAAGGACCAATTTCTTTTTCATTTTCCAGATCTTTCAATTTATAATTTCCTTTACCACAATATTTCAGAATTACATAAGGGCCTTTGTATCTTAGTTGTTGAATTGTACCCATTCCATGTTTACGGCGAAAGTTTTTCAGTAAGACTTTTTCTCCTTCGTTATATTGTTTCGTCATTACGTTTCTACGTCTATTGTAATTCTTTTTCTGACGGGCTTGTGCATTTTCGATATTGTCCATGACCTTTTTATCATTTACTTCCTTCACCCGTTTTAATTGGGTTACAGCATCCTCTATGTGTTCGTCATTTATGTCTGTAGTTTCCACTGTCTGTCCATGCATCATTTCGTTAGGTAATACAGGTTTTCGCACATACATGATTTCAAATGGAGACATTTTTGTAGAACTTTGTACTGCTGTACGATAGGCGAATAAACACTTATTTATGTATAGGTGCCAGTTTTCGGCGTCATCTTCCACTACTTTGTCAATCATAGACTTTAATGTTGAATTAAATTTTTCAACAAGCCCATTAGATTGCGGGTGGTAAGGTGCAGTTGTAAGGTGTTTAATTCCATTTGTTGAAAGTAATTCATTTAAAATCTTATTGTTAAATTCACCACCACAATCTGATATTATCTCAGAACAAACTCCAAACCTGTAAAAGGTGTCTTCAATTTTGGATGCAACCTCTGCAGCTGATTTTGAAAATAAAGGATAAGCTTCAGGCCACTTTGACATATAATCCACTATAGTCAGTACGTATCTACAAAATAAACACAGTTCAATGTAAAAGTATTGTCTTAAATTACAATTTTTATTAAACTATAACCTACATATAACATGTATAACTGCGATAGACTAATGAAAAATGCATTTTGTAATGAAGGGGGTGATATATATATACTATACACAACAAAGCATTGGTGACCTATAATATTGCCTGTTCGAACTATATATAATACTTATAATGTGACAATTAAGTTTATTAAATTTTAAATTTTGCAAAATCTGAAAAATTTATAATTCAAATTCTTGTAATTTTTTTCCCCTCCTTTCAACAATTTAAAGAGATCTTATCTTGTGCATTATCATTAACACATACCTTTATTGCCGGCAATGAAAATAAAAGGAAAATATTATTCAAAGGGAGATAATTTGAATTGAACAAAAAGTGCAGCTAAATTAATATACATGTAAGCTTTTCCCACAAACTTTCAATTCATGCATATAATTATATATTACTGAAAGTAAATTTATATGGAATTGTTTTGCTCTTGCACTGACAACTTAATGCCTTTGCCAGAAAGTTTTTATGATCATGAGAGTACAGTTTTTTTGTATCGGCAGTCTTTGTATATATTTTGTTAAATATGATTAAAGTGTTTTTTTAATAAGTACTTTTACAGATATAGAATAAAATATGCTATTTTCAAATGCTAAATAAATTATGCAAAGTGTCCATAAACTATATGTACAATGCCTAACTATAAACCACCATATTTTCTAATCATATCTTGATGTTTATGGAATTCGTTAAAAACTGAATAACTTAAAAGGGAGGTAATATATGAATCTCGGTAAAGTGAAAAATATTTACTTAAAACCCGCCGATGACAAGGGTGTTTTATCCGGCTTCAGAAAGGGTCCTATCAAATCAATCCCAATCTTGGCCCATATTCTGTTATACACCGGTACTGGAATCATCTCATGGCAGGTTTGGGTGGTCTTTTTGTTCTGGTGCTGACATTCCTTGCAAACTTTAATATAATTGGACACATCTCTTGTGATTCCAACCCAGTAATAACGTTCTGATATTTTTTGGAGCGTTTTATTTATTCCCAAATGCCCGCCTTGTTCCTCATGGCAAAGTTTCAAAATGCTGGTTTTCTTGTCCTTAGTAACAACAAGCCTCCTAGATTCGTCTTTTGAAATGTAATATAGATGATTGTCTTTTAGATCAAAGTCTTTAACTCTATTTCTCAATTTTCGCTTATCACTTTCGGGAAAATTATCAGGATATATATGATCCGTTATATATGTAATAATCCGATTGTATTCGTCTACCTCCATTGTCCAGTAATTTTAACTGATTATTATTATAATAGTTAGAACCATTTTTTAAATAGTATATGAAATTACTCACCTGTAAAAAACAACTTACCTGTCCATTTAATTTTATCCGGATTTTTAATATAGTTATAATGTCCATTCATTTAATACTTTCCGGGTTCCGAATGCATTTATTCGGAATGCACCAGTCATGATCGATACTAACATGCCCTCGGAATGAATTTCACGACACGCCCATTAAAAAACGTCCTTTGCCGAATGCATCACTCATGATCAATAACTGACAAGTACTCGGAATTAATCTAATGATACGTCCATTAAAAATCTTAAAACTCTAAGGAATAATTTTAATAAGCCCGGAAATAATATGATAATTTGATTTTTGCCGGCGGAAACTTTAACATATCAAATATTCGCCGTCGGATGAAATTAAACCCGGATGATATTATGGCTTACACAATCATCCTTAATATCAATACTTCTAGGAAGTTTAACCGATGGTAGAGACTATGATACTAAGTTTAGTACATATGACATCATCTGATGTTATCACTTAAAAACTCTTTCATGTTTTTATACAGTATCGCTACCAGTAAAAGCTATGTTATTAGATGGATCTCGCATGGGTTTCATAGACTATTATAGAGTAATTGCTCTTGATATTAAATTTCATGTTTGATGTTCCAAAGATTTCTAGTTTTTCCTCACCTATCACTTTTCCGTCCATCGTTTGTGAAATTTTCATACTCAATTATTGGAAAAGAGGATAAAGTTGAAATTTTTGACACATAATCCCCACATGTGCAAGACAATGAGTGGTGTATTCTATTGTTTTATCCTGCAGTTACAGCCATGGAAGTGGGGGAAAATGTTAAGTATCGTGTTCTTTATTTGATCAATAATGATAGGGCAAGTTCATTATTCATTTGACATTTATGAGTTATGTTCCTTTGTAAATTACAAATTTGGGAAACTGTTGATTATGTAAACCTACATTATAAAGTTAGTCTTATGGCTTCTTAAAAAATAGTCATTCCAAAATATTTTACTTTCAGTTTTCCTGAGTTCTACAAAGAATGTATGATTTGATTAAAAAAAGTCTCATTTCTTATATTTTGCTTACATTAATTGCCTTAGTTTTAGATTTGTTGTGACATTTAAGAGTGCAACACAAACAAAAATCCTGATGTTAACGGCAGCTGTATTAAACAAAACAGGATACATAGAATTACCTTAGCTCTGAGAATAATTATAGTATGATTGATCACTATATAGATCTAAAATGCCTAAAATGGTATGTATTTATACTTCGTTTGTTTATCCATCATGTTTATATTGCAGTTAAAGAACAACATACAGAGAAAAGAAGAGGTCAAAGTTCGGAACATTATAGGACCTATTAAAGATATAACTGTCATTAAGTCAATAGATGAAAAGGTATCCACTTAAAACTTTACACTACAACAAAAAATTGTTTTTATAATGTTTGACTTTAGGATTGCTGATTCTATATTTGGAAGTATTTGTTTGAAAAAGGCTTTCACAGGAAATTTAATGGTTAAAGCACAATTTGAACTTATACCTTACTCATTTATAGTTACTTGCTGGATTTTTCAATGAAAAAAATCAGATTGTTAGATTAGCGATTTTGGGTGTCCAGTGGACAGGCAGCTGGGTGGGCAGGCAAACAGGAAATCAAGTTCTCAACCACCCAATTCTTGTTGAATTTTGGAAATCATTGTTTCTGGAGACATTTACTGCTTGTCTTGCCCTGGTCTTGTAGTGGGAAGTTTGCTGCTTGTTAAGAGCTACTTGACAACCCTGTCATAAAGCCTATCTGAGCATTCTAACTGAATGAAACTATAGTGCAATGTGTAAAACGAAAAAGCCAATGACTCAGAATGAAAAAAATACAAAATGATGTTGCCTCAGCCCCAAAGTTAATCAGAATTTTCCTACCAGTTGGAAAAATTAAAAAAATAAGACTAAGACTTGAATTGCTTTGGATTGTTATCCATATTTAGTTTTCTGATGGAAAAGTCTGGTTTAGTTTTATGATTTACAATGAGCAGGCGACCCTGAAGAGGGATGAAGGACAACATCATTTGCTGTCAATGTAATTGATCCTTTTTTGTGTTCAGATTGTCGTCACTTTTTATTTAGCACAAAGTAAAATTTTCTTTAGATTAAAAAATTACATTAAAGATTATTTTATTGCTTCAAATCCCTTCTGTGTACCCATTAATGTGTCAGGCTGCATATCCCTTCTGTGTACCCCTTAATGTGTCAGGCTGCATATCACTTCCGTGTACCCATTAATGTGTCAGGCTGCATATCCCTTCTGTGTACCCATTAATGTGTCATGCAGCATATCCCTTCTGTGTACCCATTAATGTGTCAGGCTGCATATCCTTTCTGTGTACCCATTAATGTGTCAGGCTGCATATCCCTTCTGTGTACCCATTAATGTGTCAGGCTGCATATCCCTTCTGTGTACCCACTAATGTGTCAGGCAGCATATCCCTTCTGTGTACCCATTAATGTGTCAGGCTGCATATCCCTTCTGTGTACCCATTAATGTGTCAGGAATGCAAATAAAAATGTAACAGTTTTGAAATAGATTAAAATTCTACATAAAACTCTAATTTGAAGATGAAAACAAAATTTAGAATTTTGGTATTACAAAAATTGGAAAAAAATTGTACTTCAGTTAGAAAAAAAACTATGTTTGCAGTTGACATGAATTATACAAGAAGGAAAATCATATTTTTATTTCCATTTTCAAATTAAGTCTGACGAAACATATATTTGAGTCACCTAGAGAATGTGATTACAGTTTTTGGCCAAAATCTATTCCAATATAAAATATTACCATATCAGTATACTTGTGGATACACACATTTCTTAAAATAAATAGCATAATACATGGTTAGATGTTTAAATTGTCATGAAAAATTACTATGGACTTGATATTGTTACAAATTACATTGGTATATATAGTCAGATAGTCAAGATATGGATTTGAAGGGATGCTAAAAGAATTTATACAGAGGTTAATATTACAAAAAATTGTGATGAGATTTTGTTGCTAGGCCCAGTATAAACATTGATTTGTTACATACATGTGTCCCCTTTATAGCAGTTTTAATTAACTTTAACTAAAATTGACTTTATAAAGGTAAAGTTTGTATAATTTATCAATTATATTATCACACAGTATATTAATATATCAATATATTGTTTTTTATTCCTTTGGTTGGACTTAAAATATAATCTTACTGTAAAATAATTTATGAGATGTGTCAATACAAATGGAATTAAAAATTGATAAAAATTGCTGAGTAGGATTTTAAATTGACACCTTTACAATTAGATTGTGATTTTTCACACTTATTCATACTCATTAATTGATCAATGTTTTTCATTTCAGTTTTATAATTCGTATAACAACATTGATCCTGTTAACTTTGCTATTGAATGTGGGACAGAGAAGATAGCTATTTATTTAGTAGAGAAATGTTTTCTAACAGACAGACTTTATCAGGTTTTTATGGAAATTTTATAGAATTTCAATTTATTGTCTCTATGTAGTATATTTTCAATTGTATTTTATTGTTATCTGATGGATATTCATTAATCCTTGTTCATTTATAGCAACGTTATTAACATATTTTATTGCCACAGGTAAAGTTATAAGGATAGATTGAGAATTTTTGTTGATTTTATGCACATTATTCTAAATTTTTAATGTGAGAAAAAATTTGTATAAAAATCTGAATATTCAGAAGAGCTCTTAAAAAGTGATTATTTACGACAAGTTTTTCATGGGAACGTTGGACTAAAGTCTAAAAACAGCTTTAAAGGTAACATGTTATAATTTGTTTAAAGGAATGCATGTCACATGTATTTACTTAATCTTCCATAAAGTTAGTTTATTGCACTTTATAACATTCTATTTGTATTTATCACTCGACTTACATTCAGATATCTGTTATATGGTAAGGGTTATAAAAGTAAATGTATTTTAAGAAGTGAGCTATGTCAAGTGCTCTAAAATACTCAAGACAATTCATTGCGTAAAAATTAACTTAAGGTATTCAGTGTACCTCGATTGACTAATTAATCATAAGCACACACACATATATATATATATATACAGAAGAAAAATTTCAAGTTGAAGATCATTATTTTTAAAATTTTGTTTAATTCCATAAACCTGTAAATTTTTATTTCTTTGTCAAAATACTGATTTTTTTAATTCAGTACGAAAGTGTTCAGTGTGACCAGTGGTGTTACTTTGACCATGGAAATGACCGCTGTCCTGCAATGTACGATGCTGCTGACAATGCCAATAATAATTATATGCATAAACTGAAAAACTTAATAGAAGCCATTAGACAAGGAAAACGTAAGCCTGGTGAAGGATTGTCTGCCCCTTATATCGAGGAGCAGGAAAAATCAGAGAAACAAGTTAAAGAACCTTTCAAACAAGAAAAAGTAGGTGGATTCTAAATTTGAAATTTTTATTCATTGTACTGAATTAGTGCTGTCAGAAAATTTTGTAATATTTTTTACTCTATAATAAAGAGTAAGTGATATGTATTCTGGAACAGTAAAACTTGATTATTAAAAAAAATATGTGACAGTAGAATTATATATATATATATTGGTGGTAAGTGTTCTAATAGAATAGAGAATGGAAATGGGGAATGTGTCAAAGAGACAACCTGACCAAAGAGCAGAAAACAGCTCAAGGCTACCAATAGGTCTTCAAAGCAGCAAGAAATGACTGTCTACACAGCAAGTGTTAAATTTTTATGGTTAATGTTGTATGGGTAGTGGGTCTTGGAAAAATGCCTTCTAAAACCTCATGATTTTTTGTTGTTTGGAAAAGCCACAATACATGTATAGAGAAATTTTGACAGTTGTGAATTTTTTGTTTGGATTTATTTTTAAACAGATTGAAATTTTTTTATAAGAGTCTTATATTACATTTTACTGTATATTGATTGATGTTACCTGAAATGATTTTAAAAACACAATAATTGCTTGACCTAAATTTAATTTGAAATATAATACAAAACAAGGGTTAAGAATATTATAAAATATTTTTAGAAATACAGGTCAATAATATGCCAGAATTTGAATAATTCAAAAGTAATTATATTGACATTAACTAGTAATTTTAGTATCACGCCCACTTATCTGTCCAATTCATAACATTTGGTTGTGGTCAAATTTTTACAATATGCTGATTATTTTTGAAATTTGGGGTATATGATTCGATGAAATATTTCCCGTTTGAAGTGTGTGTATTACACCATTTATATACACACAATAATAATTGAAAAATCATTTTCCAACAAAAATTTGTTATGAAAGACATTGAAATGAGTTTAGAGCACATTTTGCTGTTAACTCATGTGTAATTAACTAGAATTGACGACACACATTAAGGAAATAATATTACACTGAATCCCATTCCTGGATTTTTGAAATAAGGCAGGATAATGTTAATATGTAACACTATCAATTGTTATGCAAGAGAGAGATAAGCATGACTATTGGTTTATCCATATCAGCAATATGCCGGGATGAACAAAATATGTTTTGCCAAAAGATCAATGAGTTTGCTTTTACATCAGCTTTAGACACCTCTATAATCTTTACATGTTTTGAATTCATATCCTTTGAAAGACACTGAACATTTAATTTCCTTTTTTAGCTCACCTGGCCTAAAAGGCCATGTGAGCTATTGCCATTACATGGCATCTGTTGTCTGTCGTGAACTGGGGTAAACTTTCCTTTAAAGATCTTCTCTTCTGAAACATTGGGCCAGTTGGGACTAAAGTTTGTTGGAATGGTCCTTGGGTGGCCCCCTTTCCAAACTATCCGGAATCCCTGACTTCCAACGGACATGACTGCTGTGACTAAAAATAGAAAAAGAGGGATGAATTAAAAAGACTTCTTCTATGAAACTACATGGCCAATTGTAACCAGACTTGGCAGCAATGGTCCTAAGAAGGTCCTCTTTCAGAAGTATATCTGATGACCTAGACTGTCAACCAAGATGGCCACCACAGCAAAATTTAGTTACATAGGACTCTATGGAAAGTGTATTTAAAAATCTTCTTGTCTGAAACCACTGAGCTAATTGGAACTAAAATTTGCAGCAATAGTCCTTACATTGACCTCTTTCAGAAGTGTGTCCGATAACCCGGACTGTCAACCAAGATGGCCCCACAGCCGAACTTTGTTTAACATAGGATCAAATTGGAAAATTCAATTAAGACCTTCTTGTCGGAAAATCCTTAGCCAATTGGAACCAAACTTGGCAGCAGTGATCCTTAGATCTACTTCTATAGAATGGTGTCTGATGATCCAGACTGTCAACCAAGATGTCCGCCACAGCCAAACATAGTTTAACATAGGATCCTAAGGGAAAACTAGCAAAATTGACTGTTACACTTTGAATTTTAGTCATGCTTATGTTGGACAAGTTAAATCCAGCTGAGCGATACAGGCTCTTATGAGTCTCTAGTTTTATTAAGACTAGGCAAAAAAAAAAAAACATATATGTGTTTAAGGTTACCCTACCTACCCTAACCCATAATTTATTCCCATCTTAGGACAATTAAAATGATTTTGCCTCCCTACCCTATTTTTTGTCACAATGTAACTTTAAACAGACATATATTTTGTTTTGGCCATATATTAAGAATTGTTACAATTGGCATATTCACTTCACAAAATAGTGTTACCTAATTTTTCCTTAGTCATTGTTTTAAAATATATTCCTCATAAAAAATTTAGAAGACAAGTAGAAATATCAAGATTTGGATTTGTCTTTAAAAGTGAATCTGTATTGATTTTATATATCTTTTTTATCATCTAATTCATAATGAAATATAATATGATTTGGAATTATAACATTTATGATATAACTGTATTGTATTTTATTATTTGACGGCATCAATTGAATGATTTGATGGTTGGAAATTAAGTTTAACAGATATTTCCGACTACCAAATCATCAATTGATGCCGTCATATGATAAAATACAATACTGTTATCTCCATTGTAATGCAGATGGGAAATTTGCAGAGACCACGAAATTACTTTGATACATCCGAGATTTCGAGTCATCCGAGTTACACATCAGAGTTTGACTATATATGAACAATAAACTGTTTTGTGTTATTTTCAGCACAATATGCCAATATTCCAGCTGCAAAAAGAAACAGCTGTAGAGGAAGCAAAGAAAGTCCTAGAGGAGTATGGAAAGAACTATGCTTCTAAGGTAAGATTGTGTCTACCAAATCATTTACATGCAGTAAGGTACACAGATCTCTAAATATCAAGCTGTAGGTCTTTCTTGTTTGAAAGAAACTTATGTTATAGATTTGTTTTCAGAAAATCATGAGAATCAACCATTTTCAGTTTTGAAGTTAATCTTGAGAGAAAAGAATTCAGTAGAATACCATTCAATATGTTTATAAAAAAGGAGATAAATAATTAGATTACATAAGAAAATTGATAAAAATCAAATATTTTCATCATCTGAATGAAGTGGCAGTTTTAACAATTTTTCCAACAATGAATCACCATTATAACTACGCCTTGATTTTTATAACAACTACAACATAATTAAATTTTTGTTGTTTCCTTCTTTTCCAGGATGGTAATACCCTGTTCCATTGTTATATAAACAAACCAAAGGTTTATTTCTATGTTTTTGCTGCTGGTGGAGTTCCTGTAAATATCCAAAATAATGTAAGTAGATTATTAGAAATCCTTATTTGCATTCAACATTCATTATTCCATTTAAACAAACTTTGTTTTAACATGCTGTAAAATCTGGTAGAGTTTAAGTATGAATTGTTAAAGAATTAATTAAATGAGACTTAAACAGCCAGCTATTCCCTTCCTCCAAATAAATATTGAAGGTGGAAAATTAAAAGAATTCAAACTTAATTTAAAAAAAATTGTTGTTTTGTGAACAGTGACATAATCAATTAATGCTGGTTGGTATCTGTTGGAGATTTTATGATATATCTACATTAGTGATGTGAAAGGACCCCAAGCTAAAATTTATCTTGGAATCCTATGTTAACAGTTGTAGAATTATTTAGAGTGAAATAGAATTCCACTGTGTTCCTTAAAATATTTTTGTTAAATTTGGTGAAGTAACGTTTTTTTTTTGTAGGAAGGTGACTCAGCACTACACATTGCAGTTAGGATAGGGTCTATAGATGCTACTGAAGCTTTACTTCAATGCTGTGCTGACCCTACCATCAGAAATAAGGTATGTAAACAGTACTGTAAAATTACCCTTCTGTCTTGTAGAGCCTTGACAATTTTTCATCATCAGTTAACCACCCTGATTAGTGCCATTCTTCTGAACTTTAGAGTACATAAAATCATTGCTTCTTTTCAGAAAAATTAGGTGTAAAATTTATAGTAAAGGGGTGAGATTTCCAAAATTGTAAAAACTTTAATGAATTTTAGGAATTGAACGGGTGAGAATTTGACTTTTTTAAAAAGTTATGCCTATTAAACCAGATTAATATATTACTATCTGTAAACCTGGAATGGATTTTTCCTAATTTTAGTATTTAAATCATTTTGAATCGTCTTACTACTTGACAGAAAGATGCAATTAGCTAAGTCGTAACTAAAACTGTTGAACTTACCTGATTTTGTTCAATAATGTCTTCCAGAGAAACAAAAGATATTTCACCTACGGAATTTTTTTTTATGTAAAAGGGAGATAACTCTTCCTGTGAGATTTTATTAAGTATTTCATCCCAATGTTTTGTCAAATATAAACAAAGTGCATAAAAAATGTGTTAAGTTTTCTTGGGCGACTCATTGGGGTTAATTGACACAGAAAAAATTGTCCTAAAATTCTAACAGACTTTCAAAATCCCAAAAATCTATTCCATGAACTGAGGTTAACAGACAGTAGTTTGGTGATGTATGGCAGGCATGTGAGCAGGCAGGCTGGAAAACATGCAGCTGCAAACAACATTGAAGGAAAATTCAGTTTTCTGTTAGTCAGACAGCCTCTTACATGATTTTACATGTGTGAAAAAACCGTTTCCCAAATGAAAATGGACCTGTTCCATTGATGTCCCTTCCCTATACCGGATTGAACATTGGCAGCAGGATGGGTGTCCTGCAGGAAGCAGAGATTGCTTACTCTTCCGGAGCTTCTGAGTCTACCCCCGGTTTTTTGATGGGGTCCATGTTGTTCATATGTTTTTAGTTTTTATGTGTAGTATTTGTATTTCTTTGGTCTTGTCTTTGTTATTCTCTGGGGTTTGTCTGTTGTTTTTGATTTTCCCATCCTTCGAATATCCCTTTGGTATTTCTTGACTTTACTTAGTCATAAGGGATAGGGTAAGTATGTGATGTGTAAAATAGATGTTGATAGACTGATGGTATTATTTTGATTACAGATGGGACAGACACCCATAGAAATGTCAGCCAATGAAACCATTACAAAGTTGCTCAATAAGTTTAAGGTAAGTGATGATGTACAGGAATAAGTTGAATTTGTTGGACACAAAATTCTGATGTTTAATTCCTGTATTTCTATTGATTAAAGCCAGGATTAATGAATTCTACTTGATTAAGTTTGTAATGAGTCAGCCAAGTTTTCACATCCATAAATTCAAAAAAAATCCCTAGTTACAGAGCTGTTTACTTGTATGGATTGTCCATATTTTCCATTAATTTTCTATTGAAAATACGCACAACAGATTTACGATAAAAACCATGGATTCCTGCGAACTGAAAAAAAAATCATATTTACTCCCAAAATTGGTTGATCGGTGTTAGAGAGAAGCTTCCCAACAGAAATGATCGTAATTTAAAGCAACAAAAAACAATGCAGACAGTCAGCTGCATCATGTGGACTAGAATATTAGATGGGAAATTGACCAGTCATTGCTTCTTTATACGACCAGGAGTTATTCGATCATATGAAAAAGGTGTTTACTAACTGCAAGTTGCCTGTTATATTCTTATATACTGACAAAATGCTCAAAATACGGACAACTGATTGCTGGAATACTGCCAAAAGTCCGGAGGGGTAAACAGCTCTGTAGTTACATTACTTTACAATATTCAGGTTTATGAAAAGTAAATGGTACCTGTCAAGCTATTAAATTTGGATGATTATTGCATATGATTTATGAGAATAATTTGTAATGTAGTATAATTTGTGTCAATCGTTTTGTTTAATATTGCCTGTAGACTATATTTGGTACCTATTTGTCTATTTATTGTTTCCTTGTTAACAGAATTGCTAAAATATTGTAAATAAACTACATCTGAAAAAATGATTCAGTAATATTGCCATAACGATGACTTAACCAGTGAAAATCAAAATATTAAACTGTACATAGTTTTTGTTCAGCTAAGAAAAAAGATTAAATTTGTAAGGGAATAAATTGTCTAAACTCAACCCTCTGTAAACCATAGACTCTTGTGTCAGAATGTATAATGCATATGCTATATTGAATTAACCTGTCAAACCTGAACACCTGTATAACCTGAAAAGAATCTTCAGCCCCAAACTTTAAACTAGTGAGTTGTTTTAAAACTTCATTGGTGTTTGAATTTGAATAGGTCTAAATTGTGATTCATATAAAACAAAACACACATTATGTAGTGTTTTGTAACATGATGAAATGCTGCTTCAGACTGCATAAAATCTGCATCATCATTATCAATCAGTTTATGTTCATTCTGGTATTTAATTTTAATATATACATGTATTGAATCTTAAAAGAAGGAATTTAAAATTTCAGTATAGTAAATGTTAGTTTATTACAGATAATTATTTTCAAATATGCACTACCCCATAAATGCTTCATAAATTATTAGAAAGTGATTTATAACGCTTGCTTTTCTAATTCAGTTTTAAGCTCACCTGACCCAAAGGGTCAAGTGAGCTATTCTCATCACTTGGCTTCTGTTGTCGTCCGTTAACTTTTACAAAAATCTTCTCCTCTGAAACTACTGGGCCAAATGGAACCAAACTTGGCCACAAGCATCATTGGGATATCTAGTTTAAAAAATATGTCTGATAACCCCGCCTGTCAACAAACATGGCCGACATGGCTAAAAATAGAACATAGGGGTAAACTGCAGTTTTTGTCTAATATCTCAAAAAGTAAAGCATTTCGAGCAAAAGTGACATAAAAATGTTCGTCAGGTCAAGATCTACCTGCCATGAAATTTTCAGATGAATTGGTCAACCCTTTGTTGGGTTATTGCCCCTGAATTGTTAATTTTAAGGAAATTTTGCAGTTTCAGGTTATTATCTTGAATATTATTATAGATAAAGACAAACTGTAAACAGCAAAAAAGTTCAACAAAGTAAGATCTACAAATAAGTCAACATGACCAAAATCATTATGGAAAATTCATTGAAAAATCTTCTTGTCTGAAACCACTTGACCATTTGAAACCAGACTTCACAGCAATGGTCCTTCGGAGGTCCTCTTTCAGAAATGTGTCGGTTTTGTGGAATTCGAATCAAGATGGCCGCTACAGCTGAACTTAGTTTAACATATTACCTTATGGGAAATTCACTCAAAATCTTCTTGCCTGAAACCACTAAGCTAATTAGAACTGTACTTGGTAGTAATGGTCCTTAGATGGTCTTCTTTCAGAATTATGTCCGATGACCCAGATGTCAACCAAGATGGCCGCTACAGCTGAACTTAGTTTAACATACAGGGCCCTATGGGAAAATTCATTGAAAAATTTCCTTGTCTGAAATCACTTGACCAATGAGGGACCAGAGTGAGTTATCTTTTCCTAACCAATGTAGGTAAGGGAGATAATTAAATTCTCTCCCTTTTGTCCTCAGGCTAAAAGGGAGACAAATTTATTATCTCCCTTACCTACATTGGTTATGAAAAGATAACTCACTCTGGTTCCTCATTGGAACAAGACTTGGCAGCAATGGTCCTTAGGAGGCCATCCTTCAGAATATGTCTGATTTCGTGGACTGTGAACCACGATGGCCGCTACAGCCAAACTTAGTTTAACATAGAACCCTATGGGAAATTCACTTAAAAGTGTTCTCGTCTGAAACTACTGAGCCAATTGGAACTAAAATTGGCAGCATTGGTCCTTAGATGGTCCTCTTTCAGAATGTGTCCGATCACCCGGATTGTCAACCAAGCTGGCGGCCACAGCCAAACTTAGTTTAATATGGGAAAATTCATTTAAAAATCTTCTTGTCTGAAACCACTTAGCCAGTTGGAACAAAATTTAGCAGTAATGGTCCTTAGATGGTCCTTTTTTAGAAATGTGTCCATTGACCTGGACTGTCAACCAAGATGGCTGCCACAGCCGAACTAAGTTTAACATAGAACCCTATAGAAAACCAGCCAAATTGACTGCAACACTTAAATTTTTAGTCCTGCTCAAGGTGAAAAGTTAAATCCAGGTGAGCGATACAGGCTGTTGAGAGCCCCTAGTTACATATTTCAAATTACTCTGACATGTATAGCTAAATAAATTAACTAATAATTAATTTATCAGAATGGTTTACTGGGAGCCATTAATCGAGGAGACTTGCGTTGTATTGAAAAATATTGTAAACATTGGTGCATTCTGGATGCTGTTTGTAATAAGGTATTGGGAACGCCAGTTGAGTGGCACTGCTAATCTGAGTTTCTGTTTTTGTGGTGTGTTTTAGTTGAACTTCTTTAATTATCAAGAATAAAGCTGTATTGGTAACACTGTTTTTAATTTACCGTAGTCAAAATTTAATTTGCACATCCATAACCATGCAATAAATGTTAGCACTGGAGTTAACACAAAATTTCACCTCAAGAATCAAGTAGGCATCCTGACAAATTTTTAAATTTTTTCAACTTCATGTTGTTTTTTGACAAAATAGAGTTACAAATTAATTGAAAATATAATGTGTTAGATAAAAGGTTATTTTTTTAAATTCAATTTTAATATTATTTTTATTTTTGTCCAATGCTGTTATACTTAAATATGCCTGTGGAACTAGAAAAAAATTTGAAATATTTTGAATAAATATTTACATTAATAAGAATTTAAACTGTTTAACAGAATGTCTGGTTACTGTTTTTTAGCTCACCTGGACCAAAGGTCCATGTGAGCTTTTACCATCACTTGGCGTCCGTCGTCGTCTGTCGTCGTCGTCGTCTGTTAACAATTTTTCAAACGTTAACTTGTCCGACACCATAAGTCCAATTGCAACCAAACTTGGTACATTTGTTTAGTGGCATTATGTGTACAAAAATATCGTTTGGATTTTTGATTCGTAAAAAAACATGGCTACCATGGCTAAAAATAGAACATAGGGGTCAAATTACAGTTTTTTGCAAATAACTTAAAAACGTTTACAGATATCAAAATTCTGGCAAGGGTAAAAGTGATCAGCATGTCAAGATCTACCAGCACTGAAATTTTCAAGAAAATCCAATAACCCATGTAGGAGTTATTGCCCTTTTTCCGAGTTTTTTCTAAAATTTGCACTTTGTATACTCAATATCTTGAAAATTATTAAAGTTATTTGAGAAATTTAAATTGCATATTGTTCAGCACATCAAGATTTACAAAAAATATAATATGGTCAATGCTGTAGGACTATTCCTTTTAGGAGTTATTCCCCTTAGAATATCAAAATTGACAATTTTTACAGCATTTCCTCATTACAATAAAATCATTAACTTGTCTAAAACAATACATCCAAATACATCCAAACTTGGTACAGTTGTTATTTGGCATGAGTGCTACAAAACTGTTGTTTGGATTTTTGATTCTTAAAATAACATGGCCACTGTCGCTAAAAATAGAACACAGGGTAAACTCCAGTTTTATGCAAATAACAGTTACAGATATGAAAACTGTGATAGGAAGCAAAAGTATTCAGCACCTCAAGATCTACCTGCCCTGAAATATCACAAGGATTTTTTTTTTCGGTGTTTTGTTTGGTGAAATGAATACTATTGCAGATAGAGAAAAGCTGTAAGTTTTTAAACTAAAGTGCTACAAAGATCTCAAATGGTCAAAGTTGTCTGGTGTTCCCTTTTAGGCGTTATACACTGTAGTTCATAGAAAACACTATTATGCCTTAAGGACCAGGTGAGCGATTCAGGCTCCTGGGAGCCTCTTGTTTAGCTGTCTTTTCTGTCTTTTTGTTTGGTAGTCTGAATGTTAGAATGTGGAAATTATCCATGACATTTAGCTATGATTTCTTTATTTAGCAGCTCATGAATAATACATTAGCTATGCTATTCTTAAAGATATAAATTGCCAGTGTGGTATTTACATTAGCGGCTGTTATTCCTATTTAGCTGGTTGAGTTTGGAATGCTAAAGCTACATATTAAGTTACGATTCCTCAGTAAGTAATTTTGCTCAGTCTGAAATAACAAAAACTGGTTAATAAAAAAAACAAATGTTGTCCTCAGATGAGAGTTCAGATATATGTAAATCTGTCAACCAAACCAAACCACATGGTTGGACATAAAGTGATGATAGTACCTCACATTGCCATTTGTAGCAGGTGAGCTTGAAAAGGACGTTATAATATGTAAACATTTGGATAAAAAAAAAAACCAACATTTGTTTTTTTTTTTAAACCAGAAAAAGCATGTGATTCCAGTATAAGTAGTTACATTAGTTCTGTGTGTGTGTAATATTGTTAGTGTGTTTGTCCATTTCTAGCCTGGAGTAGTATCATCTATTTGTAATGACAAACCGCAGACTTTGGACCGAGTCCTAAAAAATACTTGGTGCTGTATTGATACTGTTGTCAAGGTAACAGATAAGTTAATATTAATATTTTTTTATTCTCTAAAATGTAAAAATTATATCTTATTCTTGCTAAGATGATAACACTTAAAACATTTTCACCTATTAAGAGGTTATAAAATTACTATTACAATAGTTTCTCAAAGAAATTTCCTATTCATATAATAAATTCAGAATTATATGGACTTTAGGAAAAATGACTGTATTGTTAGGATATATATATAGAAGTCATAAAAAGTGCAAGTACAGGTGGCATCAGCCAGGTCTAACTGTAAAACTTTTACCCTAATTACCCTAATTACTCTAGTTGTTAATGAAAAGGACATAAAATATTCAACAGAAACTACAAGACTCTAGGTGAACTCTGAATTTTAATGTTTAGAAGACAGGAATAGCTATTAATACATAGATACCTGGATAGTTGTTTTTTTAATCAGAAGTACTCAGACATATGAAGGCACTAGCACTTTACACAGAATAATATATTCACAATTGTAACAAGTATTTGTTGTTGTCAGGTGTAGGACTTCAAACCACAAAATTCTCATATTGGTGAACATTGTATAGCTTTTATCTAGATAAAAGTCTTTCTTTCCAGGATTAATATTCACAAATAGTCAGATCAAAAGCCAAATATAAAGCAAATTCATTGATGTGAAATATTTTTTAATCACCATTTAAAATATAACATCTTTGCTGTAATAAAGGATTGTGATATATTCTAAAAGTGTTTTTTGCTTTTCTATGAAAATTCTTTTTAAATTTCAGAAATGATAGAAATAAATACAGTAATTATTTAATATTTTCATTTGTTAACATAGAGTATATTTTATATTGTATATCCACAGACAATAAAGTTTTTAAAATTTACAATTCTGTACACATGTACCGAAGGTGTTTCTTTGTGATTCATTTAAACTTTAATTGACTTAAATGATACTATGCTTTAAACTTTTTTTACTTTTGATGAAATCAAGTAAACATTAGTAATTTAATATTTTTTATGCACATAGGAAGGTAAAACAGCGTTAGAATTGGCAGAGACAAAGATTTATGAAGGGAAAAGTGAAAAATGTCTAAATGTGCTCAAAGGCTACAGAAAAACTAGTGTAAGTAGATTGAATACTTTAAATTCTGATAGATCCATTTTTAGCTCACCTAGCCTTAAAGGCCATGTGAGTATTGCCATCACTTTGTCGTCAGTCTGTCCATCAACTTTTCACATTTCAATCATCTTCTCCAAAACCCCATGGCCAATTGAAACCAAACTTGGTGGGGATGTTCATTGGATGGTCCTCTACAAAGTTTATGTTTTTGGTTCTGATCCAAAATTCAACATGGCTGCCAGGGCCATTTATGCACTCTGATTGGCTGAAATTTAAAAAATCTTCTTCTCTGAAACTACAAAAGCAATTGAATTGTTATATTGCAGGAATGATCCTTACATGGTACTCTATAAATTTTATGTTTTTTGTGCCGATCTGAAATCCAAGATGGCCGCCACCAAGGGATACATTTAACATAGAATCCTATGGGAAATACATACAAACATCTTCTTGTCAGAAACCGTTTGACATATAGAAGTAATATTATACCTGAATGATCAGATAATGATCCCTAACAAAATGGATGTTCTTGGTGCCGATCTGGAATTCAAAAAATGGCTGCCAGGGCCATTAATGCATTCCGATTGGCTGAAATTTAAAAAATCTTCTCTGAAGAGTGCACACAACAGTTTTTCTTAAAATTTTTCATGACGTCATGAATTGAAGGAACATACTCAAAAGATTGATAGCTGGACAATCGGCTGTATCATATACCCATAGACAACCATATATCAAATAAAACATATTTCTTCAAGCTTTCACTGTATATAAGTATTTTTAAGGAATTCCTTTCCAAATTCTTACCATTACAGAAAGATAACTGACAAAAAATAGGTCTCCCCCCTTCAAATATTTCAAAACCGCCTCAGTGGTCTCGTGGTAGCGTGCTCGCCTCGAGTGCGGAAGGTCGAGGGTTCGATCCCCGGCCGGGTCAAACCAAAGACATTAAAATTGGTATTTGCTGCTTCTCCGCCAAGCACGCGGCATCTAGGAGTAAGAGCAAAGACTGGTCGCCTCGGAGTCAGTATAATGTGTCCGAGTGAGGTGATATGTCTTCCTGTGGACAGTTACTTCGTGAGCTAGCACATTAAAAATCCGACTTTGCGTGTCGGACTAGTACAAAGCAGGGATCATTTTCATTATCATAACATGTTCTCGTCCTGATATGCACCTGGTTGCCACTGGACGTTAAACAATAATTCATCCATCCATCAAATATTTCAAAAACAGACCAACCTCAGAGCATCCTAGCAAAGATTCCTGCATAATTTAGAGAACTGAGTATATGTGTTTTCCAAAGTACACATTCAACTGGTTTCAGCACATGTAGTTTCAGGGTATATTCGCCGCCTTTTAAAATTGCTACATGAAGTGGTATAAAAATGTTGTGTTTTCACCTACACGATTTTTGGATGTTTTCAGAGTAGTCTCCCATTAATAAAAACGTTCTGAAAATAATTACTTTTTTACATTTCATGCATTTTTTTAAACTTAAAATAAAGTCAAGACTCTAATTTAAATAATGAAACCAAAAAACAATCATAAATAGAGGGAATTCTATACCTATGACATCATATATTTAGGGAATAATCACTGGAATTTTATACGAAACTGTTGTTTGCATTCTTAAGGCATTCTTGATACCCTTATTTTCAAAATAAGATTAATTTTTCTCAATCTACAGACAATTACGAAAAAACGATACCTCGTTTGTCTATTTCTGACATGTGAATCAAATGTATTGAACAAATATTCAAACGAGGGGGTTTGATACCCTGGGGCATAACTCACAGACAATGACATAAAATGTAAATTTGACATATTTTGATGTAATATGAGCATATTTCTCTCTTATGAACTGTTTTATGCTGGTATACTTAAAGATTTGATTAATTTTAAGAAAATGCATGAAAAAACTAAATTTTATTGTTAAAAAAAAGGTTCAAATGGAAAAAAATAAGAATGCCAACCATTCCTTGAATTGAATAACAGTGTAATTATGGAATAGTTTATTGACACTTATTTTTACCAGTGAAATGGAAATAAAGTTTATTTTTTCTTTTTCTTTCTTTCATTTTTCCCCCAATATTTATGCAAAAAAAAAAATCTGCATACATTAAGTGCAATGAATCATCTAAAACTATAAGCGGCTTCAAAAACTGCGAATAAATAATATGACGTCTTTACACTTGACATCAAATTATTAATGCAAAACTGTTATTTTTGGTTGCTAAGGCCAGATGGGACATAATAATGCATTAAATACCACTCTTGGTACATGAAATTCTTTCTATCTGTCTAATGTTGCATAAACAATACAATACATGAGCTTTATAACCAAAATACTGTTCAAATCTGAGCCTTATCAAAGCCTTTAAGAGTGCACACAACAGTTTTTCTTAGAACTTTTCATGACGTCATGAATTGAAGGAACATACTCAAAAGATTGATAGCTGGACAATCGGCTGTATCATATACCCATAGACAACCATATATCAAATAAAACATATTTCTTCAAGCTTTCACTGTATATAAGTATTTTTAAGGAATTCCTTTCCAAATTCTTACCCTTACAGAAAGATAACTGACAAAAAATAGGCCTCCCCCTTTCAAATATTTCAAAAACAGACCAACCTCAGAGCATCCTAACAAAGATTCCTGCGTAATTTAGAGAACTGAGTATATGTGTTTTCCAAAGTACACATTCAACTGGTTTCAGCACATGTAGTTTCAGGGTACATTCGCCGCCTTTTAAAATTGCTACATGAAGTGGTATAAAAATGTTATGTTTTCACCTACACTATTTTTGGATGTTTTCAGAGTAGTCTCCCATTAATAAAACTTTTTTGAAAATAATTACTTTTTTACATTTCATGCATTTTTTAAACTTAAAATAAAGTCAAGACTCTAATTTAAATAATGAAACCAAAAAACAATCAGAAATCAATATCTAGAACTTATAAATAGAGGGAATTCCATACATATGACATCATATATTTAGGGAAAAATCACTGGAATTTTATACGAAACTGTTGTTTGCATTCTTAAACTACAAAAGCAATTGAATTGTTATATTGCAGGAATGATCCTTACATGGTACTCTACCAACTTTGTTTTTCATGCCAATATGAAATCCCAGATGTCTGAAACTACAGAGCCAGTTGGAACCAAACTTGGCAGAAATGGTCCTTGAATGGTCCTCTGTCAGAATTGTGTCTGATGACCCAGAATGTCAACCAAGTTGGCTACCACAGCCAAACTTAGTAAAACAAAGGACCCTGTGGGAAAATTCATCAAAAAATCTTCTTGTTTGAAACCACTAAGCCAATTGGAACCAAACTTGGTCCACCAAAGCTGAACTTAGTTTAACATAGGACCCTATGGGAAAATTTAATTTGCAGTCACCATACCTTAAACTTGGTCATTTGGACACCAAACTACTGGTAGCAATGGTCCTCCTTCAGAATTGTGTTTGATAACCTTGAATGTCAACTAAGATGGCCACCACACCCTAACTCTGTTTAACATTGATCCTATGGGAAAACTATCCAAGATAACTCCTACACTTAAACTATCAGTCCTGCTGAAGGTGGACAAGTTAAATCCAGGAGAGTGATACAGGCTCTTGAGAGCCTCTAGTTGTTTAATTCCTGTAAATTATTTTTTATCCATATTTGTTTAACCATTATACATTCATATATCATTTTTATCGACAGTCTTTGACTATGAAACAAAAAATGTGATGAGGATTTTTTTATGCCCCTGTGACGAACAGTCTGGGGCATATGGGTCCATTTGTCCGTCTGTCGGTCGTACCGTCCGGATATAGGTACATGGTTTGTCCGGCTATCTCCTCCTACAGTTTTGGAGCTACAGCTTCAATATTTTGTTAGTGTTGTTTATACACTTAATTAAGGTGTGCATATTTTTTCAAATATTCGCAAAATGAAAGGTAGTTGAACTTAGTCATTTTTTTTCGTACTAGCTGCATAATGGGAACATGGTTTGTTCGGCTATCTCCTCCTACAGATTTAGAGCTACAGCTTCAATATTTTGTAGGATGTTTATACACATAATGGAGTTGTGTATGTCCACAGGATTTTGATTTTTTTCAAATATTCTCACAATGAAAGGTAGTTGGACTTAGTCATTTTTTTCGTACTATCTGCATAATGGGAACATGGTTCCTCTACAATGTTTCCTCATTTAGTTCTGATTGGTCAAGAAACATGGCCACCAGAGGCAATTCTTGTTTCTGATTGGCTGATTTTCAAAAATCTTCTCCTCTGAAACCGCTGGGCCGATTGGTTTGAAACTTAATAAGAATGATCTATGACATGTCCTCTACAAATGGTCCTCAATTAATTTTGATCTGACATCAAACATAGCTGTTGTAGCTAAAAATAAAATATAGGGGTGCATGTGTTGTTTTTGGCTTATAACTTAAAAACCATTACAAATATAAAAAATCTGACGGGGTAAAATTGATCAGCATGACGAGATCTACTTAACCTGAAATTTTGAAGGAAATCTCAAAACCCATTTAGGAGTTATTGCCCTTTTTTCATCAAATTTTCAAAATTTTATCATTTTTCATCATTTATCTCCAAAACTATTTGAGATAGAAGTGAAATGTAAATTTGAAAAATGTTTGCCATGTTTAGATCTACCTACCCTGAAATTTTAAAGGAAATCCCAAAACCTATTTAGGAGTTGTTGCCATTTTTTTGTCAAATTTTCAAAATTTTTTCATTCAAAAATCTTCTCCTCTGAAACCGCTGGGTGTTTGGTTTGAAACTTAATAGGAATGATCTATGACATGTCCTCTACAAACGATCCTCAATTTATTTTGATCTGACAAAACATGACTGTCGTAGCTAAAAATAGAATATAGGGGTGCATGTGTTGTTTTTGGCCTATAACTTAAAAAACCGTTACAGATATCAAAAATCTGACATTGGGTAAAATTGATCAGCATGACAAGATCTACCTGCCCTGAAATTTTGAAGGAAATTCCAAAACCCATTTAGGAGTTATATCCCTTTTTTCGTCAAATTTTCAAAATTTTAACATTTTTCGTCATTTATCTCCAAAACTATTTGAGATAGAAGTGAAATGTAAATTTGAAAAATGTTTGCCATGTTGAAATCTACCTACCCTGAAATTTTAAAGGAAATCCCAAAACCCATTTAGGAGTTGTTGCCTTTTTTTTGTCAAATTTTCAAAAATTTTCATTCAAAAATCTTCTCCTCTGAAACTGCTGGGCCAATTGGTTTGGAACTTAATTGGAATGATCAATGACATGTCCGCTACAAACAATCCTCAATTTATTTTGATCTGACATAAAACATGGCTGTTGTAGCTAAAAATAGAATATAGGGGTGCATGTGTTGTTTTTGGCTTATAACTTAAAAACCGTTACAGATATCAAAAATCTGACATTGGGTAAAATTGATCAGCATGACAAGATCTACCTGCCCTGAAATTTTGAAGGAAATTCCAAAACCCATTTAGGAGTTATTGCCCTTTTTTCATCAAATTTTCAAAATTTTAACATTTTTCGTCATTTATCTCCAAAACTATTTGAGATAGAAGTGAAATGTAAATTTGAAAAATGTTTGCCATGTTGAAATCTACCTACCCTGAAATTTTAAAGGAAATCCCAAAACCCATTTAGGAGTTGTTGCCCTTTTTTGTCAAATTTTCAAAAATTTTCATTCAAAAATCTTCTCCTCTGAAACTGCTGGGCCAATTGGTTTGGAACTTAATTGGAATGATCTATGACATGTCCTCTACAAACAATCCTTAATTTATTTTGATCTGACATAAAACATGGCTGTTGTAGCTAAAAATAGAATATAGGGGTGCATGTGTTGTTTTTGGCTTATAACTTAAAACCGTTAAAGATATAAAAAATCTGACTGAGGTAAAATTGATCAGCATGACAAGATCTACCTAACCTGAAATTTTGAAGGAAATCCCAAAACCCATTTAGGAGTTATTCCCATTGTTTCGTCAAATTTTCAAAATTTAACATTTTTCGTCATTTATCTCCAAAACTATTTGAGATAGAAGTGAAATGTAAATTTGAAAAATGTTTGCCATGTTGAGATCTACATACCCTGAAATTTTGAAGGGAATCCCAAATTCTATTTAGGAGTTATTGGTTTGTGTAATTTGAGGTCGGGTTCTGTTACATTTATTTAAGGTTCACCCTTATTCCTGGTCAATTTTATCAACTTCCTGCCAGGACTACCACCATCAGGGAACATATTTTAACATTAAACCTTATGAAAAATAAATCTTCAACAAATTTTCCCTGAACAATTGAACCAATTGCAACAAACTTGGTCAAATAGTTGATTAATTGTCCAATGAAAACCAGACTGCAGGTGAGCGATACAAGCTCTGGTGAGCCTCTTGTTTCATACTAGCTGCATTTGTATAATTTCTTATGGTCAGGCGGGGGCATCATTTGTCTCTTACTGACACACTTCATTTAAAAAAAAATCACTCCTAACAAAATAACTTTGTTTATTATTATAAGTGTGTGCAGGGGTATTCTTCTTTTCTAGTTTTTCACTATGAAAACAATAACCTCAGTCATGTAATGCAAACTGAATAACTGGTTACATGGGTTACTTATAATTTAATCCTGATGGTCCTTGTAAGGCCTATAACATAAGGCTTCCCTTTAATGACCTCACAGAAGAAAAGAAAAATTTACTCTATACAGACTAAAAAATTTCAACCAATCAGAAGATGAATTATATCCTGTAGTTGTAATTATTGAATCGAATTAGCACTATGAAAATAAGGATTTTTTAAAAAAATTTACAGATACACATTAACAGATTAAAAAGTTCTAGTTTAGTAAACAGTCAATTTTATTTTGGGTGTTGATACAAAATATTGCATTATAAAAAGTTTGCAGACTTTGCATTTCTGCTATCAATCAGAGAATTTGTTGGAAAAAGTTTGAATTTCAGGATTGAGGTTGTTTGTTTTTCCATTGCAGCAATTAATTCATGCAGTTTTATGTCAAGATATAGAAACAACAAGAAAGTTGTTAGAAAGAGAAAAGTTAACAGTTAATATTAGATTTAGGGTGAGTAAGATTATTTAGAATTGTGATTGTGATTTTGAGTCTCGCTAATGGCAAGATGTGTGTCTTGAATATTAATGGACAAGAATTACAAGTTTTCAAGTCTATGTCTGGTGATTCCGTCTTGGTACTCGAGATTTCTCAGTGGCCATCTAGGAAATTTTGCTGAAAGTGATGTATAATCCAAATAAACCATAGTATTTAATAAATAACATTTTGTCAGTTATCTCCCTTAGTCATAGAGATTGGTTGAGGGTGATAATTGGCTAGTTCTTCTTACTGCAGAGGTGTTTACTATTACGGAATTTCCGTAATTGTCCCAGGTTTTAGATTCAAAATACGGATTATGGATTTATCTCTGGAAATTACGCTCTCTGGTTTTGTCCCAAATTTTTTTTTTTTTTATTCCCAGTAATGTAAATGCTTTGTAATTGCACTTGATTTTCCAGTTATGAAAAGCATTTTAACGAGATTGATGATGAAAACTCTGATTGTTTCTAGACTTAACACAATATACATGTAAGATGCTTTGATGGTGGGCTTCTATGGCAGTTTACATACTGAAATTTGATATTACAGACAAAGGCCCAAATTACTGACAAAAATCATTAACATTAGTGAAAATACCAGAAAGGGGTAAACACCTCTGTTACTGTAAATAATACTTAGTATTGTTTGTGTTATAAAAAAATATTATTTGACTATCGGGTAAGAATTTTTTTTATTGATGAAATAAATGAAAATTTGGAATTAATACACTTTCTATTTTTAGGATAGAATAGGAAAAACATTGTTATCACATTCTATTGAACAACACAACTTAGAAATAGTAAAATTATTGGTAGAACATGGAGCCAGGGTAAATCAAATCAGAGTACGACAACATGAGGACGTAAGTTTCATCAGTAATGGGTTTTAAAATGAGGAAGATGTGATGTAAAATAGTGCAAAGCTTATTAGGCAGGAACATCCAAGGAACATAGAAAACTAGTTATGGTTACAGGGTAGTTTGAGTAATTGTAGATGTTCATAGATGTTGAAAAAAGTATGCTAAAATGTTGATACAAGGGTCGTTCTTGTTGAGTGGGATAAGTATAAGTTGGTATAACATGTTTCCCAATCCAGTATAAATAACTACATGTAAGTTAAAACTAATAACCTATGTCCCTCAAATAGTGCTAAAGACCAAAAGAATGGAATGACAAAACAGCAACTATAACTTTATAGAAATGGTAGTAAAATGCCCAAATTACCAGAATGAATGGCAAAATGACAACCAAAAAAAAAAGAAGAAAAAAACAGTACTGCCAAAACCATTAAAGGACAGAGCTAATTGAGTTTTCAATTTTTTTTTAACATTGATAATTAATTAAACTTGTTTCATTGCATCCACTTATTTCTAAATATTACAACAAAACTTATGTCTTGCAATTCAACAAAATATAGTACAAAACTAACAGTTGTGTCTGTAATACACGGATGCCCTGCCCTAAAATCCATATAAAAACAAAGAAATGAACCTAAACGCAAAACTTAACCAGAGTCACTCAAGCATAAAATGTAGGTCATAATGACCCAATTATTGTATGACTGCTCAGTACTACCCAAGGCACATCCACTATTGAAGTTTCATCGTACACTATGCTTAGTTCCAAAGAAATGAAACTAAATGCAAGACTTAACCAAAGTCGCTCAAGCATAACATGTAGGTGATAATAACCCAATTATTGTATGACTGCTCAGTACTACCCAAGGCACATCCACTGATGAAGTTTCATCGTACACTATGCTTAGTTCCAAAGAAATGAACCTAAAATTAACCACATAGTTCAGACGTACCTATGGACTAACAAGGGTAACTCTGTATGCCCCATCCACATTCGTGGGTGGGGCATAAATATTGTAATAAGTTATCTCCTTTTTCCTTTTTGTGTCGCCTGCGGAACTCATGGTCGACACATAGGGATCACTATCTGTCTTGCGTCGTCACACTTTTCTTCTATCCGCAGCTACTTGAAACCACTCAAAGGAATTTGATGAATCTTTCTCTGTGCATTAACCTAAATGCACAGGTGTGCATATATATTTCATTTTTAGAAAATTTTCATATCTTTTGTAAAAATTGACGTCCGAAGGCGACACATGTCTTCCTTGGAAGACTCTCACATTTTTTAAAAATGTTTTGATAGTTTTAACTATTTTATTACAGACTGATGTGACTGTGCCTTTATTCCATAAATGTTTATGTGACAACGAATGTCAAGATATTGCCAAATTTCTCAACCCTTTGATGGACCCCTCAGAACATCGAGAAAAGGATGTGGTAAGTAAGCAAAGTTATCCTCAAACTATATTGTAAACAATAAGGTAGAATAAAAAGGAAAAAATTGAAGATGTGGAATCTGTTGTTTTTCAGGACGTCATCTTCAAATTATTTATTAGGTCTTATATTCCAAATTATAAGAACACTAGGATTCTAATGACTAAGATAATACAATTTGGAAGAAAAGTGAAAATTTCCATTTCATTAGTAATTAGACCTTTGGTATTCCATGTTTACAGTTAAAATAATATAGCCATTCCACCTAACGCCAGGTGGAGCTGTTTTTCCGGAAGTTATTTAAAAACTGGGTAAAAAATTATTTATCACTTATCAATAGAAGATTTGGGTATCAGATATAATGTTTACAATCGATGTTTCCGCCCATTGCTGCTACTAGCGTTTACTAGAATTGCTAAATAATATCATAAATTCATGTTCCAAACTGCTGACAGTGAGCTGAATTTCTTTCTTATAGTGGTTTTTTCTTGACTGATATATTTTAAAAATGTAAGGACAGGATATGCCTGAAACAAGGATAAATAACATTTAGCAATTGTTGTATTCAGTGTATTGTGATATTTAAACAAGATTTCGAAGACTTTAAATGGATCATTAAGCAGGGTGTGTAATATTGAAATATAGAGGCCAAAAATTTGAACAATATCTACTGATCAAATAATAATTGTTATGTAAAAGAAATGACATTACAGATATATGTTTTCAGGCAGGCAATACACCATTGTTAGCTGCAATAGAGAGAGATTTGTCAGTAAGGTTTATACAGTGGTTAATACAAACAACCAAGGGATCAGCTTTAGTAGATAGGAATGCTGTAAGTTATTATAAAAAAAACTGAAATACAAAAACAATGAGATTTAAAATTTATAAAGAAAAAAAATTATCTCCAAGTCTTGATTTTGATACAATTAATAGTTTATATTTCTGTTTCATGATTTTTCTTCCTGGTTTGTTTGTTAAATGTTAGTATAAGTGTAGTAACATTGCTGAGATTTAAGCTGAATTATTTTTACTAAATGAAATTTATCTACTGAAAGTACTTTTTATTGTCGAGCCTGCGACTTTAGTCGCAGAAAGCTCGACATAGGGATAGTGATCCGGCGGCGGCGGCGTTAACTCACTTCTTAAAAGCTTGATATTTTAGAAGGTGGAAGACCTGGATGCTTTATACTTTGTATATAGATGCCTTATGTTATGAAGTTTCCGTCTGTCATATGTACATTGTCCTTGACCTCATTTTCATGGTTCAGTGACTACTTCAAAAAAAAATTCAGATTTTTTGTAATGTTAATTTCTCTCTTATTATGAGTAATAGGATAACTATATTTGGTATGTGCGCACCTTACAAGGTCCTCATCCCCATCAGACAGTTTTCAATTGACCTCTACCCAATTTCAAGGATCAGTGAACAAGGTTAAGTTTTGGTGGTCAAGTCCATATCTCAGATACTATAAGCAATAGGTCTACTATATTTGGTGTATGGAAGGATTGTAAGGTGTACATGTCCAGCTGGCAGGTGTCATCTGACCTTGACCTCATTTTCATGGTTCAGTGGTTATAGTTAAGTTTTTGTGGTTTGGCCTGTTTCTCGAATACTGTATGCAATAGGTCTACTATATTTGGTGTATGGAAGGATTGTAAGGTGTACATGTCCAACTGGCAGGTGTCATCTGACCTTTACCTCATTTTCATGGTTCAGTGGTTATAGTTAAGTTTTTGTGTTTTGGCCTGTTTTTCGAATACTGTATGCAATAGGTTTACTATATTTGGTGTATGGAAGGATTGTAAGGTGTACATGTCCAGCTGGCAGGTGTCATCTGACCTTGACCTCATTTTCATGGTTCAGTGGTTATAGTTAAATTTTTGTGTTTTGGCCTGTTTTCGAATACTGTATGCAATAGGTCTACTATATTTGGTGTATGGAAGGATTGTAAGGTGTACATGTCCAATTGGCAGGTATCATCTGACCTTGACCTCATTTTCATGGTTCAGTGGTTATAGTTAAGTTTTTGTGTTTTGGCCTGTTTTTCGAATACTGTATGCAATAGGTCTACTATATTGGTGCATGAAAGAATTGTAAGGTGTACATGTCCAACTGGCAGGTGTCATCTGACCTGAACCACATTTTCATGGTTCAGTGTTTATAGTTAAGTTTTTGTGTTTCTTTCATTAGAAATACACGACAGGCGAGACATTTTTGTGTGTCCACTCTTGTTTTAGTTGGCAGAAAGTTCATAATACAGTTCTTACAGTTGAATTGGAAATTTTTTGTTAAAATACTATATTGCACAATTTATAAATGCGATTGATGTACTTTTTGAAATAGACCATATCTAGAAGAGTCAGAATGTAGATTTTATTGCAGACTTTATCCTCTCAAATTAATTTCTGAATTCAATGTTTGTTTCATGTTTCCTGTTATTTATGATTTATTGTACGTTGTATTCCAAATTCTAGTAGAAGCATTATTTTTGCAAGAAGATGATTTTTAAATATAAATTCAAGAGAAGATAATAACAAATTTATGTGGTTGACATTGATTCTTTTTTCTTTTTCACAGGATGGTTTAACACCAAAAGAGTTAGCAGTATCAAAAAATAACACAGAAGTTGTCAAAGTTATAGACAAGGTATTCTTAAATCCATTTCTTTCACTGTTTATAGGAAAATTATGAGATTTAAAACTTTAAGGTAAACAATAGAGCTTTTTTGTCGAGCCTTCGACTTTTGTCGAAAAAGCGAGACATAGCGATCCTACATTCCGTCGTCGTCGTCGTCGGCGGCGTCCACAAATATTCACCCTGTGGTTAAAGTTTTTGAAATTTTAATAACTTTCTTAAACTATCCTGGATTTCTACCAAACTTGGACAGAGGCTTGTTTATGATCATAAGATAGTATCCAGAAGGAAATTTTGTAAAAAAAAAATTCCAGTTTTTCCGTATTTTACTTATAAATGGACTTAGTTTTTCTGCCAGGAAACATTACATTCACTCTGTGGTTAAAGTTTTTAAAATTTTAATAACTTTCTTAAAATATCCTGGATTTGTACCAAACTTGGACAGAAGCTTGTTTATGATCATAAGATAGTATCCAGAAGTAAATTTTGTAAAATAAAAATTCCAGTTTTTCTGTATATTACTTATAAATGGACTTAGTTTTTCTGCCAGGAAACATTACATTCATTCTCTGGTTAAAGTTTTCAAAATTTTAATAACTTTCTTAAACTATCCTGGATTTGTACCAAACTTGGACAGAAGCTTGTTTATGATCATAATATAGTATCCAGAAGTAAATTTAGTAAAAAAAAAAAATTTTTCCGTATTTTACTTATAAATGGACTTAGTTTTTCTGCCAGGAAACATTACATTCACTCTGTGGTTAAAGTTTTTAAAATTTTAATAACTTTCTTAAACTATCCAGGAATTTTACCAAATTTGGACAGAAGCTTGTTTATGATATAAAGATTGTATCCAGGAGAAAATTTTGTAAAATATTTATTTCTGTTTTTCAGTTTTTTACGTATAAATGGACTTAACATTGCATTCACTATGTTGTGAAAGTTTTTAAAAATTTTAATAACTTTATTATTTTTATTAAGTTTGCAGAGAAGTTTCTTCATTATCAAAATAGAGTATCCAGACGATAATTTTGGAATTGATTTCATTATTTCATTGCAGGAATTTATTTACTGTGTTTCAGAGCCTATATGCCAGTAGGTAACACTTGTTTTTAGTTGTAGATGAACTTACTTATGATGGCACACAAGAATTACTGCTTATGAAAGTTTTCAGTTTATTAGTCCCCTAAGCTGAAGTGGACTTCACGTTTGCCTTATAGCTGTCAGTCCAAATCAGTTTATGTTTCTACTCATTTATAAATCTATATATATATAATTGCATACTATATTAATTTTTTACAACAAAATCTTTTTTCATACATTTCAAATGTTTTATTTCATAAACTGCAAATCTATTATGTGCATTCACCTATCACACTGAAAATATAGACAACATCAAAAGTAGGCGAGACACTGGGTTCCGCGGAACCCTTACGAATTTTTTACACATAAGTGATGAGATTTTCTTTCATTGATGCATATCCTGTGTTCTTGTATTTTCAGGTGGTCAAATAATAATGAATTCCTGTCAAGCTTTATGAATTAATTTATAATTTTTATTGATGTTGAAAATATAAATATATAACTAGCATCCAAGTTTTATTTGAAAGTTTATTATATATATAGATAATAACATGGCATTTTTCATATCACACCTATTATCAGCCCTAGGTCAAGATATCAGCTGGAGAGCCACCAGGCTCAAGGGATGATTTTGACCATGAGCTGATAATGGGTCTGATGTGAATGATGACATGTTATGATATTTTTATCATATACATCAAGATTGGTGTTTTATAGGTCTCCATGAAAATTCTTATCTCAATGATTTCTGTTTCATTGCCGTATTACCGAATATCCTCAAGGTGCTGCAAATTGTCATTGTTCCTCATCAATTTAGTCAAAATGTTATGTCAATGGTTTTTCTGTTTGTATTAACATTATTGAGCGAATTAATATAATCCATAGTTTTGTCCTGCTATTGTATGCCGTATTTCTATGTGCTGGTAAGTTTAGTATAGATTACGGAAACGACTGATTTATAATGCGATTATGGATTAGGGGTGTGATATAAAACGGAAGCAGTTGATATAAACCAGAAACAGTTGATATCAAAGTCATATCAGCCCGCTAAGCCAATTCTTATAATATTTGGGCAGAAATATGTACAATTTCCAGTTTTATCGTAGGGTAAAATTTTACCTTTATTTTCTATAAGTATATGATAAATACATATATACATACCGGTACATGTGTTAGGTTTATGCATGTGTAAGTGAAAAGCATAGTATAGACATCAGTAAAAACAGCATTTGTAGTGTATAATCAAAAACTATCATAAATTGATAATGTAGCCTGTGTAATTAATATATAAAATGGATTTTGATTGCTAGTTTATTAATTTGTTTTGTGGAGTACACATACAAATGTAGGCACAAGCTATTCAGTGTGTTGGTTTTTACCAAAAGGAATTCAGTATAGGATGAAGTTCTTTCTTACAGTATATACTACAGAATGCAACACAAGAATCAGGAGTACCAACATTACTTCCTCAGTTTGCAGTTAATTTTTGTAAGGAAGAAGATATCACAAGCATAACTGATGAGGTATGTTTATATTTATTTATTTATCTTTGATACATTTAATTGAAAGAATAGTCTGCAATCGTGAACAATGTCTTAGACAAATTTCAGGGATATACAATAGTTGCTGTGCAGTTTTTTTGCATCCTATTTCTAAAATGCCAGAAAGTGAAATGTTTGAAAAAAGTTTAAAATTTTTAAAAAATTGTTATGAAGCAGAATCTTTAGATGAATTTTCATGAACTTTATGTAACACTGAAGATTTTTAGTGAAAATTCATTAATTTACAGGTTTAAAGATTTGTTTCTTGCTGCAAATATACCAGAAAAACAAATTAAATGATTGGTTTAATATTTTAAAACTGTATTTAAGGGAAATAAACTTCCTGGCTCCAATTGAATTATCTCCCTTTATTTAAAAAAAAAAATTAGTAATATTATTTTATGTTACAGAAAAGCAAGAGAACCATAATTGAGTTACTGCCAGATAATGATAAATATAATATAAAAAAATGGTTGAACTTCAAAGAAGTTGGGGTAAGTTAAAAAACAGGTCTAAACCATTTTAAAAATGAACAAATATTTTATATTGTAGAGTATTATATGTTTATCGAGTTGGTATGAGGTTAATTTTTAGCTCACCTGTCCTAAAAGGACGTGAGCTTTTTCCATCACTTGGCGTCTGTCGCCCGTCCCTCGTAAATTTTTTCAAAGATCTCCTCTGAAACCACTGAACCAATTACAGCAATACTTAGGCTAAATGATCCTTAGGGTATCTAGAATGAATTTTATGTTTTATTTTTTTGTCCGTCAGGAAACATGGCCACCATGGCTAAAAATAGAACATAGGGGGTAAACTGCAGTTTTTGGCTTATATCTCAAAAACTAAAGCAGTCAAGATCTACCTGCTATGAAATTTTCAGACGAATCGGTCAACCTTTGTTGGGTTATTGCCCCTGAATTGTTAATTTTAAGGAAATTTTGCAGTTTTAGGTTGTTATCTTGAATATTATTATAGATAAAGACAAACTGAAAACAACAAAAATGTTCAGCAAAGTAAGATCTACAAATAAGTCATCATGTCCAAAATCGTCAATTGACCCCTTTTAGGAGTTTTTGCCCTTTAAAGACAATTTTTCACATTTTTTTCGTCATCTTTGTAAACTTTTAAAATCTTCTCCTCTGAAACTACAGAATCAATTTCAGCCAAACTTAGGCTGAAAGATCCTTAGGGTATCTAGTATAAATTTTGTGTTTTATTTTCTTGTCCATGGAGAAACATGGCTGCCCTGGCTAAAAATAGAACATAGGTGAAAATGCACTTTTTGGCTCGTATCTCGAAAACTAAAGCAGTTAGGGCAAAACTGACTAGTAGTAAAAATGTTTATGAGGTCAAGATCTACCTGTCATGAAATTTTCAAACGAATTGGTCGACCCATTTTTGGGTTATTGCTCCTAAATTGTAAATTTTAAGTAAATTTTGCAGTTTTAGGTTATTAGCTTGAATATTATTATAGATAAAGACAAACTGTAAACAGCAAAAATGTTCAGCAAAGTGAGATCTACAAATAAATCAACATCATCAATTGACCCCATATAGGAGTTTTTCCCCTTGAAAGATTATTTACATGTAAACAGAAAATAATGGTCTGACATTGTCACAGATGTTTAGGGCATTACTTGAAATAAATTAAATGGTAGATGTACAAGTAAAATGGAGCATCAAGGTCATTGAAAAATTCCATAGCAACCGATGAAAAAGTCCCTAGCAACCATATATATTTGGGTTAAGGACCTTATAACTTACCTGTACAAGTGTAAAAGAAAGGTCAAGGGTCAAGGTCATGAAAAAGTCCATAGCAACCGATGAAAAAGTTCCTAGCAACTACATCTATTTGGGATTAGGATTCTATATTTTAGCTGTACAGGTCAATATAAAGGAGAAAATTGCGACAGTATACATTAAATAGCAAAAATAATGATTGATGCAAGATTCAGGCTCTTGGGAGCCTCTTATTTAATTTTTGGTTTTAATGCTGAATATTTGCCTATTATAAGTCTATCATCTCATGTACAAAATTTCTATTTATACTTCGATATCATCCTGAGAATCCCTCTAAAAAATTGTGGTAAAGAAATTAACATTTGTGGTTTAATTATAAGGAGTTACTTTAATTTTCCGAATAGGTTTTAAGATCAATGTCAACACTAAATTGACCACCTCACAAGTGGGTAAGTTTTATTATACCTTTCATAATACATGAAATAACGAATCAATGCATGGGTAACAGGATAGTATCTCCATGACTAAACCTGAGTGATTGTAAAGATTTCTTTTTGTTTTACAGAATTATGCAGAAAAAGTTATGAGGGCAGCATCAGGGGACGGTGGACTGACTTATGTTAAAAAACTGTATAATGCTCATTATAGAGATAGGGTAAGTGAAGAAATTGTAAATTTATGATTTAATTTCATTCATTTGTAATGTCATCAGTTTTTTTTATCCATTATGTGATTATTTGATATTTAGTGAAGGATGAATATTGAGCAATTTTTGAGTTTATATTTTAAGAAATATGAAAATTGTAGGGTAGTTTACTGATAAAACATATGCAGCAAATGAAATAAAGTAAAACAAAAAAATACAACGTATGCTGTCTTGAGTGATTATTCTGTCTACCATCCTACAGAATTGTCTCTAGAAAGGTTTATATTTTCTGAGTTTTGTAGAGTAGAATATGTTTTAAGTTGACTTCAAAAAGATTTTGGTATCCCAATGTCACAGATTAATGTATTGTAGTCCTTTACATGTACCCAGACATTTTTTGTTGAAAATTAAAATCAAAATTTGCTTTGATGGGTAAAAAAAATGTTGATGCCAAAAAATTAAGGTAAATATAAATATTTAAAAAAATTTATTGAAAATATTTTTGTAAGAATTAACCAGTCTAAATCATATTCCTATTTGTTATTACAGAATGGATACACAGCATTGACGAGGGCTGTTGTGTTCCAGCAATATGATGTCATAGAATATCTATGTACGACTCGACCTGTATTGAAGACATTACCTGACAATGTAAGTTTATATATTCTGGGCAACTGGCAAAACTTAATGTTTATGCAAATGGGCTGTTTATAATGTATATAAATTAACCATTATTGGAGACACACTATCTGATTATTTACATTTAGACATTCTAGTAAGATATGTTCAAACCTTTTGATAATATTGGCCCTATATGTTTAACTAGACTTAAATTGAGAACTGATATATTGATTTGCCTTTTGGTTGTTAATATTTGCAATATTTTGGATTGCAAGGCTATACTGTCAAAGTTAAAAGTGGCACTATGTCTTGTATATCTTTTCTGATATTACTTTGTAATTTGCTGTATCAAAAACAGAAGAATTGCCATTGATGATATCTCAAAATAGAAAGCAAAAAACCATGGTAACACATGCTAGAGGCAACTGGCAATTTCCAACTTGCTTTGGCTTTTTCCATTTAGTATCTGAAGACATATGTCACATTGCATACTGTTTATAAAGACAATTTATATAAATCAGACAAATAGAATAGTTACTATAGCAATAAAGGTTATTTTGAAGGAATTTATCAATGTGTAAACTTGGGCGATTCACTCACAAGCTAAATAAAGTCTGAAGGACTTTATGTAAAGTTTGTGAGTGATAAGCCTAACTTTACACATTGATAAATTCTGTAAAAATAACCTTTATTAAAGTTCCAAAGTAATACAGAAATATGACGTTTTCCATTTGAAATTAACATTTTCCTCATGCACTATACTGCATGGGTATGTATTCATACGCAAGACTTCAGGAAAGGAATTTATCAAGTTATAAACTTTTTACCAGAAGTTGCTGTTAGCTAATGAAATTCCTGCATTTGATGTTTTGAAAACAACATTGGAATTATACTGTGTTATTTCAGTTGAATAGATATCCTCTCCATTTTGCTTTTGCTTTACCTGAACCAGAAAGTAAGAAAGTCAGAGATTTATTACTGGAGAAAAATCCTCAAGATCTAGAGAAAAGGGTAGATAAAGTAAGTCTTCTTTCTTTGGTGTGTTGTATTTGAATATTTTCCATGATCAGATTGAATGGTTGCAAATTGAAAGTAAGTCTTTCTTTGGTGTTTTGTATTGAATATTTGCCATGATCAGATTGAATTGTTGGAAATTGAATTTTTAGTTGCATTAATGGGAAATGAAAATATTTTTTTATTTCTCTAATTCTTTAGTATTTCTCACTGTTTTCAGATGGTATAAAAAAAATTTCAGTTGAATGTAGTTGCATTAATTGGTCACACTTTAGAATTTGATATTTTAGCTATGTTGGAAAAATTTCATAATCATAGGACCCTATGTGATAAAGATCTTCTTGTCTGAAACCATTTGGCCAATTGGAACAAACTTGTGAGTCTAAAAAACAAGAGAAAAAAATCACTATTTCATATTTTGCCCATGCTGGTAAATTTCCATCAGTACATGCTGTCAGTTGACATTACATCAAGAATTTCATTAACTGTAAGTCAGATTGAATCATTGTTTATTTCAGGATGGACTTTTCCCAGCAGATTATGTTCCATTAAGAGATACTCTAAAGGTCCAACAGATGTTATATGATGCCAGAACATTAAGTGTTTATGGCCAGGTTAGTACTGTTTGTTAAATTTTGGCTCTCTGTGGTAAATGTATAGAGCAAGTTTTAAATAGAAATTTTGGAACTTGATCATCTGACACTTTTAAAGATAAGGGAATATTCTGTACAAAAAAACTAACTTGTAAATTAATTTTAATGGATGTTGTTTTATTTATATCTCTTTTCAATTTATATCCTTGCTGTGATATTGGCTGCAATATTGCCAGCACGGTGTTAAACATCAATCAATCAATCAATTTATACCCCCTTTTGCCTTTTAGTTTAAACATATTTTATTAATCAAAACATATAACTCAATACAATAAGGAAAAATCATTAGATTCTCAGGCCACTTTTCAAATTTTTTGATGAGGCAGGGAGGAGTCTTTTTTTTTTTCCTGGTTTTTACTTAAAAAATCTGTTGCTTCTCAGGCCATTTTTGAAATTTTTTAACGAGGCAGGGCGGCTATTTTTTTTTTTTTTTTTTTTTTTTTTTGCATGGAAATTTTCATTGTGTCTGAATTAAAATATAGCATCTGTTATTTCTAATATATTGGTATAAAAAAAAGAAATTGAAGAATCCTGTTTTAATGGGAAATTAAAACCAACTTTTTGTAGACGGTTGGGGTTCATCACTGTCATCTTGTGTTTTCTTAAGTTCATATTTAATATATCTACCAAACGTAGCAATAGCTTCCCTGACTTTAACAATTCATATTAATTTTATCAAGTTCAATCTTAGACCTCCCAATGAAAGCGTCGGCGGTGTAGCCCTGAAATTTTCCAAAGGCTGCTTAATCGTTCGTTTTAATCAATTCTAGCAACTCCCCCAATGTGCACTCCGTCATGTAATCACAATGTATCGTCCATGGTACGACGGTTTTTCCTACAGAGAGGACTTGGCATGACATTAAAGATGATGCCATGCTGACGGAAGTTTAACAAACAATGTATATTTAAATCACCACACCACGTGATAAAGCGTGTTTATGAATACGTTTCGCTGAAATGGATCGTGATCCTAAAAATTACCGGTAACGGAAACAGATGGAAAAATTTCCGGGCGGGACGCGGAACTGCCGATTTTTAATTTTATTTTTTGTATGATAAAAAACGACGAATGCGGCGGGTTTAAGGGACACGCGGCGGGGCCTGAGAAGCTAATAATTTTTTTTTTTGGCCTAACATACAATTAATTAATGGGATTGGGAAACAAGTATAAAACTTATATAAATCCCTATCCTATTAAGATTATATAGTGATATAGTTTTCAAAAGGTAGATAAAATTTAAGTTTGCTAGATCAATAAGATATGTTATTATAATATTTGTGAAGCAAAAGGAATAGCGGTTGAGCTGTCTTAATAAAAAATATATAATTTCCTTTTTTTAATATATCCCGTTAAATGTGGTTGGTTTTGTGTGGAAAAGCGCTTACTAGACACAATAAAGCACTGTACGGATGTAAATATAAGAATGTTTTGACCTGTTGTAAGATCATTAGATCCATATAACAGATAACTGATAGTCAGAGGTACTAAAGTTGCTAGTAGATCAATGTGTTGCTCTCTTAAAGCACGAAATCTTGGACAATGTAAAACAAAATGTTTCGCAGTTTCAGTTTGGAGATACGACAATATTTTGTTGATATAAGTCAAAATTCAAAACACTGCATTGCATTCTTAATCTAGCGTGTAATATTTGATCCAGTCGCGTTCCGGTATAGTAAAATGGAGGCTTTATTAATGTTTTGGATTTTTGCCTTTTGATATACTTCAGTAATTTGGTGATAGCATTTAGTCTTATATTTCATTTTTATATGAAAAAGTTAATGCAATGAGTATAAAATAGACAAAATGATTGACATTTTAGATAAATTTACAAAATTTAATTACCATATTTCCTCAGTTGAAACAATAGTTCACAAAACAAATCATATATCAAAAGAAGAGGAACACTGTGACACAAGTAGTATATTGCAATTTATTTGTGTTTCAGAGAGGTCCACCATTAGGTAGATGGCCAGTTGGAGCAATAAAGGATCCCCCTGATGATATATAAATGAAACTATGAGTTTTAATGGTGTTAATGATTAAAACAAAGAAGCAAGTTGAATATCATTTACATATGAAGTGTGAATGTGTTTGTTTGATAAATGGAATGTTATTTCTCAGTACCTGAAGACAACAGAAAAATTAACAGTGTGTAATTAGTACCGGGGTACTGATTAACTATAAAGATAAAGTTATAAGCTTTTAGATTTTCAAGAATACAAAACATTACAAAAATAGTCCTAATCTCTGGCAACTCACACATTTTGCCAGGAGGTGGCGTTTAACAAGTCTGTCAATCATTGAATATTCAGGTATCTGATGGATAGTCAAAAAATGACACAAAATATACTGTTACTTGTTGGACTGGAAAAAATTGAGTACCAGACTAATATATAGGATATGTAAAGTGTGCATTTGTTTATTTACTTATTCCAAGTCTTTGTTGCCAAAATTTGACTGTAGACATTAGGATAACAGGGTTTTATGCTCGGGTTCCAGGGTTTAGGATATTGTCAAAAATATTTTTATATGCATTGAACAAATATGTATTATATAAACAAAAAAATGTGCAAAACCAGACACTAAGTAATCTGTAATACAACTGATCAATTCAAAATGCTCAGATGCGCAATTTTTCTCTATATGTTGTGAAAATTTTAAGATAAATTTGAGGAATTTCAGATGTTAAAATTTTTGTAATTTTTTCAAATATTTAAGAATTCTGGTTATGAACAAAAAGTAGTCTTGCCCATTTAAAGTGTGAAATATCACCTGTATAAATCTGTGTATATCTTTCTTAAAGTGTTATCAATTTTTAATATGTAGATATCTACTTTTAATTCAGTTGATGTTACCAAAATCCATTCAGATAACATGCTTTGTAACGAGTTTAAGAGATTTAAGGAGTTCTCATCTCAGATCCTGTTGAATTAATCATATATTCTGGAGTTACAAAAAATAGGTTAAACTTTTCTGAATCCAAATGAAAAATCATAAATTTCCATGGTTATGATGACTAGTTCTGATTTCCATCAAAATAAAACCATCAGTTGTATCCCCCAAAAATACGCTTTGATACAAGTATAACCAGTGTACACCATTTTATATGTTTTTTTGTTGTTGAAATATCTACATGAATGTTTTTGTAATGCTCAACCCATCTCTGTGATATTGTGCCATTGTTTTCCTATACAGAATATTTATATTAATTATAAGTTATACATTTTCTATAAAATGGCTACACTTTTACATTAATTTTTTATATGTGTATCTGTCTTGTAATACATTTTTTCATACATTGATACATATGTGTGAAATATTTTGTTATAACATAAATGGAGTTGCATTTTAAATAATTAGAAACATTTTTATTTTGGATATTAATTTTGTGTTAATGAACTTTTTTTCATTAGTTTGTCAATTTCTTTGTTTTTCTTACATTGCTGTTTATGTGTAAATTTACTGAATAGAATTTATATTATGTGAAAATTTGGCATGTTAAGAACAAAAGCCTATGAAGCTCGTTGTTAAAAAAAATGTCTCTTTTCAAAAACATTTAAATTCAGTATATCAGTTACAATGTTCCCATTTTATCTGATAATGTCAGCATCTTATGTTCATGGATAAAAGGAAGTAATTATATTGAATACCTAATTAGGCTTGTTTTATTAAACATTTTAGAATGAGAAATTTCTCTTAAAGGTGTTTTTTGATTCGACTTGTCAAATAGTCAGTTATGATTGGTCAAAGTTCGGGATATACCGGTACTCAAATTTTAGATTTTTTTACAAGTCAAAGCTAGAAATTTGAATCTTTAGAATTTATCTCATTTTATGTTTCTTTTTTATTATGAATGTTTTTGATATCTGCCTCCTAATGTCAACAGCTGCTTACTCTATCAGACAGCCCGGTTTGACAGGAACATTGTCAGGGAGACACCATTCTATAAACATCAAAGGCAAAGTTAAACTGATGGGTAAAATGCCTCAAAGTTCCATGCAGCATTATCTAATGCCTATCTGCCAGTGTATATATCAGCCAGGAAAAAATGTTGAATGCAAATTTCTATGTATACTAATGAAACTGTAGAAGAGAAATTCAGATTGCAAAATTCTGAATTCCACTAAAAACATCATCCTTGTGGTAAAAACAGAGTAATTAAAAGTTTATCTCATGTGTTGTGTGAAATAATTTAAAAATTCCAATTTGTTCATCTGAACAGTCATATGCAAAAGTTTTGAAATTTACTGATACACAATAATGATTATTTTTGGTAGCCAAAATGATATTATATAATTATGGAGTTTTTTATATGGATTAATGCTGAGATGAAGCTAGGAGAATAATATCTTTTTCTAAGGTCATTGTCCACATCATTTGACCCCCATGTAGATCATTCGTACAAGTGACCGTTAAAAATTAAAGATATTTTTCTGGTTTAGTGATGAGATTTTGAAAAAGAAAATCTAGGGGTAAGGTTTCCTTGTCTAACAGAAAATTTATACATTTTTAGCTGGATTTTCTGACAGAAAAATATTTGGTTATTAGTTTGGTGAGATATGGTATATTAGTAAACATCTCCAAACAGGGATGAAGGGAAACCCCCAGTTTGTTGTCAGCTAGGTAGCTCATTTGTTGTTTGATAATAAATATCATGATCATAAATATTTAAATTTTGTATGAATTTTGCAGATAAAAATAAAATGTTATTTTCTTAGTGTATGTTATACTTGATTACAATTGGATAAATCTTTGTTCTCTGTTGTGTAGACAGTACTTTTATAATCATGGTATGAAAATCCTGTCAACTGGAAATGCAGCATCAAAATACTGATGGATGTAGTTGAGGACTGCCAGAAAATGGGTGAAGAGAGAGAACGAAGACATCGAAACACTTTCGAATTGGATCAGGTCAATAAAGTCATTAATTCTTGGTCACATTCGACACCTTAGAACATCCATGAGTTCTAAATCTGAGAGAATTCTTAACGATCCCCAAGTTAGAAAAACACTGTCCTACCTTCATGACAATTATGTCATTGTTCCAGCTGCCACAGCTCAAAACATCATCGTTTTTTATGTGCAAAAGACACTACAATGACTGCCTGATTAAGGAGATGGGTATTGACAATTCACTTAGCAACTCCACTTACACGCACACTATGATACGAAGGGAAGATATTATCAATAATCATTGCTGTAAGTGATGATAATTTTAACCCCCCTTCTATTTACTGGATAACCAAACTTCATTAGTGTCCATACAAAGGTACATAGAAGGCTCTGCCAAATGCACTACTAAACCCCTTTCAAAACTCCTTACTACTTTACTTACAGCAATTAAGGACGGTCTCAAGAGCCACTGAGATGAGGCCTACTCAACTAGTGGTGTGAATCAGATGGGGATTATGAAAAATTCTAGAGTTGCAGGAATATCTCTCTTCTAGGGACCTTACATATTATAATAGCATAAAAATAAATTTTTCTACACTATGCAACCCTCCCACATGAGCTAATTCACTAAGGTTTCTGCACGAAACCAGGTTAACAAAGATATGCCTATCTGGTATTAGGTAAGGACAAGGCTTTGTCCTAAACAAAACACTGATTCTAGGAAAAATTACTCTGAGCCTGATGTTTTTAACAGGCTTGAATTTCGAGGACATGTTTTTCAACAGGCGATCGGCATCCCAACGGGGACAAACTGCGCCGCTTTTTGTCGACCTGTTTTTGTTTTCATATGAAGCTAAATTTTTACAGAGGCTACTGAATCGGAAAGAAAAGAAACTAGTCCAGTCCATTAATTTCAGTTTCTGCTATATAGATGATGTTTTGTCACTTAATCCTTACTTTAAGGATTACCTACAGCTCATCTACCCCAGTGAACTTGAAAGTATAGAGACCACAGACACACCAACTTCTGCTTCATATCTAGATTTGTACTTGTACATAAATAATAATGTGCGATTGAAATCAAAACTTTATTTCAAACGTGATGATTTTAATTTTCCGATTGTGAACTTCCCCTTTCTTAGCAGTAACATACCAAGGTCTCCAGACTATGTGGTGTACATTTCACAGTTGATTCATTACTGCAGCGCATGTGATTTATACGGCGATTTTCTCCGCATGGCAAGATTGCTGTCGCATAATCTTCTAAGGCGGGAGTTATGTTCAATCTCTGCTAAAGTAAACTTCAACAAAAAAAAAAAAAAAACATATTAACATGATTAATTCATTCTTCCTTCAAAGTACAACATCAACAGGGCAAAATATGAATTAAATACAAGAGATTCAGGAATTTCAAGGAAGACCTCAACAGTGTCGTATCTTGCCACCTTATAAAGGTAAGGCAAACATTTCCTTCACAGTATAAAATTACAGGAATGAATGTTTTGCCCTATATGAGAATATAACGTCCATTTTATAATCTCTGACATGATCTTGAGATTTGTGTAAATAATATTTCATAATGGTAATATTCAGACGGCTACTTCGGTACCGTATATTACCAGTATCGCTTTTTACTGGTATATTTGATTCCGATGTATAAAACATCAATAATAAACATAGAAATTATAGAAATTTAGGAAAACTCAAATCGTCTTTAACAGTTTTATCTCAGAATGTCGACTAACTATCAATAATTTAATATTGGATATAACGCGTAATTTGATTGGTCAATTTTTTTTCGTCTATCATATCATAGACTAAATTTTCGTTTTCACTATGACGTTATTAAAGGGAATCCCAACGTTTTAAACGTCAAAATGACCGTTGGAATTAAATTATAAGGATTGACTGTAATTTTATTTTCAGTCTATTCGAAATAACCTCAATGCACATGGTGCACACTTTTAAATAACCCGCTACGTGATTGAGATTATTTCGAAAAGACTGAAAAAAAATTGCGGTCAATCCTTAGATAAAAAATGAATATTTCATAATTCTTAGACTAGTAATATTATTCATAGAATTCTTTCAAAGAAGCGTTTGAATTTCATACCTTACAGCCGTCTTTAGTGTGCCAAAGGAAAATTTAAGGATGATCGCTGATCTAATAGGAAATAAATAGGATTTGAAATAAGTGTTTTAGTTTGAGAGAACATATGAATAGTAAACAAATAAGCAAGAAAAAAATATAGGTTCATGTGCTCATTTTAGAGCTATAAAGCCTTGAAAATTTGCAGGAAATAGGTTTTCCCTGGATTTATAATTGTCTTTGCATTGGCAACTTCAGTCTCTCAAAAATATATTAAAAAATTTAGAGGATTTCATAAAATTTTGTCAAATACCATTTTAAGGTATATATGATTGAATTATAGAAAAATTGGGGGTTCATGGGCAAAACATTTAATGTTTAAGAAATGGTTAAAACCCGAGGATTCCGAAAATCTGACAAAAAGACCAAAATATGACCAGCCAGCATCCTTAAGATCGGAGCCCAGCACACCTTACAGCCGTCTTTAGTGTGCCAAAGGAAAATTTAAGATCGGAGACTAGCACACCTTGAAGAAATTTAAATTTCCAAAACATTTTCGTTCTTTTTTTCTGTGCTTCGAGTGAGTTGTTTTCTCGAGGATAAATAAAAGAGAAAAGGTCTGATATTTTCTTAAATGAGAAAAAAACTCCGCGAAAGCTTTTGAAAAACGTCGCGCGCACGTAACGTCTAAAGTCGCAGTACAGAAAAGGCTCGGTCGTTGAGTTCAGGTTTCTATGAAATATGTCAGAAGATTCCTCAAACAATCGAATTCATCAAGACAAGGACATGTTGTCGGACGGTAAGAATAATCTACGAAGAGTTTTAGAAAACACATTTTGGTAATATCTTTTATGAATATCTCAAAAATCCTTTAAGTCATCAGTAAAAACTGTTTGTTGAACTTCCACTGTAATTATTCCCAATGCTGAAAGTTCTAAAATTTAACACCAGAAATTTTACTTTTTTGTATGCGTCTGTGTTCGTGTGATCATCGGATTTTGCGTAAAATAGGAAGTCAAGACAGATGAATGTGACATTTCGGGATATAAGAGTAAATTCACGGGGTAATTTCCCATTACCAACATACATGACACATATCACCTGGCATAAACGAAAGCCTGGCCTGACTTTAAAGAAAAGTCTAAAATATTTGTTTAAAATTTTGCTCCTTGCAAAATAGTCATATTGACATTAAATTACTTTCAGAGGATAATACTACACTACAGAGAAATACAAGTGAAACAGACACAGAGTATGTCAGTGTTCAGGAACAATTTGAATTAGAACATCCGTAAGTTTATATTATTTTTATACAAGATGAAAGTGTGTTGCAGTATAAATGCAAAATACCATCGATATGTATACTAAAAACTGCAGCAGAAACTTATTCACGTTAACAGAAACCTGTTAATTTTTGGCCTGGTTGCACGGACTGTAAATCCGGCTTATGGTAAATGTCGGACATGTTTAATCATACATAAAATGGTTTGTCAGTTTGCATGTCACAACGATTAAGTTAATGGTCATTATGTTATGGGATGGAAATTACATGTAATCCCTTTATACACATTTAACCCGGCCTATTGGGTATTTGTCAAAATTTTTCTGAGAAAAAAAAATAACAGTAGTTTGTATTATAAATGTGTGGATTTTTTTAAATAAAACTAGAGGTAGGGGCTGTCGGAACGACAGCTATACCCGCACCCCACATTTATTTGTAAACAAACATTCTTAACATTTTCAGTTTCCATTGCATTACAGTTTGCATCTGTAACAAATAACCTTTGCAGAGATATATCACAACCCACTTTTACTGTAATCTAACTTTTTGGCCTCTTTTCCCCTTTTGGCCCTTTAAATCCTCAAAATGTAAAATAAAAGCATGCTTAGCATTTCGGTTTGCATCTATAACAAATAACCTTTTCACAAGTATTTCACAACCCACTTTTACTATTATTTAACTATTTAGACCCTTTTAGAGACCAATAGCCCCTTAAACTGAAATTTACAAATTTCTTCAATTTTTTTTCTTTAGATAAGATTTTAGTAATTATGGTCTTTTTCTGTTCCGGCCCTTTTTGAAAGAGGAGTTCACGTCACAAGGCTCTTTGTATAATTTGGCCCTTTTTGGTCTCTCCCAGGCCCTCTTTTAAAAATTTGGAATTCCAAAACCTTATTGCGCTTCTACAGTTAGTAAGCAACAATATGGCACGAAAATGGTAAAAATTCAAAAATGATGGAGGAGTTTGCGTCACAAGAAAATGTGACGGACGGACGGACGACATCAACGAAAATATCTCCGAACTTTTATTCGAAAGTGCGGGTATAATAATTCTCACGTCCTTTCTAAACTTCGGAAAATATTTTTGAACCATAGCCCTATAGAACATGGTAACGAGGTTTATCTTTCTTGGATGGAAAGATTTCAGTATCTCACAAATTTTTGGGATATTTAGTATCGCCTATGGCTTCATTTATTGGGAGATGTAGATAGCAGACGTATGCTATTTTTTTATTTCTCAGAATAACTTTTTATTTACTTTTAAGATTACTTTTACACTGGAAGAAATTGTGTGAAGAAAATTACAGGGACATACAGAAAGAGTTGGAACTAAAACGGGAAGATGAAATCCGTATTGCAGAACTTGAAAAAATTGATAGTATTGTATACCCAGCATATACTTCAAGAATGAGAGAACTACAGAAGGCTAGACATGAAGTTGAAGAATTGGCACGAAAGTATCCACATTGTATCAAACGTGAAGGTACTGTATATGTTGCACTTTCCAGGAAAGACTGCCTACAAATATTGGAGGATATAAGTCAGAAACAGTCAAAAATTGAAACTGAGGCTTCCAGTTTGGACATTTCTATACAAGATATGTTGACAAAGAATCGGAGATGTTTTGGTGGAAATTTTGAAAAAGATTTCTATTCCAGATTTGGGAAACCTAGTTTGAGCAAATTTTTCCGTCGTATTGGACATTCGGATAAGGACTTGACTCCAGATCTCGTGGCCATGAAAAATGGTAGAAACTCAAATGTAGTTGCAAAAGTTCTTATACGTGGTCGATGTTTTATATATAAGGGTAGACCAATAGTTCAGTTATTACGCCGTATTAACGAGGCTTCCGACTTGGAAATTACTGATCATGAGAAACGGAGAAGTGTCTCCCGGCCTATGTCAGCACTCTCCATGATCAATAAGAGTCGCGTTCCAACGCCAGATCGAGAAAATATACTGAGAAAGACCTATATTATTACAGAGTCAGGATTGGTATGCAAACCAGAAGGCGACAGTAGCCATTACTCCACCAATAAAGATGAGGATTCGGTTGCAAAAGATGACATGAATGAAAAACAAACTGATCATCTGAGTCGAGGAAGGTTTTTACACACAAAAGAGAGCAACAGATTACAGAACGGACTAATAAGATCCGATAGTCCTTCCGTTTCTGCTGGTACATTCCCGTGTCTGGCACCTTTGCCGAGAATTCTTTCTACTCAGAGTCAAAAAAGTTATGACGCAAATTCTTGCATGGTTGAAGGTCATGCAATCAAACGAAGACCACTTTCTGGACCGGAAATAACCTCTCCTAGATATTCAACTTTGCCATTAAAAGCAACACGCGAACTTCCGCCGTTGTTGAAATCGGGAGTTGGAAAAGCAACAAACCAAAAGACTACTGGATTTGACCTTGAAACTAAAGAAAAGAAATTCATGAAAAATCACGGAAACTATAAGAAAACAAGACCCAATAGTCCAGTGAAGCGTAGTAGAGTCAATAATACGTCACACCCTCTTATTATATCGGGACATCGAAGAGTAGAAAAAGATCACGAAAGCAAACGAGAACGTACAATCCCATTACCGCCAATAAAGGACAAAGTCAAAGGAACGAAAAAACACTAAACAAGGAAATTCAGTGTAGTGATAAAGGTTAAATGTTATTTTGAATTAATTTCTTGATGTGTAAACTTCAAATTCCTGGGTCGTAAATTGGCCTTAATGGCGGGAGCTCGGCGGTCTAGTAGGCAGGGTATGCGCTTTTGGTTTTCACGTATAAATTAATCCCGTCTTTATCTTAATCTCCGTTTCGTTTGATTGTATGAATAAAACATTTTTGCTGAAATAAAATTGGGGAAGGAAGCTGTCTCCTAGCTCCGCCTCTATGGAATTTACGGCCCTGGATTCGTTCGCAAAGGACTTGATGTAAAGTTTGAGTCGGAAAGGTCGACTGAGTTTACGCATCAATACATTCCGTTAAAATAACCTGATATGTTGCTTATAATTCCAATGAAATGTACTAAAAGGAATGTTTTGATCAAATGTTTCATCTGTATATTTCAAGAACAGAACTTTCCCCTGCGTAGAAATCTGTACTTGTTGTATCACGAATCGACTTTACACATATCGGTATATAAACTTTAGTTGTAATGACGTTGACCAATGAAATTCAACGTGACATTGGAACTATTAACTCTTAATAACAGTCATCGTCGGAAACCCACTGCCGGTCGCGCTTACCGTAAATGTAGCATAGCACAGGCGCGACCGGTCTTGTATTCCCGATCATGAATAACATCATACAGTACATGTTAATGAGTCCCTGAAACCTAACCCGGGTAGAACAGACTGAGGTCGCCGTAAAAATACAGGAACCACGTGCCCATGCAAATTTTTCAAGATGGTTTGCTCTTAATGAAAGCCAATATCAATAATGGAAATTTAGCAAAGATTATTGAATATTCTTTAATAAAAATGTCCTCCAAAGTACAACTGACATAAAAGGACAACCAATGACACAGGTTCTTTTATCATACTCTTAGGCTGATAACACTATGACGAGTATATACCCTTTCCCCAAATGTGATTCGCTGTAAGTTGCGCAATTAAATTTTGTCAGTCACGTATTCGGCTCCTAGGATATATAATAACACAAACACACACCAAAGTCACACCGAGACAAAATACTCCTTTAAATTCACAATTTTATGTTCGAGTGTCCTTAAAATAATAAAACAGAAAAAATTAATCTTACAGCCTGTTCCCAATTTTAAACTATGGACCAGATTAAATTACTTTATTGCCTTCAAAAGAACTTTCCATTTTCCAGATAACCTACTTCAAAATAAAAATAGATAGAATTTAGTAGGTTGAGAGATAACATAAAATATTGAATTTTTAAAGCACTAGGATAATGTACTATTTTATCAATTTTCGATTCATAGTTTTCTGCATTCGGGGAACATTAATGGTTTTTTCCTGTCACAAATCGAAACAACGTTATGGTTGGAAATATAAAAAAAATAACATACAAGAAAATTGGAATAGGAAAATGTCGAGTTATGCTGACTGCCGAAACAATGGTACATTAACTTATCACGGGTATGTTAAGATGAATGCCAGGAGCGAGTAGGGTCATATATTTAATTTATTTTAGGGGACTCACTCCTTTAGGGCTAGGGTTTGGTTAGTGTTAGGGTATCGTGGTAGAAGGGTTAGGGCTAGGTTAGACTTTAGAGTTAGGGTTATTATAGACTACCCCCATATGGAGTAGATCACCTAAAGTAAATGAAGGCCCCCATGTGCAGTAGATGAAAAGATATATACCACGGTTTAGGATTGTCATGTAACAAATAAAAACCCGTTCTAAAAAATCTACAAGCATAAAAAACTTACAGAATCCAAAAGGTTTTTGATATGCCTATTCCTGTGTTTTCAATGGTTCTCTCTGAGATGGTAATTTGTGCTAGCCGTCGGTTAACAGCGAGTTTTTTAATTATCTAATTATCAGTGATTGATTGTTATTGTTCATATGCTATGAAACGCGACACCAAACATAAACTGGCACCAATATTAAATATCATTACCAAACTATTGTTTGACCGGTTCATTATTACACCTCAGTATGTTTTTCTATATAGAAATCAAGACAATCATTTTACTAGTTTGTCTTTTCTAAACCTAAAACTATTGACAGGTCAATAGATTCCACTACAATTTGGCCTTCTGGAGAATTCCGGTTAGGATTTAAAAAATTTCTGCAGATTTTTATAAAGCACTGAGGAGAATTTAGGTTGACTTTTCACAATGTTAAATGCATAAATATGTCTCATCATGATAACTGCCTTTTATCAATTTTGGATAATTTCGGGTATATAATTTTAGCTTTCCTGGATATTTTCTGGTCACAATTTCGAAATAACGTGGATAATTTGAGTTGGAATTTCGAGTTCACCGACGCACCCACGTCATAAAATGGTCAATTTACCACCCCCCCCCCCCACCCTCCTCCCCCGAGTGACCAGTCTATTAATAATCTTTTGGACCACGGCTGAAATAGTTTATAAATTTTTAAATTTCATATAAGGTTGTATGCATGGAAATAGTTGTACAATGAACGTCGTAGAGTGCTACGTATACTCAATCTTTCATCACGAACTATTATGAGATTTTTCTCCTTTTCAAAAAACAATTTCCTTTATCGTTTCATAACTAGACTTTATCTTGCTAATTTAAAACCCCTTTCACCATGTCGAGACTAATATTTCCTTCGAAAACAAATATCTAAGTACCTGGAGTATGCGCAGAGGCCTGAAAACTGATAAACGACAAAGGCGGCTTAAAGCAATGTCATATTCATCTTACTGCTCTGGAAATATTTCAAAATTGTATTTTTGTATTTTTCTTGTGTTTTCATTTGTCTATTTTTCAGGTAAGTAAACTATTATTACAAAATAATCATCAAAGTGAGTTTTCCGTTTGATATAGACTTTTCAAAAAGGAAAGGAAAGTAATTTTTTGTGGAGGAAGTAATGTATTCTTATTAAAAATTTTGAGAACGCTTTAGCCGATTCATTCAAAACTAAATTATTGTATTAAAGAGAAAACACAAGCAGACTTATAATGAACCATCTATGTATGTTGCTGGAGTGTTGATGTGCGGTTAACACATTTCTTACATTTAAGATACCAATTTCACATCATAAAAAATATTTCAAAACATACAAAATTTGAATCTTAAAGTGAAGCGAAGAGATTCACTTTCCGTATGTCAATATTTAGATGCTTCATTTTTCTTCAGATACAAGTCCGTAAAAAATCTGTATCTTGCACAATCTGAAATAATACAAATAAAAAATCATTTAGACCTGTTAATGTCAGTTTTAGTGCGTCCATCTTCCAGACGACGTTTGGTGGTTTGAAACGGTGGCGGATACACAGGATTTTGGGATGGAGGGTGTAAATTATTCAAACATTTTCACCCAGCATATCGAGGCTCGACATGTTTAGTATTTCATGGCCCTTTTTTCACCTTCTAGTAGAAATATTGCGGGTATTTCAAACTTTCTGTCAAATCATCAAGTTAGGGGGGAGTTGCGACTCTGTCTGAACCCGCGCGCCTCTGTCAGAAGGGAGATATTTTTGCTGGTAATTTATTTCCCCGTCTGGCTTTTATACCAATCCTGTAACTTCAGATGAAATTGCGATGTATTAAGTATAGTATTCTAAAATAACATACGATAATTAACTAAATGTTTTAATGTTTAAAACAAATTACAACTTTTAATCTTATATTTGTTGTTGGCCTTGAATGGACTTTATTGTGGACTAGTTTTGTGACAATTTTTGCCCCTAACTTTCTAGTAAATCAAAAGTACAACCTTTGGTTGCCATGTGTCCGTAGGGTTCTGTTACTTTTGATTTGAAACCTTTCTTTATGTTAATGGAGACTTTAATCATTGCGTGTCATGTCATATGGCACAGGGTTACCGTATATATGTAAATTTATTTTACATAAATTGCATTTCAAATCCTGTACGTGTTTTATCTTTTAGATAGAGGAATAGTTACGACTATAAAATTAGTAAAAGTTTTAAAACGTCGGTTTTACTTGTGATTGGGTCAATCTAAATGTTAGATATATATAGCTTATCTCCTCAGTGACAATAAAAAAACTCTATGTGTATTAAAACTATGAATATAATTTTTTGCTTCATCTTATTTATTTATTTGCTTGATTTTTAAAAATCTGTAAAAAGATCACGGTCTTGGTGAGAATTCAAATTTTTGAGTCATAATTTAAATGATGTTTGGGGACAAACAACTTGAATACTGGTTTTTATTTACGAAAGGGTGTGTGGAAAAGAAAAATCACAAAAAATGACACACAAGAGAGTATTGAAATAATTTTTGAAGGCCAGCTGGTCAATTTAACTCTATGCCCAATGATAGATAGGTACATTACATTTGCTTGCGTTAAGGGCTAGATTAAACTTTTCCCAATTGTATTACATTTGTGCGCATTTATTTAATGCACCTGAAGGATATGAACACAATATTTTTTATATTTAATGACAGTTAATCGGGAAAACCTGAAATTACAGAAAAACAAATTATAAAAGCTTAATCGAATAGTAGAGAAAACTACATCATATGGATTAAGGGACGAGATCAAAAGTTCAATGTAGGATAAAAACTTAATTCACATAGTTTTTTCAATACCCCCCCCCCACCCCCTCTCAACTTAATTTGGGAAAAATTGATTGACCAATATGGGTATATGCTTAGATGGTATACCTTTTGTTTCATGCGTCCTGTTTTTCCTCAACAATGTATGTTTGTTCTGTACATTGACTTGGACATCACTTGAATCCGTATTTTTCAATCCGAAAATCGATGTCGGATAACAAAACTTCCAGTGATTTTTAACCCCCTCCCCCACCCCCAAACTATTTGAATTAAGTTTTTCATCCTACATTGAACTTTTGATCTCGTCCCTAACTACATCAACCAGTATAAATATTATAGAGAGAGAGAGAGAACTTTGTGTATGAGGCCAATAAAACATTTGAACTACATGTACTCTTTCATTTAACAAATATTACTCATCACACCTCGATCTGTCCACATTCTTTTCTCCACTAGGTAATACGTGCAGGAAGACTCAGTCAGAATTTATCAATAAACAATCAATTAACCATGTGTCTCTCTGTTTACTTAGGCGCTTTGTTATGTGCAAATAAATAATTGTAAATTCTTGCTGTAATCTATGTTTCTTATCAGCTTTATGGTTTACATGAATTATTGAATTACTAAATTTAGTACAACTGATCTAAAACGTCAGACTTGGTTATATGGAAAATCTTGAGAACTATAGATAGAATTTCAAAGCAAAAATATCATTAAAAAAGAAAAAAATCAAACTTCTCTTAAATGTAATAGATTTAAAATGAGAATGACACGCTGATAGAACTGTCAAGAATATTCCATTTTCGATCATTTGAAATTAATGGATTCATAAGTACCTAATATTTACAGTTGATTATGTTTAAACTATCTAGAAAATGAAATGACATAATGTTTGTCAGGAAATGACTTCTTTGCGAAATTTACTCCTATTTAGAAATTGTTACTTCTAAAAATCATAGCAAACTGAAAGAATTATTTGTTCATTTCACATCTTTTCTCACCACCTTCGATGAAAATCATGAGTAGACAGGCGTAGGTATGAAGAAAAAGCTGACCTCTTCGTTGAACACACACACACACGAAAACTTTCTCTTACAAAAAAGGAGTAAAATAACAAAAATACCGAACTCCAAGGGAAATTCAAAACGGAAAGTCCTTTATAAAATGACAAAATCAAAAGCTCAAACACGTCTAACGAATGGAAAACAACTGTCATTTTCCTGACTTATGTAGAAAATGGTGGATTAAACCTGGTTTTATAGCTAGCTAAACCTCTCACTTGTATGACAGTCGCATAGAATTCCATTATATTGACAACAATGTGTGAGCAAAACAAACAGACGTAATAGGTAAAAACGTAAAAAATTGGGGTACAGCAGTCAACATTGTAATATAATCTTAATCACTATAAAAACAAATAACTGTTTCAAAAAGTACAAATGAAGTACATAAGCAAAAATGAAAGAAAGAATACATGAATGTTAAAATGATGAAGAATGAAGAGTTGTCTGTACTTAATTTGCACAGTCGTGTTCTTATCCTTATAAATATTTATTTCATTATGTAAAAATGAAGGAAACTATAATTTCGGTTAATTGAGGAAAAGAAAGGAAGGAAGAATAGGGGCTAGGACAAGAACATAATATGATCACTAAAGGCCTAATAGGCCGACATGAAAGGAAGCCATGCTGTACTGTCTATTTTTTGGCAGATATCTTATAAAGGTTTTTATGAAGATTGCAAGCGGCGAAGGAAAACCTTGAGTTTTGAAGAGCCAGTAAAGGAAATAAATAATAAACTGATATAAAAAATTTGTTGGGTAAACCTTCATGATTTTACTTACTACCCAAACTTTGGACCCTCCTCCCAAATAAAACATAATAATAACCAGGGTAAGTATGAAACGGACAAAAAAAACAAAAAAAAGGGGGGAAATAACATAAAAAATTGTCATTGGTGTGTGGAAAATGTGCATATATCCTATTTTCTCTAAAAACGAATTAGCGAGGCCGATGTATATAAAAGATTTTGATTGCTCACCAATAAAATATATCCTACAGTTATACTACTGACTATGCAATATATTAAACGAACTAAACATTATGTTTTGAAATCATTTTAGGTAGTATGAGCTTGGTATATTGTATATTCAATCATGTAGTTTTTGTGACAATGTTTGATCTCGTTGGAGCTACGAAAGAGGTCCCATTAAAAAGATGTCACAGGGTCCACATGTTTGTAATACTGGTGCTATGTTACAACCCACTTTGAAAAAATTACGCACTTTGAACATTTTTTTAAAATTGGGTTAAGCTTGACCGTAATTTTACGCACTTTGAAAAATAAAATCGATCTGGAATGAAATGTTACATAAAGTTCTATATATCATTTTTTCCTATACTGTTAGGGTAACATAGAAATTGTTTTCATTTTATATTTTTTCAGAGGCGATCGGGTGTGTTCAGTGTGGAACATTTTATCGTGGAATAAGAGATGAATGCGGACTATCAGAGAGGCATATGTTTAACTGCACCGCGTGCTTAAAAACTTTTACGAAAACTTATCTACACGACGCTTGGAGTAGACAAATACGTAAGTATCTGATCTATATGTTTTTGTCACTGTACTTTTAATGGTTTTCCCCGTCTTTCATTGAACTTTCATAGCGGAAAATGAAATCTTTAACATGTTTAAACCACATCTTTATCAAATGCCAAAAATAATTTATCATGACTGATAAAATCTGTCAGTTATAGCATGTGTAGGGAAGCGTCTCTTTGTTGCACAATTATGATGTGCATTTTAGATAATTTAATTTATACGTTTTTTTTTTAATTGGACAGAACAAGTCATAATACGATTCTCAGTAGTGGGAGCCCCAAATAACTAAACACTATATACAATTATCAGTAAGAATGTGAAACTATAGACAATACTTATTGGGAAGATCTGGATGGCGGTCTTAAATTCTGTACTCAGATTTAATGTTCAGTTTTTCTCTATTCGGTTGAAAAAGTGATTATTTTGTAAATATGTCGTACGTTAGGCTGAGATTTTTTCGGTCAGAAATTCAAAATTGCAATGATAAAGGGAGTTAACAATATAATAATCAATCATGGTCTAAGATGTGAGATGGGACAATTCCACCCGAGGGTTCACATTTTCCAGTCAGAAACGAGGCTTGCCGCTTGCGGAGTTTCTGATGATAGAAAATGTGAACCCGAGGGGGAATTGTCCAGTCTCACATTTTTTACCATTACTGATTATTTGTCTCACATTTCTCGGCCGAATACTTAAGAAATGAACATGGCCGCCATGACACGAAAATGCGCTCTATTAAACTAGGCAACTTAGTGCAAAATAAATTACATATTTGAAAAGATCATATGTGTTTTGGTTTTGTACCAAAGGTAAAAAACTTTAAAAAGATATATTTAGGTTGCGCTTCAGAGGTTTTCAAATTGAAGCGATGTTAATTTCGACGTTGTGGTACCATTTGTGCGAAGATGTGTGATGTGTTTTCTGACATTCTATCATTGTGACATGACGTTTTTTTTGCATTGTTACGTCAAGGTAGGTCATGTGATGTGAGATGCATGAATCTCACACTGGTGTCTCACACGAAATATAACTGTCCCAAATACATAGAAATGTGAGAATATAATAATCAGTCATGGTCTAAGATGTGAGATGGGGCAATTCCACCCGAGGGTTTACATTTTCCAGTCAGAAACGAGGCTTGCCGAGTTTCTGATGATAGAAAATGTGAACCCGAGGATGATCATGAGAAACCTGTTTCTCACATTTCTCGGACGAATATTTAAAGAAATAAACATGGCCGCCATGACACGAAAATGCGCTCTATTAAACTAGGCAACCTATAGCAAAATAAATTACATATTTGAAAAGATCGTATGCATTTTGGTTTTGTACCAAAGGTACAAAACTTTAAAAACATATCTTTTAGGCTGCGTTTCAGGGGTTTTCAAATTGAAGCGATGTTAATTTCGACGTTGTCGTACCATTTGTGCGAAGTTGTGTGTTTTCTGACGTTCTAGCATTGTGACGTGACGTTTTTTGTATTGTTACGTCAAGGTAGGTTATGTGATGTGAGATGCATGTATCTCACACTGGTGTCTCACACGGGATAAAACTGTCCCAAACACATAGAAATGTTAGAATATAATAATCAGTCATGGTCTAAGATGTGAGAAGGGACAATTCCACCCTAGGGTTCACATTTTCCAGTCAGAAACGAGGCTTGCCGAGTTTCTGATGATAGAAAATGTGAACCCGGGGTGGAATTGTCCAGTCTCACATTTTTTACCATGACTGATTATTTTTCTCACATTTCTTGGCCGAATATTTAAAGAAATAAACATGGCTGCCATGACACGAAAATACGCTCTAAACTAGACAACCTAGTGCAAAATAAGTTACATATTTGAAAAGATCGTATGCGTTTTGGTTTTGTACCAAAGGTACAAAACTTTAAAAAGATATCTTTTAGGTTGAGCTTCAGGGATTTTCAAATTGAAGCGATGTTAATTTCGACGTTGTCGTACCATTTGTGCGAAGTTGTGTGTTTTCTGACGTTCTAGCATTGTGACGTGATGTTTTTTGCATTGTTACGTGAAGGTAGGTCATGTGATGTGAGATGCATGAATCTCACACCGGTGTCTCACACGGAATATGACTGTCCCAAACACATAGAAATGTGAGAAATAGGTTTCTCATGATCATCCTCCCAAGTCAGGGTTTTGTATTCACGTTCGTTCCTACAAACCCCTGACGTCACACATTCATGAACACTTTTCATTGGTTCTTCTCGAGGTCAAAAGAGAATCCATTTGCGTCGTAGGTAGAATTTTATAGGGCGATATGTTCGACCCGCAAAATATGAATGTGTGATGTCATGGGTTTGTAGAAACGAACCTGGATACAAAACCCTGACTTGGGAGGATGCTTATGACATACATCTCATTTATGAAGAATAGAGAATAATGACAATATAACCAAAAAAAAGAGAATGTTTTACGTTCAGCGAAAAACATTAGTAAGTGTTCAAAGATAGATAACTCATATTTCGATGTCTTCTCTTATTCGTAAAATTGACATTATACGTGTATATCTTGTTTGGCCAATGTTCTATATCATTGTAAAAAGTATAAAGAAAATAAATAAAATAAAAAAAGGAAAAAAAATGAGCAACTGGAATTTAAGGTAAAAAATCCGCGTAAGATCAACTTTGACTGAGGAGATACATGTACATTTTTAAAGGAATAGCAAAATATATTAACTGAAATTTCCATGCGCCAGCTCCGAAAAACCGAAGTAAGAGTTTATATGTATTAAGCCCAAAACAAAGTTGTTGCACACAATGCGTGTTTATGGATACATTTTCATTGCGTATATCCCGTAGTTACCAAAAAAAAAAAAAAAAAAAAGAATTAAATAATCAAAACAGTCTGAGCAATTGCCAGTGTATCAAATCCTCGTTATCGGATTATACGTGCTCATATATTTATACAAGAAAAAAGAAGAAATGCTCTGTTCGACTATGTTTTATGATAATTTTACACTTACATGTCATTTCAGATACAGAGAAAGTATCTAAAACCTGCATACCTAAACACTCATATAGAAAGAAAGAGGGCTGTTATTGGAAAACATCAGCTAGTGGATATATGCAACAGTGTTTTTGCTATTCAGAGTTTTGTAACAATTCTGCTTCCTCGGTGTACACAAACATCTTCTATCTTGTTACTGGGATTTTATCTGTAGTGCTCTATTTTGTTTGATCTCAATCCGAATTAAAAAAAAACACTTTGTGAAATAGGGAAAATTGACTTTATGAACTGCTCCAGTATTCTAAATTTTAATTCAGCTACTGTTATATCCATCATCCTTTACCGTTGGCGATGCAAAATGAATTATGGACTTCAAAAGTAAGTATATAATTATGCATACCTGTGTTTTACTCAAGGATTTATGTGCGTTATTTTTGTATTGTTTTCACACTAAAACCCTCCAAGGACCATATATCAATATCTCCTTAAACATTTTTCAAGTTGTATAATAGTAATGGTGTTATAAAGTTGTATAAAAATATCCTATTTAGTACCGCTTCACCCCCTGGGTCTCAATGAAAACCATTGTATATATCGTTTGAGAAGACGGCTCCCTTAGAACATACAGTGAGAATTAAACAAACGTATATGTACTCCAAGGGCACATTTGTTATTTCTTATGACATATTATACAACATGTATGACATATGAAGAACATACATTTCTTCTCAGTTTATTCTGCTGGCTCACACGTGTGTGTATACGACTCCAAAAATTGTATATTGAGCCCTCACTTGTCCCATGCTTCTATGATACAAGGCAGAGAAAATTCAGAATAACAATCAATTGATATTCTTCCGTTGTTAAAAGGTTAATCACCTTCTAAATTTCCCTATGCCTGTTTTTTAAATACACATGAAATACTTGTAAATTGTAAAACTCTTTGGTATGGGGGGGTTCTAGTTTTTATATATATAATGTAATGATTTTGACATTTATGGAGTCATTTCAAGTGAATAGATTATATAAAGAAAGTTCAGTTTTTTTCTGTGTTGTGTTAATTGGTCCCCCGAGAATCTGGTCCTGTCCGGTTTCAGTGCGTGCAAAAATTATTTGGTCAATTTAATGAATTTTATTTAAGAAAATCAACCGGTACCGTGAAATGAGTCAACGTGCGTGTCATCTTAAGGGGAAATAACTTACCACAGATGGCGCTCACAACACAGGTGTAATGAACTTTCAAAACTCCGATCTAAAATGACAGAAAATCTGATATTTTTGTCTTTATTTCTGTTGTTACTTGCGTATATCAACGAAGGTAAGATATTTTCGCATTAGATAAAGAGAATAGACACCAAGAAATTGTGATAAACCAGCGACAAACAACAATGTTTACATCCCCCTTTCACCTGTCCCGTCAGGTAAACGCAGGTAATTTTTGTTAATTATAAGTTTTCCGTAGTATAGAGTAATGAACCGTCAGTAATATCACTGTAATAAATGTCATAGCTTACTAATTAACAGTAAACTGGCGTTTCTGTACAAATCCTTTTGAAAAAAGCATTATTCAATTTCATTTCCGGTTTGTGACCAAACTCTGAAAACGACCTTTCCATCAAGCCCGTGCAACAGTTATGATAAAAATGATAAGGAAGCACCACTTTTTAGGTTCTCATGAAATATTAAAAATCTAAAGAGTCCTGGATAACCAAGTTGTACAAGACCAGTATATCAGCTTGGGCACATATATCCCTCTACATAGTTCTTCAAATGGTTAGTTATCCTTCAAATGAGTAAAAATGAAAGACATTTTACTGAAATTGACACTTTTTTTTATAAATATTTGCCATTTGAATGAGAAGTATCACCTCACTTAGAAAGGTTGCAAATAAATTTCACATAGAACCACAAACTATCCCCCCCCCAAATCTATACAGAAATAAATCATAAGCAAATTACTTTAATATGTTAGATTTCACACTAACACTCCATTAAAGTGAACTTAACATGATAACTGCAGTGCTCTTAACTGTTTACAGTACTTGATGAATACAACACTAGAAACCAAATCATCATCTCAGTGAGTGTGAAATTGATACTATGAATTGACTGATATAAAAATGATAACTTTTGTGACAACTAAGAATTTATCTCCCTTTGTGCATAGCTCTGTCTGTAAATGGTTTTGGCTGTATCCTTTTGTTCAGCATTTTGGGAATATTTGGTCTTTATGGTTATATTGGCATTCAACCTTTTAGACCTTGAGAGCAAACTTAATGAGTCACAAATAAAACAGGAATAAAAAAATATGTGTCATTTCAGTTACCCTACCTACCCTAAATTTTTTTTGGACATTTTATAGTAAGCACTGTTAATGACTCTACCATATAGATAAATGTAAAAAAATTGTAAAATAAAAAAAACAATCCTAATTTTTATTTTGATGTATCAGGAACAGTACTTATTTTTTACTTAGCCTTCCTGGTCATGAACAGTGAATTTATCCCATAGCATTTGACAAAAGTTTAACCATTGTTTTTTTTTCAGTAACAAGCTTACAGTGCTATGAATGTCAGGCAAAAGATGACCAAAGGTGTAATGATCCTTTCACACCAGCAAATATGGATGCTATAGGAGGCGTGTCTGATTGTAGTGAAGGGTATACACATTGTATAAAATTCAAAACTTTACAATATATAGCAGATTCTGGTTATATTACAGGAACATGGAGAGGTAATTATAGTTAATTCACCCTTTGTCATGTATAAAATTGCTCATAACTAATAACAAATTAAAATTTTGCAGAAAGTTTCAGTCAATATTTACAGTATTGTATGTAGATTACTTTCTAATTGGTTTCATTGAGAAGCAGGTAGAGTGCTTGAAAGTTGTGGAATTTAAGGCTTTTTAATTTCCTTCCATTCTATATGAACTTTGGAATTAAAATCTTAATTTGTACGTTTGTTATTTTTAAAGTTAATTTTCTTGACTATTATCGATAGTGCCAACATTTATTTTAGGTCATTCTTGATTAACGGATCTCTACTTCTTCAATTTGTTATTTAGTGCATTAGTCATCAGTGCCCTGTAAACTGTCTCTGTTAAAGATAGGCATTAAAACTAGTGCCCTTTAAACTGTCTCTGTTAAAGATAGGCATTAAAACTAGTGCCCTGTAAACTGTCTCTGTTAAAGATAGGCATTAAAACTAGTGCCCTTTAAACTGTCTCTGTTAAAGATAGGCATTAAAACTAGTGCCCTTTAAACTGTCTCTGTTAAAGATAGGCATTAAAATTAGTGCCCTTTAAACTGTCTCTGTTAAAGATAGGCATTAAAACTAGTGCCCTGTAAACTGTCTCTGTTAAAGATAGGCATTAAAACTAGTGCCCTTTAAACAGTCTCTGTTAAAGATAGGCATTAAAACTAGTGCCCTTTAAACTGTCTCTGTTAAAGATAGGCATTAAAACTAGTGCCCTTTAAACTGTCTCTGTTAAAGATAGGCATTAAAACTAGTGCCCTTTAAACTGTCTCTGTTAAAGATAGGCATTAAAACTAGTGCCCTTTAAACTGTCTCTGTTAAAGATAGGCATTAAAACTAGTGCCCTTTAAACTGTCTCTGTTAAAGATAGGCATTAAAACTAGTGCCCTTTAAACTGTCTCTGTTAAAGATAGGCATTAAAACTAGTGCCCTTTAAACTGTCTCTGTTAAAGATAGGCATTAAAACTAGCGCCCTTTAAACTGTCTCTGTTAAAGATAGGCATTAAAACTAGTGCCCTTTAAACTGTCTCTGATAAAGATAGGCATTAAAACTAGTGCCCTTTAAACTGTCTCTGTTAAAGATAGGCATTTAAACTGTCTCTGTTAAAGATAGGCATTAAAACTAGTGCCATTAAACTGTCTCTGTTAAGGAAAGGCATTAGAACTAGTGCCCTTTAAACTGTCTCTATTAAAGATAAGCATTAAAACTAGTGCCCTTTAAACTGTCTTTGTTAAAGATAGGCATTAAAACTAGTGCCCTTTAAACCGTCTCTGTTAAAGATAGGCATTAAAACGATCTTTAGTTAGATATGGAAAAGCAATGAAAAGCTTGAAATGTCATGGAAAAGTTTTAAGAGAAAAATTGCAAAGAATTGAAAATTTGATAAAGGGGAAATAACTCATAAAACTATACTTCAGATTTGTAAATTGTGGAGAAGCACTCGATCAATGAAAATGAAATGTAATGGACAGTGTTTACACTTATCAAACACCTGAATTGTCAAAATTTGAGTTATTTGATTTTTTTTTTTGTAGATGTTCAAGTCGTGTCCAGATTTTGTGTCAAAAGGCCTGGTAAAAAAGATGGATGTTTTTGGAAGAGGTCAGCAGGGGGATTTTATTTTGAGTGCCTTTGTAGCACAGATGGATGTAATAGTGGAAGGACTATCATGCCAAATTTCATATTCATCACTGTAACAGTAATTCTTTCTGTTTTCTTGTCAAAAAAGATCTTACAATAGTGCATTTAAATGGAAATATTTTAGTGTTATTCTTTGTACACAGTATCAGGAATTTATCATTAATTCATAAATAATTACAAAGTAATTATTCTGTATAAGCAATACACATTTTAAATTAATTGTTTGATATAAACCAAGGATGTTTGTATACACTTTTCATGAATATATTTTTTATACATTGAAACCATATTATCTTCATTTACATTATATGATAATCCAATATGGTCAGGAATTAGTTTTTCTCAATAATTGAGGAAATTTTGAAATTTGGAGGGGATAATGAAGAATATCAGGAATTTAGCTGTAAGATTTAACAATTTCCTCCCAAAATTAACTCTGCTTGAGGGGCCTCGGTGGCCAAGTGGTCAAGGTAGTTCGTCATGAATACTACTGATCAGTAGCCTGTCAACTCTGGGGTTGTGAGTTCGAATCTCACCTGTGGCAGGGTGTATTCGACTCCGATCTTAATTGACAAGGATTGCCAATTTTCCTACCGAAGGTCGTGGTTCTCTCCGGGTACTCCGGCTTCCTCCACCAATAAAAACTGGCCGCCGCGAAATGGTCAAAATATGCTGAAAACGGCGTTAAACCCCAACTAAACAAACAAACTCTGCTTGTACATGAACATGTAATTGTTTATTGTTTTTAAAATTAAAATTTATATTGCCCCTTGGGGTTGGTGGGGGTGGTAACTGGGTGTAGAATGGGGATACAATTAGTACATAGGGTTGGTGTATAACTACATGTAGTACATAGCCAGCATAGTTCGTAACCTTTATCTACCAGCTTGAATGTAACATTAAGTATCTAAATAAAACCAAACCATACACGGAATAACATATTTTCTTTACCAAGAAGGCAGTTTTGGTGAAATAGTTTAAATATTGAAGTTTTGGCTGGACTTGTTTTCCATGACTTTACAAAGAACAATCCACAAGTAATGTTTGCATGACAGATAATTATTTTATGTCCAAATTGGATTTATAGGTCATATTATATACAGAAAATATGATTGATAAACGACAATTTTGGTAGGGATGTTAGGAATGTCTTTATTTTACATTTTTTTCTGCCATCTGCATTTTATTTTCAGTCCTTTTATATGATGAAGAAATCTCTTTGTGTTAAATCTTCATTTTTATGCCAGAAAAAAATATTTCGTCCTGACTTGACCTGGTGTTGAACAGGAACTGAAAACACATATATGATCAGGACACAAAGTTTTCTCATTTCATATGTAAAAACCATTTTCTGGCCTAGGTTTCAGATTTGAGGTATTCTTCAACTTGTCCTCAACTCATTTACTGACCAATCAGATAACTGGAAATTTAAAATCTGAGGAAAATCTCAGTTCGAGAAGTTAATGAAACCTGGCCCTGGTATATATAATACATTGTAGAATACAGAAAAGTATAAAACGATGTACCTGAAATATCCATGGCTATTATCATGTAATTGTACAATGAATAATACTGTATATAGAAAATAAGTGCCATCATTTTAATTGACATTTGTATATTTTTCTTTTAAATTTTCATCAAGGTTCTTGTCAATAGTTATATTCTAAGATGATATACTTAATGTGTATGACAATATATTGCAAAATTTCATAGTAGAACTTCTATAGGAGTCTATCCAATTATTTTTATGTTAGGTTTTTCCAAATTTATCATTATTTGATTTTTTTTACAAATTTTGTGGCAAGTTTTTACGACATGATTGAATTTTCATGGGTTTTGTGGCTTAAAAACGTTTGCTGCTATGAAGATACATTGTGTAGGTACTGCAGAAGTGAAAAAAAAAATACTGACCATACTTAATGTATGTATCATAAACCAGTTTGCAAATTAATGTTATGTTATAACCACTTCAGATAAAAGGGGCAAGTTAGCTAATAATGACATATTGCTGAATTTTTTTTACCTCACCTGGTCCAAAGGGCCATAAGAACTTTTGTCATCACTAGGCATTTAGTGTCTGTCCATTTCATACTTTAATCAACACCTCCATCTAAGGAAGGCTCTCTATGATTTTTGCTCATTTCATTCTGATCAGTGAAGGAACATGGGTCTATAGCTAATAGTTCTGCTTCTGATTTGTAAAAAATTTTTAAATTCTTCCCTGAAGTTGGATGGCCAAATTAACTAAAATTTGATCAGAAACTTCAATGTATTGTAAGGGTCTCTGTCAAAATGTGGTAATGTGTTCCATTGAGATAACTATATACAATTCTTGTTTCCAGTTGGTCAACATTTAAAATGATGTTCTTTGAACCTGACAGGTCAAATGAACTAAAATTTCATATCAAGTATTTACAGAATGTTCTCTTTAAAGTTAGCTCATTTCATTCTGTAGTATAAATTGGAATTATTTCAAGTGAATAACACAAGATGAATTTGACATAAATGTTATGCATATCAAAAATATGGGTTGTGAAAGTATTTTTATAGTTTTTTTGTACATAAATGTATATAAGCTCATTTTAGATGTACATTCCAAGAAAATTTTATACTTACTATACACATGTATATGCTATTATAATAAAGACAAGTTTTATATATTATGGTTGTGTAGATAATTTTATAGCTGGTAACTCCTGACAGAAACCTGGTGTTTAACGTGTGATATTTGGACATTCCAATCCATTCAGACATCCTGTATTCAATATGGCCCATAGTAAGGTTTGAGCACATTGTTTGTTAAATATCAATCAAGTCACACCAGTGGATTGAAGAACACAGCTGCAAAATCAAACTAGAAGTAGGGGCTGTCGGAACGACAGGTATACAGGCACCCCACATTTATTTGTAAACAAACATTCTTAACATTTTCAGTTTCCATTGCATTACAGTTTGCATCTGTAACAAATAATCTTTGTAGAGATATATCACAACCCACTTTTACTGTAGAATCTAACTTTTTGGCCCTTTAAATCCTCAAAGTGCAAAATAAAAGCATGCTTAGGATTACAGTTTGCATCTGTATCAAATAACCTTTTCACAAATATATCACTACCCACTTTTTCTATAATTTAACTATTTGGACCCTTTTAGGGACCTATAGCCCCTTAAACTGAAATTCACAGATTTCTTCACTTTTTTTTCTTTAGATAAAATTTTAGTAATTGTGTTTTTTCTGTTGTGGCCCTTTTTTGTCCCTCCCATCCCCCCCTTTAAAAAAATTTTGAATCCCAAAAACTTATTGCGAATCTACAGTTGGTAAGCAATAATACGGCAACAATAAAAATGATTTAAATTCAAAAATGAAAGAGGAGTTCATGTCACAAGGCTCTTTGTATAATTTCGTCCTTTTTGGTCCCTCCCAGGCCCTCTTTTAAAAATTTGGAATTCCAAAACCTTATTGTGCTTCTACAGTTAGTAAGCAACAATATGGCACAAAAAAAAATTGGTAAAAATTCAAAAGTGAAGGAGGAGTTTGCGTCACAAGAAAGTGTGACGGACGGACAACAGACGGATGACCGCAATGACAATATACCCGAACTTTCATTCAAAAGTGCATGTATAATTAACAAATTGCATACATAGCAGGCTAAGAAATCTAACAAATAATGTCGTAACTTGTCTGACAACCTCACGATATGTATTAAAAAAACAACAAACTTAGATACATTCGTAGGCCACAACATGATCAATGTTAGATAATTTGGCAGTGAAGTATTATGAATTGGGCAAACAATACAAATAGGCTATATCAGATCTAGGATAAACAGCAGACCAAAAGGAGAAAAATGATTATATACTGGTACACATATGAAAAGTTATCTCAAGAATAAATACACCACTGTGAAAATATAAAAGCATACATGTAAAGCATGGGGAAACTTTCTACAGCTAACACACTGGAGTGTCAAAACTTGTCTATATAATATGGAAGAAAGGAAATGGTGGATTAATTCGTGATGGAAATCCTACATATAGTTTAAACAAAGGAACAGTGCTGTAAGTTTAAACCACATCCTTGGTTAGGCATTTTTTCTCCAATCTTAATTGAAAAGGATGTCTTATCTTCTTTTGAAGTTTATGGCTCTTTCCAGATACTCATTTGTACCCATAAATATTGAACAAAAAATGTAACAAATTTTCTGACAATATATTAAACCAGAGGCTCCATGGAGCCTGAATTGCTCACCTGGATTTTAGGTGACCACAACTGACAAAATGTTTCTAGATAAGATCTGTAATGAATTGTTCTACAGTGTCCAGCACTTCAAGATAAAGATATGTAAAGAATTCTTCCAGTGTCCAATGTTAAAAATGCTAAACTAAGTCCAGCTGTGGCAGATAGCTTGGATTCCCATCGGGACGAAAACATCAGCAAACATTTATCCAAGGATCTTCATGCAACAAAATCATTTCAATTGGCTTAGTATTTTCTGACAAGAAGACCTCTGTAAAAATATCCCCATAGGGTCCAATGTAAAACTAATTCGGCTGTGGCGACCATCTTGACTTTCAGATCGACATAAAAAAAACATTGTAGAGGTCCATCCAATGCTTGTTCATACATAAAAACATTTCAATTGGCTTGGTAGTTTCTGACAAGAAGACCTTTATACAAATTTCCCCATAAGGTCCAAAAAACTTAGTCCGGCTGTGGTGGCCATCTTGAATATCCACTTGGCACAAAAGACATACCTTTTGTACAGAACTATCAAATTAACATCCCTGCCAAATTAGTCAGAGAAGAAGTTGGATGGATGACGGATACAAAGTGTTTTCAAAACGGAATATGTGCAGGATATCCTGATTGCAGAACAATTAGTGATAATTACAGAAAATTGGCACCCTCCATACACAGTTGTCACAAAAAATAATTAAGTTCCAAAACATAAAATCTGAAAAAAATTCTTCAAATAATAGGTACCCATTTTTCCCTGTCCACCAGACTACAAGCTGGATTTGCACTATGTGCAACCTGTCCAAAAATGTAAGGTAGTATTGATCAACAGGAAATAGCTGTCCCTCAGGTACAAAATTGGTACTCCCTTATAACATCATAGTCATACTATGAATTAGTTGTGGCCTATTCATACTGAGGATTTCCTGACTAAAACAACATGTGACAGAAGGATGGACAAAGGTAAATTAGTTGGTATAACCACTAATCCTTTGGAGCAGAGGTATAAATATCAAAATGTAAAAGAACTTTTGATGCCATATGATACCAACAGATTGCACAGACAGATCCAGTGTAATCACATATCTGTTCACATGTAGTTGTCTTGCAATCCATCTATGATAAATGATTGTCTTCAAGAACAAAACAAGAGGCTCACCAGAGCCGGTATCGCTCACCTGGAGTCTGGTTTTCATTGGACAATTAATCAACTATTTGACCAAGTTTGTTGCAATTGGTTCAATTGTTCAGGGAAAATTTGTTGAAGATTTATTTTTCATAAGGTTTAATGTTAAAATATGTTCCCTGATGGTGGTAGTCCTGGCAGGAAGTTGATAAAATTAACCAGGAATAAGGGTGAACTTTAAATAAATGTAACATAACCCGACCTCAAATTACACAAACCAATAACTCCTAAATAGAATTTGGGATTCCCTTCAAAATTTCAGGGTAGGTAGATATCAACATGGCAAACATTTTTCAATTTACATTTCACTTCTATCTCAAATAGTTTTGGAGAGAAATGCAAAAATGTTAAAATTTTGAAAATTTGACAAAAAAAGGGCAATAACTCCTAAATGGGTTTTGGGATTTCCTTTAAAATTTAAGGGTATGTAGATCTCAACATGGCAAACATATGTCAAATTTACATTTCACTTCTATCTCAAATAGTTTTGGAGATAAATGACAAAAAATGTTAAATTTTGAAAATTTGACAAACAAAGGGCAATAACTCCTAAATGGGTTTTGGGATTTCCTTTAAAATTTCAGGTTATGTAGATCTCAACATGGCAAACATTTTTCAAATTTACATTTCACTTCTATCTCAAATAGTTTTGGAGATAAATGACAAAAAATGTTAAATTTTGAAAATTTGACGAAAAAAGGGCAATAACTCCTAAATGGGTTTTAGGATTTCCTTCAAAATTTCAGGTTAATTAGATCTTGTCATGCCGATCAATTTTACCCTGTCAGATTTTTGATATCTGCAACAGTTTTTATGTTATAAGCAAAAAACAACACATGCACCCCTATATTCAATTTATAGCTACGACAGCCATGTTTTATGTCAGATCAAAATAAATTGAGGAACGTTTGTAGAGGACATGTCATAGATCATTCCTATTAAGTTTCAAACCAATCGGCCCTGCGGTTTCAGAGGAGAAGATTTTTGAATAAAAAATTTTTGAAAATTTGACAAAAAAAGGGCAACAACTCCTAAATGGGTTTTGGGATTTCCTTTAAAATTTCAGGGTAGGTAGATCTCAACATGGTAAACATTTTTCAAATTTACATTTCACTTCTATCTCAAATAGTTTTGGAGATAAATGACGAAAAATGTTAAAATTTTGAAAATTTGACGAAAACAGGGCAATAACTCCTAAATGGGTTTTGGAATTTCCTTCAAAATTTCAGGGTAGGTAGATCTTGTCATGCTGATCAATTTTACCCCGTCAGATTTTCGATATCTGTAACGGTTTTTCAAGTAGTTTCAGAGGAGAAGAGTTTTGTATAATTGTTAACGACGACGACGGACGACGACGATGACGGACGCCAAGTGATGGCAATAGCTCACATGGCCTTTGGCCAGGTGAGCTAAAAAAGAAGAAATCTGAAAGTTTAGACCTATTTTATTACATAAACAATAGCCACAGAAAAGGTAATAAGTAACATTTTAAAACTTCATTTCAAGTTGAAAATATTTATTCTACTGGTTGTATACCCTATCTTGCCAGATACCCAATCTTACCACCTGCCATCTCTATACAAAGATTTTAGAACTTTTAATAAAAGTTCCTGTTACCTTAGATGTTAAACCTGGCAAGATAGGGCAGCAAGCCAAGATATTTACTATGATTAAAGTCTATTATCTTCATAAACTTTCCTCCAAAATTTCTGTAAAAAAGCATACATTTGAAACCTTTACTGAAGAGAGAATTCAAAATTTTCTCTTCAGTTTTCAGTCTGAAAGGGAAACTATTAGTAAGTCCACCATAGGGAGGTACTGTCATCAGGTTTTTAACCGTTTATTCATGAAACAATTATTTGCACAAATATTTGCAAAACTCATTATTCAGATGGGCCAGCCAAAAAATTTGGACATCTTCCTAAATTTGAATGATCAAGAATAATTTAGGGGAACTATAATAAGCTCTTAGAAGTCTATACAAAAATCTGATTTAAATCTGTTGTGGAAAAAGAATATATTGTACATGTATTACTATTATTATTTTACACATCAAATACTCAATGAAATCATTTCTATAAAATATCAAATTTATTAAATAAAAAAAAAACCCAATGAAAGAAATACTATGTATTGCTAAAAAGTGTGCAATTGATCAATTTTTTACTGGTATATTTTATTAAATTTATTAACAAGCAATATTGGAGCTTTTAATATAAATTCTGTCAAAGCTATACATGTACTCAGTTTGAATGGGCTCTTGTTACTGATTTCTACTGTAACTGGCCACAATAAAAATAGCAGTTTGTCAAAATCTGAAAATATTACTTTGCTCTTTATACCAAATTTATTGGAACACTAAAATAATGGGTTTTAGCTAATTTTACATTCTGCCATATGAAAAACCAATTTATTTTTCTTTTTGAAAGCATAGGGGTGGACAGGTATGGAATTTCTACAAATTCAATGGTTTTCAGGTGAACTGTTAAATGGTAAATTTTTTATTTGGGTTCATAATATGAGCCCTCTCCAAATTTGTTGTCAGAAATAAAATGTGTTATTACCAATAACAATGTTAGTTAACTGAAAAATTTTTACACAAGAAATTTAAATATTATGTAAATCATGATAAACTAAAACTGATGGAAATATCCATGGAAAAACAAAATGACGAATGTAATTTATAGAACTTGTGCTATGATTTTACATGTGTACATGCAGCATTAAAGAAGATCTCATGATAAAAATGTTATCAGCATGATGCTCCTTATCAATATAAAACTGTTATCAGCATGATGCTCCTAATCAATATAAAACTGTATATTACAGTTAAAACAAACTCTAAAAAGTTGTAGTCCATAATTAAATAAAAACTGTGTTATGTACATGACAAAAAGTCAACTGGAATTTATTAAAACAAAATGTTATTATACATGTAAAGTGTTCTCTTTACAATGAATACAAATTTACACGGTAGTTCTCCTATTAATACCATCTCATTATTGAAGAAAAAGTGGTACTTGAAAAATGGCAAATTATAAAGAATATGACCAAATAAATGTACCTGGTGTCCTTAAGGGTTGGTATTGTTTATGGAAAATGTTCTGATTATTTTTTGGTCTTTTACAGGTCTGGTTATGAGTGTACCTTATGAAGGTAAATCTATAAATGTGCAATGTATGCAAGGAATTACATGTAGGTATCTCAGTTTATTTTAAATCAAACCACTTGAAATATTTTCATGGGCTAGACATTAAACATTTTTCATAGAAACAGAATATTTTTCTGTCACAATTAATTAGCCACCTACATGTAATCTGATACGACAGCTTGTTTTATACATGAACAGATTATAAGATGGACTCATACTAACAACTCTAAAGTATACTTGTGCAGTAAACATATTGATTAAAAGAAACCCTAAAATACAGAGAAAATCTAAGGAAATATAACATGACTGATTATGATATTGAGCTCAAGAAGTAATTTTTAAGAAACCATTATGAATGGTTAAAAAAAAATGGTTAAAAATTTTTTTTTTTTTAAGAAACTGATGCAATTTGTGTACTAATTTGATGACTATATGTAAATATGTTTTACAAAACTCTTTGACAATTGATATTTCCATAAAATTTAACAGCAATTCAATTTTAAATTTTCAATTGCATGTCCCAAATTCATGTACAGTTAGGAAGTTCAAACAATCATGGTCAACATGAAATTTGATTTCAAAGTCAAAAGTTTAAATATTAAACTATTCAAAACTACCACTACTGTGAAATCATTACAAACAAAAATGATGACAATTTTCTTTGGTTTTTGTTAGTTACTCAAACCATAATATTTAATTCAAAACAAATTATCGTCCCCAAAAGATAACAGCATTAATTTAGGAAACATACAAAACAAGTCCTAGAACCCAGAATGTTGGTATCTATGAACAGAATAAAAAGACATCCCAACACATGCAGTTTGTTTTAACAATTTCATACAACAACAAACAAACCAACACAAATACATGTAATGACTATATTTAAACACTGTTACTCTAAGATGTATTTCATCATGTTTAAAAATAATTTAGAAAACCTGTCACTATGAAAATGCTATATTTACATGAAATTTGTCACTAAATTACATGTAAATGACACTTGTTTCACAAGAATATTGTCACTAAACAATATCATCACTATCTGTACAAAACATCTGGATAAATTCTTTCCCAGTTTACATAATTACAGACCAAAGAATTTTTATTCATTCAGAAAATTGCAGCATGGCTGTTACTAGTCTATACAAAGTCTTCACCAAACATTAATTACTATCCCACCTGGTATAAAACATGTCAGGCCAGAAATTGTTTTTAGGCTTTTTAAACTATTTTCTGACCAATAGACTTTTCATATAAAATAATGACCCTTGAAAAATGATTTTATTTCATTTCTTCATGGGTGAAAGAAAAGAAGTTGTCAAACACCAGAAATAAGAAAATCATGTTTATGATTTCTTAAGAAATATAAATGCAGAATTTACGAGTATCTTGAAATAGTGCACATTCCATAAAACTTTCACCCACATTTTTTTTATCCTATAGCCTGTTTACAATATTACCTACATGTATCTACATATAACATAGAATGAACACAATGATGATTTCAGTGAATATTTTACACCCTGGTGATTTTCTCACTAAAAAATAGATGAATATATTACATCTTGTGTGTTACAGAAGTACCATGTACAAAATGAATTTTAACAATGAATGCTTCAGATTTATTAGGACAATTATTCAAGCATGTCCATTGACCAATGTTTTACGATAATACAGCACTTGTGGTAGATATTTTTCCATCTGACCTCGGAAATATTCTTCACAGTCTTTCATACATTCTAAAATTTCACTACCCTCCTGAAAAATATAACGTCGGTTCAAGTTACGTCAAGTCAATAAATGTTAATTCCACACCAAGAAAAAAGTATGATAAATATGATAAATTTCTGCTTCTACCTGTGAAAAAACCTCAAAATTTGCTTTTAGTCGTATAGATAACAAATAATTATTAAAATGGTCAGGCTGACTAGTCATAATATAATGTAATCAATATTTTAAAAACATTCTCCTACCAAAAGCAAATCAAAAGAAAAAATGTTGAAATAATATCATAATGTTATATAGCTATTTTATCTCTCTTAATATTAGTATAGCATGGTTGAAGAACTGTGGTTGTTTTAAAAAATTCATGATCGTTTAAATTAGAACTTCTTGTTTTATATTTAATCAATGACATGTCTAACTACTTACAGGATTGTAAGTTTCACAGTTATTAAAGATGAGTTTTACATCTTCTAAACATTCTTCCACAGAGCCATACACTAGACACTGCAGTCTGTCCTTTACAATTTGGAAATCTAACGGGTGTTTTATAATCTCATAGTAATCTGGTACCTGCAATATCAAAATTTTGGAAAAATCATGTCTGATATACATGTAGTTAGGTATCTATCCTTACAAGAACCCACACATTATTTGTATATACTGCAACCGCAAACAAAGGAACAAAATTTTTTTTTTTAACTGTTCTTTATCTAACAGTTTGGTATTCAGTAAGAAGCAAAAACTAGAATTGAACTGCAAGTTTATAAAATCATTACAGGAAACTATAAGGAATCGCTTGCTTAATGTTGATATTGTTACACCTGTGTATCAAATAAATGCTTAACACAAGAGTAAAGTAAAATATACAAACTTGCAATTAAGTATTAGTTTTTGCTTATTTCTGAATACACACATTAAAAAAATAAAAAAATAGGTATGAATGATCATAACAAAAGTGACTGAGGAAAGACCAAAAAGAAAAATTAATTTTTAAAACTCTAGCCAACTTAAAACACTAAGATAGTCAAATGTAATTAATCTGTATCTCTACAAAATAGGGGGAGAATTTGGCCCAAATACATACATGTATTCGGCCCTGTCCCAAGTGAGGAATATTTTGATCACTGGCATGTATCATCTATTTAAATTCTGTACTTCTCAACCTTATTTGATGATGTGTTGTTCCCACTGATTTCTACACTTTGAAGATCACATGGTTTCCACTGGATGTCTAATTTGGTCTGTTCAATTACCAGATGGGATGTTGTCTTCTGACATTTTAATCCATATCCTTATTTTTTGATAAACACATATGTATCTCTCTAATAAACACATACATACCTCTCTGATAAACACATAAGTACCTCTCTGATAAACACAAACATACATGTACCTCTCTGATAAACACATATACATACCTCCTTTTTATTTACTGGATTTAAAAACGGCCAACATGACTTGTGTTTCATTAAATTGGCTATAAGTTGCTCACATATCTGGAAATAACAAAATATAAATTGAAATGTTGTAAACTTGTATTAGGAATACAATATATTAATAAGGTATCGGTTTTTGTAAAAACAGTGACATCTTTAGATTGAAGAGCTTGATAAAATGGGTAATTAACGAGCATTCTGAGTGTATTACTGAGCAAAACAATGTTCCCAACCAGCTAGAGCTGTTATAAAACACACCAAATGCTTATTTAAACAATATTTTTTATTTCCAAAGGCAACAACTCTCACAAAAATTATCCCATCAGGGTAAAACTCAAACTTAATCTGTAGCTCATCAAAATAAGATCAATTGGTTAAAGGGTTTGTGAAATTGAGTCAGGAAAACTAATGTGACTGACGGATGGATGGACGAAGTGCAAACCTACAGTCCCCTTCAGAATGGCAAATAGGGAACTAATTAGATGTAAATAAAAACATAGTGAAGCCATATGGTGCTGTTACTCAGTGAAGGGAACATCATATTGTGGAAATCTGAAGTGATAAGATGTAGATAAATAATACATGTAAATGTAGTGTATAATTTGTTATTAACCGATACACACTGAACACTGTAACCATAACAAGTTTTTTCTATATACACATGTCCTACAGTGCAGCTTTTCTGACGCTTTTACATAAACAAGAGTGGACACACTACATGTCCCGCCTGAGTATACACATGGATATAGAATAATGATTATCTGATACCCAACCACAAGTCAAAGGAAAATGCATTAAAAGAAATAGTAATGGTCAGGCAATAATTTGTCTGAAAAATCTCATGCATGTCATTCGAGCCTTAAACTGTGTTCAAGGCGAGCTGACAGGTCTCAGACTGGTATGTACCCACCAAGCACTATCTATAGACCAAATATGGTTGGTCTGTGTATTGCAGTTGCTGAGAAATGGATATTATCCCAAAACGTGGAACAAGTCAGTCAAGCATGAAATAGAGGTCAAAGGTAAGGTGTCAGATGTTAAATTGGTAAATACTAAGAACTTCTATCAACCAAATACTGTGGGTCTAGTTACAAATGTAGTAGAGTTGCTGAGAAATAGACTAAATCATGAAAATGTATATTAAGTCACTCAAGCATGAAATTCAGGTCAAGTTCAGCTGAAAGATGTTAGACCAACATGTACCCACTATGAACTATCTATTGACCAAATATGGTGGGTCTAGGTATTAGAATTGCTGAGAAATGGACCTAATATCGAAAATGTGACAAAGTCACTCCAGCATGAAATTGAGGTTAAAGCCCAGAGACATGTGACAGACTTGCAAGGACCCACTTAGAACTATCTATAGACCAAACACAGTGGGCCTAGGTATTACAGTTACTGAAAAATGGACTTAATAAAAAACTTGGATGAAAGTCACTCAACCATGAAATTGATGTCAAGGTACAAAGACAAGTATCAGACTGGCATGTACCTACCAAGAACTATCAATAGACCAAACACGGTGGGTCTAGGTATAAGAGTTGCCTTATATGATAAGCTATCTGTGGACCATAAATCTTAATTGTAGGTATTATATGTGCAAAGTTATTAAAGTTTTAAAAACGTTTATGCCTGCGGAAAGTAATACCTATATCTCACCTTCGTGACTTTTCGTTGCAGGCGAGACAAAAATCACAAAATACAGTGAAGATTATGAAACTGAAATTAAATATTATGAATTAATATAAGAACTTTGGAACTTACAGATAAATCTGAGGGGGCTCTTCTAGAAGTTACTTTCTTTTCTTCTATAACGGGACTAGTTCTAGAAGTCTGAGCTCTCTTTGATCTTGCAGAACTCTGCTGCCGTGATTTTCGAGAAGCTTTTGCAGGAGGCTGATCATCTTCTGAATCAGAATCTGTTTTGCCCTTTGATGGTCGCCCTCTCTTCCTTTTGCGTGATGAGGTATCTTCTTCGGTTGAATCACTTTCCTCAGATTCTGAAGCTTCTTTGTAACTTTTTCTAGTCTTATTCGATCTACGATTTTTTGTATCCTCTTCAGATTCATCAAAGTCATTTCTATTTTTCTGAGCACCTCTACCTTGTCTTCCTCTTCTAGGTGCATCTTCACTGTCTTCATCTGAATCATCAGATTCATCTTTTTGCTGCCTAGCTGGACGGCCACGCCTTCCTCTAGAAGGTGCATCTTCTTCCTCTGATTCAGATTCATTTCTTTTTTGTCGTGCAGGACGACCACGCCTCCCTCTAGAAGGTGCACACTCTTCCTCCTCTGAATCAGAACTCTCTTGGCGTCTTTGTGCAGCACGACCACCTCTTCCCCTTCTGGGAGCCTTTTCTTCCTCCGATTCTTCATCAGAATCATCTGTTGACTGTTCTTTGTACCGTTTTCTCTGTGGTGCAGCTAAAAAGTGAGATGACTTTAGCCAAAACATCAGTTCTTGAGTACAACATATATGTCACATGTAACAGTAAATACATGTAGTTTGTTTAGTTGGGGTTTTATGCCGTTTTCAGCACATTTGGCTATTTCGCGGCAGCCAGATTTTAATGGTGGAGGAAGCTGGACTACCCAGAGAGAACCACCAACCTTCAGTAGAATTGGCAATCCTTGTTAATTAAGATTTGAGTCAAACACACCCTGCCACAGGTGAGATTCGAACTCACAACCTCAGTGTTGACAGGCTAGTGATCATTAGTAGTCATGACAAACTACCGAGACCATTTGGCCACCGAGGTCCCAACAGTAAATAGTAAAATCTTTGTTAAGCACAGCGTAATAAAATCTTGAGTAACTGGGGACAAATTTCATGTCAAGGAAAATATTGCTCAACACAATAAAAGTGACCTAAAAATTTGTAGGATGCATTAAAGTGGTATCTTTAAGAGCCAATCAATTTATATTGCCAATAATGTCCCCTTACAACAATAATTTTCAGTAAAACGACATTTCTTCTAACTTGGTTTAACTTCTTTTTTTAAAATATGCCCACTAAAAATGCTTTATAAATTGTATTGAAGAATAAAAGGTGTTCAATTTTTTCTCATATGCACCGCTTTCCAAAACCTTGTCACCAGTTAAGTTCAAAATCACAACTACAGTAATGATGTGATGTAGAAAAATAGCATAAAACAGCTGGTTCTACCATTCAGAACTGTATAGATGTATTGACAAAACCTTACCCCGCTTTTGTTTGAATGCATTTCTTCTCTGTGCTCGCCACCTGGTGGTCCTCTTTATCCCCAACTTACAATCATTACATGACCATTTACCTCTAAAAATACATTAAGAACACATACGTAAATGATTATAAATTCAGTTATTTAAAAAAAAAAATTTTTCAACAAATTTTCACTTTTTAAATTTTTTTTCTATTGTACATGTATTTGTCATTTTCTGATAACGTTTTGTTCAATTGCAAATTTCTACTTGAACACAACATTATAATTCAGGACAAAAACAATCTTGTAGACACCGATTTGAATAAAACATTATTAGACATCCTTGCACATAAAAAGGTAAAAGTGACCCCTATATATGTATATGTACATGTAGCTTAAAGTTAAGAAAAATTTTCAGAAGTAACAAAAAGGAATGATGTATATGTAAATGGACTTGAAACAAAAAGAACTGAATTTTATGTAAATAGACGAACATTTTATGAATGTAAACTTTCTATGATCAGAAACGACAACTTGTTTTAATCAGCAGAGGGGTCAATATCATCATGCTGAATTTACAATTTTCAATGGAATTTTATATACTATTCATGTACATCTGTAGAATAAGAAGATGAATCATGAAAATAGGCAAGGAAAATGCCTGATGATCTATCATTTTCCACAATTATAAAGGCACCACACCACAAGCATAATTTAAAGGCATTAATGCATTTTGAAGATTTATTTTTCAGCAGAAAATCAGGAGCACAAAAAAAGCATCATATTATTTTTGTATTTATAATATTACCTTGGTTCTCTCCGCATTGGAGGATTATGACAATCTAAATGATATGCTGATGGACATTCTGAACAGAATATTAGACTTTCGTCTCCACCACATTCAATACAATGATTTTCATGCTCTATTTCATCTTCATCTTCTCCCTGCATACAATATAAATATATATAAACTTTAAAGCTTACTTAAAATACTTGAGAGCAATTATACAATTCCATGTTGTTAACTTCTTAAGCCTTTCACCGCTGGTTTCCCCGGCAAGATGGCCGACCTGAGTATCTACTTCATTGTTAATGTTAAAAGCATTGACTTCAGGCCATTTATTCTTTATTTTAAATAAAATCTCAATAAAATTCTTTAGTGATTTTTAAAATTTTTGAATGAAAAGTGAACAGGTTTTTGTTGCTGGTCATATCAAAATTCTCCAAATATCATTAAAATCGCCCTAAAAAGAATAAAAGGTGTTCAATTTTTTCTCATATGCACCTTTTATTCTTTCATGCAGTTTTTTGTAAAAAATCTGCCATTGTTTTTATCTTTATCTGGATATCAAATCTTAGAAAGATAACTCTTTATTTTCGCTTCTAGAGACAATCCAAGTAAAGTGGGACTCGTCATAACAAGTGGAATCGGAAATCCCGGTAAAACAGGACTTGTCAACAAAAGGGTTAATAAAGTGCATTAAACAATAATGAACATCTGTGTAGGTATGCTTTGTTTCCCAATGATTTAATGATTTGTTTTGGCTTTCCAAAGCTTTCGTGATGAGCATACATGATGAAAATAAATCTAGAAATGCAAATTATATGCAAAAGAAAAGAAAAAGTCACAAATGGCCTGGTTGCAAAGAATGGGTTACGTTCCCTTTTAAGGATATCCGAATTCTGATGTGTGGCACTGTGTCAACTCACACTTCCACGATGATCGGAGAGTTTAAGATAAGATCTAGTATCAATTTTACTGTGTGAACTACCAACAAACTTTTAAATTTTTTTTACAGACAGAAATTCTTCAAATAATTCGACAATATTATGGAGGAAATAATAAACACAGGTGAACATCTTTAATATATATGCACATTTTGATGGAAAAATGACTAGGTTCCCAAGTCTGAACAAGAGGCTCACCAGAGCCTGTATCGCTCACCTGGAGTCTGGTTTTCATTGGACAATTAATCAACTATTTGACCAAGTTTGTTGCAATTGGTTCAATTGTTCAGGGAAAATTTGTTGAAGATTTATTTTTCATAAGGTTTAATGTTAAAATATGTTCCCTGATGGTGGTAGTCCTGGCAGGAAGTTGACAAAATTGACCAGGAATAAGGGTGAACCTTAAATAAATGTAACAGAACCCGACCTCAAATTACACAAACCAATAACTCCTAAATAGAATTTGGGATTCCCTTCAAAATTTCAGGGTAGGTAGATCTCAACATGGCAAACATTTTTCAATTTACATTTCACTTCTGTCTCAAATAGTTTTGGAGATAAATGCAAAAATGTTAAAATTTTAAAAATTTGACAAAAAAGGGCAATAACTCCTAAATGGGTTTTGGGATTTCCTTTAAAATTTCAGGGTATGTAGATCTCAACATGGCAAACATTTTTCAAATTTACATTTCACTTCTATCTCAAATAGTTTTGGAGATAAATGACGAAAAATGTTAAATTATGAAAATTTGACGAAAAAAGGACAATAACTCCTAAATGGGTTTTGGAATTTGCTTCAAAATTTCAGGGTAGGTAGATCTTGTCATGCTGATCAAATTTACCCCATGTCAGATTTTCGATATCTGTAACGGTTTTTGAGTTATTAGCAAAAAACAGCAATTTACCCCTATGTTCTATTTTTAGTAACAGCGGCCATGTTTTTCGACGAATCAAAAATCCCCATATCAGTTCTATGCAGGGTACCCTAAGCAACAATCTTACCAAGTTTCATATGATTTTGAATAGTAGTTTCAGAGAAGAAGATTTTTGAAATAATAACATAAAAAAAAGCCAAAAATGTGAAAAAAGGGCAATAACTCCTAAATGGGTTTTGGAATTTCCCTAAAAATTTCAGGGTAGGTAGATCTTGTCATGCTGATCTATTTTACCCCATGTCAGATTTTCGATATCTGTAACGGTTTTTGAGTTATTAGCAAAAAACAGCAATTTACCCCTATGTTCTATTTATAGTAACGACAGCCATGTTTTTCGACATTTCAAAAATTTTAAATGATAGAAATTTTCCAGATGCCCTAAAGAACAATTCTGCAAAGTTAGGTTGAAGTCGGTCCAGTAGTTTAGGACGAGTTAACGTTTGAAAAAGTTTACAGACGACGGCAGACTACGACGACGACGACGGACGCAAAGTGATGGCAATAGCTCACATGGCCTATGGCCAGGTGAGCTAAAAATGGGAAAAAATTATTCAAACAATTCCATAATACAGGGATCGCGCTGTCGGTTGCCAGTGTCGCAAATTGCGATTTTTTTTCTCAACTGGTGCCTGAAAATGGCTGCTGGCGATTTTTTTGGCGCCTACATTTCCGTGTGTAAAATTATCATCATTTACTGTTCATGTACTAAAGATCGATATGTTGGGTAATACAGGTAAGTTTTGTGTTTTCTGGAGCGTGTCGGTATTTAACTGTCAAAGGAAAAAGGTAAACAAATTATCGAGGTGTGAAATTCAAATCGTCAATTACGATTTATGATTGCCATTCATTAAAGAAAACAATTAGATGATCATATTAGAATGATGAGGTGATAAACGCCTTTATGTAGTTTGTAAGAATTGTGAGAAATTTCTTGTTCCCGGGTCTCTTTCTTCAAAACAAGCTTAATACCAAGCAGAGATCAAAGCTCTATCAAATTATACTAATAACTCAATATTATCAAAGAAATTAGAAAACTTTAGATTTCTTTCTTATAAATAGTTGTCTCAATGAAATATAATTATTCATTTTCCAAAACTACATATACGCAAACGTAATTATGGTGAAAGGAAAGTTAGATTTGACAAATTCGTCGTCAAAGACGACAAAATTTTCTGTATTTGGGTTTAGCTCCGGAGCTATTGACAACAGTGACAGTCAACCTGTTAGTCCAAAACCTTCAAAAATTGCATCTATAGGTAATGTAGCACCCAGTAGTCCAAAAGATTGACACAGTTTGGCTCCTTGATATAAAATTTTATCTGGCTCCTAAACTGGCTCCTGAAAATGGCACCTGGCGATTTTTCTGGCTCCTACTTTTTAGGAGCCAGAGCAACCCCTGATAATAGCAGGTCCACAACTTCAATATGTGTACATTCTTCCTGTGAAGTTTGATAAATCTCCGTTGAAACTGTAGGAGTTGATAATACAAAATGGGTATTGTGTTTTCACATTTTGAAAACTGTAGGAGCAGTTGTTGGCACAAGATTGGTGCCCTATTTTCCCCGCCCGCCTGCCCGACACCACCATACTATAACCCAATTTGCACTTTGTGCAACCCAGCCAAAAATACATGTAATTAGAGTTCATTTATAACAAAGTCAAAGGGGAATCTTAATCTGATTTCCTTATAGATATTGTTTGTTACAAAATTGAACAAAAAATAATTCCCTAATGTATAATGAAAAATCTACATACCTCAGAGTCAACTGGCATTTCTTTAGGTTTTCTTCTTTGATGCTGAGGCTATAGTGGAAAAAATAAATTGTACCTATTATAGAGATGAAAGTAAACAGAGCTTTGAATTTCTACACAAACTATTAAGATTTATCTAATTCACCCTAAATGAAAGAACTCAATTTTTCTCATGTAGTTTCAAGTGAAGATCTAAGATATGAACGGTTATACATGTATATTTCTACACATATGAAATATATGTGAAAATGATGAATTAGTAAAATACTCACTACGCAGGCAGGACAGAACCAGTCTTCTTCTGGTACCTCCAATAAAGCTGGCCGAAGACAGAACATATGGAAAGGTAGATTACATTCATCACATAGTAATAATTTGGATTCATCAGACTGTTTCCGACATATCTTGCATTTCTACAAAATTCAAAGTAACTTTGTTAAATTATAATCTACAAGTATGTTTGTAAAATCTAGAAGTGATTGTCAGAGATGATTTTGATGAGCAGAGGAAATAACTGAAAATTGATAAAAATAACCTAAATAGTGGGGTTAGTTGTGCAAAAGTATCATTTTCTGGCAGCTTCTGTCAAGTTTGACAATTTTTCAAATAAATTTTGCAATTCCAAATAACTGAAATCAGTTAAATAACAGACTAATATCATCCCTGTATTGTAAACTTTAAATCAAGTGTGGTAATTTTGTGTCAAAACACATATTGTAAATACATTTTTTAAATTCAGCTATTCATCAATGGCAGTCCAATAAATCACAATTTCATGTCAAAGAAAGCCGACTTCACAACGAAGGGTTTTGAAATTTGATATTTTTGAGTTTACAATAAATCATTAGACAAACAAAAAATGAAAATATGACCAAGTACTCCATTTTCATTATTCTAGGGCTAACAAACCAACTTATTTTGAACTGACTGAAACAAAGCTGACTTATATCATCTCCTTCATTTTTATTATAAAGGCATCAAATTTAGACTGTTTGTTTGTTTGTTTAGTTGGGGTTTAACGTCGTTTTCAGCACATTTGGCTATTTCGCAGCAGCCAGTTTTTATTGGTGCAGGAAGCTGGAGTACTCGGAGAGAACCACGACCTTCAGTAGGAAAATTGGCAATCCTTGTCAATTAAGGTGGGAGTCGAACACACCCGCCACAGGTGAGATTCGAACTCACAACCGCAGTGTTGACAGGCTAGTGATCATTAGTAGTCATGACGAACTACCTAGACCACTTGGCCACCGAGGCGCCCAATTTAGACTGTAAATCCCTACATACGTACCACATTTTCAGCTGATTTCTCCCATTTTATACAGGAATCCAGCATTCCCAGCAAAACATGCAGACGTGACATTGTGGGACAGCTCTTTACGGCTTCTTTCCAGTTTGCTACTGCTGGTGCATCACCTTCTTCCTCTAAATAAAATAAAAGCACAAATATAGAGAAAAAACTTCATACTGGACTAACATTTTACTTTCCTATGGCAGATGAAAATAAATATGGATGCTTATGTCAGGTATTTATTGCAAAATGTCATTCTCTTTTATTTTGTATATTTAGCTTTGATCCGAAAAAGTTTAATCATAAGTTTTGAGGAATGCCTACAAACCGACATTTTGATCCTGACAATAACTGAAATCATAAGTTTTGAGAAATATCTACACACTGACCTTTTGAATCGTCCATATCTTCCTCGTCCTCTTCAGCTTTCACTTCAGTATATAACTTTGATCTCTTTTTCTTCTTAGCCATTACCCCTTGTCTGAACTTCTCAACAATATTTTCCAATGTCTCTATTAATAGCTCACTCTATTACAATTAATTCTTCGATTAATGAGTTTGTCATAAATATAAGCATGAAATGAGTAATTTTGAGACTGATCAATACATTGAAATGCACAGCCATAATATATCAATATACCAATATTGGTTCCTGAGTTATATGTACAAGCCTAACATGCAACTTTTATATTCACTCAATCATGAAACTATACCAAAATTACTGAACTGAGTTCTACTCGAAACAGAGTATAAATGCAGTGCAGTCTCATATTTATTCCTCAATTATTTTTTGAGAAATATACTTACATGTAAATACTTAAGGGGGTACAGAACACCTAAGGGAGTTAACTCTTTAAAAATCAGCTGAATGTTTTAATCACATACTATTAGCTAAGAGAAATCAAGCTTCTAATGATAAAAATTAGTGTTTGTCAAACTGCTATATATCCAATGAAATTATTCCCGTAAATTGTGTGGTTCAAATTTCCCGAAATCTGTATATTTTTGTCAACATGTCAAAGTAAATATGTCGTTAAAATTTATGAAAATTAAATGAGCCAAATCTATTTTAGTCAGAGTGTTGAGTACCCCCTTAATAACCAATCCTTATGAACAGGCAGATAATGGTAAATCCATACACCCCCTATCATATGTGAACTTATCATAATACTATACTCCTTATTATTTTGTTACTATCAGTATCTTCATATCTTCCAAGTATTTTAACATCTACAACTCTTTTTATCTAAATTTACATGCAACATGGAGACCTGATTTTGACAACAGGGAAAACAGAGCGGAAATCATAATTCGGCAGCCATTTTACTATGTATAATAAAGGAACCGTAATGGAAAAATCCGGACTTCCAAAAGCGGAAGAAAATCAGGTCTGAACATGAGTAATATACATATATATAAAAAACTAACTAAAATCTTACCAAATCAGCAATTTCTGTAGCACTTTCTAGTTTTGTATCCCATAAATCGAAGTCTGGTACACCACCTAAACCTCCATTCTTCAATCTTATTTCTGTCTCTAACAACTCCTAATAAATAAATGAATAGTATTAAAATTGGATACTTAGGCCACACCAAAGTGATTTTTTAAATTCTTTGGATTTTGCTGCTCCAATTTTTGGACTATGTAATTTCCAAGAAATTTTTTTTTGCTGCTTCATTTTGCAAAATTGCTGAAAATTCACCGCAAATTCTTCATACTTCAAGAAATTAAAAATTATTTTTTACCCAATATTTTAGTTAAAAATGGGTGTCGCACTTAAATTAAATCTTCACCCGAAAAAAAAAAAGGCTTCAAGAAAAAAAAAATTTAAATTTAAAATTTTGCTCGCACCTAAAAATCCAAAGAACTAAAAATGAAATTGGTGTGGTATTATTACTAAAACTGAGTAAATAGGTACCTCAGGTGAACTCAAATCCCTGAGAATATCACTAGCTCAGTTGCCAGTATTTGGTACAAGCCTGACATTGATACTTTAAATTTATTGTTATAAATAATTAATTTTAGTAGAAACTAAGAATTATCTCCCTTGTACATAGTTCTGTACTTAGATGATATTGTTTTATTCTTTAGACACCTTTGATATTTGTATCTTCTCTTTAAACATCCTGGATTATTGTCTTAGTTTGAACATTTTGTGAATCTGATCACTAAGGAGTTGTAATTCAATGAATTAAGCATACCTTGTGCATCAAAATTGGTATTTTTTAATGAGTTTTGCCCAAAAATGCTCTTATACGTGAATTTTAATAATATCATTTTTTATTGAATGGCCTAAATACTATTTCAAATATCCATAATTTGTTGGAGAAGAGGTCTTCTTCATCATTACATACTTAATGTGCAATTTTTAAAAAAATTAAAAAAATTTCATCATTTTCTACCTAAACAATGCAGATTATGAATTTGGCTGTATATGTTGGTTAGCTTTGTCAGCAAAACTTCTAATGCAAGGTAATAAATTAGAATAATCCAAAATTACCTTTTTGAAACCCTTCAATAAATCTCCTTCCTCCTCCTCTTCAGTTTCTGTCTTCAGTCTATGAAAAATTAGGAAAAACATACACAATGTTAGTGTTTTACATGTATAAACCTGACAAAGTGAAAGCATGTTTGATTTATCCCGACTCTCTTTTTTCTGTTTTGGGCTCTTTTAGTTAGTTTTTGTCTGGGGTTAAGTCTGTTGTCTGGCATTGATTGATTGTTATGTCATTACTGAACTTTCCTGTTATCAATTTTGTTATCAATTTTGTTGTTTTGTTATTTTGAATACATATACATTCTTATTTCATAGTCTTTTTTATCAGTAAAACTTTGGAAATATCATGGCTGCTAATTTGATTAAGGGAAGGAGCCGAAGTTCCATATAAAAACAACTGACCTTAGTCAGAAATAAAATGCTCCGCTGGGCACAACTAGATACGACCGCAGATGTCGAACCCTGAATAGTTGGGGCAATTATGAACACAACATTCAAGCTTGATACAATACTGAATTTGGATTGTGAATAAATATTTGACACAGCATAGGTTTCTGACACAGAATGAATGTTGTCTAAGAACTTAAAAATTTTTAATTTACCTATTCAAACCATATCAGTATTATTTGTTTTTATATATAAATCAGAAATAACCAATTTAAAATTTAAAATTGGGCATACATATCAATTTCTTGCTATTGCGCAATACTGTGCAATTGAACATTTCTTCAAATATTTGACACATAATAGGTTTCTGACACAGAATAACTGAAATCAAAGAACTTAGAATTGGTCATATGATTTGAATTTATATTCAATTTTTTGCTTCTTGTGCAATACAATATGCTGTGGAGAATTGACCCCCCCCCAAAAAAAAAATAATAATTTACCCCTTTTTTTAGCTTTTGTGCAATACACTATGAAGTTGCACATTGACCCCCCCTCCCAAAAAACCCCAAAAAACAATAAAATTTATTGTAACCCCCCCTTTTTTGTTAAAAAAAATTTGAAATTTTCTTTTTAATTTATGAAATATGAAATGAGAAAAAAATTACCCCCTCCCCAATTTCTCATTTACCCCCCCCCCCCCCATTTCTTTAAACTTTGCAACCATAACAGCCCATTTAAATACACCATAACATATTAAAATAGAAAATGACATCATAGTCATGGATGGCAAATTTTAAATATACATAATTTAAAAGCAGTTTAGATAAGATAAACAAAAAAGCTTCATCAGCACATTTTATATTGGCAAATTTACAATGAAGTTCATTAGAGTTATTGGCAAATTTCCAATGGAATTTGTTAATAATAAAGTTTTGATAACAGGGCACACATATCAATTTCTTGCCATTGCGCAATACTGTGCAATTGAAAATTTCTTCAAATATTTGACACATAATAGGTTTCTGACACAGAATAACTGAAATAAAGAACTTAGAATTGGTCATATGATTTGAATTTATATTAAATTTTTTGCTTCTTGTGCAATACAATATGCTGTGGAGAATTGCCCCCCCCCCCAAAAAAAAAAAAAAAATTTACCCCCTTTTTAGCTTTAACTTTGGAACCCGATTTGAACCAACTTGAAAACTGGGCCCATAATAAAAAAACTAAGTACATGTTTAGATTCAGCATATCAAAGAACCCCAAGAATTCAATTTTTGTTAAAATCAAACTAACTTTAATTTTGGACCCTTTGGACCTTAATGTAGACCAATTTGAAAACGGGACCAAAAATTAAGAATCTAAATGCACGGTTAGATTCGGCATATCAAAGAACCCCAATAGTTCAATTTTCGATGAAATCAAACAAAGTTTAATTTTGGACCCCGATTTGGACCAACTTGAAAACTGGGCCCATAATAAAAAAACTAAGTACATGTTTAGATTCAGCATATCAAAGAACCCCAAGAATTCAATTTTTGTTAAAATCAAACTAACTTTAATTTTGGACCCTTTGGACCTTAATGTAGACCAATTTGAAAACGGGACCAAAAATTAAGAATCTAAATGCACGGTTAGATTCGGCATATCAAAGAACCCCAATAGTTCAATTTTCGATGAAATCAAACAAAGTTTAATTTTGGACCCCGATTTGGACCAACTTGAAAACTGGGCCCATAATAAAAAAACTAAGTACATGTTTAGATTCAGCATATCAAAGAACCCCAAGAATTCAATTTTTGTTAAAATCAAACTAAGTTTAATTTTGGACCCTTTGGACCTTAATGTAGACCAATTTGAAAACGGGACCAAAAATTAAGAATCTAAATGCACGGTTAGATTCAGCATATCAAAGAACCCCAATAGTTAAATTTTCGATGAAATCAAACAAAGTTTAATTTTGGACCCTTTTGGCCCCCAATTCCTAAACTGTTGGGACCAAAACTCCAAAAATCAATCCCAACCTTCCTTTTGTGGTCATAAACCTTGTGTTTAAATTTCATAGATTTCTATTTACTTATACTAAAGTTATTGTGCAAAAACCAAGAAAAATGCTTATTGGGCCCTTTTTTGGCCCCTGATTCTTAAACTGTTGGGACCAAAACTCCCAAAATCAATCCCAACCTTCCTTTTGTGGTCATAAACCTTGTGTTTAAATTTCATAGATTTCTATTTACTTATACTAGAGTTATTGTGCGAAAACCAAGAAAAATGCTTATTGGGCCCTTTTTTGGCCCCTGATTCTTAAACTGTTGGGACCAAAACTCCCAAAATCAATCCCAACCTTCCTTTTGTGGTCATAAACCTTGTGTTTAAATTTCATAGATTTCTATTAACTTATACTAAAGTTACAGTGCGAAAACCAAATGTCTTCGGACGACGACGCTGACGACGACGACGCCAACGTCATACCAATATACGACCCCAAAAATTTTGCGGTCGTATAAAAATGAAATTCTTTTTCTGTTACTGTGGATTCATTTTATTTCCATTGATACCATAGGTTTATATGAGTAAAGTGGAATCACAAAATTAAATATTACAACAGAATATTTGAACACTTACTTTTTTGACTGTTGTGCACCATTCAAGCCTTTAGTCAGCAGATCATAATGTTTCTTCAACTCTTCCTTCAGCTGACTTTCCCTGTAGCCTTGAGGATGGAGTGTTTTTATGAGGTCATCGATTTCTTCTATAGTATTGTAGGTGAACCATAAATTCTGTCCCATATGAGGGACTCTGAAATATTCATACAGATAAAGAATAACAAGTGTTGCAAGAAACTCCTAAATGCATAATTTCCAGAATATCAGAGGATAAAAGATAACAATATTTCATTTTTATCAAATTGTATAATCTGCTGGTTTCATCAAAATTAAAAGTTGCACAGTATAAAGTCAAACAAATAAAACATCTTGAACAATTAGTCCCAGGTGTCAAAACCAGAGCAAGTTACCATCTTCAGACTCAGAACTGGGCACAATGTGCTCTACAGAAAACTTAATGCAGAAAAATCTCCAATGTGCCAGAACAGGATGCAGCACCCGTTCTATAAACATGCTAGAACTTGAAGGACCTCAGACAATCAATATGGAGAAGACCAACAACATTACATATAAAAAAGTTATATAGAACAGTCGAAGAACTATCGAACACAACAACATTCCTCTCGAAGGCTAACGTCCAAATGTGAAAGGAAAAGCTAAGAACAGGACATAAAAAAAACTATGTCTTCATAAATGAATTCCTACTTTTCCATTAGTTATATGTATGTAGTTAAAAAGACAAAACCGTCAACAAAAAGTTTCCTACAGATCTGTGCAATCCTAAAAAAACTTGCAATTATAGCAAAAAACCAATATTTATAAATAGCTTTTATAAAATTCTCTTAAAATAAACCTACGTCTTTTCTTCAAATCCTTCAGGCTTAGGTTTAGAGTCTGTTGCATCATCATCATCATCTGATGAATCTTCTTCTGATTCAGAATTTTCCTCTTTCTTACAACAATAGTCTATATCTTCTGTCACCCAACCTTTTAAATTTTTTAGAACGAAACAATTTAATACATGTATATGTCAGTGATACAGTGTATTATCAATACCAGACATGTTTACCCTGAATGATGCCTGTCAGTAGAATTGTCAGTAGTTGTGCCCTGTTGTCAGTAGTACTGTCCAATGAGTGCAGCAAAGTGGCACGAACCTGCTATGTGCGCAAGAAAAATCACGTTCACATGTAGAGCAATACACAAATTTAGGACCCTCCTTTGAAGGCCCCAAAGAAGGAAGGTTTCCTTGTAACATCCCTAAACCTTTGGCAAGATTTATTTGCTGCTGCTGGTTCCGAAACATTATTATTGTCATTAGTTGGTCTAGTCTGATATGCTTGACACCATATTTATTTATTTGACCTTGTCTCAATGGCTCTTTAAAGCATAGATATTCTGCTGCTTTCAAGCATTTAAGTGATCCAGAGGGAATTTTAAACAAAACAAAAATTTTCCGAACAAGTGTAGATTTTGAAATGAAAATCGTAGATGTAAACACCTCTGCAATACATGTATATGTCAGTGATACAATGTATTATCAAAAAATTTCTAATGAAAAAAACATCTGGATTTCAAATGGCACCTACTGGATCATGTACATAGGCTTTGTTCCTTTTATCTATATAAAATCAATGTCAATAGTTTTTTTATAAATGTAGAACTGTTTACCCCTCCTGACTTGTGTCAGTATTCCAGCGGTGAGTTGTCAGTATTTTGAGCATTTTGTCAGTATAAAAGAATGACATAACAAGTAATTTAAATTCTGGAATAATGATAAAAATTTTGACTTCCATGATGATCCTGATTTGAACTAATTTGCAAATGAAAAAAATATTTGAGAAATTTTAAAATTCCTTTTCCGCAAAATTCAAAAAGGGATAAAAAATTAAGAGAAATTATGAAACTTTCATGATTGAAATATACATGATTAGGATAATTTCCCCTTATAAGTGCTTTACAACAGAGGGGAGATTCTTTAAAGTGCTTCCGTTTCTGTGATTTGACCTACATTTACATGTATATTTTTTCAATTAAATAAGTATTACACTATAATAGAAAATCTTGAATCTAATCTCTTACCTTTTTCAATATAAATTCCAGGTGTAGCTTTAGAGAAGACCCAGTATCTATTGTGATTCCTATCTGTTCCTACTGGAGTTAATCTTAACACCTGTCTAGCAACACTAATACCTTCCTATGATTAATACAAATAGCGAATGTTAGTTATTAGAACTCAAGAACTTTACATTTCAATGCAAAATAATATTTCAATACCTACAAATCTTCTCTAAATACTGTTAATTCAGTCATTATTTGGCAGATTAATTTTCAATGGTGACCTCACCTTTTCCACAGATTCCTCATATAAAACAGAATGAGAACATATCATACATTATACTCAGTTGCACACTGGACAGCCAACTTAATGAAGAGCTTACTACAATTCTAATATGAAAACCATCCATAAATGCTAAGAGAAAGTGAACTTTAAACCCCTAATTCTATATATTGTGAATCTGTATACCATTCCTTTGTTTATTATCAAAAATATATTAAATGTACAGTTGATTCTCGTCTTGAAATCGATTGAGTCGAAAGTTCGGTTATGCCAAACCTTTTTCATGGTCCCGAGCAGACGACAGTACAATCTATCTATTTTTATTCCTTTTGTCTCAAAATTTGATTAATTAAAATTTCAGGTATGTCTAAGTGATATTATTTAGCCGGGTCTATTTTTGGCAATGACAACAAACTTGGCATAGGGTTCTAACTGCAATATATTGATTGTAAATAAACCCCTATATGTGGTACAAAGGTCCACAACAATTAGGCAGTGTCCCTTATTGTATAAATATCACTATTGCTCCTTCTGATTAACTAAACTATAAGTCCAAATTCAATAACTCTGAAGAGATACAAAAACACTTCTGATCATGTCAAAATCTATCTAAAGTATATCCAAGACAAAAGGAATTTAAATCAACCAATAGAAAGTTAAAGAACGTGTTCACTAAACCAGTCAACCATGAAAGTATATGTACATCAGTAAATCAAAGCACTGAAGAAATGTCTACAATTAACAAATATGGACCAGTAATAAAATAGTATAAAATCAAATATTATCAAATAAATATATCATATTTACGTATTATTCAATAATCATAATAACATATAAAATTACACACTACTACAATTATGTACACAGAAAATATAATTAGTGTTAAATAAACTCGTTATGTCAAATAAATTAATCTTCAATATACATGTATGTGAACCAACCATACACACCTGTCAATTAGTAACCTGTTTGGAATCGCTGCCAGAAATGTCGTTTCATGTGAATTATGTTTTAATAACATTCTTCTTTCAACTTAAATGTTGATTTAAACATTCATTGTTAGGTGGTTACAATTAGACAATATTGTTGATTTTTTTATATTTAAAACTTTACATCAATAAAATTATGTAATAAAGGTCCTATTTATTAAAACTACAGTGGTTATAATATTCGGATTATGTTAATGAGGCGTAACTTAAATTGCTGAAAAAAAATTCCATAAAATCATTATGGGAATATCAATTTGAAGAAACAAATTCTAAATTATAAATTAATAATTTAATCATTTGATTATGCAAATCAGATGACCCAAACTGATAATGGCTTGGTTGCTATTGTAGTCAGTGAAGATTAAAAAATTTAATTTGACATTTAGAGCAAGTTTGAGTAAGTTTTGATCAGCAACACATGTATCAAACAATACACGACCTCATACAACAAAAAAAATTATTTTTATCTCCTTTGTCCAAAACTCCAGGATTTCCAGCTCCATTTTAGTCCAACTTTGGCTATCTTGAACCCGGTTCCATTGTCCCTTGCACTTGAGATAACGAGAATGAACTGTATATACAATCAAGTTCTTTGTAAGGTACATACTGTGAAAGCTTTTTCCAGGTCTAACTTCTCCTTCTGTTCCATATATTCTTCATACTCCTTTTGTTTTCTGTTAAATAAATGAGACATGTAAGAGATTTGAAGTGTGACTTGCAACTTTGAGTGGTCTTAATACCCCCTTCCACAATTTTAAAGTCTATAAATAGTCTATTACATAACCGTTAATCTCCCTTCACTGTAAGCTGTAGGTATGATATTGTATTGTCAGCTTTTCAATGAAATATTTAGCTTAAAGATCAAATTGTACAACAGTTATATTTTACATCCTTAATTCTTACCAAGCATAATAATAACAACTGAAAACTAAATAAATATCCAATTATGAAAAATTGAGAAAACTTCTTAAAGATTGCCCAAAGCATGCTTTGTATCAAATTTTATCATTTGGCCAAGCTGTAAGAGAGGATAAGATTTTTCATCAAAGAGGGGGTAACGTCATCAGCCACACAGGATTAAGTCTTACTGTTCTCGTTTTTCTTTGTCCTTCTGGTCCTTTTCAGCAGCTGCCTTCATTGCTAAGAGTCGACGCCGTTTGACGACAGATGCCAGATCACCTTGATCGTCAGTGCCTTCATCTGCAGAGACATCTGGTGTTGTTCCTTTGGAACTATCTCCTTCAGAACCTTTACCATAGAATGATTTCAGTAGTAAATCTGAAAACAGAATACCCAATACTTGATTCATATTTTTATTGCAGTTTCTGTACGTATTTATGAATTATTGTGGTCATCACATGATTTTCAAAGAGTGGGAAACCATGTGGTGAGCCCTATATAGCTCAGACAAAATAATTAAATATATGAAAAAACTTTACATCAACTTTACATACATTTTTTTTCTTAATAAGATTCCCTCTTACAATGGTGGTTAAAGGGAATGTTTGACCTACCTTTTGTGCCATTTTTCTTTTCTGCAGGCTTCTCATCTTCCTGTTTTTCTTTAATTTTCTCTTTCTTCATTTCTTTTTCCGCTCTAAGTTTATCATTCTTTTTCTTTAACTCTGCAATTTTTCTTTTCCTGTAAAAAGAAAACTAGAGGCTCTCAAGAGCCTGTGTCGCTCACCTGTATCTAATGTGATTACAATAGCTACTGAAGACATCTTATCATTATTATTTTTGAATATGTGGTCAAGTTGTGACCATTCAGAATTTTTTTTACAATTTTCTGATAGACTTCTAAACATCTTGGATGATGGATCGGCAACAAAGTAACAACACTTGGTCAGCACCTCATAAGGAACATTCATGCTATGTTTTGTTACATTCCATTCAGTGGTTCTCTAAAAGAAATCATTTGTATGCATTTCCCATAGGGTCCAATGTTAAACTTAGTCCCCCGCTGGCGGCCATCTTGGATGATGGATCGGCTACAAAGTAACAACGCTTGGTCAGCACCTCATAAGGAACATTCATGCCAGATTTAGTTTCATTCCGTTCAGTGGTTCTCTAAAAGAAGTCATTTGTATGCATTTCCCATAGGGTCCTATGTTAAACTAAGTTCCCCGCTGGCGGCCATCTTGGATTATGGATCAGCTACAAAGTAACAACACTTGGTCAGCACTTCATAAGGAATATTCATGCCATGTTTGGTTTCATTCCATTAAGTGGGTCACTAGAAGAAGTCATTTGTATGCATTTCCCATAGGGTTCTATGTTAAACTAAGTCCCCCGCTGGCGGCCATCTTGGATTATGGATCGGCTACAAAGTAACAACACTTGGTCAGCACCTCATAAGGAACATTCACGCTATGTTTTGTTACATTCCATTCAGTGGTTCTCTAAAAGAAGTCATTTGTATGCATTTCCCATAGGGTCCTATGTTAAACTAAGTCCCCCTCTGGCGGCCATCTTGGATGATGGATCGGCTACAAAGTAACAACACTTGGTCAGCAACTCATAAGGAACATTCATGCCAAATTTAGTTTCATTCCATTCAGTGGTTCTCTAAAAGAAGTCATTTGTATGCATTTCCCATAGGGTCCTATGTTAAACTAAGTTCCCCGCTGGCGGCCATCTTGGATGATGGATCAGCTACAAAGTAACAACACTTGGTCAGCACTTCATAAGGAATATTCATGCCATGTTTGGTTTCATTCCATTAAGTGGGTCACTAAAAGAAGTCATTTGTATGCATTTCCCATAGGGTTCTATGTTAAACTAAGTTCCCCGCTGGCGGCCATCTTGGATTATGGATCGGCTACAAAGTAACAACACTTGGTCAGCACCTCATAAGGAACATTCATGCCATGTTTGGTTTCATTCCATTCAACGGTTCTCTAAAAGAAGTCATTTGTATGCATTTCCCATAGGGTCCTATGTTAAACTAAGTCCCCCGCTGGCGGCCATCTTGGATTATGGATCGGCTACAAAGTAACAACACTTGGTCAGCACCTCATAAGGAACATTCATGCCATGTTTGGTTTCATTCCATTCAACGGTTCTCTAAAAGAAGTCATTTGTATGCATTTCCCATAGGGTCCTATGTTAAACTAAGTTCCCCTCTGGCGGCCATCTTGGATGATGGATCGGCTACAAAGTAACAACACTTGGTCAGCACCTCATAAGGAACATTCATGCCAGATTTAGTTTCATTCCATTCAGTGGTTCTCTAAAAGAAGTCATTTGTATGCATTTCCCATAGGGTCCTATGTTAAACTAAGTTCCCCGCTGGCGGCCATCTTGGATGATGGATCGGCTACAAAGTAACAACACTTGGTCAGCACCTCATAAGGAACATTCATGCCAGATTTAGTTTCATTCCATTCAGTGGTTCTCTAAAAGAAGTCATTTGTATGCATTTCCCATAGGGTTCTATGTTAAACTAAGTCCCCCGCTGGCGGCCATCTTGGATTATGGATCGGCTACAAAGTAACAACACTTGGTCAGCACCTCATAAGGAACATTCATGCCATGTTTGGTTTCATTCCATTCAACGGTTCTCTAAAAGAAGTCATTTGTATGCATTTCCCATAGGGTCCTATGTTAAACTAAGTCCCCCTCTGGCGGCCATCTTGGATGATGGATCGGCTACAAAGTAACAACACTTGGTCAGCACCTCATAAGGAACATTCATGCCAGATTTAGTTTCATTCCATTCAGTGGTTCTCTAAAAGAAGTCATTTGTATGCATTTCCCATAGGGTCCTATGTTAAACTAAGTTCCCCGCTGGCGGCCATCTTGGATGATGGATCGGCTACAAAGTAACAACACTTGGTCAGCACCTCATAAGGAACATTCATGCCATGTTTGGTTTCATTCCATTCAGTGGTTCTCTAGAAGAAGTTCAAAATGTAAAATGTTAACGACGACGCCGGACGACGACGGACGACGGACGACGGACGCCAAGTGATGAGAAAAGCTCACTTGACCCTTTGGGTCAGGTGAGCTAAATATAAACTAAAACAACAATCTTGTTAAGAACCAAACATATCATTTTTGAAATCAATTAAGCATTTTGAGCAGTTCCTTAATTCATGTGAGAATTTATCACATAAAGTCATAGAGACATAACGATTTACCATAGAGTATCAAATCATAGTTTTTTCTGCCATGGTTCGATACACAGTACACATGGCTCACTTATGATACAAAAGATACAGTTCTATCAGGTTTACATTAAAACCTGCGTGATTATAATTTCAAGATTTAAATAACGAATTATTTTCATGCAAAATTAATACATTATGCTGTTATCTGATGGAAAAATTATGCTACCACATTCTATTCTTTCAAAATATTTTGTGCGATTTTACTTTGTAAAATCCTTTTTCTACTGACTGTTAAGCCTACTGCTAAATCCCCATGTGTGCCCTACACAACCTTACAATAAAATAATTTCTTCCAATCGAAAAAGTTGTTACAGCTAGCAGAGTCAGAACAAAAATATTTTAACCATATTTGGATGACGCATGCTGTCTTGGTGCAATACACATAAACAATATTTGGAAAGGTCACCACACATCATTGTTACACGCCACATTAAGAAATCAATAAATCATCAGAAAGTTCTCGATCAGATTGAAAACACAAATTTCATCGCATACAAAAATATTAACGTTTTCTAGTATATCTTAATGAACGGTATCCATGTACAGACAGTTACCACACATGCTGATTAACAAATGTACACAATGACCAAATAAAGTCTTTGTAGTCGGTCCGTTTCTGTGTACAATATAACAACTCTTTTATAAGGCGACCTTCGTCTTGAGTCAAATCTAGGTCAATGCATTGTTTACGATTTGTCTATTAATTCTTATTGAAATATTGCTTAGAAAATCGCACATATATGTTATGACCCATTGTCTGTAGTACCATGAAAATACTGTTGTAAGGTTCGGCTAACGCTGCACAACAATTTTGTCTGCCGTCTAAATTTCCATGATACTGGGTCATAACTTATAATGCAAGAGCCTGATCTGTATCTACGTTAAAAAATTTTCAAGTACATATGGAGTCTTCAAAAAAGAGATGTTTAACTGGAGAGACAATACATATCATTTGTCTATGAAGCATATCGTTACAACTTGTTGAATAGCAATTTCTGTGTTTTTCCATTAGTGCAACAAAACAAGATGCTTTCTAAGAAACATATAACTGAATTTTCCTGTAACTGGCCGCCCGCTGTACTTTGCCAAACAAATGATAGAATTTTTCCTGTTGGAAAACCTGGTTAACAAGAAATGTGCCATTGCACTGACAACAATCTGGATTTTCTGTCACTTCTGTTTGGATCCACCTGTCTATCTGTTGTACTTTGACAACCCAGATGTTTTCCGTTTGAAAACATAGTATAAAAAGGTATTCAAATGCCTTTTCAAGAGTGGTTTATTACTGAAAAGAATCCATAGGACTTCAGTTCAAGTAAAGAATATATTTAACACAAAACTAAAAATAAGGAAATCATGTGTTCTATTTTTATGGAATGTAAAAATTACCAAAATTTAAAAAATCTGGATATACTCCTGAAAAATGTCCCCCATGTTACTATAGGAGAACTGTCTAATACACTTACCAGAGCTGAGATGCTTCAGTCTGTTTTTCTTCCATATAATCTTGTACAGAATAGGTTCCCATTATTCGTAAACTAAGTCCCTTCAGTATCTTTACTTTCTGTGTTGCATCCAAATTATATAACTCATCATTCTCAAGTAACTGTATGATTTCTTCAGGCTTTTAAAAACAAAATAAGTGGTTTTTATGTGTGACAGTAAATAAATGAAAAAGTTAAATTTTGCTTTAGAAAATTTAATTTGAAAGTTATAAAACAAGAGTCTTGTACAATGTATGTATATTTTGCCATATTATACATCAGTATCACACCAAATACATTTTATGTAAGGTAGAATAAAAAAATGCAATTGCTATGAAAAACTTTTTTACATGTCACAAAATTTAACTACAGGCCCAGGGCTGAGCCTGTATCGCTCAACTGGCATGAAAGCCATTTTTATTGATGTACCTCAGAGAAGTCACTTCTCCCTATCATTATGAAGTGTGGTAAGCCTTGTAGAAACCAAATTTTTCATCACGGCCCTTCTAATTACAGGTCAGCATATTCTAAAAGTTGGCGGTTCTCCAGAAGATTTTTTCATGTATTTCCCATAGGGTCTTATGTTAATCTAAGTCCTCTGCTGAAGGCCATTTTGAATTAGGGATCGGCACCAGAGTAACACTTGGTGAGCACATTCAGACCATGTTTGGTTTCAAGCAATTCTGCGGTTCTGTAGATTTTTGTTACATGTCATAGACATTTTTTGTCAAGTTTGGCTCTATTTGGCCAAGAAATTTTTTTTTAAAACCAACCAATCAGAAACAAGAATTGCCCATGGCAGCCATGTTTGTCACCTGATCTGGACAAAATGAGGAAACTTTGTAAAAAACCTCCAATAGATGCTTCCTGTCAAGTCTTATTCCCTTTGGCCGAGCGGTTTCAAGGAAGATTATCAACCGATGAAAGACAAGAACTGCCCATGATGCCCATCTTTGTTGCCTGATCAGGATGAAATGAGGAAACTTTGTATAGAACCTCCCAATTAGATGCTTTCTGTCAAGTTTCGTTCAATTTGGCCAAGCGACTTCAGAGGAGAAGATTTTTTTTATATCAGCCCATCAGAAACAAGAACTGCTCATGGCGGCCATATTAGTATTCCGATTGGAAAAAATAAGGAAAGTTTGTAAAGGACATCCCATATATGCTTCCTGTCAGGTTTTGCTCCATTTGGGCAAACGATTTCAGAAGAGAAGATTCTATTATATTAGTCAATCAGAAACAAGACCATATATGTACTCCGATCGGGATGAAATTAACAAATTTTGTAAAGAACCTCCCATAGATGCTTTCTGTCAAGTTTGGTTCCATTTGGCCAAGCAATTTCAGAGGAAAAGATTTTTTTTATATCAAACAATCAGAAATAAGAAGTGCCCATGGCATATTTGTACATATTTGTAGTCCAATCTGGATGAAATGAGGAAACTTTATGAAGCACCTCCAAAATATATGCTCCCTGTCAAGTTTTGTTCCATTTGGCCCAGCAGTTTCAGAGGAATTTTTGAAAACTCAATCTTTATAAAGGACCTTACAAAGATGTTTCCTGCCAAATTTAATTCCATTTGGCCCAGTGGTTTCAGAGGAGAAGATTAAAATGTGAAAAGTTAACGGACGGACGACGGACGCCAAGTGATGACAAAAGCTCAGATGGCCTGTGGCCAGGTCAGCTAAAAATAAAATACTAAGAAGCTATTTTGATATAATTTCAAAAGAGAAGCAATTGAGGCCCATTGCCACAGGTTTTGTCGAAATTGGTCAAGAAGAGTTTAAATATATCAAAAATAATATTTACCACTTCATCATCCAAATCTTCATCATCCTTATCACTGCCAATGTCATCTTGTACATCCTGTTTCCTCAAACACAATCGGACAAGTTCTGATGTAGTATAACAGTTGATTGGAATGTCAGACAGGGAAATCTTCATCTCTTGATAATCCTACATATCAAAATTTTACTGAACATGTAATATCTACAGCTAAAATTTTTTTTATTTATATACCAATTCATTTAGACCTATTTATACATGCATTTTGTTATGAAAATTAGACTTTTTAGTCGGTGTTGTGTTATGGACAACTAATTTTCATCCCTGCCTTACCATATATTCTTCCAATAATAACATTCTGATAATTTTATTTGCATAATCCAAAATTTGACTTGCACTGTCTAAATGTTCAAAACCAGATTCTCCCAGGAGCCAGTATTGCTCACCTGATATTTCCATTTGATCATTGCTAAAGGAGTTTGAAATTAACATCCATGCCATGTTTGGTTTAATTCATACTATTTCAAGAAGCCATTTTTATGTACATTATGTAATTCCCATAGGGTCCTATGTTAAACTAAGTCTTCCGCTGACACCCATCATGGATGACAGATCGGAACCAAAGTAACAGCACTTCTTCAAAACATCATAAGGAACATTCAGGCCATGATTGGTTTAAATACATTCAACATTTTTCTAAAAGATTTTTGTATGTATTTCCCATAGGGTTCTATGTTAAATTAAGTCCCACGCTGATGGCCATCTTGGATTATGGATCGGAAACAAAGTAACAACACCTGGTCAGCACCTTATAAGGAAAATTCATGCCACGTTTCCTTTAAATCCATTAAGCAGTTCTGTAGAAGATTTTTGTATGTAATTCCCATACGGTCCTATGTTAAACTAAGTCCCATGCTGACAGCCATCTTGTATGACGAATCGGCATCAAAGTAACAACACCTGGCAGCACCTCACAAGGAATATTAATGCTATGTTTGGTTTCTTTTTTTTATTACATTACCGTTTTATTGTCAATAGTCCTTTTTTTCCCCCAAATCAACATCTTTATTCCACTATTATTGGCTGTTAACAAAGTACTAAATGGTACAGCAATTCCATAAAGTATCCATGTTATTAGTTTGTTGTTAGCCAGGGAAACTAACCGACAAAAAATATATATTTCTAAAAAAAGGTTAGTAGTTATTACATTTTATTACAAAATATATTTTTTTTATAATCAATAGCAATCAACTATTGAATCTCACATGTTAAAATGATTCGGATATTTTTTCCATTTCTGTTTCGCCTTTTTTTACTTGATTTCATGATGTTAGCCTTTGTAATAGTGACCTTGATTTTTGGGTACTTTTGTTTTTGTATGAGTGAAATTAAATATATCTGACTAAGTTGTAAATGGAGTTTGTTGCTGAAATATAGATAGTTTCAAAGGAATTTGGCAAAATGAGGGTATTAATTTTATGGTTAGTTTCAAACAATATCTCAGGAAACATTCCGTGTTTCTCTAGAAGAAGTTTTTTGTATGTATTTCCCATAAGGTCCTATGTTAAACTAAGTCCCCCGATGGCAGCCATGTTGGATGACGGATCGGAACCAAAGTTACAACACTTGATCTGCACCTTCATAGTAACATAACTATAAAGTTAACTTTCAATCCATTTAGCTGTTCTTCAGAAGAAGTTTTTTAAAAATTGAGCCAATCAGAAATTAGAAAACGCCCTGGAGGTCATGTTTTTTGACAAATTAAAACCAAAGTTACAACACTTGGAAAGGACCTTATAGGGAACGTATCTGCCTAATTTGGTTTCATTCTGTTCAGTGGTTCTCAAGAGCAAGATCATTATGTGAAAAGTTAACGACGAAGCCGGACTACAGATGACGGACTCCAAGTGATGGCAAAAGCTCACATGACCCTTTGGCTAAGGTGAGCTAATGAAAATGAGCACACCTCTACATGATAATATAAAATTAAAACTCACCTCTGAGATCTGATCTTGTAACAAAGTCTGTAACAGTACTTCAAGAACTTTTGATAAGTACACAAATCCATCTTTTCCACTGGACATTGACTGCATAAGTCTTTCTACAATAGTCATGTGATAGTATTTTATCCGCAAGATGAGCTAATAAAAAATATTATTTCTAAACTACAAAACTAAATAAAACAAAATTATACTATACAAAAAATTATATTTGGTGTACGGCTGTTTCAGCAATGTACATGTACAGTGCATGGTCACATCCTTCAAAGTTTCAAAACGAATAAAAGTAGTGTTCATGTAGGCAAAATGCGGTTTGCTTGCAAACATAACTTTTCACTGGTCAGAATGACTGGTTAGTGTCCAGTTTCTGTTCATGTAAAAGCATCTACAAGACATAATAGCATGCATTTTCAGCTCTCATGATTCCAAAGCGGTAAAACAAGCTTCTGATTTGTTGCTCAGATACGTAGACAAAGGTAGTGTAGTCTAGAAACTGGGAGAGAGGCGAGCCTCTTAATTACTACCATAAACCTTTGTCTTAGCTTTCTAAGCCAGAAAAAATAGGCAAAACTTATGTTATAGTTAGAATGTCAGTGACTATTGAGTACCCTATAAATTTGTGATTTGAGTGAAAACTCAAAATGACCACCTAGAGTAATTGATATATAAGACTGAGACAACAATATATAATAATAACAGGCCTTCAAGTGGTTTTTGATCCAAAAATAGGGCCTTTTATAGGGCTGAATTACTTGAAAAATAGGGTATAATAGGGCAAATTTAATAATTTATAGAGAAATTAAAGGGATATTTCTGTCTACTTCACCCCTTTTCGACTTAAAAAACTATATGAAATACATACATATTTGTGTGATGATAATAAATACGCTAACCAATAACATCATACAATGTATAAACACTTTAATCAAGTCTTGAAGATGACTGCACTACAGTATACCACTGAAGAAAACCAAGTAAGGACTCATGCTGCCAAGTTCAGTTCCAATTAGCTCAGTGGTTTCAGAAAAGAAGATTTCTTAATGAATGTTTCCATAGGGTCCTATGTTAAACTAAGTTTTGCTGTGGCGGCCATCTAGGTTGACAGTTTGGGTCATCAGACAAAATTATGGAAGAAGGCCATCTAAGGACCATTGCTGCCCAGTTTAGTTCCAATTGGCTTAGTGGTTTCATAGAAGATTTGTAAAATTCCTCCCCCCTTTTTTATCTTTTTAGTCACAGCAGCCACATCCATTGGAAGTTGGGAATGCTGAATATAATTTTGGAAGGGGGCCACCCAAGGACCAACAAAGTTTGGACCCAATTGGTCCAGTGGTTTCGGAGGAGAAGATCTTTAAAGGAAAGTTTACTACGGATGTTGTCTTTAAAGGGCAAAAACTCCTATAAGGGGTCAATTAATGATTTAGGTCATGTTGATTTATTTGTAGATACTGTAAATTCGGAAATTATTGCAGTTTTTATTATTGCGAAAAATGCGACAGGGTTGTAATCGCAGTAATTTAAACTCGCATTCTGGAATTGTTTATATGAATGAAGCAGGATTTTTCTCAATATCGCAAAAATTAAAATCGCATTTTGGTCTAAAATTACAAAATCGCAATAATAAATGCACGCAATAATTTCTAAATTTACTGTATTACTTTGTTTTTTGCTGTTTACAGTTTGTCTTTATTTATAATAATATTCAAGATAATAACCTAAAACTGCAAAATTTCCTTAAAATTAACAATTCAGGGGCAATAGCCCAACAAAGGTTGACTGATTTGTCTGAAAATTTCATGACAGGTAGATCTGGACCTGATGAACATTTTTACCCCATGCAGTTTTGCTCTGAATGCTTTAGTTTTTGAAATAAAGACAAAAACTGGAGTTTACCCCTATGTTCTATTTTTAGTTATGTCAGGAATGTTGGTTGGCAGGGCTCATCATCGGACAAATTTTTTAAACTAGATACCCTAATGATGCTTGTGGCCAAATTTGGTTCCATTTTGCCCAGTAGTTTCAGAGAAGATTTTTGCAAAAGTTAACGTACGACGACGGATGACACGTGATGAGAATTTTGAAGACAATGAGTTTCTTAGAAATATTCACGTACTGGATTTTTATCATATCTACAGGTATATGTATTTAGGATATTTTGAAGGTTTCAAAGGGGGGGGGGGGGTGCAAAATAATACTCTTTAATTTTCGACCAATTAAAATTAATTTATAGGGCTAATATAGAGAAAAGGGCCATTTTATACCAAAATATAGAAATTATAGGGAATTTTCAAAATGATAGGGATCTTATAGGAAATATAGGGCCACTTGAAGGCCGGTCATAATAATACATATAAGCACAATTTGATATGTGTGAATGTTTTATTATTAAAATGTGTATAAATATGGTAAATTTTACTTATGTGGTGGAGGGAAGGAAGGCAGTTAACCCAGAAATTTATGCTAACAAGAACATTGGAAGCTGAAAGTAAACATACATTGTAGGTAGTGTACAGAGCACTCACCTGGGTATGGAATACGGGAAATTGTCTGTGTTTAACCCAGAATTATATTCATAATTGTATTATTTGAGATGTGTCATCAGTAGTTCTCATTAAAATTTCTCTGTTTATTAATCCTTATACTCATCAGTCAAAGAAAAATGTCGGATTTGATTAAAAATGAATTGTGACAATACCAAAGGGAACAACAAACAAGAAATGAGCTGTCCTAATGACATGAAATACCTTCTTCACTGTTTGGAGCTGCCTGTCAGCATACATGTATATACTGTAAAAGCACTAATTTTTGTGGTGTTAAAATTTTGTGGATTCCTTCTTGAAAATTAATTTGTTGGGATAAAATTTTGTGGATTCAAAATTTAACAAATATTGATTAACTAAGGTATCAAATTTCATTAGGTGTTAATTTTAATTGATTACACTTACCCAAGAAATTACATGTATATCCGCAACGAAAATTTATGCTTTTATAGTACATATAGGATTACATTGTAACTCGTAGTGATCAAATATTCGGTGCCCTTAAAACAAAGGTTTCAATTTACCTCATCCATTCTTACATGTATAAAATGTTTTTCTAAAATGATAAACATACCTGATGAAATACCAATATCTTTGTTGGGCATTAGTAAACCTTGGTAACAGCTGATAAACTCTACAACCATAGCAACATCTCCAAACACTTCATTAGGAAGTCCATCTGGCGTAGATACTATCTTCATCTCTGGCAAAGGTTCTAGTATTAATTCTGTGTCTTCAAATTTCTATAAAATCAAATAACGCACTAGATTACTGAACATGGAACTTACAATATATTTTTACAAATCACAAAATATCAAACAAAAGGTGACTTCATGAAGTAGAACATTTCCCTCCATAAATCTTCTATGACATCATTTTTTATGCAACCTTTGACATTACATCTCCTAGGTGATTTTGAAAGCCAAAACTATCAATCATAATATGTTCTGTAATAAAATAAAATCTCTCTGCCTGTGAAAACTACATGATGTGACATGTCTAAATGATGTACAATGTATACCATGTATTCTCAATATTTCATTTTAATGTCTACAGATGTATTTTGTTACCTTTCTTTTTTCTTTCAATTCATCTTGTCTTTTCTTTTTCTGAGCCTGTTTCTTCTGTTTTGAATACTCTTCTCTTTGTTCTGGTGTCATGGCATCTCTGTAATCATTCAATTAATTTACATTTTACAATGTACATGTATTACAGTTTTTGTGCACTAAAAATACAAAGTATAAGGTATATATAATGTGGATTCATATTTTGGTTGGATAAAATTTCGTTGTTTCAAAGATACTGAATTATATTTTCATTTACTTTCACAAAAAACACTAGTACAACATGTACCTACCAAATACAGTTCATGAGATATTTACAGTATACACTACGAGATATGACCCACTAATTTTGGTGTGTGGCTGTGCAGCTCCCCTTACAGGCAAGAAATGATTGTAGATCGCTTGGTATCCGAAAACTGAACTCAGATGTAAAACTTAACCTAAGTCAATGAAGCACGATAAGAAGGTCAGAGTCACCTAACTTTGGTGGGAGGCTGTGTTACTCCTCGAGATGCATCCTCACACCAAGTTATATGATTGTAGGTCCGTTGGTATTGAAGAACTGAACTCGGATGTAAAACTTTACTAAAGTCAATGAAGCACGATAATTAGGTATAAGTGACCTTATTTTGGTGAGAGGCTGTGTTAATCCCCGAGATGCACCCTCACACCAAGTAATATGACTGTAGGTCCCTTGGTATCGGAGAACCAAACTAGCCTAAATCAATATAGTGCGATAAGTAGGTCAGAGTGATCAAATTTTAGTGGGAGGCTGTGTTACTCCCCTGAGATACACCCTCATACCATATGATTGGAGGTCCCGCAGTATCGGAGAACTGAACTCGGATGTAAAACTTAACCTAAGTCAATGAAGTGTGATAAGTAGGTCAGAGTGACCTAATTTTGGTGGGAGGCTGTGTTACTCCAGTTGATGCATCCTCACACCAAGTAATATGACTGTAGGTCCCTTGGTATTGGAGAACTGAACTCGGACATAAAACTTAACCTAAGTCAATGAAGCACGATAAGAATGTCAGAGTGACCTAATTTTGGTAGGAGGCTGTGTTAATCCCTGAGATGCACCCTCACACCAAGTAATACATGCATAATTGTAGGTCACTTTGTATATTAAAGCTGATTTTTGACATTAAACTTAAAAGCCAGTCAACCGTATAATATGGGTCATGTGACCTTTATCTTATGTCACATTGGAAATCTCTTCATCATGTGCCTGCACACAAAAATATATGACCCAATGTCAACTAGTAACTGAGAACTTACTGTGGACGCACACGTGCACATGGAAGCCGGGGTGACACTAAAAAGTAGGAATTCAGCTTCTAAATACTATTGTATGTTTTCTTAACTATAAACCACACAATTACCAAAAAATACATACAATTTTTTCTTCTCCTCTCTTCTAGCAATGCTACTTTCAACCAAATCTTTAACTTCAGGTGGTAATTTTAGTCTCTGTTTTGGTGTTAACACTTTACATGCTGTCTCTAGACAACTTTTTATTTTGGGTTTGTCTTTTGCTTTGACAGCATGCACTAATTTTGAAACAACAGCTGGTGTCTTTGGTGGTGATGAAACTTTTGGCTTTTTATCAGGCGTCTTCAGTCCTTTCCCTTTCTTTTTAATTGGTGTAGATTTCTTTTTTTCTGGAGTTTTCATTCCTTTCTTCTTTGAAAGGTCAAACAATGTCATCTGTTTCATACTCTATATATACAAATAGAGAGCTTTTAGTTCCACACCTACATATTTCTGATAATCCAATCATTCTGATGTTGTAATGAATGAACCTTCCAATAATTTTGAAGAGTATACAACAAAAAATTACGGCATAATTCAAGCAACAAGACTTGTGTGATATTTTTACAAACCTTCCTCCACAAAAAAGTTCCATGAGGGTTTCTGACAATTCAGTTTACAAAATTTATCCATACATCAAAATGTCCAACACCATCTCTTATTTTTATACATTGTAATTCATTGTGTTACCAGGGCACTTTATCATCTAGGATACTGTACTTTTGCATTTTAATGAAAATTTAGTGGGAAATCTCTAAAAATGCCAAAAATAATATTTATATTTTGTGTCAAAGAATGCAACTTTTTATCTGTAGATTTAGAAACTTAGCTCAATGTCCATTAACAGTGAGCATTTATTTGTTAGATTTTTAATTTTTGTTAAATTACCTGTTAGTCTTATTCTAAATTGGCAAAATCTTTTAGTTATAATTTTCCACTCATTTTTACTGTACGTCTCTTTTTACAAAGGAAACCAGTTAAGTACTCAACATTTTTTTTTAATCCCTCTAAATTTTAACATGCCTGTTCAAAGTCAGGAATATTTGCCAAATGTTTCTGTTAATTACATATATAAATTTTTTATGTGCTGCTATATATTTCTTTTTACCTTTGACTTCTTTATTTTTGCCAATGGTACAGATTCTTCATCACTATCAGATGTAACATCTCCATTTGGAATTTTATTCTCTTTCTTCTTTGGTGTTTTCATCTGAGAAATGGGCTCGTCATCAGAGTCACTATCATCAATCACAACATTTGGTGTTTTGGGTATTTTGGACGGAGATTTTTTCTTTTTTGGTGAAGTATTACATTGAGACAGAGGTACATCATCTTCACTTGATGATTCTGATACCACTAATATATTTGAAGATTTCTTTTTCTTTGAAGGTGATTCGGAAGATTTCTTCTTGAGAGGGGAACCAGTCAATTTTAACTGTTTCTTATTGTCTTTTTTAGCACTATTTTTCTTTGAAATTTTGTCTACTTTTGCTTTTTTGGATGCTGATCCACCTTGTGACGAAGATTTCCGCTTTTTTGACATTTCTTCTTCAGCTCGTTTTGCCACTTCTGCCATCTGAAATATATGCAAGTCTATTTATGTGATATTCATGTACAATTGAAATGTCAGGTAGAACATAGGATAATACTGATTACATCCTGGTATACAAATGTATATTACTATTCTAGATATTAAAAAATCACTAGTAGAATAATATTTTTTCTTTGCATAGAAATCACTACACCAAATCAGCATATGCATTTCAAGGACTCACAACTTGAAACTGATCAACCCAAATGAAAACAAAAAAGATTCCTGATTACATATTTAGTATTACAATATATTTATTTGTTTTATTACTCAATTATATAAGCTTCAGAGTAATCTGGACAGTTTATACTTGTAGGAAGTTTTTGAATAATGTGCATTGTAATTACTATTCTTTGCATATCAAGATCCAAATAAAACATCTTACCAGCCACCTTAAATGTACAAGTTTAATTTTAACAGCAATGTTCTATTGTTTACCTTGGCGGGACCGTTAAACAGTTTCATTTTTTAGCCGGAATGGTTTGACAGCATAGTTCTAATCAAGACTGTGGTTTTTTAACTGTGATGAAATTTTAATCCATGAACAATATAGCTGAATAAGGCAGATAGAATAAAACTAAGGCAATAACACATGCTGTAGACTGACTAATGGCTAACCTTTTTGGCAAATTTTTATACACATAAACATACCTTAACTGGGGAAACAAAGAAATCAGCAAGTTTATTAGGAATATTATATTCCTTGACTTTCTGACTATCTACCACCCATGGGCAAGTAGGATTCTGACCAGATCTAATGGAGAAACATCGTATAAAATGTCGAATAGTCTCTTTTGATGGTGGTTTTTCTTCTCGTCTGAAAATATTCAAAAACATTAAATTGAATTACAGAGCTCTGCTGTATAAATTAAGCAACATAAATGGTTTAATGGCCATATCCAAGCTTTGTATACATAATAATTTTAATCTCATATCAAATATCCTGATACACTTAATTAGAAACTAGGAGAAATATCAAAATTTGCAATTTTAGTGTTTAATGCTTGTTTTAGGCTTATTCCATTAAAATAGATGTGGGATGGTAGGCAGGGAAGATTTGTTACAGGACATGGGTCCTCTGTCATTTTTTAGTGTATGCCTATCAGTGTCCATAAAGTTATTTTCCTACCTCCCACATTCATTTCAATGGAATAGCCTTGTCAAAACATGAAAAATTCCTTTATACATGATACAGAACTTTAAAGAAAAACTGCTTTTATTGCTGTTCTTCATCTTAATGTCACAGTAAATTTTCAAATTTATTTCTTAAAATTTAATACAAAACATCACAGTATCTACCAATATCTCACATTCCTAAGTATTGGTACTTACACCACATCTTCAGCTGGTACAGAGTTTATTATTTTACCATCTTCCAATTCTAAGCTATATTTGTATTGTAGCAACTGTAAAATAAAACCATTACAGGAAATAGTAGCTGCATTTACATCCCACAAAATGTCATTTGAATGCAACAATTAATCAATAAGTGAGCTAAATTAGACTGATTTCATGTAAAGGTTTTTCATTTTGTCTTTTAAGTGACCCTCAGCTTGGAATTCAGAAAAATCTCATATTGGCAGTAATTCGATGTCAACGCCATTCATTTCCCCCTATTATATATATATTAAGACCTCGGCAAATAGCTTCAACATTATTTTACACAATTCTTTTTTTACATTAGACCTTTCTTTCATCTTTCATCATGAGCTTTAAAGTAGAAAAATTACATGTAATTCAACGAAATTATTATTACCTGCTCAGTTCTGAAAAATAAGGAGTATCTTCTTTGTTCATACCTCTGTCCTTAGATGGTTCTGGCTTTACCTTTTGGTCAATTTGGGATTTTTGAAGTTTTGAATTTTTTCTTCAACTGTATGGCTTCTTGATTTGGTTTTCAATATTTTAGGCCTTGAGCACAACTGATGAGTCATAAATCGATGAAATGTGAATCAAAATTGGTATTAAAGAATTTATGTAAGACATTAAGTCAACTTTCGGAGATACTGATAGCATGTAAACAAGATTTAGTTTTCTGTAGGAAACTTAACAGTCCAATATAATGTCTCCTGCATTGAGATACAAGTACAAAATGACTTGTCATATAAAAATATAGATTAAAAATTGGTTGCTATTACATGTAAATACATATTTCATAATTTTGTAAGAATTTAAATGTTCTAAATATACATTATGCTAAAATCATGAAATTCATTTAAAAAATTCATGACACACACCAAATAAATCAATACAAATGACTTCTGGACTTCTGGCAGAGTATGTTATTAAAACAATCATGTTGACCAGAAAGATTTTCAGAAAAGATGCAATTTTTTCTGCAGTTGAGTATGTTAGTCTAAGGAACACAAATTTGAATAATTATGTGTCCTGGATAAGTGTATGTGTCTTAAGGAGAGCCCTGGATTTTTTTTTCTTTCACTTTATTCGTCAGTATATTAAACATACTTTTGGTGGCACCCATTTCTTTGGTGAACTGTCCCGATTAATTTCTATTGTAGAATTTTCCTTATCACTTGATGGTGAACTGCAGTTACTAGTAGGGTTTGCCTTCAAGATACAAGTTGAAATATGTATTAACAAATTAAATCAGATATAAAAATAAGTATTTTTACAAGCAGACATACTGTCTTAATACCATTACACAAGCACATATAAATTTGATATTCAGCATTTTATTCAGTTCCTGTTCATACTACTTTGCATAAAATTATGTTTCAGTCTCATCTTCATTTGATTCTTTTATTTAACTTATTTTTTTTAAATATATATTTTTGTCAATTTGCAAATTTGATTATTCTGTTATTTACATGTATATGAAAGCACCAAAATTTGAAATTCAGTGAACTTTTACTCTGTATAACAGTGACTCTAAACCTTACTGTAATTTGTCTGATTGATATTGTCTCATTAATGTATACTCTGTGTTCATTCAGTTTGAAAATGTTTAGCTAGCAGATCTATCTGATGCACGGATTTTGACTCATTGCAACCTGTCCAGAGGATGTTCATAAATGCTGACTTCACAAAGTTTCCATAGATTTTGCAAGGACATTTTATTTGCAAGACTGAAAAAAAAATTAGCTGACATTTACAAACATTTGAATGACCTGGATGTTTTGATTGCTATTTTAATTTTTGAACCGATGTCAGACTTTCGGACCTGGAATGTTGAAAATTCCTGCTGACCCATCCCGAACTCATCGGAAATGTTTGATGAACTTTGTAAAGACTGCTTATGGCACCACCTAAAATACCAAGCAAGCAAACTATGATCTTATGACATGATGACAAACCCCTGTACACATGGGAAGACTTGGGCTTTAATTCAAATATCTGGATATTTTATTTTTATAGTTATCAAATAATATGTTCATACCTCAACACCAGCTTTATCAACTTTAACAACTCTACCACATATCCTGAAATGACACATAATAAATTCTTACAATTAGCATAACTAGTGATAATAAGAATATTTACAGGTATATTAGGGGCTACCATGACTGGTTTTAGGATGTTATCTGCCGCTATGATATACTTTATGAAATGATTTATTTAGTGAAAAGGGGATAGGATAAGATTTCATAAGTTCGTTTAATTCTTGTCCTCTGTGCATGTAATTTTGCAAATAAAATATGTTTAAATAAAGGAATGTTAAATTCTTATGACTAAGCTCTCTAATATCCATCCTACATAGGAGAAATCTTAGATTTGTACACGTTGTAATATTTTCTCTGCATAATTAACACACATACATGTAATGTTTAGCACTTTGATTGTTTACACAACTGTCCTATTTTTAATGTGATAAAAAATAAATTATATGATATATTATATGAAATGAAAAGACATCTCATTAAAATTTCAGGTTTGACTTAGAAATGGTGAAATAATTTAACTTTTGAACTAATGGACTGAAAAAATAGTTGGACACAACCGTTGTATTCAACTTGAAATTACTTGGAATTAATGGGCGAAAATTTGGTTCGGGTCAGCAGCATTGACATATCCAGGTATTCGAATTAAGAGTGTTTGACTTTATAAATTAATAAAATGCTCCGCTGGGCGCAGCTAGATACGACCGCAGATGTCGAACCCTGAATAGTTGGGGCAATTATGAACACAACATTCAAGCTTGATACAATACTGAATTTGGATTGTGAATAAATATTTGACACAGCATAGGTTTCTGACACAGAATGAATGTTGTCTAAGAACTTAAAATTTTTTAATTTACCTATTCAAACCATATCAGTATTATTTGTTTTTATATATAAATCAGAAATAACCAATTTAAAATTTAAAATTGGGCACAGAATTTCTTGCTATTGCGCAATACTGTGCAATTGAAAATTTCTTCAAATATTTGACACATAATAGGTTTCTGACACAGAATAACTGAAATCAAAGAACTTAGAATTGGTCATATGAGTTGAATTTATATTCAATTTTTTGCTTCTTGTGCAATACAATATGCTGTGGAGAATTGCCCCCCCCCCCCCAAAAAAAAAAAATAATTTAGCCCTTTTTTTAGCTTTTGTGCAATACACTATGAAGTTGCACATTGACCCCCCCCTCCCAAAAAAAAACAAAAAACAATAAAATTTAATGTAACCCCCCCTTTTTTTTGCTAAAAAAATTTGAAATTTTCTTTTTAATTTATGAAATATGAAATGAGAAAAAAATTACCCCCTCCCCAATTTCTCATTCCCCCCCCCCTCTAAATTTTGTTTTCAACCCCCCCCCCCCCCATTTCTTTATACTTTGCAACCATAACAGCCCATTTAAATACACCATAACATATTAAAATAGAAAATGACATCATAGTCATGGAATTTGTTAATAATAAGGTTTTGATAGCAGAGCACACATATCAATTTCTTGCTATTGCACAATACTGTGCAATTGAAAATTTCTTCAAATATTTGACACATAATAGGTTTCTGACACAGAATAACTGAAATAAAGAACTTAGAATTGGTCATATGATTTGAATTTATATTCAATTTTTTGCTTCTTGTGCAATACAATATGCTGTGGAGAATTCCCCCCCCCCCCAAAAAAAAAAAAATTTTACCCCTTTTTTAGCTTTAATTTTGGACCCCGATTTGGACCAACTTGAAAACTGGGCCCATAACAAAAAAAACTAAGTACATGTTTAGATTCAGCATATCAAAGAACCCCAAGAATTCAATTTTTGTTAAAATCAAACTAAGTTTAATTTTGGACACTTTGGACCTTAATTTAGACCAATTTGAAAACGGGACCAAAAATTAAGAATCTAAATGCACGGTTAGATTCGGCATATCAAAGAACCCCAATAAGTCAATTTTCGATGAAATCAAACAAAGTTTAATTTTGGACCCCGATTTGGACCAACTTGAAAACTGGGCCCATAATAAAAAAACTAAGTACATGTTTAGATTCAGCATATCAAAGAACCCCAAGAATTCAATTTTTGTTAAAATCAAACTAAGTTTAATTTTGGACCCTTTGGACCTTAATGTAGACCAATTTGAAAACGGGACCAAAAATTAAGAATCTAAATGCACAGTTAGATTCGGCATATCAAAGAACCCCAATACTTCAATTTTCGATGAAATCAAACAAAGTTTAATTTTGGACCCCGATTTGGACCAACTTGAAAACTGGGCCCATAATAAAAAAACTAAGTACATGTTTAGATTCAGCATATCAAAGAACCCCAAGAATTCAATTTTTGTTAAAATCAAACTAAGTTTAATTTTGGACCCTTTGGACCTTAATGTAGACCAATTTGAAAACGGGACCAAAAATTAAGAATCTAAAGGCACGGTTAGATTCGGCATATCAAAGAACCCCAATAGTTCAATTTTCGATGAAATCAAACAAAGTTTAATTTTGGACCCTTTTGGCCCCTAATACCTAAACTGTTGGGACCAAAACTCCAAAAATCAATCCCAACCTTCCTTTTGTGGTCATAAACCTTGTGTTTAAATTTCATAGATTTCTATTTACTTATACTAAAGTTATTGTGCAAAAACCAAGAAAAATGCTTATTTGGGCCCTTTTTTAGCCCCTACTTCCTAAACTGTTGGGACCAAAACTCCCAAAAACAATCCCAACCTTCCTTTTGTGGTCATAAACCTTGTGTTAAAATTTCATAGATTTCTATTTACTTATACTAGAGTTATTGTGCGAAAACCAAGAAAAATGCTTATTGGGCCCTTTTTTGGCCCCTGATTCTTAAACTGTTGGGACCAAAACTCCCAAAATCAATCCCAACCTTCCTTTTGTGGTCATAAACCTTGTGTTTAAATTTCATAGATTTCTATTAACTTATACTAAAGTTATAGTGCGAAAACCAAATGTCTTCGGACGACGACGCAGACGACGACAACGACGACGACGACGACGACGACGACGACGCCAACGTCATACCAATATACGACCGCAAAAATTTTGTGGTCGTATAAAAATTACAGCTTACTAAGTAAAGACAAAATAACCAATGTAGCAGATTTTCGTAGTTTATAGAATGGTAATCTGTTATGTCAAAGTGACAGAGCAAATCAACCTGTATTTGAAACAATTACATATACATCAGTACAGGAATTCTTTACAGCCAGTTGAGGACTTAATAGCCAAGGTATAGGGAGTCTGTTCTAACTAAAATTGATCACAAGACTGTCAACGCTGAGGCATTTTGCAGCAGTGGAAAATTCTAATCTAAATTTACTAGCGAACTTCTTCCTCCTATAAAAAATTGCTGTATGGTTATAGCCAAATGTGCTGAAAGTGGAATAAAAACCATTCAACAATTGGGATTCATATATTAATCTGCTTGAACAACTTACGCCTTGCCTGCAGCCTTGACTTTTAAAGAAACCTTTTCTCCTATGCATAATACTTGTTGTAACTTCAGCCATGCCTGGTCCACTAGTATATCTAATATTGATGTACCTGCAAATAAAACTATAGATTGTCTTATGTCTTTATAGAAATAATTAAGTAAGCCATTCATGCCTCATGGGTACATGTGTGATTTTTTTCCTTGCCGACAGAGCTGAAAAATGTAATTACAACCTTCGAATTACCACTCTTATTAATATGTTAATTTCAATAAAATTCCTTACAATGTATAATGACAAAAATTCTTTTGTCCGTCTTGTAACAAATGTATTGTACGCATTTAATTTCCATAGAATTTTCTTCTACATCATTTACCCCTTGATATTTTTATAAAAAAAAAAATTTGGTCTTGAATCAATTTTTCCTTCTACACTATTCACTATATGTTAATAGCATTAACAATTTACAGAAAGACGGATTTTACAACTTCATTCAGTCAAAATGGTATTGATTACAACATACAGAAAACTATAAGACATCAAAATTACACTACAAACTATTTATAATAAAATAAACTTTATTATTTAAATTGAAAAACAAAAAAAAGCACCCAGGTTAAACAGGTATCAGACTTAATCAGAATCTTTTTACAAACAAATTGGATTCTTAAATAGTGGCAATGCAAACATTTACACCATTACTCACTGTGATGAACCAGTTCTAAAACTGACTTCTCATGGCATTTAAGAAAGTTGTCTTGAATGGATTTTTTAATAGCCTTTTCTGATTCCCATGCCTGTTGATGTGTCAAATTGACGTGTCCTGTACATCGGCATGTCCAAATTGGCTGTTTATACCAGCTTACCCTCTTCTCATATTCCCTTGAATGTGATAAGGAAATTTTGCAGGGAAGACTTTTTTTCTTATCATTTGGAAAGTCCTAAGATAAAATATTGTTTGTTTCTGGTATCCAATCTTACCCTTATTTCTGGCTGTGAATAAGAAACATTTTATAGTCTGTCAATTCCAGATTTTTTTGTCTTTTCTGGCAAGTGTTAGATATGAATCTTAAAATTACTGTGATCAAGATAAATAAAAAGCTGTACTTAGTCTAATTATTCGATTATTGCTGCAAAGTCTGTTTCCAATTGGTAAAGTGGTTTCAGACAAGAAGATTTTTCAACGAATTTTCCCATGGGGCCTTATGTTAAAATAAGTTCAGTTGTGGCAGCCATCTTGGTTGACAGTCCAGGTCATGGGAAACAATTCTGAAAGAGGACCATATAAGGACCATTGCTGCAAAGTCTGGTTCCAATTAGTAAAGTGGTTTCAGATAAAAAGATTTTTCAATGAATTTCCCATAGGGTCCTATGTTTAACTAAGTTCGGCTGTGGCTGCCATCTTGGTTAACAGCCCGGGTCATCAGACATCCTTCTGAAAGAGAACCTGCTAAGGACCATTACTGCCAAGTTTGGTTGCAACTGGCCTTGTAGTTTCATAGAAGAAGATTTTTGAAATTCATCCCCGCCTTTTTCTATTTTTAGTAACTGCAGCCATGTTGGTTGGAAGTCGGGGATGCCAGACATAAGTTTGAAAAGGGGCCACCCAAGGACCATTCCACCAAAGTTTGGTTTAAATTGGTTCAGTGATTTCCGGGGAGTTGACGAAAAAGTAAAATTCCCATAGGCTAAATGTTAAACTAAGTCCAGCCATGGTGGCCATCTTGGATGGCGTTCGGGGAAACCGAACACAAATTTTAAAAGGGGCCACCCAAGGACCATTCCACCAAAGTTTGCTTCAAATTGGCCTAATGGTCTCCGAGAAGATAACAAAAATGTTAAAATTCCCAACCTTTGCCTGCATCTTATAATGATAAATGATTAACATATAGGAATAATTTTTATATGGAATATATGCAATAAGGAAGGCTAATTGCATGTATAGAATAGAATATCTTTACTTCCTTATCAACGGGATGATAACAGGCATATCAATCACAAACATATAATAGAATACACAATAAACATAAAAGAAAATTTTGATTTCAATGATGGCATATTAATACTGATATGTATTTTATGTTTTAGTGCTCTTTAAAATCGTAGGGTAAGGACTAAGTTCTAGATATTCAGTAAATCATGTATAAACATGATAAATGTAGAGCTGTGTGATTGTATCTTTTTGGTATATTTTTTTATTTATAGTATTTCAATTTAGTGCTCTTTTTATTTTTAGGAAATAAATCAGTAATTGATCTTGATATAACTGTTAATGATTAAATAAGGGCGAACAGGTACTAGGGCGAACATGAATCAGGACGAACAGACCTGGATTCTATATAATTGAACAGAACAAAGAAAAAAATGGGAATAAGGTGATTATTATTGCGAAATGAAAAAAATGAACCACTTGTAAAATGTGCTATGAACAAGTTTGATTTTGATGTCAATAAATGTTGGCTAAAGAAGTATAACATAAAAAAGAGAGATGAAACAAAGTGAAAGTATTCATAGACACAGTTCTATACTGCCGAAACTTCCATTTTATTTTATTGTAAGTTTATCTACAGTTTAAACTATCCTTTGATTTTTTATGTGTCTTGAAAAACCTCAATCTTTTTTTCTTATTTACACTGTATTCAATTATATTGTACAAAAATTCTTCAAAACAAAAGCGATCACAGGTCTCAAAACGTCAAATATGCCACATATTAACTATTTATCATAAATTGAAAGATTCTAATATGTGTTCATTTCTGTGTGTGTAAATAACCGTATTTTAAAACAGTCAGTTTGATTTGTTAATCGAAAATATTACATTTATGCAAACTTCGCGATTTATGCGCGCCGCCATATTGAATAGGACAGGTGATTGTTTAGCAAGGATACTCTTTAGATTTGAACTGTTCTTTGGTGTGGGAAATTATGTAAATGGTCTCATCAGGTTGAATGTCTGGTAAGGGCTTTGAACAAACAAATGGTTTCTTTCCTAACAGTGGCATAATCACAGAATTCCATAAAAAACCACTGTTAATTTACACCATTTGAAAACTGGCGGGTTCTAGCGGAAGCAAAATTCTTCCAAAGTCACATGATCAAATGTTTACATTTCTTGAATTGTTTACCGTATTAATTTATTAAAACTCTCCCATAGAATTGTGTTACTCGTTTTGTGAACAACATTGCACATTATAGCAAAAAGTAAAAGGTTTTAATTATCAATACCGACATCGCGTTAGTACGTGATTTAAAAAAGGCGGGTAATTTTAAACAGAGTTGTTTCCCCTAAAATGTGGGAAGAAATCATCACTGTGATCACAGTACTGCCGGCTGAAACACTGACCAATTTAAAAAATGTCACAGCAGGAATTTTGCCATAAAACTATTCAAACAGTTGTATAAAACTGTAAGCCTCTACCTTAGTCCCTACAATTTACGTTTCATATCATAAACTTATAGTTATACTTGGCTGGCTCTCTCTCTCAATTTGTGACAACTTATAGGCTATACTCTGTTCCCACTGTATCGTGCATGTTGAATGCCAGATTTCTTCATTGGATATCTCTTGTTAGGTGATGGTACATTGCTTTATTTTAGCTGATAATGATAGAAATATAGTATTTTTACAGTTTTTGAACCAAAACATGTAGAAAATATGCCTAAAACCCCCGGGTGTATTCACACCCGGCTACTCCATTTTGAGTAATGGGACAGCTTTTTAGCTAAGCTGAGTCAACCAGTCAACCAGCAAGAGCTACCAGTATGCATGTCATGCATGTTATAGTTTCTTGCTTTTTTTTTAGCTCACCTAACCTGAGACTACTATAACACAGAGATTGGTCACTACCGATTTATCGGATTATCTGTGTCTCCGGTAAAGTTAGCTACGTTATTTTAACGTAGTTTCGTATTTAACCGTAGTTTCGTATTCGACCGTAGCAGACGACATAAATCACCACCTAATCACTGAGACTGCTATAGCAATATCGGATATTATTATTTTTCTTTTAAAAATAAATAAGCAAAATTGAATTAATCAAAAAAAGGAAAATAGTTTTTATCTTTCAAATGTAGTTATCTCTATTCATATTAAATTTTGTTTTTAATCATTAATAATTTGTTAATAGTTTCATGTTGTTATTAGCGGCCACTCTTGAAAATGTGAATATGATTAATATTATCAATCTTACAGTTACATTGTTTTGCTACACGTCCGTTAATTGTATCTAATATACAAATATTTTACCTGTAAAGACAGGTAGTCTCAAAAGCATGGGAGATGCATTTTGTTTCACAGCTGGGTGCCCAAGATACACGAGGCTCCGTTTATTGCAGTAAACTTTAAAGTTTTATTCTATGCTTGTAAAGGTATGTTTCACTGCTGAGTGCCAGTTTAATCAGGATGCCTTTCTTAGTATACATGATAATTAAAAGGTTTAATTATTCAATCAATTTAGATCAATTTTTTGCGAACAATGTAATTAGCGGCGATCACAGAAGAGAGAAAAAATATCATTACAGGTAAATGAGTAATTTCCTTACGTAACAGATCAGCAAAGAGGTTATAACTTCAATGGGTACATAAAGCAAACGTAAGCCCTACAAATTGTATATATGTTCCCAAAATATCGCCGGCGTTTTCATTTATCAATTCACAATGTCCAGTAACATTGATTTTTTATCTTGGGATGATAGTGATCTCAATCTTGATCTTTTACTTGGTGAATATACTGCATCAGACATTGAATCTGAGGATGACTACGTCCCTGCTGCAGACCAAGGTGCATGTACTAAGAATATCATGTTTGAGTCTAGTATTTAAAAAAAATATATATATGTCTATAACTCTTTATGTAGACATGGCTACAAACTTTCATTGCATACAATTATTATTCTCACATGTATAGACTGCATATATATTATCAACGGAACACAATATAAGTCTGAATTTCTTAAATTAACAATACAAATGACCTATCACTCAGTATCAGACCTCATGTTGTGTGTATGCACCTTGTCACGTGTGATTCTCAGTTCTCAGGAATTGTAACACTGATACAGAAAAAATGATATTTCATATAATTACAAATTTTACATCATTACACAGGTTTATTATTAAGGCTTGCAAATGAAATATCCGGAAAACAGATTGTTCATCTGAATGTAAGTTATGGGCGAGTTGCTCATTGACCCGATCCCACGGACTGGTAATAACTCGAGGTTACCTTCCGGTTTGGACAGTAAATTCAAGTCCATAAATGCACTTATTTTATTTAAAGTGCTTATAAACAAACATTTATGATTATTTCAAATCTTTAATTTACACTTATCGAAACATAAAATTCTTTATACATCCACATTTGCTAATTATTAAATTCTCTTCCACTGTCAAAAATGGCGGATCGTGTCCTTCTTGTCAAACACTTCGGGTCACGTGCCGAGTCACGTGATCGACGACTTAGAATTAATTACTATTTGACTGGTCAGTACGTGAAGTGACCAATCTCTGTGTTATAGTAGTCTCAGACCTAACCCAAAGGGTCAAGTGAGCTATTCTCATCACTTGGCGTCCGCCGTCCATTAACGTTTACAAAAATCTTCTCCTCTGAAACTAAATGGAACAAAACTTGGCCACAAGCATCAATAGGATATCTAGTTTAAAAAATGTGTCCGATGACCCCGCCTGCCAACCAACATAGCTAAAAATAGAACATAAGGGGTAAACTGCAGTTTTTGTCTTATATCTCAAAAACTAAAGCATTTAGAGCAAAACTGTCGGGGTAAAAATGTTCATCAGGTCAAGACCTACCTGCCATGAAATTTTCATGACTTAGGTTATGTTTTACGTCCGTGTTCAGTTCTCCAATACCAAGGGACCTATAACCATATTACTTGGTATCATGGTGCATCTCGGGGGACAACACAGCCTCCCACCAAAATTAGGTCACTCTGACCTTATTGCGCTTCATTTACTTAGGGTAAGATTTATGTCTGAGTTCAGTTTTCTCATACCAAACGACCTAAAATCATATTACTTAGTGTCAGGGTGCATTTCGGGGAGTAGCACAAGCTTTGACCAACAATAGGTCACTCTGACCTACCTACTGCACTTCATTGACCAGTTTAAGTTTTACATCTGAGTTCAGTTCTCTGATACCAAACGATCTACAATCATTACTTGCTGTAAGGGTGCATCTCGGGGAGCTACACAGCCACACACCAAAATTAGTGGGGGGACGAGGCGAACTTTGTGATCATAGATTGCTGGTTTGCAGTTGTAGATATATTTTTTCTTGGATCAAAGTCAACCAACTTGTAACGTAGGAAAGAAGAACTTCTTTATATTTCATAAATTATGGATGTAACAAATGACTTATAAATTTTAAAACATTACCACAAAATGACAAGGCAGACGAAAACAACAAAAAGTAACAGATGAGATTGTGAAAACCTGGGCTTCTTAAGCATCCCAAACATGCCACAAATAATAATCTTTTGTTGGATCACTTGGGGATTGGTGACTATAGAGATCTATAATGTATACTTTAAGTATCAGGAAATACAGATGTTTAGACTAGTTATTTTCGGTTTCATCAACAATGTATCAAATGGAACAAACAAAGAATTGTAAATAGCATTTATGGCATAGCATGGCTAATTGAGTAATGGTTGTTAGATGTCAAAATGTTTATTTACATTGTACTATTGTGTATTTTTTTTTAGATGGTCACAATGATCTATCTGGGCCATTTAGCATCTCAGTACCGTAGTGCTATATGTTTGGGTCATGGTGCTATCCAAATGACTGTAGCACTATATTTTTACCCGGTTGATATATTTCCAATATGCTGGTAATACATATCCTTTTTACACATGATTGAGAAATATTTGGATAATTAAATTAAGACCAGTGGCAAATTAATATTCACTAATGATAGTGTTAATTAGTTTATTACCGTTCAAGCCCTCAATAAATGTTAGAAATCCATAGGGTACACTTATATCAATGAACCAAAATAAGATGGGGTCTGGAAATCAAAGCACATTTATTAAAAAATCAAAACATTGCTTAGAAATCAGGAACTATATCATCGTCAACTCAAAACTATTTTGCCAGAAACAGTTGAAAGTCTATGCAGCCGTCAAACAGTGGATGTTTTGAATATTTATCATTGACAACTATTTTTTTCAGATGACAAAGTTTCATGTTTACAGATGACTTTCAGACTACATTTAAAAATCATTGCTGGTGTTTAAACAGGTGAACCAAATAAAACAACAAAAACGAAACTCTAGATAATCGTGTACATTGTATAACTTTACGACAAATTTTCTCTTGTGTTCTTTTGTTTTCTAGTTATGTACTTTTTTCTTATAAACATAATTACATTTATTTTTCAGTATAAAAAATATTTCGTTAGAATTTAAATGTTTTATATAATTTCAGAAAATGGGTGTAACAAATTTATGGCAGGTTCTGTCACAAGTTCAGCAACAGAAATCATTGTCATCATTGAAGGGGCAGACATTAGCAGTAGATTTGAGTATATGGATATGTGAAAATCAGTGTGTGAAACAAATGCAAGGAGTAGTTACAAGGCCATATCTCAGGTACTAAATGTTCTATGATATACCCGGTAAATCTTTTGATGATTTATATATGCTTGTTTTTTGACAAGTTATGTTACCTCAATTTTATAACACTAAATTTTTCAAGTGTCAATTTCATTCTACTTTGAAATAGTCTAGCAACTGGGCTGGTGATGCTTTGTGGGACTTGAGTCAGCCAGAAAAATCTTCCACTGCATGATAGCAATAAACATGTTAGTAAACCAGATTTGATCCATTACATTGAAACCTGTCTAACCAAACCCTGTGTACCCGAGAACCTTCCTAAACTTACAAAATATGCAATAAATATGAATTATTTAGTTATTCATCTGTGTATATAGAACACCTCTGTAACTGGAACAAAATCTTCAGCCTCCAAAGGGTTCGATTTACACAGGTTGCACTGTATATGCTTTAATTAACACCAGACAAATGGAAAATCAAACAATAGTCCAAACAAAATGTAGAAGATGAAATTGAAAACTAAGGAGGTGTGAAAAGTTGTTTTATTTCTATGAAAAGGTTGCTATATTCATGTTAACAGTTAGGCCAAAATGAAATACATGTGTGTTTCTGGTTACATGCCCAAAATGAAATAGGGTAGGTAGATAGAAAAACAATTTATTTTGAAAAATTTTCTTGTCTTTCAAAAAAATGGTAAATGGTCAAACTGGAAATAACTTACTTACGCTTACTGCATTTAAAAGTTACACTGAATCCAAACATTTTAAACACACGATTCAAAGGCTATTCTAAATAAAAACAAACGATAAATTCCTGATTTTATATTTTATATTTTCCAATCCGACTTCCATAAAATGCTTGGGTTTGTGGCCAAAAATGAGGTAGGTCAGATAACAGGAAACACACATATATTTCATTTTGGCCTTACCTTTAAGCCTGAAATTAGTTTTGATTGTGTAGTTACATGCAATTTTTGCAGGAGAAAGTTTAGAATTTAACTGTTTTTTTTTTATTTTGTCTATTATTGTTGTTATCTAAATTGTAACATATTTTCAGAAATCTGTACTTTCGAATAAGCTATATGCTACAACTTGGTGTAAATTTAATTTTTGCTGTGGAAGGAGATGCACCAGATTTAAAATATGAGACAATGAGCAGACGACAGGACGTCCAATATCCAGGAAGGAAAAGAGGTCCTCAAAAGGGATTTCCTAAAGAAAGAAGAAAAGGACGGTCACAGTTCAATGCTAAATTAAGAGAAGTGAGGAACCATAAAATTTTTATTTTACAATTTTATGTGTTCTAAACTAGTGTCAGTTGACATTTTATAACTCCTTGAATATTTCTTAGAGAATAATGTAAAGCAAACATGTACACTCAAACCTGTCTATAATGGTCACCTTTGGGAGAATATAAAAGTGACCACTATACACAGGTGACCTTTCTACACAGGTTTGGTATTTTGATTAATAGAGAATGTTCGCATCAATTTATTTTCAATTTAATTGTATTTTAAATGTACATTGTATTTGAAATAAAAAGTTGAAGTCTCCTCATATCTGCAAAAACAAAATATTTATGAAAACATCTCTTTATTACAAAAATAAAGAAATAGTGGAAAAGTGCTCAGTGATGTCAGTAGAAAGAAATGTAAAAAAAATCTTAAATGTCACTCATTTTAGTTTGAACTGTTGCTGTCATACACAAGGCAGTACACCTGTCCCATACAGTATTCAGTGCAGTTAAAAAAAACACAAGTCATTAAGTTCAACAGCCGTAGGAATCATCATTTCTGCATAAGAACTTGTTTCCGCCAATGTGCATGTTTCTTTATGAGACCTCAGACTTTTCGGCAACGAAATCTTGATTTAATTTCCTGGACTTTTCAGCAAAGAAATCTTTTTTAAATTTCTGCATTATTACAAATGCATTCGCTTACTTCTGTGATTAAACATACCTATACATATAAATTTTACCTTTAGGGCTTTACCTGCTCTTAATTGGTGTTAATTACTCAGCAATCAGCTGATTATCAAACTAAATATTACATAGGAACACATTGATGTTTACCTTACGAATTATTCTGAGTTACGAATGTACTGTTTACTTTCGGTCTGAAAACATCTTATGTTCATTGTTCGAACAGACAAATGAGACTGAAGTGACCGCAATATGCAATAAAAATGAACCTTTTGATCAATTTTGCTGACCACTGACTGCGTTGAGCAGGTGACCGCTTTATAGAATGTATTTATAATGGAAAACTAGTAGGGAGAGCATAGATGTGACCGTAATACGTAGGTGACCACATTATGAAGGTGACCGTAGGGACAGGTTTCACTGTATTGAGCATTATAAGGCAAAACACTTAAATATTTTTTAACAAGAAAGTTTTCATTTTTACGAAAAGGTATGCAATTGGAGTAACCGAAAATGTAATTTACCAAAACTTATTTTGTAGTGCTGTGAAATGTTAGACCATCTTGGTGTATCATATATACAGTCTAAAGGAGAAGCTGAGGCATTGTGTGGATTACTTAATGCTGCAGGTGTAAGTATTTGAATAATAGATGTATGAAGTTTAACATATGCAAAATAAGTTCTCACTTTTTGTTTGTGAGGGTTGTTGGAGATGGCTGGCCCGATCAAAAGAAAACTTTGCATAAAAATAGGGCACCATACATAGATTTGCAGGCTGATTTTGAAATTTTCAAGGGGCCTCGGTGGCCGAGTGGTCTAGGTAGTTCGACATGACTACTAATGATCACTTGCCTGTTAAAACGGGTTGTGGGTTCGAATCTCACCTGTGGCAGGGTGTGTTCGACTCCTATCTAAATTGACAAGGAATGCCAGTTTTCCTACCGAAGGTCGGTGGTTCCCTCTGGGTACTCCGGCTTCCTCCACCAATAAAAACGACGCTGCAAAATAGCAAAATGTGCTGAAAACGGCGTAAAACCCCAACTAAACAAAAACAAAGAAAAAATTTTCAAAATTGCCACAAACGAGCCAAATTGACTGTTACACTTAGATTTATAGTCATGCTTAATGTAGACAAGTTAAATCCAGGTGAGGGATACAGCCTCTAGTTCATTATTTATTTATTTATAATCTTATTATCATTTTTTGTTAAACATTCTCTTAACACTATTTTCTTCCCATTGACATTTATAATCAATACTGACAGGTTTCCATATTCTCATGTTACAAAAAGATAATTGAAAAGCGAAAATCTATTTTTAAACTTCCAAGATCTCATTTCCAGTAGCTAAAAACTCAGTTCCCATTGGAAATCTCGACAATTTTTATTTCTGCTTATTCTATCTATCGTACTTATTCTATTTATTCGATTCTAAAATCTATTTTTTAGAAAATTGGAAAATCGTCGAAAAAATAGAGTTTTCGTATTTCAGTCCACATGGTTGTCATTTTTTGACTCCATATATTCGACCTGGACAATGTACTTCAAGAATAGGCAATCAAAATAATGGGCCATACTTGTGGTATTGTTATTTCGTTTTGCTTTCATGAATTTATCTTTTTGTACTTTCAAATTAATAGTAATGTTGTTTTAATGTTGAAGACGAAAACGGTAGCAAACTTCAAACAACCCGCCATGTTGTTGACTAAATATGGAACACGTGAACATCTGTCAAAGGATTTTTACAATCTGGATTTGGAGCATGTCACAAGTGATTTTTACAACGCATGTTCAATGTCTGTAGTCTCATCGTCTTTTTAAATGTTATAACTATAACATTTTAATGTCTAATAAACAATGATAAGAGGATATGTTTTATAAAAAGATTATTCATTTCATTTAAAAATTTATTTCGATAAGAAACGTGAATGTGAAATTCTGTTTCGAACTTGTTTCGGATTTTTTTCAAAAGTAAACTTCATGGTAGGTAAAATTCAATAAAATTTACTTAAAAATCGATCTTGTTTCAATCAAATTTATTAAGATACATGTAGATAGTTTAAATGGTTTGGAAAGACGAAATCAACACTTGATAAGGAATGAAAGTAATTAACTTACCTAATAAGTTAAAATTACTGACTGTCACCAACTGAGAACAACAATCATAACTTTGACAATTTTGAAATCGTCGAAAAATTAGAGTTATCAAAAAATTCAATTTTGCTTGAATTTTCAAAAGTATCAAATAATTAGGCTGTCCAGTAATTAGGGTTATTATGGTAACTACTTTGGCGTTTCTTTCCCCTTTCCCTTGGATTCCCCTGAAAACAATAATGGCAACAAGAAAGTTTTCCCATGAAAATTATGGCTTAGGATGCAGCTGCTGAAGTCCACATATATCCTTGTTATGCAGGTGTTTGAAAGAGATGCGTCCTTGACACATGCAAGTCAAAATTGTGATCTTGATGATTAGTAACAAAAAATCTTGAATATGAATGTGATATAAAATTCAATAGATATAATACTGAATAAACATAAAAAAAATTATTCATTGGATTTAGGAAGATTATGTGACTATACTTACTGCTGACTTGTAGGACCCAAAATATATCCTAATGGTTACTATCTTTGATCTAAAGCCATAATATTACTGTAAATGGAAATACATGTACAATGACACATCCACTAATAAACATCATTATACATCATATAATATCGAAATTTAAAGGACAGAATACAGTAAGCTACAAAGTTAGATTATTTCTAGATTTTCATTATGGGAACAAAGAAAACAAAATGTATTAAGTTTATGAGAAAAGCAAATACATACAGATAGTATGTAGACATCAGTTATATGCCAGGTTTTCATAATAATGCAAATTATAATTTTAAAGATATTAATTGTTATAATTCTGTTACATGTATCTTCAGATTGTTGATGGATGTATTACCAATGACGGGGATGTATTTTTGTATGGTGCTAAAACAGTATACAGAAATTTTTCTATAAACTCAAAGGTACAAATATAATGTATATATACTGAATAACCTGTAAAGGCAGTCAAACTGTCTTGAGTAGCTATGTAGAATTCTTGTTGATGTGTTAAGTTGCTAGCAATAAAAGCACTCTTCCACTTCTATTATGTCATGTTGTTTCCATTTATTCAATATGCATTAATTCATATGCTTTACTTTGGATTATTATTAAGGAAGCTTCAAGTTGTGGAGGAATGATATATTGTATTGGAAGACTTCTTAATAGATTAGGGCTTAAAAATGCCACAACAGTTTATTCAATTGATGAAATTTTGTGTCAGTGTTTGGATCTAGATTCTTATTTTTAGAAAGCAGAATCTTTTTTGTTGAGTAGAAATGAAAGACATAGGTTGAAATCATTCTCATAATATTTTGTGAGTTCAATTTTGTAATGTCAATAAAACGAAATAAAATGCATATCTTCGTTTTAGGACCCTCATGTAGAAACCTACACAATGGATGATATTGAAACAAAAATTGGCCTGGATAGAGAAAAAATGGTCGCCTTGGCATTGTTGGTTGGATGTGACTATATACAAAAAGGTGTCCCAGGAGTAGGAATAGAAAAGGCCAGTAAACTTTTGATCAGCTTCCAGGATATCAGTCCACTGCAAAGGTATGAATAAATTTTTCACCATATTGAAGATCTTAAAACTAATATTGTAAAATTCAGATTAAAATCTGCAACATACTTTAAGCCGCCCAGGTATTTTTTTTGGGAAATTCAGCACTGGAAATAAAGCATTGCTTCAGAAATGAATGATGTTATTGCCAGTCATGATCAATATCTATTTAATAAAGAATGTTCTATTTTAATTGTAGACATACGACAGAAGATTTTTTTGATAATAGAAATAAATGAAAAATATGTATTTAATAAGAATTAGATTAAATATTTGTGTATTGAAATATTAATGACGCCATCTTCCCCTTTTAAGTTTTCTTTGTCCTGGACAGCTTCTACCTGGGCTTGAATCACTTGTTGTTATAACTGTTCATCAAACTCTACATAAATATGTCATCTGGTTTTATTACAATCATAATTGAATCCATAAATGATCACTGAAGCGTTTAACTATTGTCTTGATTGTCTTTATTAACTGTTGGGAAGTTGGTCTGTCAAACAAAATGTTGGATCATCCCCTGTGGCCCAGATCATGCATATCAACGTACCATGTCTTGATAGTTTCAAATATTGCAAATAAAGATGTAATAAAAAATTAAAATTATACATGTATGTCAATATCTAGATACTACATCATTAATGCGAATTTATCAGATTCGATTGAACAAATCAGATTTCCTCCTTATTTTGAGATATGACCTTTTTGTTTTCTCATTTGAATAATCGTATTATATACGGAGGCCCCAAAAGGGGACAACAAGTAGAGGACCTGTGTTTTAGGTGAACAGGAAACTATACAATTTGTCTCCCTTGCACCAACTGATCATGGCACCGATTAGTGTCGTCAGATTGTAGGAAAAGTTTGTCAATAAATACCAAATACAAGATGAAAACTTATTAACTGGGTTTTCAAATGGAAAAATCTGGTTATTAATTTGGTGAAGTACGGCGGACAAGCGGCTGCCAACAGTTTCCGTGCAATGCTTTTCAAATTATAATATGTTGTTCCCGATGATAAAATGGAGGTCAAGTTTGATATTGACCATTTTCACTTTTAATGCTTCGGAGTACAATGGAGACCAAAATTTTGGGAAGCCAAAATCAAACAAGGGAACAATAAACTACCTAAACAGTTATAGACAAGATTTGCATCTTACAAGTGCATGTAGTTCAACAACAAATATTTGAGAAAACCTGGTTTGCTGTCATTTTGACAGCTTTTCCCTTGTTTTATTGAATAAAACAGAAAAGAAATTTCACAATTATAAGTCAGTTTTGGTAATGCACAGAAAATTATATTTGATTATTTCTGTGACCGCAAATCTTGGAGATCTTTTATTTTCTTTTACATTACTGAAATGGGAAATAAATACATATATAATCCACACCATGTTATAAGCTGCAGAATTATTTCCAGAGGGAAAAAAAACACTGCTAATACCGCGACTGTTACGGTAATCAGAATTTATACTTGGATGCTTATTGATATCTTGTTTACGTTTTTTCTAAAAATTATAACTGACCTGAAACATAGTTAAATAATGGGAACTTTTGTTCAGCAAACTGAATTGCATATTTACATGTTTTTGTTTGTACTCTGTTCTCATTGTATTATGTTTTCCATGATATTGTATTATTCATGTGATCTTTTTAATTTTTAGTGAAAATCTAGAAATACTCTAATTGTGTAGCTTACTGTATCATGATGTACTGAGCTTCCAGTACAGTGAAATTTTCTACATGTTCTGTTAATTCCCATTGTTTACTGTTAAAAATAAGTAAGTATACAAGAGTATAATATACAGTCCCTCTCACTTGCCTTCCTCAGATTGAAGTCATGGAAATCATTACCAGATGGTGAATGTTTTGATTCAGTAGAAGTTCAAGTTAAAAGGAAGGCTGCATTAGTTTCTGATTTTCCACAGAAAAAGGTATCTTTCAGTATCCAGATACATTGAAAAAGAAATGACAAATTAATAGAAACGCATTCTCCTTCTGTTCCCTCAGACAGGTAGTAATAAAGTCTGGAAAGTTAAAATTATTTTTAAATCTACCTTATCTATTCTGAATATAGAAATATTGTAATCCAGATTCTATATATCTTATTTTATTTATCCAGAAACATCTTCAAATGGGATATGAGGTAAATGCACACGAGACAATTACACATTTTCAATACAAGTATTTTTCTCCAGGTTCTCTGGTTGGAATCTAAAATCTATCCAGCCAAACAATAATTTTGTTGTATGATAATGCTGGAAATTATACAATGTGCCCAAATTTGGCCCACTTTTCGTGATTTTAATTTCATGAAATTTTACATATTCCAGAATAACATACTAAATATATTGTTTGTTTGTTTAGTTAGGGTTTTACGCCGTTTTCAGAACATTTGGCTATTTCGCGGCGGCCAGTTTTTATTGGTGGAGGAAGCCGGAGTACCCGGAGAGAAACACCGACCTTCGGTAGGAAAATTGGCAATCCTTGTCAATTTAGATCTGAGTCGAACACACCCTGCCACAGGTGAGATTCTAACTCACAACCCCAGTGTTGACAGGCTAGTGATCATTAGTAGTCATGACGAACTACATAGACCACTCGGCCACCGAGGGCCCCCATACTATATATATAGTGTATGGCTACACTGTACATGACTTGTAGTCATATTTCTATAAAGAAAATTTGGTTGATAATATGACATAGAATTAACATTTTATTTCGTAATACTCCAGGTGATAGATGAATTTTTGATACCCAAAGATAGTTTACCAAGAAGGAAGTTCAAATGGAGAAGGCCAAGTCTTGTGCAGCTACAGGTACCTAAAATGTTTTTGCAAAGTAATGAGTATAAAATCAATACAAAATCCTTGCTTGTAGGTTCTTGTTGTCTTAAGGATGATTAGCATTGCAGAAGTACTGTAAATTGTTTTTAAAGTTAAGTTCTGTGATAGTTTAAATCAGTATATTTTTACCAAATTTTCCAACTGAAATATGTGATTTAGTGTTTGGTGAATATTTAGTGTTTTAGAAACACCAGATTTCATAATTTCTAGCTTTCTGTCAGTAATAAAAAATTCTGTTAAGGTCTCATACTAATTCATTAAAATAAATTCCCTTATATTAGTTGAACATTTTCTGGAATGTCATTCTGTGATAATAAATACCATTTTAAGGATGATCGTTGGTCTAATAGGAAATAAATAGGATTTGAAATAGGTGTTTTAGATTGAGAGAACATATGAATAGTAAACAAATAAGCAAGAAAAAAATGTAGGTTCATGTGCTCATTTTAGAGCTATAAGGCCTTAAAAATTTGCAGGAAATGGGTTTTCTCTGGATTTTTCATTGTCTTTGCATTGACAGCTTCAGTCTCTCAAAGATGTATGAAAAAATAAAAAGGATTTTATAAAATTTTGTCATATACCATTTTAAAGTATATATGATTGAATTATAAAAGAAAAAGTGGGTGTTCATGGGCAAAAAATTTCATGTTTAAGAAATGGATAAAACCCGAGGATTCTGAAAATCTGACAAAAAGACCAAAACATGACCAGCGAGCATCCTTAATCTCTAAAATTAATTATTAGCATGAAAAGCACAGAAAAAAAGCTAGCAGTATAAAATTTAATGAAAATTCATTTCCACAACTGTTTATTTAGAAAACAATTTTTTCAGACATTTTCATTTACTAAACTGGAATGGCCAGAGGAGTATACACAGGACAAAGTGTTACCCCTTATTACACTCTGGGATATGAAAGATATTATAAAGGGAAGTAACTGTGATCATCTAGTTCCTAACAGGTATACTTACTGCTTTGATGAAAATTGTTTTGAGATAATGTTATTTTGTACATTTATATAAATACCTCTAATATCTAAAAAGATATGAATTTTAAGAAACTAGGTTTTTTGAAACTATCATGTATTATGTATGAATTTTTTAACTTCCATAGTATTTTGGTAGCATATTCAACATGTTTTTGGGATTTTGTAACATTGAATCCTATCATCAAACTAAAGACTTTTTAACCTCTTTTCTAAGGAGTTAGTGCAAAGACTTGTGTCCTGGTGGGGAACAGTGTTTTCTAGGATACTGTTACTTTGTGAGCTAGCACACTAGTTGATTAGTTTACCGTATTTGGTTGTAGAAAATATGCAGTCATAGATTATACCCACCCCTTCTTTAACTCTTAAATCAAGAGAAAAAACTTAGTTCTATCCTCGGACATTTTGGCAAAGTCCAAGTTGTGGTTGTCATGAGATTGGCGTTTTTATAAATGTCGATTACGTCACTACCGAATAGTTATGAATAAAAACAAAATATGACTCCGGGAACCAGACAACAATACAAACAAAAATGATGATCGAAAAATCAGAAGCGAACGGGAATTCCTTTTTAGCTCACCTGGCTGTGCCATGGTGAGCTTTTGCCATCACTTTGCGTCCGTCCGTCGTAAACTTTTCATTCAAAAATCTTCTCCTCTGAAACTGCTGGGCCGATTGGTTTGAAACTAAATAGGAATGATCTATGACATGTCCTCTACAAACTTTCCTCAATTTATTTTGATCTGACATAAAACATGGCTGTCGTAGCTAAAAATAGAATATAGGGGTGCATGTGTTGTTTTTGGCTTATAACTTAAAAACCGTTACAGATATAAAAAATCTGACGGGGTAAAATTGATCAGCATGACAAGATCTACCTACCCTGCAATCTTGAAGGAAATTCCAAAACCCATTTAGGAGTTATTGCCCTTTTTGTCGAGCCTTCGACTTTTGTCGAAAAAGCGATCCTACATTCCGTCGTCGTCGGCGGCGGCGTCCACAAATATTCACCCTGTGGTTAAAGTTTTTGAAATTTTAATAACTTTCTTAAACTATCCTGGATTTCTACCAAACTTGGACAGAGGCTTGTTTATGATCATAAGATAGTATCCAGAAGGAAATTTTGTAAAAAAAAAATTCCAGTTTTTCCGTATTTTACTTATAAATGGACTTAGTTTTTCTGCCAGGAAACATTACATTCACTCTGTGGTTAAAGTTTTTAAAATTTTAATAACTTTCTTAAAATATCCTGGATTTGTACCAAACTTGGACAGAAGGTTGTTTATGATCATAAGATAGTATCCAGAAGTAAATTTTGTAAAATAAAAATTCCAGTTTTTCTGTATATTACTTATAAATGGACTTAGTTTTTCTGCCAGGAAACATTACATTCATTCTGTGGTTAAAGTTTTCAAAATTTTAATAACTTTCTTAAACTATCCTGGATTTGTACCAAACTTGGACAGAAGCTTGTTTATGATCATAATATAGTATCCAGAAGTAAATTTAGTAAAAAAAAAAAAAAATTTTTTCCGTATTTTACTTATAAATGGACTTAGTTTTTCTGCCAGGAAACATTACATTCACTCTGTGGTTAAAGTTTTTAAAATTTTAATAACTTTCTTAAACTATCCAGGAATTTTACCAAATTTGGACAGAAGCTTTTTTATGATATAAAGATTGTATCCAGGAGATAATTTTGTAAAATATTTATTTCTGTTTTTCAGTTTTTTACGTATAAATGGACTTAACATTGCATTCACTATGTTGTGAAAGTTTTTAAAAATTTTAATAACTTTATTATTTTTATTAAGTTTGCAGAGAAGTTTCTTCATTATCAAAATAGAGTATCCAGAATATGTCACCTGGCCTTAAACATCTTATTCTAATTCACTCTAAATGTAGTTTATGAGAAAAAAATGCAAATTTCCTATAACCCACAATTTTCTTATTTGTACATATATTCTACTTTTTTAATTAAAGGCTAGATCATTAAGCACTTTAAAATTTGTCTTCTTTAACATTTGTTCATTCAATAAATTTATGTTTCTACTCATTTATAAATCTATATATATATAATTGCATACTATATTAATTTTTTACAACAAAATCTTTTTTCACACATTTCAAATGTTTTATTTCATTAACTGCAAATCTATTATGTGCATTCACCTATCACACTGAAAATATAGACAACATCAAAAGTAGGCAAGACACTGGGTTCCGCGGAACCCTTACGAATTTTTTCATCAAATTTTCAAAATTTTAACATTTTTCATCATTTATCTCCAAAATTATTTGAGATAGAAGTGAAATGTAAATTGGAAAAATGTTTGCCATGTTGAGATCTACCTACCCTGAAATTTTAAAGGAAATTCCAAAACCCATTTAGGAGTTGTTGCCCTTTTTTTGTCAAATTTTCAAAATTTTTTCATTAAAAAATCTTGTCCTCTGAAACCGCAGGGCCGATTGGTTTGAAACTTAATAGGAATGATCTATGACATGTCTTCTACAAACTTTCCTCAATTTATTTTGATCTGACATAAAACATGGCTGTCGTAGCTAAAAGTAGAATATAGGGGTGCGTGTGTTGTTTTTGGCTTATAACTTAAAAAGCGTTACAGATATCAAAAATCTGACTGGAGTAAAATTGATCAGCATGACAAGATCTACCTACCCTGAAATTTTGAAGGAAATCCCAAAACCCATTTAGGAGTTATTGCCCTTTTTTCGTAAAATTTTCAAAATGTAACATTTTTCGTCATTTATCTCCAAAACTATTTGAGATAGAAGTGAATCGTAGATATCTTCCTAGACCAACTGAAACCAAACTTGGTCAAATACATTTTAAAAAATGTGTCAAGCAGGTTCACACCCCATCCAAGATGACTGCCAAAAGGAAACATAATATAACATAAAAAAAAATGTAACAATATCGAGTAAATGTACACCAGACAAAAATCTCAATGAATACATTGAATAAAAACCAACACAGACACTGTCATCCGTTGCCTGACAAAAGGACCAAAAATAATACCAACATATAAACATCCACATGGAATTCATAAAAAACTCAGAAACCACTGAACCAAAGTTGCAATAGTCTTTAGGTGATCCCTTGAAGAATACTGTCCAGCATGTCAGCACTCCAACCAGGACTACCACCATCAGGGAACATATTTTAACATTAAACCTTATGAAAAATAAATCTTCAACAAATTTTCCCTGAACAGTTGAACCAATTGCAACAAACTTGGTCAAATAGTTGATTAATTGTCCAATGAAAACCAGACTCCAGGTGAGTGATACAGGCTCTGGTGAGCCTCTTGTCATTGTTTTAATGCTCTTTTCACAGAGTTATTAGAGGTAGGAATTTTTTTTCTCAGTTGTTGGTTTCAATCTCTTTTAATCAAAAATGGGTATATAATGTTGATAATGGCGGTAATCAATCGTATGTAAGAAGTTGTTCCCTTGAACAGAAAAGGTCTCATGGGCCTGTAGTTCTACATAATACGCACCCCTTTCTCAGCTTCATTTCTAGAGGTAAAATAGTGCGTATAATGTATAACTGAATATGGTAGTACAAAGCAGGATTAATACTCGTATCGCATCAATATCGTCTCATCCTGATTTGGATGTAATAATTTTCACTGGACATTATACAACAATCAAGAAGGAGAAGTCTCATAATATTTACGGAAAAGAATAAATATCTCATAAAAAATATAATTTTATTATGTGTTTAGTGAGCAAGTTAGAGAATGAGAAAATCCCTTGACTGTATAAGATTATTGAAATTCTATTTATTGCTGTTTTGTATAAACAGTTAAATAAGTCATTTTAGAATATAAATATTATATGAAAAAGTTATAAAAGTGTGTAAATATGGACTATATGATTATGTGTATCACTGTAGTTGTGATTAAATTGTGTGCTATTGAGAGTCACAAACCTTCATGATAATAAAAAAAATGTAATTGTCCAACAACATTTATTTATTTGTGGTAACATCTTATTATTATGAATAACATATATAGAAAATGAAGCATCTGCTCTTGTTGGAAATTTTAGGTATGTAATCAATGGAAAGGGCAGTAACACAATTATTACTAATGGATATTCCTATAAGCACAATTTCCAGTTTGTTGGATACATAGTAGTGTATAACATATATTCATCTAGGGATTTTTGATGCCTGTATTCTTATGCCTCTGTTACAGGCAATGGGGACATTAATTGTTACCTTTATGTGTCTGTCACACTGGTTTCTACACTGTAACTTGAGTTTGCATTGGTCAAAGGTTTTGAAACTTTGTACACAATGCTTATTATCACAATACCCAGACCAAGTTTTAATATGCATATGGGGCATTTTATCATTCAAGAGTTGCACCCCTTTACTCTTTATGAATGGAAAAATTGTAACTTCCAAAATTGCATTGTTGATAAGGGAAAAAGCCAGAATTTGGGTTTCTGCTTAATAACTTGAATATTTCTCCAAGTCCTTTGAAATTTGGAAGTGTTGTATTGGACTTCTAAACACAAGTGAGTTGGAATTTGACATATTTCACATTACAAGTTGTACCCTTTTGTAATGTAGACCTTATTTTGTATAAGAAAGTATATAGTATTGATAGATCTGTGTTGAAATTCTGTCTTTATTTTAACGACATAAAAAAAAATCATTGTCAGAATGCAGTTTGACCAATTGTAACATATAATCTGAATTTTCTGTTCAGAAATCTTCTGAAAGAAATCAGTATTGAAAGTTTGTTGAATTATTGTAAAGTAACTCTGATATTTTCCTTGATTATTTAGTAAGGGTAGATTTGTAAGTTAGATTTACTATTCATTGTTTGCAGGATAATAAAGGCAAGAGTCCGGCATGGAATCCCAAGTCTGGAAGTAGAATGGCATAAACAAGGTTAAAAAATTAGATAAAATGTATTGATGTTCTTTAGAACTAATTAGTGTCATTAAGAACTAATTCATGGCCTTGGCGGCGGAGTGGTCTAGCTAGTTCATGATAAATACAGGTGTTAATGATCACTAGAATATAAAGTCTTCATCTCCAATCTTAATTGACAAGTATTCTTGACGAAGGTTCTTTCTGGACTTATCCACTCCCTCCACAAATAAAAAGTGGCAGCCAAAATAAAGGGAATTTTATTTAAAGTGGTTTAACACCCAAATGAGCAAACAAATTAGTTAAATATCAGATCAGTTTATGCTGGTAAGTTACCATCCCTAATTTTCTTACTCTATAATAGGGATTAGACTTAGATTTTCAATACGTGAGTAAAATTAATATTAATAAAACGTATACTGAAAAAACAATTTTTAGGGTTTTCAGGAGCTAACCTGAACTCGAAAACAAATAAACAATGCAATGCATAACATTACAAAATTACAAAAACATAAAATTGATTATCCACAAAATCTCAAATCTTTACTTAACCACAAAAATTGATACATACAAAAGTTAATAACAGCATATCTCTTTACTCCAAGAAAATACAGGTAATTTTATTGTATGATTTGTCTACCGGATGTAATAAATATTCCAGATTTTTAGAATTCTTTGTCTACCTGATGTAAAAAATATTCCAGATTTTTGGAATTCACCTTATTATTTCCAGTTGATGACAGATTTTGCCAGACTGAGTTTTATGTAACAATAGAGGAAAGAGAATTATTTTCTCAGTGTTTTCCTCAAACAGTAGAAGACTTTGATCAGCAGATAGCAGAAAAGAAATCAAAGCCTAAAGGTAACTGATATTATTATTAGCTCACCTGAAGTGAGCTTTTCTCATCACTTGGCGTCCGTCGTCCGTCGTCGTCCGTCATCGTCCGTCGTCCGTCGTCTGTCATCGTCCGTCGTCCGTTAACTTTTACAAAAATCTTCTCCTCTGAAACTACTGGGCCAAATTGAACCAAACTTGGCCACAAGCATCATTAGGGTATCTAGTTTAAAAAATGTGTCCGATGACCCCGCCTGCCAACAAACATGGCCGATATGGCTAAAAATAGAACATAGGGGTAAACTGCAGTTTTTGTCTTATATCTCAAAAACTAAAGCAATTAGAGCAAAACTGAAGGGGTAAAAATGTTCATCAGGTCAAGATCTACCTGTCATGAAATTTTCAGACAAATCGGTCAACCCTTTGTTGGGTTATTGCCCCTGAATTATTAATTTTAAGGAAATTTTGCAGTTTTAAGTTATTATCTAGAATATTATTATAGATAAAGACAAATTGTAAACAGCAGAAATGTTCAACAAAGTAAGATCTACAAATAAGTTAATATGACCAAAATCATTGATTGACCCCTTATAGGAGTTTTTGCCCTTTAAAGACGGCATCCATTGTAATCTTTCCTTTAAAGATCTTTTCCTCTCAAACCACTGGCCCAATTGAGACCATTCTTTGGTGGAATGGTCCTTGGGTGGCCCCCTTCCAAAATTATGTCTGGCATACCCAACTTCCAACTGACATGGCTGCTGTTACTAAAAATAGAAAAAAAAGGGGGTGACTTTCAAAAATCTTCTTATACGAAACTACAAGGCAACTTGGAACCAAAGTTTGCAGTAATGGTTCTTAGGAGGTTCTCTTTCAGAAATATGTCCGATGACCCGGACTGTTAACCAAGATGGCCGCCACAGCCGAACTTAGTTTAACATAGGGCCCTATGGGAAAATTCATTGAAAAATCTTCTTGTCTTGAACCACTTGACCAATTGGAACCAGACTTGGCAGCAATGGTCCTTAGATGGTCCTCTTACAGAGGTGTGTCCGATGACCCGGACTGTCAACCAAGATGGCCGCCACAACCGAACTTAGTTTAACATAGAGCCCTATCGGAAAATTCTTTGAAAAATCTTCTTGTCTGAAACCACTTGACATATTGGAGCAGTACTCGGCAGCATTGGTCCTTAGGAGGTCCTTTTTCAGAAATGTGTATGATTTTGTGGACTATGAATCAAGATGGCCGCCACAGCAGAACTTAGTTTAACATAGGACCCTATGGGAAATTCACTCAGAAATCTTCTCGTCTGAAACTACTAAGCCAATTAGATTTAGACTTGGTAGCAATGGTCCTTAGATGGTCCTCTTTCAGAATTTTGTGCGATGACTGTCAACCAAGATGGCCGCCACACCCGAACTTAGTTTATCATAGGGCCCTATAGAAAAATTCATTGAAATATCTTCTTGTCTGAAACCACTTAGCCAGTTGGAACAAGACTTAGCAGAAATGGTCCTTAGATGGTTCTCTTTTAGAAATGAATCCGTTGACCTGGACTGTCAACCAAGATGACTGCCACAGCTGAAATTAGTTTAACATAGAATCCTATAGAAAAACCAGCCAAATTGACTGCAACACTTAAATTTTTAGGTCTGCTCAAGGTGAAAAGTTAAATCAAGGTGAGCGATACAGGCTCTGGAGAGCCTCTAGTTTTAAAATATTATACTTTTAAGATTTTGTCTCTCAATTTATATTAAGAAACCGGTCCATATAATGTTATATGGACCGATGGGCGGGGCTTAATTATTATATGGACTGGTGGGCGGAGCTTAATTATTATTATAAGTTTTGGAACGTTTTCGCATTGAAATAAGTATAATATACATGTAGCTAATAGTTCATTGAACTGAAGGTCAAATGGCAGTATATGGACTTCGGTCCATATAATTTTTTCGGGACAACCTACCGGTCCATATACTGCCATATGACCCTCAGTACAATGATCTATTTGCTAAATGTAAACATATAACATACTCATCACTGAGACAGTCCAACAGAACCAAAAATGGCGAACAATTTTTGACATCTCAGTATCTAAAGTAACTTTGAGCAAAGGATTTGTAAATTTGGATAGTGAATAAAACCCTCAGTTGAAGAATCATCATTTTTGTTGAAAACTTGCCTTAGTTTAACAGAAATTTCAGGATCCAGTCGCACATTTTTTTCACAGAAATGTGTATCATTATTACTATTATAAAAATTTCCCTTTAAAGAAGCTGAAACTGATTTTTGTATGCTCCCGCGACAAAATGTCGGGGGGCATATTAATTTACCCCTGTCCGTCCGGATTAGGATACATTGTTTGTCTGGCTATCTCCTCCCAAGGTTTGGAGATATAAGTTTAATATTTTGTAGGATGTTCATATACATAATGAAGGTGTGCATGGCCACAGGATTTTGATTTTTTTCAAATATTCTGAAAATGACAGGTAAATGGACTTAGTCATTTTTTTGGTACTGGCTGCATAAAGAGATCATGGTTTGTCCGGCTATCTCCTCCTACAGATTTGGAGATACATCTTTAATATTTTATAGAATGTGGAGCTATACTCATGCATATGGCAGGGCAGAAAAAAAAGGGGGGGACATTGTCCATATCTAGTTTAGCAAAATGGCACGACCGTGTTTACATTTATAAGCAGAAAAAAGAAGGGATGTGGGCTAAGTTCAAGCAGTAAATTAACTAAAAATAAAAATGTAGAGGTCACTCTAAAAAATTATCCAAGGGGATGAATCAACAACAGAAAAACTATATTGAAACATCAAATATTATTGAGAAACTAAAGAACTGAAAGACAGCATATGCCAGTGACTGAAGTATTCCTAACTTGGGATGTTGAGGGGTTAAACTAGTTTTGTTGGATTGAGACCTACCCTGTATCAGTAGTTATTGTATAATAAAAACATCAATGGAAACACAGTTAAAACAACTAGTATGTATCCAATCCATCATAAAAGTATGCATTAATAAACAGTAACAGAATGATTAAAATAATGGGGCAATGGGGCCTAAACATTGAATGGTTGAAACAAACCTCAGGATGTAAATACAGTTGACAAAATCAAGCCGTAAAACACAATACATGTTATTCCATTAGTTGAAGTACTTCCTATTTTGTAATGCAACATTATAGACAATGGTCAAGCATTGGAACAAGTTACAGTGGATATTTTTATTATTAATAAATAGGCGAAAATTTGAAATAAAATCTTTTTTATTACAGAACGAAAAAAGAAAGTAAAGGAAAACAAAGAGCATATCCAAAATGAATCATGCTTACAATTACCTGATGTTGACACTCTCACAGATCAGATGGATAATTTACAACTGAAATCAGTAACAACAGATTCAGACACAAATTATTCAAAACCAGTAACCATGGTAACCACTAGTGTAGATTCAGATCTTGTTAGCATTGTGCATGTTAAGCCTCCAATGAAAGTCACAAATTTACATCAGATCAATGATTTACAGTTAATCTCAGCTTCCGAAAAATTTCATAGCATGCGTGATTTAAAATTGAAACCCTTAGCAACAGGGGAGATAATCAAATTTGATAGTGAGGATCCATCTCTTTATTTTGATGAGAAAACAGAAAATAAATCATTATTATTTGACGAATGTAGTGAAACTGAAATGTCATACGCAGAAGCAAATATGAGTCTGAGGTCACGGTTATTGAGAAAAGCAAGTTCGAATGCTATGAATGTAGGTTACACTTCAGAATCATCTACAAAGGATAATAATTCTGACAGTGGATGTGAGGATGACTTGAACAGTGTTGTTAAAATAACCTTAAAAGGAAAGAATGAAAAGTGTGACAAAATTCAAAATGAAATAGCTCAACCGGCACATTCCATGGAATATGATGGTTTATCAGGATATTCAAATATCAATCATAATAAAAACTGTAACAGTGAAAATTTGGAATTTTCCGGACAAACACTAAATAAGGAAAACATCAATTTTATAGAAAGACCAGTGCCCAATTTTGAGGAAAGTAATGTAAAAATTTACAATGCATCAGATTTTAGCCATATTGGAAGATTCAATGTTGATTTGAATACTCCAAATATAACTCAACTGAAAAGTTTATCACCAGCCTTATTTGAAACTTTACTTGAATCAACGCCCACCAGTAGCTCTAAGCTACGTAAAGCAGCTTTGTTAAACAGCATATTGAACAGTCCACTTCAAGTGGAAAAAATTCTCAATGTCATGAAAAATAAAAGTGATGCAAGTCCAGTTAGTGTGCAAAAAAGTGTTGACACATCCCTGAATTATACCAGTGACTTTTCTTTAAATGGATCCAAATTGACATTCGGTAATTTTCAGATTGAATCATCTCTTTTAAAATCTATACTTTCAAGTGGTGGAAGTTCAACAGGTTCACCTCAATTTATATCAGAAGAGACCATCAGTACCCCTCAGTCAAAATTATTCAAAGAAGAAATATTGTCAAAGTCAAATATACATTCTCCAATTGAACCCTGTGTTGTTAGTAAACTTTCATTTGATGTTAATAGTCCATCACTTCAATTGAAGGTAAAGTATCCATTTCAGACACCAGATTCAGAATGTAAAAACTTATCACTAAATGTAAAGGAAAATTTGACAAACTTTGTGGTAGATTTGACATATGACACACCTGAACACTATAGGTGTAAAACTCTACAGGATTTTACTTCCACCAATGGAGAAACTGATGAAACATCTGCATACAGAATAGATCAGTCGAATGAGACAGGTAGTGAATTTCCAAGATTTGCCAATGACTGCTTGCAGAATTTTAATGATGTCATTTCAAACTTAGATGCCTTTGATTCACAGATAAATTTGAAAGACAATGAAACAACAGATGGGACTTCGGCTGGTTCTATTCCTCAGCATTTATGCCATACAAGTCCATCTAATTCTAATACTTCTTCTATATTAGGTGGAGAAGGACAAGAGAAGGAGCCTTCTATAAATGATATATGTGATAAAACTGACATAATGATAAAGTCAGCTTTTGGTCTGACATTTGATGACAGAAGTCCAGTGTCACTGGCAGATAGACTGAGAAGAAAATTGAATACAACTTCGATAAAAGAAGTTTTACAAGAAGTGACAGGAAAATAAATGTTGTTTGCCAATGTTATAAATTTGTTTTCTATGTAATAATTCTTCCATAACAATTTATAAATGATAGGAGAGTGAAATTAAGATTGCCTTTAAAATTCAATTGTTTTCCTCCTAAATCATTATTTGTTATATATAAACTTAATGCTATATGAATGTAGAATTTCTGGGTTGGCATACAGATGAGTTATTAAGAATCTAACTCTGATGAGAGTGCAAGATAGGGACATCTCAGACACGAGGGTAATATTTAATGGTTCTCTAACAAGGCTTTAACGCAGTAAGAGTAAGTGAGTGCGTGGTGGCAAAGTGGTCTAACTACTGATGATCAGAATACTCTCAATAGAAACTTTGTGAGTTTGAATCCAGCTACTGGCGAGGTGTGTTTGCCTAGGATCTCAATTGACAAGGATTGCCATAGGTCAGTAGTTCTTTCTGGTTGCTCAAGCTGCCTCCACCAATAAAAATGGCCAATTGCACTTAAAGTGGCATTAAACTTCAATAAACCTAGAGTGCAGAAGACGGTGGGGGGTTTCCATGGCCGGGTCAAACCAGACATTAAATATAAATTAGTATTTGCTGCTTCTTTGCGAAGCATGCGGCATCTAAGAAAGAGCTCAGAATCTATATAGTGTGTCCATGTGGGGTGATGTCTTCCTGCGGACTTACCTCAGGAGTAGCACGTTTAAAATCCACATCCGCAGGTCGGTCTAGTACATAGCAATGTTCATATTCATATATCAACATGTCCTCATCCTGATATGCATTAAATAATGGCTACTGGATGTTAAATAATTCATCCGTCCAGATATTGCTCATGTCACCTTTCAGTGTTGAAAATTCAGGCAAATAAAATAATTCTCTGCAAAAACACTGCAATATAGGCTTTACAGAATTAAGAGGGGAGACAAATTTCGGAAAGACTACTTAAATTTTAATGAAGAAATAGAGCAGTGGCAGAAGACGCAAAATAACTTGTATTAAGTCCTAAACGAAGCTACAAACTTTAGTACTAAAGTCATTTATGTGAAGAATGTTGAGGTGACATGCATGGATTGACATTTCTTGTTATCACAGTTTTTTTGCAATTTTAAAATATTTCTGTTGTAGCTGTTTAGATATTTAGTACATGTAATACCTAAATACAAAAAAATACATAAAGTAACTTCAGCAAACATCAATTAATTTATGCACAGACACCCCATTCTATATGATTGGATGATTGTACTGACAAATATTCCTGTATGAATGAAGTAGTTGCTAAGAATTTAACCTAACAGTCATTCAAGCATAAAATATTGGTCAAAGGTCACTTAATTTATGCACTGACAAAATGTCCCTCTGTTACTTGTATTTTACTTAGTTCTGGACTTTTATACATAATTAATATGGAATGAACATGGTACAGTGGTGGCTATCTTCATTGTTTTGTAAGGGTCATCAGATACATTTAGACCAAAAGACTGTAGTTTGATGAGTGGTTTTAGTTACATTTGTAGTAGGATCTAAATTTGAATGAATTTCTGTTAAGCCATCTTCATTGTTGAACCTGAGGTCAAGATTATCTAAAAAAAAAATTATTCAGAAGGTAAAGGTACCAGTCCCAAAATACTTGCTGTTGGCTAAGAATAATGATAATTAACCACAGCAATTTCAGAATATAGTTATGAAATTTTTACAACTAATAAGAAACAAGAAATAGTTTTGGAAATTGTCCTGCCAGGACATACTATGTAAACTCTATACCATAAAAGATAACAGATAAACAAGAAATAGTTTTGGAAATGTCCTGCCAGGACATACTAAGTAAACTCTATACCATAAAAAATAACAGATAAACAAGAAAACCATAATAAAATACAATTTATTCCATTAGCAACAAGCAACATAGTTTCACAATTTATAAACAATGACTGGACATTAAACTTAACAAAATCTATCTGAACATGCACTTTACACTCTGACATGATGTTATGTATTATATACAAGCTGCATGCTCTCTCTCTCATTACAACTTGTCTATAGTATATTGCTTTTGTAGAATGAACACATTTAAATTTCATTTCATTTTTAAGTAGTTTCTAAATTAAGATATACATCTTCCACATATGTTACTACTAAAGGTGTATTCAATTATGTTCAGGATGTGTCACCATTTTGTTCTAACACAGAAAAATTTGCTGAAAAGTTCAAAACTTATGTTGTTCTTGGTATAAATATGATAAAGATACAGTTCTTCATTAATACATAATAACTTCTAAAGATGCACAGAAATGTAAAAAATGTTCTTAAGGCCAAAAAAGAAAATATGTATTTCCAGTTACTAGACTGCCCATCCTTTTTTCACGGAAGATTGAGAAAAAAAAACAACAAACAAAACAAAAAGGTAAGAGAAACATTGGTTTATCTGCCAGTATTACATTGCCATATTTGCAAATAATGAAGATCATTCTCCATTTATGATGAGGAGATAACTGTATTGTATTTTATTTGATGGCATCAACTGAATGATTTGATGGTTGGAAATTTACTGGCGGCGTGTTAGTGGAACCAGTAAAAAGACATTTCCTACCGTCAAATCATCAATTGATGCCATCAAATAATAAAATACAATACTGTTATCTCCATTGTAATGCAGAGCTATGCCAAAATATTGCTTTAAAGCGGAAATTTTCAAAACGTCGTAAGTAACGTTTGCACTTGCAAAATAATTTCATGGCATCAATTGTGCATTACAATTTCAAATTTAGGAATGAATTACACTGCATGACCCAGGATCAATTGGGGAAAATTGTACCACGGGGCAATGTGATATAAAATTCTCTCATTTTTTTAGGAATATTTGCCAGTAGAAGTAACAAATGCAAAATTGTATATTCAATCATTAATACACAACATTTTCCCCATATATTTGCAATTTCTGCAGGGAGATAAGCCTAAATAATGCTTCAACGAAGGTCAATGGATGAACTGGTCATACACATCTTTCAAAGGCATTTCAATAGGATATTCAGATTTGAGTGTCTGCATAATGTAATTTAGAAAATAAAATGTTTGGTAATAGAAAGAAAAAAAACATCAGAACATCACTACCAGCAAAAACAGTTTACAAAAACAAAAACAAGTCATAAAATTCTCAATCGATGATATAAGAAAATTGACACCTAAAACTGTTGCACCAATATTGTTATTATTATTGCATAGATATATAACAGTTCATGGTATGGATTTCAAATGTGAGCATTATTCGTAACCAACACAAAGTACATTTATAACATGGCATTCCTTCATACCTAAATGTGTAAGATAGGATATGGGGTATAAACTCATAAAATCAACACATACAATACATTTTAATAACAGATACTCATAAAATCAAATAAATTTTCTTTGGTGAAATGTGAAAAAGTCATACTACTCTTTTTACAATATTTTGCTTACTTCAAACCAAGCAAATTGTAAAATTAAAAAAAAAATGGATGTATTACTAATGGTGAAGGGCATCTAACACCACATAGCTAAGCAACTTTGTTTTCACTTGTTTAGTAAAATTATTGGAATAATTGAGAAATAATTTTGTGGTCAAATATTGATATAAAGGGCCTACCCGTGGTAAAATCATGATATTTTCAAGTCACTGAATTATTTCTATTCTAAAAGGACAGTTTCTAAGATATTTTGAAATGCAGCAGCATAGGTATTCAGACATGAGGTTGAGGATTACATACTATGACGTCATTAAGCTTATCTGGACTTGTTTCTCATTGAAGGCTAAACAGCAATAAAACTCGAATCAGGTTGTTTATTTCTGTAATAAACAATTCTACCTGTTCATCTGCAGTGGATTAATTTCCATTGGACAATCTAACTTCGTGTAACTTACAGAAAAAGTTTCATGCTTGTGTGCAATTAAAATATGCATATGATATGTACACTAACAGAGGCTTGTCCTTATGTTAAAAATCACGAAAGGAATAATGGAATGATAAATCGGGAAGTGTTCAATTAAACTGAATAGATAAGATGAAGTAAATGAGTATCAAAATAATATATAGGCACAAATTTGTTCAATTTAACACCAAATATAATGGTAGTTGTTCAGAACGAAATAATTGGAGTATAGTTTAAAATTGTCAGTCTACAAAAAGTATAAAAAAGCTACTGTAAAATGGCAGTTATCTAGACATCACAAACCATTACGATAAAATAAATCAAATGCATCTACGATCAGCCAAATTCAGACTGGTTATTTGGAACTGTCCAGAGGTCTGAATTCAACACAACAGCATTGTAAAATAATTCTGAATGCACCAACAATTGGAATAAATGTATGAAAAATTGGAGAAGGGGAATAATTCAATATTTCCACATTGCTGTTATTGTAAGAATTATCTCCCATATCAGAAAGGTTCACAATAAAGATTTAACAGGAAAATTATGGACTTTTTTGTTACCTTTTCAGACTTTTTATGTTTTTGACACTTATTTATTATTAAGAGTAATTATTTTGTATGTATTAAAAAGTCAGAAAATATAATAAAAAAACTAGTCACAAGACTGAATTTGTCAACAAAACTCATGGAAGAATGCCAACACTTTGAAATTTTACAGCAGGCTGGTAATATTTCATAAGGTACCAATTTTCTGTGGCTAGAAAGTAATCCTTATTTTTTCTGTATTCAATGAAATTAATTTTAATGAAACAATTGATATCCATGAAAATAAATCAGTGCACCAAATGGTTTAATATTATATTCCTGATTAAGTGTTTACAGCTAAACACTGCATATATTATAATCATCATCATTCAATTTAAATTTAATTCTTAAATATTATAAACTGCTGAACAGTAACAAAATAATACGGAAATTACATACTAACTTCTGGGTGAATCTTTGATCAATTTCAACAAGAAACTTGACAACAAATTGACAGAGCAGACTGAATTTTATATTTTATTTATTTGGGTCTAACATAACAAAATAAAGTTAAAAAAACTTATTTTCAAACCATACTGTAACAACTTAAAAAAAAAACACACATTCTGGCCAGTTCTGTGTGAAGATGAAAAAAAAAAAAAAAAAACGGGTAACATTTGATCTGCCCGATAATACCAACTCTAACATTTTTCAGATATTGTAAAATAATAAAAATATCCTAAATAATAAGATGAATCTATGTTTTGGCTTTAAATATCTTATTTAGCTTACTTCTATCATCAAATAAACTTCTTATAAGTAAAACTTGTGTTAATCCTACAGACACCATAACAAATGCTTGTATAGCTGATAACCAATTTACACGATTGAAATTGTTTTCTTGAGCATTTCTGTCTCTTGCCTCAAAATTCCTCAACATTGTCTGTGCTAATTCTGTTTGGTCTAGATTTACTTTTACATTGTCTATCAGTGTCTGAAAAGATCAAACAAATTCTTTGTTGAAAAGATCTAGGGATTGATCATATTAGAATAAGACAGTCTGATATATAACTACATATCAATTTATTCCCAAAATTGGTGTTATTTGGCTTTATATAGCTCATGAAATAAAAGAGAAGGAAAAGGGTGATGCCAAATGATTATGTGTTGAAATTTATGCCTAATATGTTAAATGGGATATTTCAATTATGAATAAACTGCACCATATCTAGAACATAAGGCTATTCAATTTGTAAGACTAGGACATAGCCACCTATAAAGTTAACAGGGTACAGTCGTTTCAATAATATAAATTTTCTTATTTTCCAATAACAAATACTGACCATACCTTTCTTTAGCACTGAAAAAAATAGTCATATAATCTCATACTTGCCAACCACTGTGTTTATCTCATGGAATAGTTGGTGTATCAGGGAACAATAAACTTGATATTGTCCTAATAGCCATTTAATACCTATATAATATTGTTGTAAAACAGATAAAGTGTTCACTTTCACTTGAGATATTAAAAAACCCAGAAACAAAATTTAAACTAAAAGTACTGTGAGCAAATCTCACAAATGTATATCAACTGCTATAGCTACAATAATATAAAGAAATGTGTAGGTCCATGTTTGTCTATGGGAAACCCCAAAAATCATTTTGATTAAAAAAACCCAAAATACATGTAGCTGCACACAGTGGCAATGTACAGTGTATATTCCCTAAAAGATGCAGAGATAGTATTTATAGTATCCTCATTTTTATTAGGTAATTTTATTAGTCAGGAAATTAAATATGCATGCTTTTTAACACCTTTAAAGGGTGTTTAAATACATTATATCATAAAATTTCCAATCTGCAAAGATTGTGATGTCACTTCTGGTTTAACACCAACAAACACATGTGGAACAATCAATGTTTTATTAGGCTTGTTATCAAAATAAAGGTAATTTCAGATGAAATTTAACTGTCATTAAAACTATTTCATCAAAAATACTTTTCAGGCCATGTTATTTCAAATAGTAATGAATAAAAGAACAATCACTTATGGCAGAATGCTTCCAAAAGGGGAGAGGTGACTTGGCAAACAAATTTTGAAACTGGCCACAAAGTGCTTTGGCGATTTTTTTGGCGGGAAATTTTTGAATGCCAGTGCAGTCCCTGGTAATGCCTACCCCTCTTACAATACCATATTATGAACAAATGGCAAAATCTATGTTAGTTTGTGGAAAACCTCAAAAGTCATTCTGATCAAAAATAAAATAGGTGGTGCACAATGGAAACACACACTGAAGATTCCCTGAAAGTTTCACGATAACCATTCACTTGTAATGAGTAGTAATAGTTAAAACATTTGACCAAGAGCGTGATTCAAGATTTAATTAATGTATAAAAATTTGGAATAAATCCAAATCTAACTTTTCTTGACTTAAATTTTGTTTAAACATGTACCTTGTAAACCAAATACAGATATATGTGTATATCAATTTCTCCTGCAAATTGAACATCTCTTGCATAGCCTGCTTAATAATGTTACTTATCAGTTTTTGCTTAATTTTATTACCTGTAAATCTTCTACTGTCATATCAACTAATGACCCAAGTTCTTCTTTCATAGCATTCCAATTTGTCACATTTTCATCCTCATCCTGGTCTGATAAAATTTCAAAGAACACCAATTTTCCAGAAAATCTACTGAATGTGTTGTCAAAGCATAATTGGTAATCTCCTTCAATATGAGATGTAAATCTGGAATAAAATCAACTTATGTGATTATATATATATAAAATGACAAATAATATACATAAATACACACTAACATTTGAAAGATGAAAGTACTTTCTTCATGAAAAGAAGTTTCTCAGTTTGTCATTGTTATTACATGAAACTAATGTTAATGTTTATTGTCACATTATAAGATAAGATATTTTATTTTCCAAATTAGGTCCCCGGGGGGCATCTACATTTTACCATAATGATTGTTTATCTAACCATTACAAAAACAAAATGTTGATAATGATATGAAATCAATCACAAAATTTGATGAACATTTTCTATGTAATAATACATGTATATAATGTAAAATTGAGAAATTATTGAATTTTTTTTTTATAATTTTCTTGTTGAACAACAACTAAGAATAGTATTTATGCAATAAAAGAATATTGTATTGTATTGTATATAGGATAATTAAGAGCTTTTTTTGCAGTGTGGGTATATGCCACGTACAATATGTCCTTTTATTTACAATTAATATGACTACAATAATTAACTTTAATACTTGTGAGCAGCATCTGTTTTCCCTGCTTCTGAAATCAATACTCGGCCATCTGGTGCCTGGAGAAAAAAATTGATATCCATATCCCCACCATCTATCACCTGAAAATAAAAAAAATATGAATAATTATTAAGTATAAAATTATGACCTACTTACCATCTGAGCAGAGAACAGGTTATGTTTAGTTTCAGAGTACATGTATAATATAGAACAACCTACACGTACTACTTATCTGATACATTTTTAGTTCCGTATGGGAGGGAAATTTAGTTCTGCATGATATTATGGAACATAGGTCACCACAGCAAAAAAACCAAGGGTGGGGGAAGCCAGAATAAGTTTTGATATTGCTTGATCAAGAATGGAGGAACCCAAAATAAATTGCATTACCATCCTTGAAAGAAATATATATAACAAATACATCTATTTTCAAATGTTCAAGATGCATGATTCTATATTTAGCAATTACAGTTAATTACAATTCAAATAAATTTCCCTATCACAGTTATTTTTTTATTTTTCTAAAAGAAAAAATTTTGAGGAATCATCAATTTTTATAATCTTTCTAATGTTAATTTTTCTTAGAAGTCAGAAATTGACTTACTGACAGTGTTTTTAACACCACTATTTAATTAATTTAAAGGTTCTTTTAAGGCCTAATTTAGCCTTGCAACATTTTGAATGAATAAATATGAACATTTATTGCATTTTAACAAACACTAACAAAGTTACAAAATTTATGTCTATGAGTATAAAACTGTCTTCCTCATCAGTCATGTCACGACACCCAAGTCTATTCTTCTATTTTATTGTCCCAGAAGGTAATTCTCTATCATAGTTGAAGATGGTCTACATCTACTACGATGGGCTGATCACTATCGACGCATCAAACTTTGGAAGTGAAAAAGGACGCTATACTTGGAGATGACAAACCCTTTATGATTAATTTCTCTGTTCAGAATACATCCAGTATTTATAACAGGTCATATTTTGTAACTGATATTAATTAGAATTCAGTAATGATGAGTACCAAAATCTACCCAGATGGAATCCTATGTAAACGCCTGAACAAAAGTTGGCGTCTTTCATCCGCGATCCTTTCACCATCTTTGATTGGAGATAAATTATCAATCATCCTTGTGTGAAAATAATATTACTGTTTATTTTAAACTTATTCCTAATTTTAATCAAAACAGTCATACTTCAGACATCAGCTGATTTGTGTTTACATTGACATTCCAACGCGATGTTCAACAGACAAAAAAGTACGAAAAAATAGAATAACCAAATTTTTTTCAACATTGAATTTGCTTCAAAAAGTGAAGTATTTTTCCAGTTAAAAGATTTTATTAATTAAATCATTTATTATTAACAAGCCCAACATTAACGTTATACAATATGACCCAGGTAAAAACATCCTCTTATCAGTATTATACATGGGGTTACTAGCCATCCTATTACACAAGTGTCAACCATAATAAATATTGAATGTATTTCAGATGATCCTTGGGGCTAATGATTCTAAAAAATTTCCAAGATGACAGCAAAAATTTAAGGCTGGCGGAGAAATTTTTAAGGGTGGCACAAAAAAATGGAGTGTGGCGGACTATAGTTCTGCCACCTTTAAACCTGTCATGGTGGTCCCTATAGAGTATTCTGTTTTTACAGCCTTCTGAATATCTAGGTCACTCGTACATCTTTTGTATAATATGTAAATATATGTTCGTCACTCTCCATTTAGTTCACCATTTGTAATTAAAATCATTTAAAAGAAAACTGAACTATGTGTCAAAACTGAAAACAATAATCTAACCAATTTCTTTTATTCAGATATAGAGGTGCGTCAGGGGATAATTTAGTTCCTGCTTTATTTAAGATATTTGTAAATGACTTTATATCAACTTAGATGACCATTCTGATCCTGTATATTTAAACGAAACTCCACTGAGGTGATTATTTTATGCAGATGATCTAGTTCTACTTTCGTCATCCAAGGAAGGATTACAAAATACTTTAGATATACTAAATGCAAATTGTAATAAATGGAAACTTATGGTAAATTTTAATAAGACCAAATGTATGCTGTTCAACTCTCAAGGTCGCTTTCTCAAAACTGTTTTTAATATTGATGACAAGAGAATTGAGAATGTGAAAAGAAATGGGAAGATATAAAAATCTTCCTGAATCATTATGTCTCTTTAAATTATGTAATCTACATTTGTAGCAGCTTAATCCAAAATAAGATATAATGTGACATTTTTTCATACTATACATGAAATACTCGAAATTTTAAGTACAATACTATTGTCAATAGTTAATACAGCTGAAAACATAAAATAATAACTCAAAATCTGTGGTTGTAACCATTCATTTTAAAGCTTAATAATAGAATTTTTTTACTGTTGCTGATTTTTAAAAGCAAAATTAATACAAAAAGGACAAAGATGTAATATTACAACCAAATCCTGGTTCTTGCTACAAAAGTTCACCTGATATTCAATTTCAAACTCTAGATTTTTTGTCTTTATGGTTTCAAAAAAGCATGACTGTGCTCCGGCTGGAATATCAACAGTAAAATCATTGTCTATGCCGCTCACAACTATTAAAAAGTCCCACAATAAAAGTATTTTCAAGGAAATTCCAATACACATTTCGGATTCCAGTACACCTGTCACCAAAACCGGAAGTTTGCGTGTAATTTGTCTGCAGGATGAACATTTATGAAATTCTTAAGTCAATGTTTATCTTTGTGTCAAAAAATTATATTTAATTTTATGAATACAAAATCAATATTGATTCTAATAATGATGAAAATAATTTATTTGCAGTCGAACAGTTGAAATCTCGTGGCAATTTGTAGCTAATTTGCATACGAGACTATTTTCACAGAATAGTCCGTCATATCACTCTTGAATATTTATCAACAGGCAATATTGATAGAAAATAGTATTATTTATTATGAACATAAAGTTATTTAGCTAGAATCTAAAGTGCTTCTATCGTTATGGGTACCAAAATCATCAATATTTCATAAGTGCAGCGTATGAATTCTCTTGATGTCATCAAGTTATGCGGCTGGCATCGATGTATCCGAAATCATGTCAAATTATGCAGGTGTGATAAATCCAAATTTCCACTTGGAACGCTGCTTTCAAGATGATTTTGAAGATGGATAGGGTGCAGAATGTCAATATTTTCTCACGGAAAGTTTATTTTTGTAAAATGTCGATGTGCAAGACAGTAACATCTTTGAATGACAATGATTTAGCATTGTTTTGAAAATTTTATGGAACATTTTTAGAAGAGTCTTGAAAATTTCATAAAAGTTTTGAAAGTTTAGGTTCTTCTAGTTTAAAATGATGTCAGCTGAATTTAACTATAAGGAATCAGAATTAGGGGATATAGCAATGTCTACAATATCCACAGAGAGTGCAGACAATGTTGTTGACAGTTCGAACGATTTCACAGCTGATGGAACACTGTCACTGGACGGGGAGGCGGAGCCTGAGGGATGTGGTCTTGACCCACAGACTGCAGATGACCACACCTACAACCAAGCACCCCTGAGTTATGAATTGCAGCAGGGACTAAGAATTTTGAAGGAATTGATGTCAGATTCAAATAAATCTGTAAACTGGCATTTTCTTAATCCAGTTGATGACAGCCACCCTGAAACAGCTGATTATTATGAGAAAATAAAAAACCCAATATGGCTTGGCAAAAGTTAGTGGTTATCAAATATATATCTGAAAAATGCCTTTTAAGGCCAAGTATACCATATATTGGCAGAATGCCATATTGACAACAATTTTCACCTTTTCTGATGAATTGCTAATTGAAGATAACTTTACCCAATTGCTAATTAGTAAATTAAGTAATCGAAAACTATTGATAATTTTTATTATTGACATTGTTTCATGTTATAATTGGACAAATATGATATAAATTGTGATTTCCCATAATACATTTAAAATATAGGTACCGGTAGGCAGGTATTTAATAAAAAAGAATTAAAATATTTTTTATTAAATGGTGCTTAAAACTGGCCAAAATGCTAGTATGACACAAAAAGCAAAGGTAGTTTTTTACACTTTGTGCATTCCCAGAAATTTGTGAAGGCATGGTAAATTTCGTATTTTGAGGGCACTCAATAGTTAGAGAAGATAATATTTGGGGCACCCCACCTTGACATGGGGGCAGTATATTTATCAAACCTGTAATAAACAGCCTTTACCCTAGTGTGATGGTGTAAAAGTGTCATAAAAGTTAGCCAACACAACAGGGGTACATTATTAAATGCAAATCAGTTTCAAAAAGATAAGAGTAAACTAAAAATTGAAAGTTAGATTTGGCTACCTGGGGGCACATTGTAAAATTCATGATGAGGGCAGCATGGTGCTTGAAGCTGGAGGCATGGTGGAGCGCCATGCTAAATTGGTCTAGGGAACCTCTAATACAAGATATTGATGGATTTTACACCAAATAGTGAAAATAAATATGAATTCCATTTTTATGGCTTTTGAAATGTTTTTAATATTAAAAGAAATTTTTTAATTGTTAAGTATTTTTAATTTTGCATATTCCCTATTTTGATATAAATGGTTGTACTAAGACTAAGAGATATATTTCATTTTTATAGGTAACTCAAAATGTTCCCTTCCCATGGCTTTTGAATTTTAATATTTTTTTATGGTTGACTGAATTTGGTAATTGAGATTTGTGATTGGGTCCATTTCTCAGTAACTATATGTAGTAGCTCAGCTATATTTGGTCTGCCTATTCCCTGTAAGTTGTACATGGTTTTTTGTCAGATTTCATTTGACATAGAGCTCATGATCATTTGAGTTTTAGCAGAAAGGCTATCAATTTATGACAGCACAACGGTGACATTTTTGTGTGTTGGCTCTTAATGGCGGGCTATCACATAATAATCATGGGCAGTAGTCGGAAAGGGAAAATAGAAGAATAACTTTCCCAGAACTAACATGTTTAGTCATTTTTTGTGACAACTGTATATGGAAGGTGCTAATTTTGAGTAATTAATTCCTCCTATAATCATGATAGCTTTTAACCCAAATCTTTGAAATTTTTCAGAATGTTTACAGACATATTGAAGATGTGCATAAAAAGCAGTATTCCATTTGAAGAAAATTTTTCAGTTTTTTCATGTTATGGAACTTATGTCATTTATTTACAAAAGATTTATCCCCTGACCAATTTTTATTGTCGAGCCTGCGACTTTAGTCGCAGAAAGCTCGACATAGGGATATTGATCCGGCAGCGGCGGCGTTAACTAACTTCTTAAAAGCTTTATATTTTAGAAAGTGGAAGACCTGGATGCTTTATACTTTGTATATAGATGCCTTATGTTACAAAGTTTCCGTCTGTCATATGTACATTGTCCTTGACCTCATTTTTATGGTTCAGTGACTACTTGAAAAAAAAGTTAAAATTTTTTGTAATGTTAATTTCTCTCTTATTATTAGAAATAGGATAACTACATTTGGTATGTGCGTACCTTGCAAGGTCCTCGTCCCCATCAGACAGTTTTCAATTGACCTTGACCCCATTTCACGGATCAGTGAACAAGGTTAAGTTTTGGTGGTCAAGTCCATATCTCAGATACTATAAGCAATAGGTCTAGTATATTTGGTGTATGGAAGGATTGTAAGGTGTACATGTCCAACTGGCAGGTGTCATCTGACCTTGACCTCATTTTCATGGTTCAGTGGTTATAGTTAAGTTTTGTGTGTTTTGGCCTGTTTTTCGAATACTATATGCAATAGGTCTACTATATTTGGTGTATGGAAGGATTGTAAGATGTACATGTCCAACTGGCATGTGTCATCTTACCTTGACCTCATTTTCATGGTTCAGTGGTTATAGTTAAGTTTTTGTGTTTTGGCCTGTTTTTCGAATACTGTATGCAATAGGTCTACTATATTTGGTGTATGGAAGGATTGTAAGGTGTGCATGTCCAACTGACATGAGTCATCTGACCTTGACCTCATTTTCATGGTTCAGTGCTTATAGTTAAGTTTTTTGTTTTGATCTGTTTTTCGAATACTGATAGCATTTACTTTCATTAGAAATACATGACAGGGGAGACATTTTTGTGTGTGCACTCTTGTTATACATACAATTTTTTATATTGAATGTCACATTTTAAACTTACTTATATAGTCTGACACCTAACCTTGACCACAATTTTAGGCTTGAGTGTCTCTTATCCCATTTGTACAAATAAGTCCCTTTGTCAACAAGTCAAATGTTATAAATGTATGTAGACCCACCATTTATTGTCTATTGATAGTTTTGGTGGGTACATACCAGTCTGAGACCTGTCAGCTGACCTTGGACACATTTGTAGGCTTGAATGACATGCATGAGATTTTTCAGACAAATGTTGCCTGACCATTACTATATATAATAACACATTTTCCTTTGACATGCAATATCCAGTATCAGATAATCTTTATTCTGTGTGCATGTGCATACTCAGGTGAGACATTTAGTGTGTCCACTCGTGTTTTAATGATATTTTTCATGTTCTAAATTTCAGTGAAAGAGAAGTTTGACAATAGAGAATATGAAACTATTACTCAGTTTGTAGCTGATTTCAGACAGATGCTGGAAAATTGTTACCGTTTCAATGGACCTGATCATTTTGTTTCAAGGAGAGCCCAGAAGTTAGAAACCATGATGGAACAAAAACTGAATTTACTTTCGAGGTATATATGTGTTATAGAATGTGAATATATGTAGTTAGTTTTTACATACATGTACTAAATAAGGATATAAGAAAGCGTATTTTATCAATAAAAATTTTAGTAATTTAAGTAAATTTGCAGAAATTTAAAATTTGATATGTAAATTTAGAGTTTGAAGGATTGATGTCCTGAAATGTTTTCTTGAAGGATATGGGGTAAAAACATGTGATTCATTGAAACAACCTCTGGATGTTTATGCCTGAGCTGTTGGCGACAGGGACATTAAGTGTCTATTGTTCACACCTTGGTTTCTGCCTATCACTTGAGTTTGTCAAAGCCACATATTTTGAAATTTAAAAAACGATGCTTATTACCATGATATTAAGATCAAGGTCAGATTTTGGTGTTGTGCCTTATACCATTCCAGATTTAAATGCTACTTTATAAATGGAAAAATCATGAAGATCTATACTCTCACTTGAGGTTACATTGCAATTGGTCAAATATTTACAAAATGTAGATTCTTATCACCACAATATTCAGATCAAGTTGTAATTTGGGTATTGTGCCTTTTGCCATTAAAGAGTTACCAATAGAAAAATTATGAATATTGTTGTTTCCAATTTTATCTTGTTGATATGGAAAATAGCCAAAGTCAGTAAGTTCATCATGACTACTACTGATCACTAGCCTGTCAACGCTGGGGTTGTGAGTTCGAATCTCACCTGTGGCGGGGTGTGTTCGACTCCGATCTTAATTAACAAGGATATACTTGATACTCTGCAAAATGATATGTAGAACACGTTTAAGGAAGCTTGAAGTATAAATGCTATAAATTTTGTTTTCTACAGAGATCTCAGAGAAAAGACAAGTATTTCTGCAACATCAGGTCATCAGCAGGATGATAATTTTCCAGTAATCCCAGGTATCATTTATACATTTATATTGGATTTTTTGTGTGTAATTATTGTGAAGAAAAAAGTATGGTGAAACAATATCCTAATGACAATATTAAGTCATATTATTTAGTTTAATAAAGTAGTACCTAGTCCTTGCGACAAGGTCACCACAGTTTGTATTTCTTTCTATAACGTTTTGGGATAAAGATATAAAATTTTTATTAAAACCAAGGGGCCTCGGTGGCCGAGTGGTCTAGGTAGTTCATCATGACTACTACTGATCACTAGCCTGTCAACGCTGGGGTTGTGAGTTCGAATCTCACCTGTGGCGGGATGTGTTCGACTCCGATCTTAATTGACAAGGATTGCCAATTTTCCTACCGAAGGTCAGTGGTTCTCTCCGGGTACTCCGGCTTCCTCCACCAATAAAAACTGGCCGCCGCGAAATGGCCAAAATGTGCTGAAAATGGCATTAAACCCCAACTAAACAAACAAACATATTAAAACATATTAAAACCTGCAAAGACCAAGTCACAAATAAAAACAAAAAATATCTGTTACCGAAGTAAAGAATATACTGGTAATATATTTCTTGTACAACATTTTTTCAAGAACAGATCGTTATGTATGAAAGAAATAATATAAAAACGATATTTGATGCTAGTATGTTTGTGATAAAAATAGAATTCTTTAATTTTATACATTTTTTAAGGTGTAAGAAGACGATCCAAAGCAGTAGTTCCACATGATTCTACAGTCTTGTTAAATCAGCTGAGAGTGGAAGAAATACAGAAAGAACGTGAAGCAAGACGGCAACAGGTGATGGAAAGAAAAGCAGTATTAGATGCACACATTCAAGGAATGATGGAATGGGAAGATAAATTAATGGCTGATCAAAGGGAAGAACTTAAAGCCATGTGGGAGGTAAATGTATTGAATGATTTGTAGGTGATGTTTAAGTCACATCAAAGGAAGGTTAGGACATGACTGAATATTGAATGATTTGTAGGTGATGTTTAAGTCACATCAAAGAAAGGTTAGGACATGACTGAAAACAATTCATGTGAACCTTTTATGGAAAAACTGTTGTCAGGGATATTGACACCATAAACTTTTAAGGGACGAGATCAAAAGTTCAATGTAGGATAAAAGACTGAATTCAGATAGTTTTTTCACTGACCCCCCCCCCCCCCCCCCCCCGTTTTTCCTCAACAATGTATCTTTATTCTGTATTTTGACTTGGACATCACTTGAATCCAAATTTTTCAATCCGAAAATTGATGTCGGATAACAAAACTTGCAGCGATTTTTACCCCCACCCCCAAACTATTTGAATTAAGTTTTTTTACTACATTGAACTTTTGATCTCGTCCCTAAAAACATTCACTAAATTTTACTAAAGATATGAATCTTTGTTATGAAACTTCAACTGCACTTGTAAAATTTTAATTATAAATGGTATATCACAACCCACATTTATTGTATCATATTTTACAAAGCTGATAAACTCAAAAAACAACCTTTGGATCTTATTAAACCGATTCATTAGCAAGGGATACAGTTTCAGTGTTATGGTCTGATCTCTTAATCGAGTGTTTTTTGGAACCAATATCAATGACCTAATAAATTTTTTAAAGAAAATATAAATCCTTTTAATCTTGCTGCTTTACTTGTCCAGTTTGTGGCGTTGTACAACTTTTTAAAATTTTTTAATTTCAGTTACCATCTGTAGGCCTGCTATTGTTTCTTTGCCATTATCCGTTTAATATTGGTGAAGTTTCTCAGTTTGAATTAGAGAGATGTTTGTTTATGCCAAGGGAAAGTTCTACACTACAAAGAGTTATGACGACATTGCTGAGTACACCATTTCAGAGACAGAGGTAAGGCCTGTTATAACTGTATAAAAAAATTTCATTTGATCTGAGTTTTTTTTTAGAATATTAGCCATCTTGAATTATTATGTCACATCTAGTTGCTTCCATTCTCGATTTTGCTTATTTTAAAAGAATTATCTTGAGAGTAAAAGATTTCCAAATTTGTTTTGAGTGTTACATTTAGTAATTATATAAATTTCAGGGCAAAAGTATATTTGTAAATAGTAAATTACTTAACTGATACTCTTCCAACTGTGTCACAAACGTCCACATATATAAATTTAACTGTATGGTGATTTGATTTTCAGGTTAGATAAGATTGGTCTGATGCCATACAGAGTTTGGAATGAAAAATTACGAGACAAAATGGCTCCATGGTTTAAACTTCTTAAAGATTCTCAAGATCCCTACAAGGTTTGACTTGATTTTTTGAAATGAATTCCAGTTATGTCCTTATTTGTCTACTCAAACAAACAAAATATATTTATAAATAAAACCGAACACTGTTTTGGGATATCATCTCGCCTGGACAGTACAGAAAAGCATCTTTATTAATTTAATAAACTAATACTAATGTTCATATTCTTATACTGCAGGTCCTCAGCCGCTGCATTGACTTAACAATAAACAATACACAATCTACAATCTACAAAAGAAATAATTTCTATTACAAAACAATCCAGTTAAGTACAGCGCTCATTCTACATTATCCAAACTTTTCAGCAGTATACGTAACTTGTACGAAAATTGTCAAAAGTTGATTTATAGATTCACATAAATCATAATTGGGTGGGTGGGTGGCGGTCAGAAATGACCAGACTGGACTGTCTGAAAGGCAAGCGTCGAATAACATATAATATATCTTAAATTTACCTTTACAGTTCTTCCTGCCTAATTTGGCTCGTGAATTACTAATTAGACTTTACTAGTCACATGACAACGGTCAAAACAATGTACCAAAACATTTACACGTTGTGACATTTATAAATACATTTTGAAAAATGAAGTACTGTAGAAGCATAGTTTATGTCTCTAGGTAAATAAATGAAAAGGAATTTAAGATTAGTTTATTGAATGGAAATCTTATGTCAGAAAAATATTTTTTTATTCATGTGTACTTACTTTGCTAACATAATATTTAAGTAGATTGAATTTTAGAATATTGACTTTTGTCTATGTGTCAGTTGGATATTTGTTTATTTTTAACTTCACTTTTGAAAAATTCCATAGCAACTGATGAAAAAGTTCCTAGCAACCATATCTATATGGGTTCAGGATTTTATATTTTAGCTGTACAATTCAATATTAAGGAGAAAATTTCATACATTAAATAGCAAAAATAATCAGGCATTTTCCTCTATAAAAATTTTAAATGGAATATAGATTAACTGTTAGCCAGATGAGTATGTAGCTTCTATGTATGAAGTATTAACATGATATATTATATTATAGTATATAAATGTAGAAGAAGCATTCTTTTTATACCAAATGTTACAAGATAAGCATCTGATAAAAGTGAACTAAAAAAATTATTGATTACATTAAGAGTTGTCATGTGGTCTCTAACAAGGAGAAAACCACCCACACTAACTACACTACACACTATACTACACACTACACACTAAACTACACTGCAAACAATATGTAAATATATTTATGGAAATTATTTTGTATTTTATTTCAGGTTGCTGATAAGTTTGGTATAGACCCATTTCTATTTCAAGTAGTTGGTAAGAATTAGATACTGCATTTCTTCATTAATAATGCAATCACCAGATTTGAATAATAACAAAAGATTTAAACATATCACATTTCAATGAACTTTTCCAAATAACGATGTTTGCATGTTCCAATAATACTGCTGTTAAAACATATTTATTTTTCAGTCTAATCGGTCTTTATTTGATCAAGCACATAAGGAATGCTAACAACAAAAAAGTTTAAAATCATTAATATTCTGTATTGTAATATCTACAGGCAAGAAAAATCATTAATACTTTGTATTGTAATATCTACAGGCAAGAAAAATCATTAATATTCTGTATTGTAATATCTACAGGCAAGAAAAATCATTAATATTCTGTATTGTAATATCTACAGGCAAGAAAAATCATTAATATTCTGTATTGTAATATCTACAGGCAAGAAAAATCCCCTAAAGAAGAAATTCCATGAATTAACATTATACAAGAAGGTTTGGGTACTGAAGAGCTTGGTTGATCATTGTGTAGTAAGTATTAGAGATTTTTTAGTTTGCCATAATGAAGTATGGGGACTAATGGAGTACCCCTCATGTCCACAGCCAGTTCTCAGTTACTAGTTGACATTGGGTTGTGTATTTCTGTGTGCAGGTGCACATTGAAGAGACTGACCATTTGACATAAGATGAAGGTCACATGACCCATATTATATGGTTGACTGGCTTTTAAGTTTTATGTCAAAAATCAGTTTTGACATACAAAGTGACCTACAATCATATTACTTGGTGTGAGGTGTGCATCCCAGGAAGCAACATAGCCTCCCACCAAAATTTGGTCACTGACCTACTTATGGTGCTTCATTGACTTAGGTTAAATTTTACGTTCGAGTTTAGTTCTCCGTAACCAAGGGACCTACAATCATATTTCTTGGTGTCTGTGTGCATCTCGGGGAGTAACACAGCCTCCAACCAAAATAAGGAAACTGACCTACTTATTGCACTTTATTGACTTGGTTTAGTTTTACGTGCGAGTTAAGTTCTCCCATATCAAGGGACCTACAAACATATTACTTGGTGTCAGGGTGCATCACAGCCTCCCACCAAACTTAGGTCACTTGGACCTACTTATCGTGCTTCATTGACTTAGGTTAAGTTTTATATCTGAGTTCAGTTCTCCGATACCAAGCAACCCACAGTCATATTACTTGATGTGAGGATGCATCTCTGGCAGTAACACAACATCCCACCAAAATTAGGTAACTCTATCTACTTATTGCGCTTCATTTACTTAGGTTAAGTTTTACGCCCGAGTTCAGTTTTCTGATACCAAGTGACCTACAGTCATATTACTTGATGTGAGGATGCATCTCTGACAGTAACCCAACCTCAAACCAAACTTAGATCACTCTGACCTACTTAACGTGCTTCATTGATTAGGTTAAGTTTTATATCAAAGTTCAATTCTCCCATACCAAGCGACCCACAGTCATATTACTTGATGTGAGGATGCATCTCTGGCAGTAACACAGCGTCCCACCAAAATTAGGTAACTCTATCTACTTATTGCGCCTCATTTACTTAGGTTAAGTTTTACGCCCGAGTTCAGTTCTCCGATACCAAGCGATCTTCAATCACATTACTTGGTGTCAGTGTGCATCTTGGGGAGTAACACAGCCTCCCACCTAAAATTATGTCACTCTGACCTACTTATCACACTTCATTTACTTAGGTTAAGTTTACGTCCGAGTTGTTCTCCGATACCAAGTGTTCTACAGTCATATCACTTGGTGGATGAGGATGCATTTCGGAGAGTAACACAGCCTCCGTCCAAAATTAGGTCACTGACCTACTCATCACGCTTTATTGACTTTGGTTAATTTTAACGTCTGAGTTAAGTTCTCCGATACCAAGGGACCTACAATCATATTACTTGGTGTCAGGGTGCATCCCAGGAAGCAACACAGTCTCCCACCAAAATTAGGTTACTCTTACATACTTATCATGCTTCATTGACTTAGGTTAAGTTTTATATCCGAGTTCAGTTCTCTGTTAACAAGCGACCTACAATCATATTACTTGGTGTCAGGGTGCATCTCGGGGAGTTTCACAGCCTCCCACCAAAATTATATCACTCTGACCTACTTATTGCACTTCCTTGACTTAGGTTAAGTTTTAAGACTGAGTTCAATTCTTCATTACCAAGTGTCCTACAATCATATTACTTGCTGTAATGGTGCATCTCTGGGAGCTACACAGCCACACACCAAAACTAGTGAGGGAACGAGGCAAACCGTAGATTTCTGGTTTATATATGTGTTGACCTTGTGAATATTATGAGTTTAAATGTTTGTCTAACTATGAAATCCTTAGAACATTTGGAAAAATTTGAGACAAAAGGGTAACTTACACAGCTTATTTTTCAAATTTAACCATTAAAACTATATGTAAACATGTTTAAAATGTTTAATCCAGAGACATCAAAATTTTGCTTCTTTGATGACACATACATGTATCTCAGGGAATTTATTATACTATAACAGTGGCACATTTGTAAAATGTTACATTTACATGTATATTTGATTATCAAGACTGAAGTTTAAACATGATATGCTAGGTTCCAAGATTTTGTTAATTTTTGTCCACAGAAAGTGAACGTTTTTCTGATTTCCATATTTTTTTTCCATCATTTTTTCACCTAAAATCAAGACAGGTACATGTGTATATAAACAATTTATTTATCATTTTCAGGAAAGCCAAGAATCATTAGTAAAATCAATAGAATCACAATGTCCAGAAGAACAGAAAGAATACAAACTCGGAGAGGACGAGCATGGTAATACTTACTTACATTTCCCACAATTCTGTGGGGCAGATGTAAGAATTTATCGTCGGGCTTATATCCCAGAACCAGAGTTTGATGAACCTGAGGTTGAGGAGGAAGAAGAACCACCACCTAGGAGTGCTAGAAAAAGAAAATCTAAGGTGTTTATATTAATGATAAAATATATATTGTCATAGGTGTTCAGAGTTGTAGAATTTTCAGACAGTTCAGTTTGTGTTCACTTAAAAAAAGTTGAGTAAATGTTCATAGTTTATTTTTGTGTTTTAGTGAAAATATATTTAAAAAATATCAAAAATTGTGATCTGGTCATTTTCCAGTATTAAAAAGGAGACTATGAAATATGCAAATATGCAAATTTTCTTAGATACATGTACATGTAGTTGACTCAAAACTCTCAGTGTAATGTATTAGTCCGAAGCTTATACTTTGCATTTTATTTTTCCTGATGTCTCAAAATTTTGATTATATCAAAAGATGTTTTATTAACTCTTCAGCTGAGAGATACTGAGACTTACAGGTAGTGAGAGTCTGTTGTATTTTAAATAAGATTTTCCGATGGTGAGTGGACATACATTTATCAAGGAAACTCCTGTTTGCTGTAAATCAGATGTTTTCTTGTAAAATCTTGATTCTGCAGAACATGCAGAATCACAAAAAATATAATAAATCTGCTATATATTTTGGTTTTAAATCAGTTGGTAATATGGGTTCATATTATCTATACATGTTTTATATTTAGTTGCCTGAAGATGAAGGAATAACAGATGCTCAAAGATTATATTGAGTTTTATTAAACATATTCATACAAAATGAAGTGTAAAATTTATCTCTAATGTTGGTTGTGTTCTACCAAGAATTTTTTATAAAATAACATATACTTTCATTTCTCTTAAATCCATGTCACAGAAGAAAGAAAAAACAAGGGACAGATCAAAGAGTAAAGAGAAAACACCAGTTCCAAAGAAAAAACCGAAAGTCCAGAAGACCTTTACTTCAGAGATACCCATCCCGCCCACATACAGGCCTAGCAGACTTCGACAGGTATAGTTTATTGTTTTGTGGATACTTTTGTGGAGCCTCTTGTTGACAATAAACGCCAACAGTGAATATTAATTGTTTTGAAAATTAAGCAAAGAATGAGGCTCAGTTACGATTATTACAACACAGTGTAGAGTAAGTTTTAGAAAAGAGTTTGTCCAAACGTTTCTTGTAAAATCATTTAGATATTATGTGATGCAAAAGCTTTATATATATTTTAGCTTTTCTTATAATTTACCATTTTCATGTTAAAGTGATTAGTTAAAAAAAACTTGATAATAAGATTTATTGAAATGTAATAGTCTTGGGTATTTGTAGACAATTAAAACAGTATTGCCTGTGACAGCCAATGATGACTACTCAACTGACGAAGATGAATTTGAAAGTACTGAAGAAGATGATACACAAAGTGAAAGTGAAAGTAAGAGTGAATCTGAAGATCAGGAAGGAATTACTGACAGTGGCACTGATAACAATACTCCATTTAAAAATATCCTCAGGAATCAGATTTTAGATTTAAGTGAAGCGTCTTCAGTTGACAGTGATTTTTTGTATATTCGGCAGACTCGATCTGGTCGCATACGGTTTAATGGGGCCATGAGAATGAACAATGACATTTCATTTGGTAATGAAAATTCCTGTGATATTGATAGTACGTTATCAGAAAACAGTAACCCTGGTCATAATAACTACGGAAAAGTAGGTAGACCTAGTCATACAGACTTCAAAAATGTAAAGTTAAACAATTTAAGTGATATTGAAAGTAATAGTGAAATGTGCCATAAAAATGTTGACGAGAAAGGCGATGGTTCATCTCCTTCAACACCTTGCTGTGAACTAATCTCAAAAAAGAAAAATTCTCATCTGGAAGATAGAAATCTTGGTGAAAAAAAGACAGATAATATCTCTAAAAATGGTCTGGACTTTTCTAGAGATGACAAATCTGAAACTACAATATTCACACAAGAGATTAATGAAGACAGTAGTACCTCAAATGATTTTTCAGAATTTGATGGTCAGATGTCTGTTTTAGATGTCAATACGTCAGATAATTCTTCACAAAATAACAGTGATATTATGACTATTTCTAGGATATTTGAAGATAAATCAGAAAGTAAAATATTTGAAAATGACAGTGATACTAATTCCTCTTTTCATATGAAATTAGACAGTTTTATAAGTGATTATAGTGCAAAATCAGACTCTCCAAAACCCTCAGATTCCATATGTAAGGTGGAAGAATGTAGTGTAACAGATGAAAAAAAAGATATAAATATAGGAAATGTAAGGAAGATAACTCCATATAAGGATGTGCGTGACGAACAAGATACTGACACGGAATTTGATGAAGAAGTGGAAATGGATAATATTAATGATGTAAAAATATATGGTGATGTCAGTTTTGAAAAATTTATGAAAGAAAATAAAGAAAACTTGACTTTGAAGAAAAGCAAAGAATTTTTTTCAGACAGTGTAGTCAAAACTGAAAATTTAGAAGTTAAGACTGAACAAATAGATACTCCAGGGAAGGAAATAGTGACACAGATTTCAGGTGATATAAAAATGGAGCATGAAATGAAGGAGGAGGAGGAAGACACATCTATAGTGAAACAAGAACCAGAGGATGTAAATGACATGATAGATGACCATGAATTGAAAGAAAAATTAAAGGAATCTGAACTGACTGAAATAAAAGAAGAAATAAAGGAAGAATCTGTTCCAATGGAAGAAATAAAAGAGGAATCTGAATTGGAAGAAAACATAAAGAAAGAATCTGAACTACCTGAGAAAATGAAAGAAGAATCTGAACTGACAGAGGAAATAAAGGAAGAACTTGAACTGACAGAGGAAATGAAAGAAGAATCTGATGAAGAGGAGGATGATACTGAACTTGTCACTGTAAGTAATTTGTTGACATACTTGAACCTTATATTTCAGTATATTAGTAAGTCTTGATACCAGTAAGTTGCTTCTGAGTTCAGGTGTGTTTGAATTAAACATGTTAAACAGAATGACAAGAATTGCAAGTTTTTTGTTAAAGGTCGGAGTTTATTTTGTTGAATTATAAATTTTTTCTTCATGTAATGAAAAACAATTTGTGCTTGTTATTGAATGGGAAGATAATACAAACACACATACATATATACAGTCAAATCTGCTTTACAGGGCACCTCTATATAGCAAATCACTGTCTACAAATGGCACAGTGAAAAAGTCCCATTCATGGACAAAGCTTGCAAAATAAACCTCTGTATTAAGGGCACCTGCTCATAAAGGGCACTTTTTTTCTGGTCCCTTGGGTGCCCTTTATAGACAGGTTTGACTGTACATGTAAATGCAGTATATTTCATTACTGACTTCACAGATTTGTCTTGACCCGAATATATTTTCTCTTTCTGTAAGCATGTTAAAAAACATCTTTAGTAAAATATATGCTTTTATATGAAATAAATTATCTCTGAAAATCTTTCTTTTTTTTGCAACTATTAAGCTTAGTGTAAGTACACTAATATATGATGTATAGTAGGAATAATGAAGAAAAAGAAAAACACTTTTGTTAATCAAACATGTATAAGGCCATTAAAGATAAATATAGGTAGAGTTTTATGTATATGAAATCAAATAATTCAAATTATTATATAGTAATAAATATTTACCTATTACATGTAATTTCAATAGAAAACGACCGTGCAATAAATCCTTGTATTTGCACGCGAAGTATATGTTCATTTTCGGTAAAGAACAGATGTGTTCCGAAATCGATTTGTAACTTATTGCATCTTCGTCTGTTTACAGAAATTAAAATGGCAGAAACTAGATCGACTTGAAATTTGTCCATCGTTGAAAATGCTTTTCTAAAGAAACAACCATCTGCAAAACGAGACGGTTTTGAGATACTATTAGATTTCATTTTCGACTTGAAAAGAACTATTTGGACTTAACATTTTGTATTTTAGGGTCCAGAAATAGGATCATTTGAGTTGGTTGCAGAAAATGTTGAAGACATCAGGACATTAGTTGAGAAATTTGCTGAATCAGAGTCATACATGGTGGGCAGAGGAAAGAAAGCTAGGGTAGATAGATATTTTATATGAATGAATTTTTCATCTACATGTATATTGTACATGTACATGATGTAATTAATTAACAGAGCTGAATTGCATTTACAAAAAAAGGACAAATATGAAATTGATAACTTTATTGGTTCTGTTGAATCCAAAGAAATTTTTTTAATTTAACTCTATTAACAGACAAATAAAAAAAAATAAACTTGAAGAAAACATGGTTGAACCCACCATGGCTACCCCCTTGATCTTGTCTTAATAATGTGTGGTTTACACATGTTACATATTGATGCCACCCTTAATTGACAAGGATTTTCCTACTGAAGGTCAGTGGTTCTCTCCAGGTACTCTGGCTTCCTAACCAATAAAAACTGGCTGCTGCGAAGTAGCCAAATGTGCTGAAAACGGCATAAAACAACTAAACAAACAAAACAATGATAGTTTGAAATATGAAAGAAGGGATATGGTGGATTAATTCTTGCCACAAAATCACCTCATATGGGTGATAAATTATTTTCCTATTTTTGTCTCCCCTGCGACGAAAAGTCAAGAAGGCAAGATATAGGTTTTACTTTCCGGCGGCGACAGTGGCGGCGTAAACTTTTTAAAAACTTTAATAACTTTGCACATATAATACCTACAATTAAGATTTATGGTCCACAGATAGCTTATCATATAAAGTTTGCCGCAGTTTGTCTTGTGACCCTGACCTTATTTACATGGTTCACTGATTTCATAACCATAAATGTGAAATCTGCGTCCAAGTTTCATGGTTAAATCCATTTCTCAGCAACTGTAATACCGAGGCCAACAATATTGGTCTATAGATAGTTCTTTGTGGGTACATGCCAGTCTGACACCTGGCTTGAGACCTTGACCTCAATTTCATGCCTGAGTGACTTTGTCACATTTTTGAGATTTAAGTCCAATTTCTCAGCAACCAGAATACCTAGACCCACCATATTTGGTCAATAGATAGTTCTTAGTGGACACGTGCCAGTCTGACACTTGTCTCTGGACCTTGACCTCAATTTCATGCTTGAGTGACTTGTGTTACATTTTTTAGATTAAGTCCATTTCTCAGCAACTGTATTACCTAGGCCCATCATATTTGGTCTGTAGGTAGTTCTTAGTGGATACATGCCAGTCTAACACCTGTCAGATGAACATTGAACCTTAATTTCATGCTTGAGTGACTTAATATACATTTTCGTGATTTAGTCTATTTCCCAGCAGCTGTACTACATTTGTAACGAGACCCACAGTATTTCGTTGATAGAAGTTCTTAGTATATACCACTTTAACATCTTTGACCTCTATTTCATTGTTGACTGACATGTTTCACGTTTTGGAATAATATCCATTTCTCAGCAACTTCAATACATAGACCAACCATATTTGGTCTGTAGATAGTGTTTGATGGATACATTGCTGTCTGAGACCTTGACTTGAATTGCAGATTTGAGTCACATTTTTAACCGGATTTTCATAGGAAAATATCGGTTATTAAATTGGTGATGTACGGCGGGCGGGCGGGCGGGCGGCCGGTCGGGCGGGCGGACGGGCGGGCGGACGGGCGGCTGCCAAACAGTGTCCGTGCAATAACTTATGAACTGTTCAACCAAAGCTTTTCAAATTTTAATATGTTGTTACTGATGACAAAATGGAGGTCAGGTTCGATATTGACGATTTTCACTTTCACCGTTCAAGAGTTATGGTTCTTGAAAGATTGAAAAATGGCTTTTCCAGTGGTGTCCGTGTGATAACTTATGAACTGTTCAACCAAAGCTTTTCAAATTTTAATATGTTGTTACTGATGACAAAATGGAGGTCAAGTTCGATATTGACGATTTTCACTTTCACCGTTCAGGAGTTATGGTTCTTGAAAGATTGAAAAATGGCTTTCCCAGTGGTGTCCGTGTGATAACTTATGAACTGTTCAACCAAAGCTTTTCAAATTTTAATATGTTGTTACTGATGACAAAATGGAGGTCAAGTTCGATATTGACGATTTTCACTTTCACCGTTCAAGAGTTATGGTTCTTGAAAGATTGAAAAATGGCTTTTCCAGTGGTGTCCGTGTGATAACTTATGAACTGTTCAACCAAAGCTTTTCAAATTTTAATATGTTGTTACTGATGACAAAATAGAGGTCAAGTTCGATATTGACGATTTTCACTTTCACCGTTCAGGAGTTATGGTTCTTGAAAGATTGAAAAATGGCTTTCCCTGTGGTGTCCGTGTGATAACTTATGAACTGTTCAACCAAAGCTTTTCAAATTTTAATATGTTGTTACTGATGACAAAATGGAGGTCAAGTTCGATATTGACGATTTTCACTTTCACCGTTCAAGAGTTATGGTTCTTGAAAGATTGAAAAATGGCTTTTCCAGTGGTGTCCGTGTGATAACTTATGAACTATTCAACCAAAGCTTTTCAAATTTTAATATGTTGTTACTGATGACAAAATGGAGGTCAAGTTCGAAATTGACGATTTTCACTTTCACCGTTCAGGAGTTATGGTTCTTGAAAGATTGAAAAATGGCTTTCCTAGTGGTGTCCCTGTGGTAACTTATGAACTGTTCAACCAAAGCTTTTCAAATTTTAATATGTTTTTACTGATGACAAAATGGAGGTCAAGTTCGATATTGATGATTTCCACTTTCACCGTTCCGATATTGACGATTTTCACTTTCACCGTGTGTGTACTTATATACTCTCAAAAATTCCAATATTTATCACTTACTATAAATAGGAGGTCAAGATTGATTTTTGCCTTTCCATTTCTGAACCCTACAAAACCCTACAAAAATTATTTCTTTACTTCATCCTGTTTGGGAATCCAGATTTGCAAACATCATTTCCATGCAGGAAAATCCGGTTTGCTGTCATTCGACAGCCTCTTGTCATGATTAAATCCATTTTTCTGTAGCTGTAATACCTATATCCAAATTGACCTCAATTTTAGGCTTGAGTGACTCTTGTCCCATTTTTACAAATAAGTCCATTTCTCAACAAATGTTATAAATTTTTTATATGTAGACCCACCATTTTTGGTCTATAGATATTTTTTGGTGGGTACATACCAGTCTCAGACCTGTCAGGGGGCCTTGGTGGCTGAGTGGTCTAGGTAGTTTGTCATGACTACTGATGTTCACTAGCCTGTCAACGCTGGGGTTGTGAGTTCGAATCTCACCTGTAGCGGGGTGTGTTCGACTCCGATCTTAATTGACAAGGATTGCCAATTTTCCTACCGAAGGTCGGTGGTTCTCTCTGAGTACTCCGAGAAACTGGATGCCGCGAAATGGCCAAATGTGCTGAAAACGGCGTTAAACCCCAACTAAACAAACAAACAAACAGACCTGTCAGCGCTCCTTGGACAGAGTTTCAGACAAATTATCGCCTGACCATTACTATTTCTTTTAACACATTTTCCTTTGACTTGCAATGTCGAGTTTCAGATAATCATTATTTTGTGTCCGTGTTCATACCCAGGCAAGACATGTAGTGTGTCCACTCTTGTTTATATTTGTGCCATTTTATTCTGTCAGGTTGTTAAACCACCACCAAGGAAAAGATGTGTCATACAGTTGCATGACAGACTGGATTATTTACTGAAAGAGCTGGAACCATGGGAACAGAAGTTGATACAGGCTACAAAGAAAGCTCGATTAAAAATGAAGAAAGAATATGAAGATTATGATGAAAAGGTTTATAACAGTTTTTAACAAGATTTTCTAACGGAAAATATTTGGTTATAAGTTGCATGAAATACTGCATTCTGGCAACCTGAAGAACCCATTTGCATTGTTAGGTGGCTCCAAACATTTATGAAAAAAAAATGTTGTCTTCATTTGATTCAAAGATTAAACTTTTGAACTTTGAACTAATGTTTTGTTGATATATTAACGGTAATTTGTTTCATTTTATGGAAGAGTAAGATGATTTGTAGTACTTGTATTATGATTTCAAAGCAATAAACTGAGGAAACAAGAAATTAGAGTTAGACATATTGACAGTGACAAATGATTAGATAGGCTGACAAAATTAAAAAAGTGTTAGAACATTGTTCATTATGAATGTTGTCAAGTAATGTCTAGATCACGATAGTTCAGTATTATCTCATTATCCTCCCCTGAAAATCAGAGGATGTTGGGTACAGTATAGACATGTACATGTAAGTATCACTGAGCCAACATCTCATTAGACAGAGCTTGGTATTAGAATGAGAGCATTTAGTGGTGATTAGAATGAATAACAACCATTATTATTATTTAAATATTTTAAAATACTCTCATTGGATGAAAACTGTCATGTGATTAAAAAATAAATTGAATGTTCTTACAAAAATTGAACATTGCGTGAAACAACCCTATTGTTCACAGGGAAACAACCATCTTGTTCACCTCCAAACATCCCAATTTTCACTCGCAAGGAAGACAACTGCATAATCATGGGAAACAACCGTATTGTTCACTGGGAAACAACCCCATTGTTCACCTCCAAACATTCCAATTTTCCCCTGCAAGGGAGACAACTGTGTAATTTGTCATGTGAAAAATGAGGGCCGTAATTGTATAATGTTACAAGACATAGACTGAATCTCTTTATGTATTGTTAAAGTATTGTTTTTGTAGGAGGTTAATGGTTGGGAATCTGATCACTCAGAATCTACAAATTCAGCAACAGAATATACGGGTGTTGAACAAGAGACTACCTCTAAACCAAGAATGCCAAGTGTTCCTAAAGATATTTCACAGAATGAAGATAGTAGAACATCTGGTATGTGATTGCTATTTATGTTTTATACAAGTGTATATACAGTGTATATGAGTGTTAAAAAGATGGCAATGTGTTGAGTTACCTTATAAATACCAAGGAAGGAAGATATAAAAAATGCATGGCAAGATGATAATCAAATTGCAGACTGAACATTTTTAATGTTAAAAAAAATAAAAAAATTTTTTTTTGCTTATTAAATTTACTTTGTGTTAAAAACATTTAAAGAAGAATTTTAATTTGATAAGGAAACTTTAATTCAGTTATATTAACAATGCTTATGGGAAATCTAATTTCTCTGATATCTTTGATAATAATTACATGATTAAAAATACTAAAATGAGATCTGTGTACATGGATGGGAGATCGGTCTATTTATTTTGGTTATTTTCTTTGTAGAAGATTTTGGAGAGTGGGACATAAGTCTTAGAGGTCGGATAAGAAAGCGTCGTATAATCCCAAACAATGTTGAGGACCAAGGCTTGTCTAAAAAACGTAAAGTAGATACTACACAGCCTGCAACAACACATTTACCCAACATTCTTTCCCATGTGAAGAATGTTCAGAGTTCAGCCAGTATGGTTTCATTGGTGACAAGTAATGCAGGTCAAGTCATAGGTCAAAAACCAGGTCATTTACTATTACACACCTCTGGAGGTCAGACATATTATACAGGAATTAACCAGCAAGGATTAAATAGCTTGAGAATGTTGTCACAAAACAAGCAGTCAGCTCATCCAATAATACAGCAGTTACTACGGCAACCAGGAATGGCAGCTCCACGGCCTTTAGCCAATACAACAACAGCACCTGTTTCCTCTAACTGTAAGTCACCTGATATTTGTATTAAAGTGTTTTAGTACATTTATTATACAATGACACAGTCTAAGTTCCAAGAGGTCTTTGCAGATTATCTGAATATTTACAGTTCCAATGGATTTGGTGCATTTAAAGATTTTAATGAAAAAGTGCTGATGTCTTATTCTGTTTTTTTTTGTATTGGGTATGAAATCTAAATATTTGAGTTAGAAACTTCAGGTAAATGCAATTTATAATTATTCCAAAATAATTAAATTTGAGTTGAAATGGGCAATTTGATTGATCAAGCAAGTTAGAATATATTGTATAACCTACTTTGGGTATTGTTACTTTTAATACCAACATATTACTTGGAAGTCCCTAATTTAAACTTTCCTTAGCTAAATAAATTATTAAAATGACTATATCTGCAATTTTGGATCAGAAAATTCTAGAAAATTAAATCACAATAATTATTCTAAATTTTGGAACATGTTGTACTTTTACTTACAGTATATAATGTACTCCAGTCAGGTTATGCTTTGTATTTTATGAAGTGTAGACTGCCTCAAAGTTAGTTATATTATATAACCTGTTCCAAAAGTCAAACCAATCCTGTACTTAATACTATGCTGTTATTTGATGTTTTGGTAATGATTATCCCACTGCATATACTGTACCTTTTCAAAAATACCTTCTGAATGACTATCACAGGACAATTATACAGGAAGAGTAATAATAACATATAAAACTCTTTCACATTTGTGTTTTGCTTTACCCACACCGTTTTTCCTTGTATTTACAGCAAAATTGGTTAAGAAAGGAGCAGCTGTCCCTCAGAAACCACCTGCCTCTACAGCAAAAGGGAGTCAACCACCAGGAAAAGTTCAGTATTTTGCTGCCAATATAAATTCCTTACCACCAGCAGTTATTCAGCAATTAATAAAGTCAAATGCCTTGTCAATTCAAGCAGGAAACAACCAGCAAGGAATGATATTGCTAACAGCTGTTAACCCAGGAGAATCAGGCAGTAACCCAGGAGCAAAGGCAACACTTACCTTACAGAATCCAGTACCAGTCAAAATCTCAACATCTTCTCAGCAGACGACAGTTTCTTCTATTCAATCAACAGCAGTAACCACATCAGTTTCTTCTGCATCATTGAGTTCAGCCAAGCTGACAGGGACTTTAATATCAAAGGACAAATTAGCAGGTAGTATCTTATCTGGGATACAAGTAGAGCAAAATTCTAACAAGAAGATTCAAATTCCACAGACAGTTGTAGTATCTTCCAAAGGGCAGGTACATCAGCAAGCTCTTACAACAACTGCAGTTTCTAAAATTGTGCCAAATGTCATATCTACAGCTCAGCAACCTATTTTATCTAATGTACAGGCTTCAACAAATAATCAACAAAAACAACAATGTGTTCCAATTTCTGTGCCAAAGACAACAGCACCAAAAATAGTAATACCTCAGAATACAGCAACTTTACCATTACAGAATCAAGGTATGAGATTGCAAAATGTGGCTGGAGTGAATTTACTTAATACTGGAGGTTATATAATAAATACTGGACAAAATAATCAAGGTGTTGCTATGCAGCTAAATCCATCTTTAAACATTGGTGGCCAAGGAACAATTAATATTGGAGGACAAAATACAGTAAATATTGGTGGTCAAGCCACATTAAATGTTGGTGCTCAAGGGAATTTAAACATTGGTGGTCAAGGTTTGACTCTTCAACAAATTCAAGCCTTGGCAATGCAAGGTATCAACCTCCAAGGAGTTGCTCTACAAGGTTCTAATCTAATTGTGCAACCTAATGTAGGTCTGAGAATTCAGAATCCTGGAAATATCCAGAGTGCACAGATGATGGGATCATCTGTATTACCTTCTGCACAGACCACTACAAACTTGTCAAATTTAAATTCTATTGCACTACCATCTCAGGTTGTACAACAGAAAGTTAATTCAAGTCCTACTGATCCTGCATTGAAAGGATTTCTAAACTCAGCATCTTGTTCAATCAGTGGAATTTGCCCACCTATAAGTCCAGTAATCAGTTCAGTCCAGTCAAATTTATCACCTGGAGGTGAAACTGGATTACAAGGAAATGAACTAGTGTCTTCTGTTTTAGGAGTACCTATATCACCAGGTAAACAGCAATGTAAATATGCAAGTAATGTCACGGTTAAAACCTTATTGGAAGCACGAAAACCGTCTTTCACTGAAACGTTACCAGAAAATCATGGAACCATTGTTGTTCAATCAACTGCAACAGGAATAAAAAAATTAAAATTACCAAGTAAAGCAGCATTAGATTCCGCTATACAGACAGTTGTTACAGAAGTAAAGACATCCTTACCAACGGCAAATATAAAAGTGCCGTTTCCAGTCACTATGCCAACAATTCAACCAAGACGTAACATTACGAAAACTATACAGAGTATGAAAGTTCCAATCCCCACTACACCAAAGGTGATGGCTAAATCCAGTGGACTTCTGTCTGTACAAATTTCTCCACCAAATTCTGCACAGCCTGCTTCTCCAGCAATTGGACAACCAAATGTTGCCCTTCCAAGTCCATTGCAATCTGGAATATTAAATTTCAACCAGTTGAACAATGGCCAACTGATGCTAACAAACTTAAAATCAAATACAAATGTTCCCACCGGTCAGAATGTAGTACAGGGTTACTTGACCCCACAAGGGCTAATAATACCCTCAGCAAATCTTAAAAACTTACAAACTGTTCAGAAAATTGGAAATTCTAATGTAGCTGTAAATGTATCTACAAGTGTGGAACCTGCTTCACAATTATTAATTAATTCACCACAGAATAATATACAGACTGTAGTGAGTTCAGTTTCCAATTCTACAGACACAAAATCAGCAGTGCAGAACTCGAGAGATCTCAAACATTTACAAAGTGTTCAGGATTTACGAAATATTGCAGCCATTAATGCAAACCTTGTTCAGCAATTAGGATCTCAGCAATATACACAGAAGCCTTTAGGAATTAATCTTTCTGGAAATCAACTTCAAACAGGAAACTTTGTCTATCTTTCCCCATCTGCAAATGTACAACCAGGAGCTCAATTCTTGTTAAGTGCCAGTCAGCCATCGGCAGCATCAGTACAAGCAGTAGACACAAATGCAAAAGCTGTCACTGTATCCGTTACTAACAATAACAGTAATCTGTTGGCTAAACCAATCATATCATTACCTTTAGGAACTGTGAAAGCGGAACCAGCTAAAAGTACAATCATATCATTGCCATTGGCTCCTATCACAATGTCAAGCACTGATTCATCTTTGTCATTACCTAAAAAGCCAGAGCATGCCGGTATCAGATCTGTTGCTGCAACACAACCACAGATGGTTAATACTTTAGCAAGCAACGCAACCTTACTCAGCCGATTGAATAGTCCAGTTCTTACAACATGTCGAAGTTTAGGAGAAACAAATAAAAATGGTAATGGAATCTCTCAGTTAGCTTCTGTATCACATACTCTTTCAGAACAAAACAAATCATTCAACATTCAGGAGTCAGTGTCAGCTCAGCCTGTAAAACAATCTGTCTTGCAAAAACCACTGATGGCAAATCAGCATACAAAGCAAGCACCTATAATTCTAAATCAGCAAGGATCCAGTTCAGAAATTATTAAACAATTGGCAGCAGCTCAAGTTCTGGGAGCCACTGTTCAACAGAACTCAAGTTTGAACTTGCCAGGTGGAAATAAACTTGTAATGCAAGTACCAGGTCAGGTTGGTCAGTTACAGACTAATGCCTTACCTGTCTGTAGCAATACCCCATTGTTATCGCCCGTTTTATCAGCCACACAGACAAATTCTAACACCTCAATTCAGGATCAGCAAAAGTCTACACAGGGATCATTATTGACAGATAAAGTTATGATTCAAGTCCCAGGACAGTCACAGACAATGTTGTTTATATCACCTCAAAAACAAATTTTGCTTGGATCCCCAGGCCTGCCAAAATCTAATGTAAATAATCTGTCTCAAGGAGTGCCACAGCAGCTACAAACTGTTCGGCAAATTGGTACTCAGAGTAGCACTGTAACAGCTAAAACTCAAACTGTGCTTCAGTCAAATATATCCAAGGCTGAAAAACAAATAGAATTTCCATTTGAAGTGGGACAAAGTGAAAATATCTTTAAGTTTCCTGCTGCCGCAGGAAGTAATTCAGGTCAAACTGTCCAGCAAAGCATTGGCGTATCTCAGCAAAATACTCAAACTAAAGCCACAACTATTATGGTACCTCCAAGCAATAATTCTAGTATTGGATCTGTTAATGCTGTTCCTGCTGTTAAATCTTCTGTGTCTAATCTACAAGCAGCTGTTAGTCCGACTCCAACAAAACCAAATATTAATCAAGGAACTCCACAAAAATTATTTCTATATAATATAAATGGTCAACTGGTTACAGCACAAGGTGTACCAGTAACAGTGGACAACGGCATACTCAAAATATTGCCACAACCAAAGGTTCAAATGTCAAATTTTACGTTGCCAAAGAGTCCTCCTGCAAATTCAAAACCTACTCATGGAAATGTACCAATTTCACCAAAACCAGGACAGGCAACTGTAAACACGCAACAGGCTTATTTAAATGTGCTAACAAGTACAAACAGTAGTGGTATGATATCTCAGTCAAACAAACATCCTGTGAAGGGTCCACAATTACATTCACCAGTGGTCGGCCAGTCCACATCTGCTGTAAGAAGTGTTGGAAATCCTGGACTAGTGACTGGTGTTGGATTAAATTCGGCAAAGTCAGTGGCTAGAAATTTGAATATGAATCTAAATGCGGTGGCCAATGGAAGCAATAGTGCTAATAACAATGTAAAACCAGCTGTACATAATTCTGTAAATATTGGAGAGAATTCTAAACCATCACACAAATTTGTGGTGATGCCAGAGACTGGCGGACAGACACAAATTGTTTTTCCACAGCCAAATGTTCATTCCAATCATTTAAGTAAAACTTTGACAAACAATTTACAAAACCATATGAAACATTCTTCAGTAGTCAATCAAACAGTCAGATGTCCATCCATTAATACTTCAGTGATCAGACACTCATTTGCACAAAGCTCACCCATCACAGTAAATCATTCGAATATTAGCAACTCTTCACAAAATTATTCCAATTCCATTGCCACTAGTTCATCATATGCTAACCATCATAGTAATGTAAATGGACAGAATTCTGTCAATGTAAAGTCTTCTGTTCAGAATAACGGAAAACAAACTGTTAACAGTACTGGGGATGCAGAAGAGGCTGCTCTTAATTTACTGTCATTAGCTAATCAAAGATTTGCATTATAAATTTCTCTGTATCCATTAATACATCTAGATATGGATCTTTGAGAATTCAATATTTAATTCTAAGGCCACTCCAAAATGATCTTTAGTTCTTTGGATTTTGCTGCTCTGATTTTTGGACATGTAAATTTTAAGAAAAATACTTTGGCCACCTCATTTTGCAAAAATCCTGAAAATTTGCTCCAAGTTCTTCATTTTTCAAGAAGTTGAAAATAAAAATTGTTTGCCCGCTCTTAAAATTTGATTTGGATTTTATTTTGAAAAATTTTTGCCACACGTAAATTTGATCTTATTTTTGGCCGAATAAAAAAAATTTGAAGAAAAAAATTAAGAATTAAAATTTTGCTCAATCGCACCTATTTTTACCATCCAAAAATCCAAAGAATGAAAAATTAATTTGGTGCAGCCTAAGGCATCAAAATTTTGAGTCAACAAATTATACTAGCTATCTTGCCAGGTACCCAGTCTCCCTATCCAAGTTTTTTATGTTAACTTGAAATTGCAGGTTATTATTAGTTGTTTGATATTAACACATATTTATCTTCACAGTAAAAAAAAACTTTCTTTAAAATTTCTAAAAACTTTGTGCTATTGGCCAAACTGGGTACTTGGCGAGAAGGCCAGTATATATACACATGTATTTTATGATTATTTATCTGTCTCTTCATAGTTGTATGTACATGTAGTCAAGTACAACATAAAAGTTTTGTTAAACTATATACCAGCTTGAACACGCCTGCTTATCTCTGGCATGCATAACAATTGAATAATATTCTCATTATTATTTTTTATTTGAAGAAATGTGATTTTCTGTAATATTATTTCCTTGCTGTCATTATTTAATTCTAGTTAATTAAATATGAATGAAGCTGAACTAATTTTCAAGCTCTTCATAGCCAATTTTAGTTCAGAATAAATTTTTAAATCATATTTTCTAAAAACAGGAAATATTTCATTGAATCATATTCCCCAAATTTTGAAATTACTGTGCATATTTTACGAATTTGACAATAACCAATTGTTATGAATTGGAGAGATAAGTGGGCATGTTAAAGAAAGGGCCATGAAAAGTTCATTTTGATTTTGTTGCCCAATTATGTAAAGAAAAATTATCCAAAACCAAGTGCTTGAAGATCAGCTGTGGTACATGTATTGAATTTATTATTATTAAATATTCAGTTGAAAATTACTGTAAAGTATCAGTGATTTTTTAAAAGATATGTGAAATTCATAAATGATCTGTTTAGATATTTTATGGTAAAGAGATTGTCAATTCTTTAAAATATAGATTCAAATAAAAATGCAGGAAAGTAACAGAGAATACAAAATATTGATTTTGATGGTGACACTATTAAGATGGGTCATCATAATGTTTTCTATAAATTTAAAAATTTCATTGTCTCATTTGTGTTAAGATATAGCTGTTAAAAATTTACGTTTTAAATTTTAGCCCTTATTTCTACCCAGTTTTCAAACCTATAATAGTGTTTCTGTTTTTTGTTTTTTTTTGTTCAGTTATAAAAGCAAAGTACTGACATGAAGTTTTCATATTTGAATGGAATTCAACTTTTGGGCATTAATCTCAATGTACATATACATGATATAAAAACCAACAGGATAATAATGTAAATATTCACATAATTATTAGTTATAATCTGTTTAATTAGATTGTTAATTTATTTTTATTTATTTTGTACAATTGTACAGTATGTACATCTTTTTCTTTAGTATCAAATAATATTTCCTTTTATTTATGAGAAAACAAAATTCTACTTTATCCTGTTACAATTATGAAAGTCAGAACTTTATTAATTGTTTATGTATAATAAGACTTATAATTAATATCTGATAAAAGCAAAGAGTATAATTTCAACTGATTTTTAATTGTCGTTTTTTTTCCTCTTTGTTAACTGGAAAAATTATGGTTATTAGTTTGTGATAAACAACGGGCAAACAGGCAACTGGGATGGTTGGCGACTTTTCGCAGTTCCAAACAGTGAGGCTTGCTCAGACAGCTTGTTTTTACTGTTAAGTTTTACATTAGTAGTGTTTGTTCTTTATTTAACTTTTACTTGCTCTTAGTCATTTTGTCTAACCTCTTGAACCTGTTGCTTTGTAAGGATAATTGAATATGGATGGATAGATGCCTTAGTTATTGTACAATACTGGATAACTTCAAATCCCCATTTATTGTCAGTACAGGATCTTTTATTTGTGTATTTATGCTTTATTCATTTTTCACGTCCTGATATTAAAAGTATGATTAACTGTCAACAATTTGAATTTACATGAAGGAAATTGAGATGATGGATTTTTTTGTCATTTCCATCTGCAGACTGGACTTTTCTTTTTGCCCAAAGCAAATGTGAAATATTTTCCCCAATTTCACGTATACGTACATGTATAATGCATGGATCAGTATTGGGGTTTGGAGTCCTTGTATTCTTTGTTTTCTTCTATAAAAATTGTACAATGTAAATCTATGGTAGCATATTAATGAGAATGAAAATGAGTCAGATCAGATCTAATTTACTACTTTCTCTCAGAAAAATGTAAAAGCAGAAAATATCAATAAATGTTTGTATTACAATATAGCAATCTCCATTTCAATTCAATCATCCGACTGAATGTTATGTGAAAATGTTGTCATCAGTGTGATTTATTATCCCTTCGATAGATTGCGTTGGGGAGGGGATATAGCGTTTCGTTATGCATGAGTGACTCTGGTTAAGTTTTGCATTAAGGTTCAGTTCTAAGGCACTATATGTTCAAAACATGAAAGAATATGGGATAGGGGATTAGTTGTCATTTATGACTGCTCCAGCTGATCGTTTTAATACTCCTTTGAACATTCAATCCATGCACTGTTAAAAAAAATACTAAAGGAAAAGCTGATTTAATGTGTGCGAATGAGAGTGAAAACCTTTTGTTGATTCATCAGTATTTTATTTTTGTTTGTATAATTCTGTCATATTCATTATGACTATGTGGAGTCCTTAATTAATTTGGAAATTAGTGGTAAATATCATTGAATGTTAAGTTGATACCAGCATTGAAACTTTGTTGAATAAATTTTACTGTTAGGGAGATTTTAAAATGATTTATACAGTCCTACCTTTTTAGCTACATGTAAGTTAACTGTTGCTCTATTTGTACATTTGTACAGAGGACATTATTGTTAATTTTCTGATAAATACTGTCAACTCACAAAATTGAATTGTATGTTTATTATTGTGAATGTTTAAAAGTAGACAATACATTTGTATTACCATTAGATAGCAGAGTGAAGGGTATTACAAAATGCAAATATCAAATATTAGTTATTGTGATTACCATCTTATCACTATTTTTGAATTGATTAGAACATCATATTGTTCTGTATGTTTTCTTACTTTATCAACCAGATATTCATATATTAGTAAACATGTTTAGATGGTGTTACTGATATTGGTGAATATTGTTCTCAGCAGAATGTTATTTTCCACAAGCTTGAAAGGCAAATTGAAAAGGTAATATTATACATTTATTTCCCTTGCATTAGTGAAATATGAAGATTTGTTCACCCGAGGGAAATGTGACTTTTCGAGGGTGAACAAATCATATTTCACTAATGCAAGGGATTTATTCCACTATCCCTAGTGTATTTCGAATAACTGGGATATGATGGTGAAACACGAATCTGAGAGGGAAATACGATGTTTTATTCAATATCACGTGGGAGAGTCTCAACCAATGAAATACGTACATACCTATGAATAAATATATGTAGTGGAATAATAACCAATATTCTTGCATGAACCATTTGAATGTAAAGCAAAACTTGACTAAGGCTGAGAAAATGAAAGATTTAACAAAAAAAGCAGTGTTGCAGAGCTATATCGTTCAATATTTGTCACTAAATCTGGTTTCGTTTTACATGAAATATTGCAGTTCTTTATTTCAATAAAACTTATTTTCAATTTTTAGTTTTAAATTTGCAATCATTTATTGGTGGAGATATAAATTTAAATAAATAACTAAAATGATGTCACTCAGTCAACTTGTGTTTTTTGTAACATAAAAAATGAAATTTGATTTCATTTGTTATAATTTCAGATATAAAACCAATCCTACTTATTTCTCTTGTTTATTCAGTTCTAGTTAAATACAACTATAGCTCCAAAGTCAGCTCCGAACTAGTTTTCAGTCTGTTCCATAGCCAATATTTGTTTGGAACAGATTTTGCAACCATAATTGTGTGTATCTAAATGGGGTAATACACACGCTCCACACAGGAACTATTTGATCAAATCACATTCACCAAATTTTGAAATTACTCAACATATTGTAAAAATTTACCAATAATCAATGCTTATGATTAGAAAGTTGAGTGGGCATGAATAGAAAACATACATTTTCATATTGTTTTGTTTGTGTTATGTACGGAAGATTTTTGAAAATACAAGATATGAGTGTTTGCCATATTTGGTTTTAGTTGTGTATGTTGATTGCAGATTATAAATGATTGTACAAAGAATGTTATTTAAGACTGAAATAGAATATAAATAATCATCTTCAAAACATGTTTGGGTTTTCTTTTTTTATCAAAAATACCTAGAGATGCCTGTAGATGCCTAAAGCCTGGGTGAGCTTTTGCCCTCACTTTGCATCTGTCGTATGTCATCCATCCGTCCTTTAACTTTTCAAATTTAAATCTTCTTCAAAACCCCATGCCCAATTGAAACCAAACTAGGTGGGGATATTCATTGGATGGTCCTCTACAAAGTTTGTTTTTGGATCTGATCCAAAATTCAACATGGCTGCCAGGGCCATTTATGAACTCTGATTGGCTGAAATTTAAAAAATGTTTTTCTCTGAAACTATAAAAGCAATCAAATTGTTATATTGCAGGAATGATTCTTACATGGTCATCTACGAAGTTTATATTTTTCGTGCCGATCTGATATCAAAGATGGCCACCACTGCAGAACACATTTAACATTGAATCATATGGGAAATACATACAAACAGCTTGTCAGAAACTGTTTGACGGAATTATCATATAATGGTCATTAACAAAATTTGTTTTTGGCGCCAATCCGAAATCTTCTCTGAAACTACAAAAGCAATTCAATCATTACATTGCAGGAATGATCCTTACATGGTCCTCTACATTTGGACATTTTTTTGTTTAGTGCCTATATAAATCGGGTGTGCAATACAGGCTCTTCTCAGCCCCTGGTGTTGTCGATGCTATTGTCCATCTCATATTTAAAGACCTTCTGCCTGTTGATATTTATTGTTTACACTAGATCATTACATGTATATCTAGCCCTTTCCAGGTGAACGATGCCTAAAGGCACCATGGCCCTTTCCAGCCGTTTGTATGCCCCTAATCCTCTCCACTGTTATTTGGATACACTTTCTTGGTCTTGATTGCAAGAGAAACATTATAGCTACAGAAGCAGTAACATTTTGGACCCAAATTCACATGTATGAATTAACAGTACCATGCAGAATAGCCTTGGTGCAATCATTTGTCAGAAAGAGTGAATTAAGAGGGAATGGTGGGCTGAATTTTGGGCCACAAATGGAATATTGTGGGGTGGGAAAATTGCAGTACAGGAACAGCATGGGTCATTTAATACTTCGGTGTGTGTGGAATATTTTTTTTTTTTTTTTTTAACTTTTGAGCACCATTAACAGTGCAAAAATGCCTAAAATTGCACTTTTGGCCTCCAAGGACTTCCATACATCGATCCTACAACACAATTTTTATTGTTTTACCTCTTGATAGGAAGAATGGAAAGATGACAGCCCACTCTTAACATGTGCATTACTAGGTATGTGGGGCCTTCACTCTGGTTTCCATGGCAATGGCAATTGAAAGTTCCCAAAATCAGCAAAAATAGGCATATTTGGGGAGGGCTTTTTTACTTCTCTAACATAAAGGCATGGATGCATTTCAGTCAGCTACGGTGCTTTCAGCAAAAAAAAAATTTAACGGGTTTAGACCGACTGTGCTTGTACCCAGTATGCAAACATTGGTTAAAAAGTTCAAATCACAAAATCTAATTTTTTATTTTTAGATTTTTGTTTTAACACAGTATTTATATCACATTAACACGAATAAAATGTCAAGGCAACAAAAAATTAAAATATTAAGTTAATCATTTATCCCACTGACCATTACTCATCAGCTTTCGATAACACACAAGAAGCTGAGTGACAGAAAACACAATTTTCCTTCGTCACTGTTCGAAGCCAACCAACCATCTGCCTAGCTCAATTCTGATTGATAAATATACATGTATTACTAACTCTACACAAGAGACATGATAAAACACCAACATTTATACAGTGACAGGGTGACAATTTGATCATTTACATGTATATTAAGCTTCTGTAGATGTATTATGCTATGAAAGATCAAATCTTGGAGAACATTTAAGAACACAAGTGATTGTCTAAATGAAAAACAAAGAATACACTGTATATGGGCATTATACTTAGAAATGTTGCATAGACTTGAAATTAAATGGAATAATGTTTTCCTTATAACAATATAACTCAGCTTTCATAAAAGTCACCCATAAACTTTTTGTCCATGAGTGAAGAAAATTCCTTTAAAGAATTCTTTCCATTCAATATTGACTAATATGTAATACTTCCTAAAAATAGGTTATATTGTATAACCTGTTCCAAAACTGAAAATGCTTCAATAATTAAAGGTTGTATTTTTGTTGCATATTTAGCATCCTTGTAAAGAGAAAAACAAATGCCAACAAGAATGAACAGTTACACAGTTATATGTTTAGATTAGTAGAAATTGCTGTAATAACATACAAGAAATAGCAAATGAAAATGGTTATGTAAATCTTTTTCTTTCTTCAGACAGACATGTACCTACATGTACAATGTACACTGAGGTATAACGTTAAGTTACATATACCGTCTTTTGGTGTGTATTACGTGCACTTTTTTACCCTCAAATACGTTTTTGATAAGGGAGTTGCGTACTATACATGCCAATACAAGTTCTTAGTATCTTTTGTTGTTCGATATTTTCCGAGATTTTCGAATCTGAAATCCCATTTTCCACACTGTCTCAGCTTAGAAGTTTCTTTTAGTCATTACTTACTTTTATAATTGTGATCTTACAGGGAATAGAGATGATATATCAATGTATCAGGTGATCATGTGCCATGTGACTGTAATCCTTGTAAAGCGGTGATTTTATGTCAGCTGATTTAACATCTCTTTGAACCTCAGACTGTTTAGATATAATTTAAACGAAATAGTTTTTGAAGATGTTTTTTTAAATTTTTATTTCTTTATTTATTGATATTGGAGTCTGTTTCGCATTTGCAGTATTCCTACTATGTTTTAAATTTATGCACCATTCCTATGCTTCCTGCTCTTCAAAACGTGTTTGTTGTACGTGAATATTTATTGAAATTTACGAATTTATTGCCGAATTCTTTATTGTGGAACACATTTTTCTATTCAAACCCCGACGGACTTCAATTTGCAGCAGAAAAAAATCACGTTTCAATGGGAACCTTATTGATTTTAAATTTTTTTCCCCTCCATTTTCAAGGGCCAAGAAGGGGGTGCGTGTAATACATAAGAGCGTTTAATACACACCACAAGACCGTACACATCTGGAACTTAAAATGAAAATTGATGAAACTGAACCTGAATTATTCTTCATCGAAAATATGCATCTGATTAACAAATTCAACTGATGTTGGATTATATTTCCATTATTTTTTTCATAACTTTTGCTACCGCACAAAATAATAATATACAAATAAGTCCATTTGTCAAAATATTGTCCTTTTACACTATGTATTTGTTATATATTACTTCAATCAAATATGAATGAGATAACATACTAAAATATCTTTATCAAGGGTAATAAATATTCGTGTAAAATTTTAGCTTCATAGCTTTATATAATATATACTTGACAAGATACTGCTATAAAATAAAAATTCATTCACAAATAACAACTTATACACAAACATTTGAGATTTAATGCATAAAGAAAACAAAAACATTGATATAATTTTTATGTAAACATAAAAAAACATACAGGTACAATGTATACATACAACTGTGACACTACACATAGTTATATAAATAACTTTAATATTTAAAAGATCAAATTTGTTAACAGATCTGTAACAATTTTTTTGTATTTTAAAATCAATGAGCATTACTTTGTTCAATTCATTACATAGAACTTATCATCAAAGATTTGCCTTACAAAAGAAATAAGATCAGAAATCTTCAAGTAATAGATGAGTTCATATAATTTTTATCACAGAGGTCAGTGGTTATTTCAGCACAATAATAAACACATGTACATTTAGTATAGTTGGATTTCTATGTAAATATCATGTATATAAAATAACAACAATCACATACTGTAAATACTAACATCTACATAATAAAACAACTGTCAGAACTAGAAATACTATGAACAAAAAAATTTACATTATGATATACATTCTACATCTACTGGAGTGGAGATCACTCCAAGATATTAAAAATAAAAAGTGTTCATCCGCTTCTAAAATTCAGTAAAATATAGTTATTTTTGCAATATATATGTTCAAATTTTGTGTCGCACCTAAATTTGGTCTTTGACTGAAAAAAAAATTGTCATTAAGAAAAAAAAATTAAAATAAAAAATTCACTTGCTCGCACCTATTTTTGCCTTTATAAAAAATCCAAAGAACTAAAAATCAATTTGGTGTGGCCTTACCCATAGAATTACATTTTTTACCCTCTGATCCCAAATCTTTTATCTTAATTTTATGACAAAGTGTACATCATAAACAGCCAAGTGAGAGATCATTATGAAATTTTTATATTTCTTTATGGCTTTTGAAACACAAATCAAATTGTTCTACGTCTTATTTTAAGAACTTATATTTCAAACATATGATTATTTTTGTTAGTTTGGTCAGGAATCTAAATCTTCTCAAACTATAACAAAATTTTCTGAAACATGACACATTAAAATATGGTGTGTCGTATTTTTTTGAAATTGCTTCAAGAATCTCTATTTATTTTATTTTTTACGTGTTTATTTGAGAATATTGTAAGTCTATTCTAATAATAATTTCTATAATCAAAAGATGTAATATTGCACTCTTTGAGCATTCTTTTGCTAGAAATAAACAATCAACACCTATGCTAGGTAAGAGTAAATAGTTCTGAGAAAATTTATATTTTTGGGGAGGGAGTATTTTGTTTACCTAAATAATAATTAAGACCTAATATCAGTTTTGGGGAAAAGTGTTAAACAACAAATTTAATCTGAAAAATAGTTTTTGGTTCCCCCATGTGTCTGCAACATTTTTGCATTCATTTTTGAATGCATTTATCTGTGAAATAAGAATTTCTTAATTGCAAATAAATTCAGCATTTAAGTTGTATTAAGACAGTTATAAAAAGCATAACCAAGGTTTTTGTCACTCTGCTGTTTTCATAGATAGCATCTAGATATACATACATACGTGTAATTTAATGTCTGACTACTTACATATAAGTTACATGTATTCTAGTCAGCTGTAAAGGAAATCATTTACATTTCAAAATTTAGTGAACTGTGGAAAATATTTTGAAAACTGTACAACAAAAGTCAGTACACATCAGTAGCAAAGTATTTTTAGTCTATAACATTTCAATTTGTGAAATTTTTTTGAATGTCAAGATGACCTGTCCCACATTTCACTAGATTATAATTAACACTCCTATCTCTTCTAAAGATTTATAGAATATAATAAGCAATTTTTACTTGAGTGTACAATAAATAAAATAAAAACTGTTCTTAAAAGATGCTATCAGTTCTCTACATAATATTCAAGGTTTTTCAATTATTTTTGTAATTTTACCAAATCACAAATCTGTCCCATCTTACATGGAAGAAAGGAACCCTACATCCAATAGGGAAATTAAACTATATAAACATGCATGATAACAAGCAAACAAAAATTTCTCCATCAGCAAAAATAATCTTAGCAAAAAAATAATGGTCAGAAACAAAAACTTCTTAAAAATAAAGGGATATGCTGAGCACAGCATGATATGACCGCAACATGTCAAAAGGTAAAGAATTAAAGTAAATGTGGACATATTATTAAGCTTTAATACCCAATTAAGCGCTTGATAGTATATATATATTCTCCTTCAGGTACATATATGAGTGAGTTATTGAATTTCTCCACCCTAGATAGTTAAATTTTTTAGTTTGAACACGAAAATTTTCGTGGAAACCTAACTGTCTACAGAAGCCGCCAAGGACAACATGCTCATACCATAATACATCTGAAGAAATTTGCGATCATGTAAAAGCATAAATTTAATGCCAGAAACAATAATACATCTGAAGAAATTTGCGATCATGTAAAAACATAAATTTAATGCCAGAAACAAAACAAATAATGTCTTATGCAAAAGAACAACACAAAATTCCTACAATATACTACATCTTGTATGGAACTCTCAATTTTCCTCACATTTTATGTATTTATGAACTATGAAGGAGATGTCAATCAGTAAAGTATGAAATGTACTCAAGATCTTCGAAAGAACCAAAAAGTCTAACCCAACAATGATTATCTTATAAAATTAGAAATTAGGCTGTTGACATTAAATATGGAAATAAGATCATTAAATTTCCTGCAGCATTTTCCAAACAAGAATACTTATACAGCTATTTCATGACCAGAATTTAGAGAACAAAAATTACTCTGATGAATCTTTTCGACCTGTTCTATGACGGACACCTGACTCTTCCTCTTCTTGTTTATCTTTTATAATCTCCTCTGTATCTTTGATATCCTCATTTACTCCTGCATTTAGTTCTTTGTTTTGATCATTATTGTCCTCTTTTTTATCTGTCTGTGTGTCCTCTTCTGTTTCTAATGCTTTTATATTCTCCACTTCTGAAGAGTTCTTTTCTTTATTTTGATCAACAACCTCGTAACTACTTAAATCTGGACTAGAATCACTGGAATTATTACCACTGCTTTTAACCTGCAAAATATGCAGCTTTCAAATTACCTGTTAAAATTAACAATGTTTTCTTTTTCTATGAGAATGGATATTAAATATGGTAATCAATGGAAATGTCTGTTTATGTAAACAAAGGTCTTTTTAAGCGTTGGATATTCTGTTTGAATCATGAATATAATTTGCATTCAAAAGATCATTTAAAATGTACTATCTAAACTATGTACCATCCAACCAAATTTTTCTGTTCTAGCAAGCAGTCAACTTGTTGGTAATCATACTGTATTGGCTTTTATAGTTTTCTTTATACACCAGAGTGTCAGGATAGATAAGGGGGAGATTTGGTTGTCTGTACCAAGTCAGACTATCATGACTCTCTGTTGTGTTAACGTTTGTGTTTTGTGCTCTTTTATGTTATATTTTGTCCAGGGTTCTGTTTGTTAGGTAGCGCTGTTTTATTGGCATGTCACTGTTCAACTTTCCAGTTATCTATTTTGTTGTTTATGGATTGAGATGCTCTTAACATTTACTTCATAGCGTGAGATAATATTGAATGCACACATGTATATTGAAAATACTATGTCTTGCACTTTCTTTCATAACCTACTTGTACATTCTGAAAAAAGATTCATTGAAAATCAGTTCAACAATATCTTGTAACAAAGTATTAAGTTTTTGTTCTGTTAAAGTTTTGTGAAGGCCAGCAAAAATAATCTGTTTATTTTGTTTTGTTTTACCCTGTCTTCAGGCTTGACTTCACTAGCCACAGTGCTGACTTTTGATGTCACATGTTGCATGGCATTCAATATTTTAGACATCTGTTTCTCTGTCTCTTCAAGTCTTCTTTGCAATTCTCTCATTTCTTCCGCAGCTGAAATGAATTTTTGTTTGAATAATGAAAACAAATTGACAAAAATAAAATCAACCTCACTGAAATAAAGTTTTCTTAGCAAGAGAATCTAAACTGAAGATTTACACAACTTTACACAAGATATCATTTTAAACTGTAGGTTGAAGAAAATCTTTGCAGATAAAAATTCCAAGATAGATATACACCGCCTACCACTATTCACATTTTTCCAACAACACAACAAAAGATGCATTACAGGAAACAACAACTGAATTAAAATTTCACAATAATTCTGTCAATCTTATTTTCTAATATAAGTAGTCATCTATATTCTAGTATATCTTTATTGAATGTACATACATGTTTGTATGTAAACTACACAATTTCCTAAAGAATAAACACACGGTGCACCCCTCTGATTCCTGAATAGGTATGTTTTAAATACAGTAAAAACACATTTTAATACAAATATCGAAGCCTGAATTAATTCATAGTGCATTGAAGGGGAAAAGGAACTAATAAATGTCTTCACAAGGTATTAGCTAATGGAATAATAGATAAATTCTTTTAAAAAGTTGACATTAGCTTGTTTGCCCTACCAGACTTGAAAAACGCATTAAAGTGCCTTTAATCCTAAATTATGCCCTTATAATCTTAAATCCTAGCTCGAACACTGACACTGTAGTAATTTTATTATGTATTTGATACATTTTAAGTCCACTATTCCTCATCCTTTTCCTTCCTGTTCTATCAACTTTGTCTTTAATCAATTCTAAATTATAACCTTTTTGACAAATTTGGGATTTTAGTGTTTACTGCAGCTAAAAACCAACAACATTAAAAATATACCTACATATATTGGGATCTACATTAGAAGCTTTGTCCAATAAATCTTCCAGTCCTTTCAGTTTGTTCTCATTTTCTGGTTCTTCCTGATGCTGTATTCTCACTGACTCATCTTCTTGTTGATTATAAGACAAACCTCGCCTTCGATATCCTGGATCTTCATCTTTGTCTTTCCTACCAAATACCTGCACATAAAATATAAACACGAGTAAGGTTTCAGCAGAATTTTGTATACACAGGTATTTTGTCATGCTCTAGAAGTCTCCCTGATGTTTAATTTAATCTCTGACAAGAACTTTTGCTTGTTTGATGTGTGCTGTAATATTTTCTGTCATGAAAAAAAAAGTTCTCTGTACATTTGACAACGAAAAAAACTTTCTTGTACAAGAAAAATTTCTTTTAACAACTACATCATATTTGACCATTTTTTATTTGTACAATAATAAGTTATATCTATTTTTGACATAAATATACCTTGACTAGAGTATAAATAAGATATCCAATGATACCAAAGGCATAAACAGGAAGTATCATTCCCATCATTCCTCCTCTACCAGATGAGCCTTGCTTTTGTTTGTTCATTTCTGCAGCTGCCCTCATCCCTGGATGAGGTCCTGGCTAAAAAAAAAGACAGCTAGATACAGGTACATGTATAAAGTAATATAACCTTTTATAAACAGTTTTTAGGACCTGTTTCTGTATTGTTACGAATCAAAATTTATATCTAAAATCAGCAAAGACCCAACAAACCAACATTTGATACAAAAATTTAATAACACTTTTAGATATTTGGATGATATTTTGGCTGTCAATAATGCCGACTTCAGTATGTTAACTAAAGAGATTTATCCTGTTGAATTTACTTTAAATAAAGCTAATACTAACAATGAACACTGCCCTTTCCTGAATCTTGATATATATATCTCTAATGGGAAGCTTGATACTAAAATTTAAGATAAGAGAGATGATTTTCATTTCCTATTGTTAATTAACCGTTTTTAGATGGTGACTTTATTTCCCTTGGCACCATCGTATGGTGTTTATATATCTCAACTTGTTCGATTCGCTCATGTATGTAACATTTGTAATTGATTTTAACGAAAGAAATCTCTGTATTACTGAAAAGTTATTTATTACGCCAGGGATTTCAATATAACAAACTTGTCAAAACATTTAAACAAGGGACATAGTTACGATACTGTTGTCAAGTCATTAAAAATGGCATTTTTTGGAATTAATATTGATTCACTCATAGGGTCTTTGCATCGGATATAAACACATTTATTCTAATATCAGATGTTGGCATGATACAGATTATGTTCTTCTCGTATAATTTATGACGGCATGATACTAAATCCCTAACGGGAAGGATTGTGGCTGATTTTCTATATGATATAGACATAATCTTTTGATCAGTTTAATTGAGGTCTGGAGCTGGCATGTCAGTAACTGCTAGTAGTCCTTTGTTAATATATATTGTTCATTGTCATTTTGCTTAGTTTCTTCTGTTGTCCTTTTTTAACATCGGACTTGGACAACTTTAGAACTGAGTTTACTGTGTGTATTGCTGTGTGTTTGTTTATTCCACATTGGCTAGAGGTATATGGGGAGGGTTGAGATGTCACAAAACATGTTTAACCCCGTCCTTTTTGGCGCCTGTCCCAAGTCAGGAACCTCTAGCCTTTGTTAGTCTTGTGTGTTCTTTCAATTTTGCTCGGTGGCCGAGTGGTCTAGGTAGTTCGTCATGACTACAAGTGATCACTAGCCTGTCAACGCTGAGGTTGTGAGTTCAAATCTCACCTGTGGCGGGGTGTGTTCGACTCCGATCTTAATTGACAAGGATTGCCAATTTTCCTACCGAAGGTCGGTGGTTCTCCCCAGGTACTCCGGCTTCCTCCACCAATAAAAACTGGCCGCCGCGAAATAGCCAAATGTGCTGAAAACGACGTAAAACCCCAACTAAACAAACAAACAAATCTTTCAATTTTGGTTCATTTTTTATGTTTCGGAGTTTAGTGTGCCATCCATTTTGCCAAACTAGTATACATTATTATTTAGGGGCCAGTTGAAGCCGGCCTTCGGGTGCAGAATTTTCTCGCTGCGTTGAAACCCATTGGTAGCCTTGAGCTGTTTTCTGATCTTTGGTCTGGTTGTTATCTGTTTGACACATTCCCTGTATCCATTCTCTATTCTAGTGCTAAAATGCATGTAATTGCTGACAATACAAACAATTTTCTAAATGGACTTAACACAAATTATCAAATTTATTACAGAATATATTACAACAAAAAATAAGAAATAAGGCATAAAATAACATGATATTCAATTCTGCAGTATATGCACATGTGAAACTTTCTGAAAGGAACCATTTTTTTGTTTGTAATACTTGTTGTTGCAGCTTGACGTGCCTCAAGTACTCTAATAATACTTACTCGTAAATGTTTTTTTATATCATCATGACCTCCACCTGGCCTTGGTTGGTGATGGTGTGGATGGGCTACAATTAAAATAAACATGTACTTTCCATATTTGTCCAATTTTGATTAAGAAATAATTCATGGTGGCTTCAAAATATTCTGATTTTACCAAAGGTAGGTCCTTTATGCCAAATATTTGCCACGGGCAACAGCGAAATGCCGCAACATTGGTATTCAGACATGCAGATGCCATTACACAATGGAAATTATACTATGACGCCAATAAAACTTGTGGGAAACTTCACTATGATGTTGCCAAGCAAGCCATCTGTCGTCTGTGACGTTAGAATAAAAATATCCATATTTTACCACAGATGTAGACCAAAAGCGTTTGAAGCAGGTCATAGAATATTGATAAAAAAATACATAAAGCCCCAGTGAGCATTACAGGTGTGTTTCGTTGTGATTTGCATTACAAAAATTGTATCATGGAGCAATTTTCTTCTCTGAACAGTGGTACTATTTTCATAAAGGAAGACTAGTAATTCAAATGGTGAAAATCTAGTTTATCAGTTACACTTTATTAAATTGAACTACTGTGTGTTTTTTTTGGGGAATATCTCAAACATTGCTTTGAAATGAAAGTTAAAGGTATTACATCACCTTTTGTTTCACAATATTCGTTACAAATTAATGTCTTTTCCACCACTGAAATGTCCCAAATATTTTAAGAGAGCTGAATTTCCAATTTTTGTGTGTATATCATTGAATTTTGCATCATGTATGACATTACCACAAACAAATGTGTCATTGCAGAATATGTGCATGTTTGATCCATGTGAACTTTTAGGACTTGCCAAACTGCTGTTTTAAAAGTACAGAGCATGGATGAAGTCCAGAGTTTGACATCAGTTAACTGTCTTAGTTTCTCTTACGACCCACACACCATGCTTATTTGATTCACAATTATTTATTTATGCTTTCTTCCAGGCAGAAAAATATACGGTAATATTTCTGGAAAATTCATTGCGATCAACTGCTTTTTGACAATTTGGGGATTTATTTCGCTGTTTACGTCTAGGTAAAATTCACATGCATTTGCTGGGTTTCATGCTCTTTCATAACTTAATATTATGTTAAAATCTTACTGTTATGAGATTGTAATTATTATATTATTTATCTTGGCCTAATTTGTTTTGCGTAGTCTTATAACATGTATAATATGTTTACATAATATTTATAGTTGTTTACCAAATAATGTTATAACTGCGCAGTTTAGAAATCACTGGAACAATAATAGATACTGATGGAATGACTAGAACTTTCTATTTGACTTACGTAATAATTCTGGTGTGATTCGAACTTCTACCGTATTCCAGAAGTTTCCGTTCTACAGTATATATACGGACGAGAAAGTTAGACTTTCAGAGCGGAACGTATTGGACCAGACATTCTTGTGTTCTCAGCTGTTGGATTTATTTAATACGTTTCACACATCATCCTTGACATACTTTTATTTACGTTACATCATACTAGATTGTGACCGATTGGATATAATATTCCGTTTGGATTCCTGCAACAGTGACGAGAATAATTCCGGATTAGGAAAAGACGAAGGATTTTAAACAGTTAAGTTGACCTTTTAGTTTTGTGTAATATTTTTTGTAAACTTGTATATAATAAATCTTGTTAAATTTTATTATTGATTTGTGTCTTTTGTTGGCTACAATTTAAAGGTGATTTCGGCTGTAACACTTACACTCTGTGTATTTCTCTTTCTTGAGATATTTACATCCAAGTACAAAATGTACACACGTTCAACAAAAATTGACGTTGCTAACCAAGAGCAGGCTGGTTAGAAATTATCTGGTGAACGTGGAGAAGTAAAAACTTATTTTCAAGTAATAACAAGCCATATTATATATACTCCTTCTTAGTTTTCTATTTACATGGTAGAGGGCATATATCGGTAAAGTGAATGAATATAGGTACAGGGCTCACCACACTTGAAAATAACAGGGAGACTCAGAGTCTCCCTCAGGGTAGCAACAGGGAGATTTCAGGGCATGACAGGGAGACTTTCAAGTCTACCAGGGAGACTGTTTTTTTTCCCCCAATTCGTCGCCTGTCAAGTAAATACCTGTTATTTTGTGTCTTATAGTGTATACTATACATTCCTTTATTGTGTTTTATCCTGCATTGTTTGAGATTTTATCTACATTTACTCCATATCCTTCCATTTTAGTCATAATCTGAGATTTTGTCTCATGTGCATTTAATCAATATCCTTTGTCAGAGATTGTGAGTTTGTCTTATGTACATTTGATTTGTATACTTAGAGATGTTTAATACTTTTTTACTATTTTTGCAGGTTTCCTCTACAGCCATGATGATATCTTGTAATAAACTTATTAATTTATATTTGAAATGAATAAAACTCAATTTCTGATTTTCTTATTTTATTTATTTGATATTTGAATCCAGCATAACAGACATAATAAATATATGTCTAAACAGGGTTCTCACTAAGAATTTTTCAGAATGGTGAGTCCCAGTCCCAGGACTCATCATCACTTTTTTAACGTACATTGCTGCATGATTTTGACCATGGTAGGCCTATTGTACTATTGTTACAGTTTAATTAAAATCATGTGCTGCCTTAAAATACTGACGAATATAATTTGAAAAAAAAAAGAAAAAAAAAGGAAATTATGCAGTGGTACTCCGAACTTGGAAGAAAATTTCTGTTACAGATATGAGCAAAAATATTTGTACCTTTTGACACAACTTATTTATTATTGCCATTTTATTTTTTAATATTTATTTATCTATAATCTTTACTATTATTTTTTCTCAAACATACTCTTAAAATCCATTCACCTTGCTTGAACACCTTAATAATCAATACATGTATTGACAAAATTTCCATTTGTGCATAGATATGTCAAAATCCGCTAAATTTATTTTTTAAAAAGGTCTACATATTGTTACCAGTCGGTAAAAAACACCGTGACCAATGAAAAATCAAGAGAATTCTGATTGCCGCCATTTTCTAGCTTACTTTTTGTCGTTTCTTTCCCCTTCCCCTTTGATCTCCAAGAAAACAAAAAATGGCGGCAAAATGGGGGCTCGAGATTTCTAATGAAAATAACGGTCTTCAGACGCAGCTGATTACGTACGTTGTTTGGAGGCGCCTTACTTAAAAACACAGGGCGACTCATTTGTCGCTCTGTAGCCGATGACAGGGCGACATTGGCGAGCATTAGGCGACTTAATCGCCCTAATCGCCCAGTTTGGTGACCCCTAAGGTACTTCTTTTGTACTTATGATTCATTTAGTTTATACTTCGTAAGCAGTAAAAAATGGTCAATGATACATGCTATAAAATCTTACTGAAAAAAAATGAATAAGAAAACTTATTATATCCACATCGTTTCAATACATATACATGTATTTTTAGGAAAAAACTATATGTATAGTCCTTTTTAGGTTGAACTGTCACTCCTACAAGGCATCATTTATGTTTTCATCTACGCTTTTGCTGGGCAGATTGAACGTTGTGCAAAAATTAGAATTTTAATTTATTGGTCTAGAGGTCTATTCCCAAACATCATACAAAGTTGTTTCTGGAAAGAAAGCAAGCGTAGATATAAAATCCACCTGTTTTGTAAGGAAAGAGGCCAAATCGTCAACTAAATATACCGAGGACGATGTAGTCAAAATTGCTAGAGTTTTTTTATTGATGGCATATTTGCACAGTGTGGTCGGTGTTTTTTTTTTTCAACAGACAAATGGCATCCATATGGGATCCAATTGTGGTCCCCAATCTGTACACTCTTATAAAGCTGATCAATTTCATGTAAAGCCTTGAGAAGAAATTAAAAGATTTTGACAGAATATAAAGGTACAAATGAGCGTTAAACCAAGTCAATGTCAACGTAATCATCGAAATTTATCGCCAAATCATCAGTTAGCTGTTGATCGCAATGAACTTCTATGGAAATATTGCTAAATATTCGACAAGAGCAGAGATCTATAAATTTATTAATAACTAACATGAAAGAGGATTCAATGCTGATAACATCATTTATACAAAATGATAAAATGTGAATGATAAAAAAATGTTTTACCTATATATTTGTTTTCTGCTCCTACGCTTGCATATCATTCTGTGTTCGGCATATCAGTATGCATAGCATATTATAAGATAATCATAATTCATACACAAATCATAAGATAAGCCTTAAGGTGTATGTACTATTTATCACTCAAATAAAACTCCTATATAATTGTGTATTATTCTTAAAGTGTTGTCGGTTAATTCGATAATGCAAAATTTTTATACATGCCCATATTGGGCCTTGGTTGGGGAAATAAAAGTTATATTATAATCTGTTTCATCTTTATGAACTCACTTTGAAAATTGTCTGATTTCTGTTTTGGCTGGGACAAGCCAAACATCCTCATTACTATTGGATGGAAAAACTTGGGATATAGTGCTGAAAAGCATGCTATAATTATAACAACAGTCACAACAAGTCTGACTGTGCCAGTGCCTGATTGCTGGCTAGGGGCAGCCTTTTTAGTTGCAACTTTTTCCATCTCTAGAACTGACTCACTCGGAATGTCAACAAAAAAAATCTCGTTCTCGTTAACCAGTCATGTGATCAATCAATATTACAGCTAATTACAATATTAAAGATCTGTATTTATTTTCTCATTAAGCGTGAAGTTATAAAACTTAGGCTTTTAAACTAATCCAGACATGTTCTCATAATCTCTCTTTACCATAAATTAGTTGTTCAGAGGTGTGGATCGTACGTGATCTCGTTTGTCAAACAAAATGGCGCTTTCCTTAAAAGAACTTGCATCTCTTCTTAGGTTATTTCTTGATATACTTTGTTTATTCACAAGAATAATGCATTTCTTTAAAAATTCACTCATTGTATATCTATGAAAGAATGTAACATGTTATCAAATAGTGTCGTTAATAACAAAAACTATCAGAAATTTGATATTTTAACGGTGGTACAACTCAAGGGAGACAATTCCAATATTTTACATGTTTGTTAATGAAATATTCCTCTTGTTTGAATGAAATTATAACAGAAATCCACAGAAATTATATAGTAAATATTAATTAAGAAGTGATTTATTAATGTCATACAATATTGGTTTTTTAACAAGGGTAGGCATTTTACCCATGCTAAAATGTTATAATTTATAGTATTATTATTATAATATTATTACATGACCATATTTTTTCTATTATCTGATTGGCTGAGAAACGTGTAAAAGGTCTTGAGTACTGATGATAGTAACTTAGAAGTATCTAAATTTATTGCAATAATTCCGCTTGCACGGTTATAGGATTAAAATTGATCCTAATCGGTCAAGCGAAATGTGATAGTGACCGATTTGTTCATTAAATGGAAAGTGAAAGTACAGTTCTCCCATTCATGTAATAAAACAATTACTGACTATGTAATATGTCGCTATTGGGATTAATCAACCCTTGAAAATGTATATTCACCTGGTCTAAAGGCTCAGTGAATATTAAATTTTCTCGGGTTGATAAATCCTGATAGCGACCAATTTCAAAGTCAGTAATTGTATAATATTAAATCGGTGTTTTGATATTGATCCTGTATGATGACATAGTACAGTCATATTAGGTCGAGTATAGCTTTACCAGACAGGTTTTACTGTATTTCAACACATTGGTTAATAAATATATATATATATACTCCCTTCTCATTGTATCTTTGGTTCCATTGTATGTGTTATTCACTATTTTAACCATAGTTAACAGACAGATGATGATTTGATTTTTGGTACATTGTAGTTCGTATTCATGAAAAGTGGCAAAGTAAAGTTTTCCACTTTTCTCCATTGTTAAATGGTGAATTTAATTACTCGTATTTTGGTGCACAGACATTTTGGCCAGGACATTTATGCCAATTTGTTTTTCAAGGTGGACGTCTCAGCCAAATTTTCTTATGAAGTGTATATTGTGATACCTAGGACATTTCTGACATTTTTTATGAGGTTAATATATTGTGTTACCTTTGACACTTTTTGCTGAGCTTGTGTATGTTTATGCATAAGAAGCCATTCAAATATATGTAAAGTTTTAAAATATAAAAATAACAGCCAAAAATGTTAAAAACAATAGATGTATGGTGATGATGGCTTTTGATGTTTGCCTCTATTGTTTTTTCCATTTAATTAATTGATATTTATTATCTTAATCTGCTGTTGATTAATAATAATTATCAGTTTTGAGAAAAATTTTAGTTAGAATAATTAATTCATTCTATAATTATCTAACTTTTAAATATATCAAGTGGATTAAAAAATAATAATTAAATTAACAAACATTTGAAACAATTATTTTCACAACAATTTTAGTTAAATTTTTTAATTAAAAGAATAAGCAAAATAAAACAAAAAATTAAATATAATTGCATTACATTAATATTACTAATTTTGTTTATAGATATTAAGATTATTTAAGATTATAAAATTTGGCCGAAGCATCCGTTGTCCTAAATGTCCTAGGCCGAAATGTCCTAGTCCAAATTGTCCTAGTCTAAAACTTCCTAGGCCGAAACGTCCTACATTCGGTATTTTGTAATTGTAGTATTAGCAAGTTAAAATTTATCACTGATGAAAAGTCATATATTTTACAGTGTATTGTCAGAAGATGCTACCCAGACACAGACATTTGAGGGACTGGCTGCTGGCTTTCATCATTACTTTACGAAACAAGACCATTATAAAGTAGGATCTGCATTGGTAAGCTTGCATTCATAAATACAGTGTCTTATTAGCTCACCTGGCCTAAAAGGCCATGTGAGCTTTTGCCATCACTTGGCGTCCGTCGTCATCCATCGTTAACTTTTTCAAAAATCTTCTCCTCTGAAACCGCTGCGCAGATTGGATCGAGGCTTCATAGGAATGATGTATGACATGTCCTCCACAAACTATCCTCATTTTATATTGATCCAATGAAATACATGGCCACTGTTGCTAAAAATAGAACATAGAGGTAAATTGCTGTTTTTTGCTAATAACTCAAAAACCGTTACAGATATCGAAAATCTGACATGAGGTAAAATTAATTAGCATGACAAGATCTACCTACCCTGAAATTTTGAAGGAAATCCCAAAACCCATTTAGGAGTTATTGCCCTTTTTACGTCAAATTTTCAAAATTTAACATTTTTCGTCATTTATCTCCAAAACTATTTGAGATAGAAGTGAAATGTAAATTTGAAAAATGTTTGCCATGTTGAGATCTACATACCCTGAAATTTTAAAGGAAATCCCAAAACCCATTTAGAAGTTATTGCCCTTTTTTGTCAAATAAATTTTCCCTGAACAATTGAACCAATTGCAACAAACTTGGTGAAATAGTTGATTAATTGTCCAATGAAAACCAGACTCCAGGTGAGCGATACAGGCTCTGGTGAGCCTCTTGTTTGATCATTATTAGGGCTCATATTTTAAATCCATGTACTAAATGTAGATTAGCAACAGGCAGAAGTAATATAAATGGAGATGTAAAAAAAGGTAGATTTTAAAAAATGTAAGGATATGGGTTAAGAGTCTTTGAGACAAAATTGTAAGATTGTAGATAATATTATATCATATATTTAGAGTAAATACATGCATTTTTAATATGCATTATACATGACTTCGCAAGACCTGTATCACCTAACCTATATCACATACCCTATATCGCACACCTACCCAGTATTTCTTCTGAAAAATCCTGAGAAAAAAAATTATCCCACCAAAAATTGGAACTTTTCAGTTGATAATATCTCAGAAACAAGAACACAAACATATACTTTTTTGTTTATAATTTTAAAGCATTTCACATTCACTTGTAAAAAATCTATAATTTAGGAAAACGTTATTATTTTGAACTTCAGCAGCGATTATCCTTAACTGAATACACATATTTCAGCTATCCATAATAGATAATTACCGATTCTACAATTTCTATTGACTAGTAAATTTAAATATCTATTAATTACAATGCAAACAGAAGGACTTGAATGTTGTCAAATACTTCTTTATTGCAAATCGACTTATAATTATGATGACGCTGCGGTGTTACTAATCAAGTTGCTGCGGTCAATTAAGACGATGCGGTGAATGACAACTTCAAAGGGAAGGCCCTACAGTCCCTCAGTGCCATATGGGGCTGGGAGAACGCTTAAACCTATATTACATTTATAACAACCCTCGTCCAATATCGCACCTTGCGCCACAGGCCCTCAGGTAATATTAGGTATTCGGGTTAATATAACATGTGATGTATTATTCTCCATATAATCATGGACATTTATTACATGTTACTAACAGGAAGGTCATATCAATATCAACCATGTATCACATCCCAGTTAATCATATGACCTGTATCATTATTCATGGTGATCAGTAGGAACAGTCACATTCAGAATATGATTACAGAATATAAGATGGGTTGATATGGATGCATTGAATTGATATGGGGACAGTGTGAAAAAACCTGTATGATATTCTGTATATATTAATAAATTTTTACATAATATAAAAGATGATATTAATGAGAATGTGTCTTTCACAACACTTTAGATTTAAAAAAAAAAAATGATACCCAAACATTTGTATATTTTCAGGTGCTGTTACTACAGAACAGAGATCTACTGCCGCACCCATCACAAAAGCTTGCAGCTGTATTTCTTCTTTATGAAATGTACCGGACAGATCCTATTGCAGCTAACCCATTTGCAACAGTTTTTGTTCATTTATTGGTATATATTTAGAATTTTAAAGTTTTGCTAAAAATAAAAAAAAAATAGTGCTTTTAGTATATGCAAGATAAAATGTTTTGGTAATATGAAATGTTTTTTTTCACAAAAAGATTAACAAAAAAGAAATGGGGATATTTTTAGTAATTAAAAATACTTTTTGCCTTTTCTTTGTTATAGCAGAAAAGGCTAGTTATGCATCATGCTATGGACTAGATTTCTTATTAATTTCTTGCCTTATCAAGATTTTAAGAAAATATATGAATTGGAACACTCATTTAGAGAGAACCTCTGCTTAAATTTTTAGGCAATATTTTACCTGCAACCATGTAATCCTCCAAGAAAAAATAAAACATTGTTAAATTTTGCCTTACTTATAGTATGGATACTGAGCAATACATTGTACATACATTCATGGTGGCTTCAGAAAATACATTGTTTATATGGTCTGTGTTTGTTTAAAAATATTCTGTATTTATGTAAATAATACTTATAATTCCAGAATCCACCAACAGAAAATCAAGATGCTGGACAGTTTGATCTCCACTGGGCAATACCAGCTATTTCGCCATCAGAGCGATATTTCCTATCACAACTCATTTCAAGTCCTTCAAAAGAGGTATGTTCATTTATTTGTTTTATTTAACTTTTGTTCATAAAGGTTTGAAAACACTATAAATCCATTCTATTGTTCTAATTTTAATGTACTGGGTATGCTAATTTCATTGAATAGCAACTCATCAGTTGTGCTCAAGGCCAAAAAATATCGAAACATTACCAGTTTTAATGCCTATCTTAAACTGATGATTCTTTGAAAGATTGTTACAGTTCTAACTTGTAAACACAAGAGTATCAATTTAAAAAAAAAAAAATTGTTTCATATTTTTTTTACTTTAACATATGGATTTTTTATTGAATAGAACCAAAACTGAAAATAAGACCTTACCATTCAATGTGAGGTCTACTCTTTGTTCAAGATGGTGCATTCTTTTTATGATTTTGTTGAGCTTATATTGGATTTTCACCTTGTGGGCATTTACCCCACATCCCTTTTTGTGAACTTGTGATACTGGTAGATTTATGCCTACATTTATTTGTACATTTTAGTAATACGTTTTATACATAAGTAGAAAATTAAAATCTGTTGCAGTGTGAAATAATTATTATATTAATATGGTAATATATACTTACAGTTGTTTAAGAAAACTCCACCACAGATAATTCAGATGGATGTTGGCAACATGCAGGTAAATTTTACAGAGTTATCACCCTTGTTTGTACCCATATTTTAAAATTGATTCAGAACTTTTAAATCACAAACCATGCCATCTTTTAGTAATTTTTGTTGTATTTATTTTCATGATTACAAATGGAATTTCACAAATACATTTGAAAGGAAACAACAGAATTCAATAAATGAATCCAAAATAAAGTAAAAATTTATTTCAGTTTAAATTTTGTGTATTGGAAATGATACAATCAATGATGACCACAGCCTATTCATATACCAGCTACAATAATGTTAGTGCAATAGCCCCAAGTGAAGTGGACTTGCAGTATTGCATTTCTTTGTTGTTGTCAAATCATTAATCTGTCTTAAATATACTTTTAGAATTTTGATGTAAGTGGTCTACAGTTAGCATTAGCGGAGAGACAGTCTGAGATGCCAGCACAGAGTAAATCTGCCATACCTTGTATTGTACCAGACCCAGAAAACAAACCAACTAGGTAAAGGTATTCAGTTAAAACAAACCAATATGCATTCATACATTCTTGGGTAATTACACACATTCAAACAAAAATTCCCTTCATGCATGCTTATGTATTTATATACCTTTATTTTATTAAAGATAATGATGACAGGTATTTACTTAATAATTGGTGCATATGACCCATGGCCACAGTAAAGAAATTCTGTATGGTTCCTTTTTATTTTGAGTTGAAATAATAAACCAATCACAGATATTGAAGCAATTATACGAAGAAATTACATTAATTTATATTCATAATTGTGTAAAGGAGCGTTTGAAGTACATGTAAGTATAGTTCATAAATAGCTTAACAAGTAAACATAAACTGAACTCTAGTGAAAATATAATATTCAGTTTAATACAGGTTTTATCATTACAATTTACAGTTTTGACCAGTTTGGTAAGCCTGGTGTGATAAATCCCGATGTACAAAGACAGACAACAGAAGCATTGTTAACTGGAAACAAACCACCTGTAGAGAATTGTATAATGCCAGAGTTTATCAGATTAGCTCCACCATTACACATAGCAGAAGATGAGGTACATACATGTATATGTAGTTTTGTTGAAATAAATTGTCTGAATTTCCTGCCCATTGGTTCTGTTTAATTGTTTATGTTGATTGATTGTTTAGTTAATGTCCAGTAGTAAATAATTCAGGAAAAATACAAAACAGAATTTATTAATCCAGTCAAGGAGCCCAGAGACTAAGCATAACAATTACGATATATGCAAAACAGAAAAGAAAAAGTTACTTGTGTACAGAGGATATCAATCTAATCAAGGATTATAAAGTTATTGAGAAAATTGAAGGCAGATACCTGTTCAGACTTTTGTTACATGTTTTTAGCTCACCTGACCCGAAGGGTCATGTGAGCTATTGCTATCACTTGGCATCCGTCGTCCGTTAACTTTTTCAAACGTTAACTCCTCCAACACCATAAGTCCAACTGCAACCAAACTTGGTACAGTTATTAATTGGTATGGGTGCTACAAATCTAATGTTTGGATTTTTGATTCGTATAAAAACATGGCCGTCATGGCTAAAAATAGAACATAGGGGTAAATCGCAGTTTTTTGCAAATAAGTCAGAAACGGTCACAGATATCAAAATTCTGGCATAGGGTAAAAGTGATCAGCACCTCAAGATCTACCTGCCCTGAAATTTTGAAGAAGATCCAACCACTTATTTCAGAGTTATCACCCTTTTTCCTGATTTTGTCCATATTTTGCACTTTTTATATGTTATTATTTCAAAAATCTTCTCCTCTGAAACTACTGAATGGATTTGGACAAAACTTAGCAGATTGTTCCTTAGGGTATCCTGCACAAAGTGTTTGCTTCAATTTTTGATCCGTCGAAAAACATGGCCACTGTTACTAAAAATAGAACATAGGGGTCAAACAACAGTTTTTCGCAAATATCTCAAAAATCATCAGGTTACGGCAAATTCTGGCAGGTTGAAAGTGTTCAGCATGATGAGAGCTACCTGTGTGCTGATTTTCGTGAAAATCTGTCAACTGATGTTAGAATTATTGCCCTTTTTGACATTTTTGGCTTTTTTTTATGTTATTATTTCAAAAATCTTCTTCTCTGAAACTACTATTCAAAATCAAATGAAACTTGGTAAGATTGTTCCTTAGGGTATCCTGCAAAAAGTTAATGCTTGGATTTTGGATTGGTCGAAAAACATGTCTGCCCTTACTAAAAATAGAACATAGGAGTCAAAATGCTGTTTTTTGCTATTTTTTCCTGAATTATAGAAATAAAATGAAGATGAAAGCTACTTTGATGGCAAACATGGTATGCCGAGTTGAATGGTGATGATGAAAGTTTGTTTTGGACGGCCATTTTTAAAATGGCTGCCATTTTCCCGCCATTTTTTACACTTGCTGGGATTTCAACAATATTTGGTTTTTAAAGTAAACATGGTATCCTTAGTGAATGGTGATGATGAGAATGTTGTATAACAATGATTAAACTTCATAATATGTGAGCTTTTAATTGCCATCACTTGGTGTCTGTCATCATCGTTGTTAACAAATTTTCAAACATCTTCTCCTCTGAAACTACTAGGGGGATTTGGATGAAACTTAGCATGATTGTTCCTGCAATATTTCCTTTTCAAGTACTATAAAAAGCCTTAACCCACAATTTTTACATAACTTCTTTCAAACATTTTAAAAACGAAGACAACATATAGACCAAAAGATTTATACTTGTATTTGAAGATGAATTAAAGCTTGTATTTTGTATTGTGAATCATCAGATTGACCATGACTGTATCTTAATCAAGCATAGGGAGAACTCATGCCCATTTCTTTCCAGAGGTTCTTGAAAGGCTTTTAAAGGTATTTTCAGCATTTTATGTGACCTTAAATACTCAGTTTAATTTACAAAAAAACATTAATATATTAATTTAGTTTATAGTCATTGTTTGCCAGGTGAGTGATTCAGGCTCTTGAGAGCCTCTTGTTTATGTCTATCTACATGTGTACTTCCAATTGCAGAAATACTTGTAACCCTGTTCACATATCAGTATATTAACAAGAGAATTTCATCCTGCTTGGCCTTAGCTTACAAATCTATGTACTGGTAACTAAGTGTGTTTGGTTTCAGTTTGCATGGTTAAACCCAGTAGAAGGTGACTACAATATTGCCTGGGATACGACAATGTGTGTCAGTAGCTCGGCAGGGGTAGAAGTCAGACGGCTGATGGCTAAAGCATTTAAAGGTGCATTGTCATTACCACAACAGCAACAGTTGATGAGTGAAATAGAGAAAGATCCTAAATTAGTCTATCACATAGGTCTTACTCCAGCAAAGGTAAATTTAATAAAAAAAAATCAGATCTGTAAATTTTATATTATTTCACCTTTTAAATCTTTATTTTTCTTTATTTTCCAAAATTTTAAATGTACTTGACAGTCCTGTTACAAATGTCAAAAACCATGCAAAAAAATCAGCACATAATTTAAAGTAAGCTAGTTTAATGCAAACATCCATCAAATTCTGAAATTACTTTAAGTGAAGAAGGAGAAAAATGGATACATGCATGGCATTAGCTTTAATACAGAATTTTTAAAAATTTATTGCTTTAGATACAGCAGCTGTTTTTATAATTGCAGTTACCAGATCTTGTAGAAAATAATCCTTTAGTTGCCATAGAGGTTTTATTGAGATTAATGCAATCCAATCAAATAACTGAGTAAGTATTTTGTCTTTTAGGTATAAAAAACCTGTAAACATTTTTATTTTAACTATGCTTATGTGTAAATTGTGAATTGAAAGCTGTGAAGTGATTTATTTCCTAAATAAGATAATTCCTTGAGTTTGATTCCTCTGATGCCTGACCTTTTTGGGTTGAGAATCACCTATATCCATCTTCAAAATAGTTAAATCTATGGTCATGTTATAAAATCCCTCACCCATAAATTCTTGAATTCTTAACAGTCTGTGTTAATTTTCAAAATTTCACAACTAATTACGAAATTTTGTTTTGCACTAGGGTTAAAATGTTTTTTTCACTCTAAATACAACAAGTTTTATTTTAACATTATCTTTTCCATCTTTACTTTTGTAGATATTTTTCTGTCCTGGTTAATATGGAAATGTCATTACATTCAATGGAAGTAGTAAATAGATTAACAACAGTAAGTTTGTTATATAAGTACTGGGTGATCAGGAAGTACCAAATTTCCACTTAAACACAGGTGGTATGGGAGACAAAGTTTGAATTGTTTTATTGCTAGTCTTAAGAGAGGATAGCTTATGATTCTTTTAAGACTTTTATTAGAAGAAAAAAATAAGAAATTTGGATACTATTTCTTTTTGACATTTTGCTTCTATTGATATAAATAAAGTTAAGGTAATAACTTCAAAAAGATTGTGTGTCTGAAAGACAGGGATGCCCTGTCCTCCTGCACATAGAATCCCCATCTATTATTTATGACAGGAAATCGTAATGAGAAATATTATGAAAGTTTCATAATATATCATGCTAACATTAACTTTTACCCCATTGAAAATAATGAATACACAGTACTGTACTCTGTTTCTGACATAAGGACCAATATACAAAAATTTAATGGAATCATTCAAGCATGAATTGGACTTGTATGTTGTGGTCTCTGTTGAGCATAAGAAGATGATTTTAATTGTAAAATATCATTGATATATCAACACAAGTTTTATTTAAAGACTTAAATGTAGGTCATAGTGAGTCAAATGTAACTGAGCAGTGTTGTTCTGTATGAGATGACTTCAATTGTGAAATATCATTATTACATTACAATAGCCTCTTTAATAATACACCTACATGCAAAAATTTAAAGTAACTCAAGCATAAAAATTAGATCATGGTGACTCAATTGTTGCTGAGTTGTGTTGTACTATACAAGATGACTGTAGTTGTGAAATATCATCAATATATTACCATAGGTTCTTTAAAAATATACCTAAATGCAAACATTTACCAAAATCACTCAATCATAAAATGTAGGTCATGGGAACTCAAATGTTGCTGACTTTTGTTATACTATATAAGATGAATGAATAGATAAAATATCATTGATATGCCTCAATAGGTTTCTGAGAAATGGACCTGAACAAAAAAACTTAACCAAGTCACTCATGCACGAAAGACCCAACTGTTGGAGAAATGCATTATATCATGTAAGAGGATTATAGTGATGAAGTATTATTGATATAACACTGAGGATTTCTAGGATAAGAAATTAAAGGAAAAACTTTCAGTCACTCACGCATCAAATGTTGTGGATCCGAGTTCAGTGTTATAGGATAATTGTAATGATATAATATCATTGATATATCTTTATGGGTTTGAGAAATGGACCTAAATGCAAAAATTTAACCAAGCCAGACAGAAGGACGGATGGACAAGGGTAAATCTATATGCCCCTTCAACATTCATGGAGGGGGCATACAAATTTTAAAATTAATATAGGTATAATCTGGGTATATTTTGTTTAGCCTGCATAACTGTATAAACACATACGGATCTATATCTGTTGTCTTGCATCATCATTGTTCAGTATCATACGTTATCTATCTGGCTCTCCTCACAATGTGTGAATATATTCCATGGACCTCTCAGGAAATCTTCAATTATTAATGCTATTATGTACCTAATTTTTCATCAGAATGATTCTTGGTGTTTTCATATCAAAACATGGATTTTTTTCTGTAGTGGTCTTTTGAGACCATACCATTTAGTGTAATTAGGGAGACATCGCTAACAGTCCTAGGTGATCAAGTGTGAATACTCCGTGTTGTAAGATACTGCTCATCTGTTTAACATATTTTTAGCTCACCTGGACCAAAGGTCCATGTGAGCTTTTACCATCACTTGGCGTCCGTCGTCGTCGTCGTCGTCGTCGTCTGTCGTCGTCGTCTGTTAACAATTTTTCAAACGTTAACTCGTCCGACACCATAAGTCCAATTGCAACCAAACTTCGTACAGTTGTTTATTGGTATATGTGCTACAAAACTATCGTTTGGATTTTTGATTCGTAAAAAAACATGGCCGCCATGGCTAAAAATAGAACATAGGGGTAAATTGCAGTTTTTTGCAAATAACTCAAAAACCATAACAGATATCAAAATTCTGGCAGAGGGTAAAAGTGTTCAGCACCTCAAGATCTACCCGCCCTGAAATTTTGAAGAAGATCCAACGACCCATGTAGGAGTTATTGCCCTTTTTCTGCATTTTTTCCAAATTTTGCACTTATTAAGCTCAATATCTTGGATACTATAAAGGAAATTTGAAAAATTTAAATTTCATATTGTTAGGCACACAAAGATCTACAAAATTTGTAACAGGATCGAAGTTGTAGGTTCGTTCCTTTTAGGAGTTATTCCCCTTAGATCGTCAAAATTGACCATTTTTGCAGTCTTTATTCATTGTAATAAAATCGTTAACTCCTCTTACACCATAAGTTTAATTGCAACCAAACTTAGTGTAGTTGTTCCTTGGCATGAGTGCTACTAAACTATCGTTTGGATTTTTGATTTGTAAAAAAACATGGCTGCCATGGCTAAAAATAGAACATAGGGGTAAATTGCAGTTTTTTGCAAATAACTCAAAAATGGTGACAGATATCAAAATTCTGATGGGAAGCTAAAGTGTTCAACACCTCAAGATCTACCTGCTTTGAAATTTTGAAGAAGATGTAACCACCCATGTAGGAGTTATTGCCCTTTTTCTTGATTTTTTTTTAAATTTGTACTTAAGTTGTATGATCATTCCTTTTAGGAGTTATTCCCCTTAGAACATCAAAATTGACCATTTTCACAGCATTTTCCTTAGTTTGCAAAATGTTTAAATGAGCCCTTTAGGAGTTAAAGTTTTGTCCCTTAAATGTCAAAATAACTGTTGATGCCTTATAGATGACCCTTTAAATGTCAAAAATAGCGTTTTCTCTTGTTTTTGCCCTATAGAATGAAAACTATTGTCGATAGAGAAAAGCTGTTGTTTGCTTAAACAATCAGCTCATTGAGCTCTACAAAAGTCTGAATTGGGTCGAAGTTGTCAGATGATCCATTATAGGGGTAATAGCTCATGAAAGACTCCCTTAAAGCTTAAGGACCAGGTGAGCGATTCAGGCTCCTGGGAGCCTCTTGTTATTGGATCAACCTGATTAGCTATGTGATATAATTGAAGTTAGTCAATTCTTATGAAAATTGGTAGGAGCAGACAACTCAAGTGTTCTATGAAACAGTCAAACTAAGATTTCAGTAAATTTTTTCTGGTCATTTTCATGTAGATTAAGGAGTTAGTAATCTTTTGTTTTTGTAGGCTGTAGAATTACCATCAGAATTTATACATCTATACATATCTAACTGTATATCTACATGTGAGACAATAAAAGACAGATATTTACAGAACAGACTGGTACGACTGGTCTGTGTATTCTTACAGTCACTCATACGTAATAAAATAATAGATGTTAAGGTATGTTATATAATAATTGTCAAGTTTATCATTTATTTGAGGAGAATCGATGGTAGACACTGGCTTTTAGTAGGTCCCTTTTAATAAATAAATTATTTGAAAAGAAAAGCAAAAGTCAGTTGGGAATACCACAACTAACTTCTTTTACTAGTCACATCTGATCTCCAAATCCAGAGTTCAGGTGCCTTAACCAAGCAGGCATGAAGGCCACTACAAGTGACATGGCTTATGGTGAATTTGGTTCAATTATTGACAAATGCTTTCAGGAGCTATTTAGTGTTTGTCATGTACCTGGTTTATTGCTGATTTTTTAAGTATTATTGGATTTTTCTTTATCATCGACTCTTTGTCATATCCTTATATTTTCATATAGTACATAATATGTAAAAATCCTTACATTTGATTGGACATTGAGCATTCACCATTTTTCAATAGTCTTTTGTTGATCTTGACTAATCACAGGGAAATCAATCAAACATGAAGTATAGTCCCAAGGGAAAAAGAGTCACATGGGTATAGTGCCCATCATTGGGTATAGCCTCCCATAGTCAAGGTAAAGAAACAAATTAATATAAAGTAAATGTTATTTTTTAATGCCAAGATTTTTACATTTCATGTACTAAATGTATTATGGACTTCTCCCTCAGGAACAGTTTTCATATAGTGTTGTCTGATGAGGTATATTGAAATTTGACCACTAATTGTGTTATTACTCAGTTTTACTAATTTGTAAATGTTTTTTTTCCTTTACAGGATATTTTTATAGAAGTTCAGGCATTTTGTATTGAATTTAGTAGAATAAGAGAAGCTGCAGGATTGTTTAGGTTATTGAAATCTCTTGACAATGCTGAAGGAGTACCGCCTAATGCTCCACGATGACCTCTACAATTAATCTATAAAGGGAGACAACTGGAATTATTCTGAAGCACTGTTAGAACAACTTGGACAGATAAATAAAAAATTATCATTATGATAAAGTTAAACATGTGTTTATTTTTAGTAATGTCACTTTATATTTTTGGAGATTCAAACTTTAATTACCTGTTATTAGTTTAATGTTTCATTTTCCAGCCACAGTAATATTAGACTGACAAATACATGTATTTTTTCTATTCTCTTCATTTAACATCTTTATAAATACAAGCTGTCAGATTACTTAGCAATCATCAACAGAATTGTTTAAAGAAAAATAAAAAGATCAAAATTATAGATTTTATTTAATCCACACACAAATGCATGAAAAATTGTATATGTTATACACTGTAAATATCATTACATCTCTACATTCACTGTAAATTCCAAATTCACAGTATTATAATTTTTGAACTGATGATACTATAATGTTAACAAATAAAACATGTTAATATCAACTTTCTATGCAATATATACTAGTAACATTCAATCACCTTACTCATCACAATATCACAGACATACAAAAAAGTTACAAAATGTGTTTGTGATAATCTACCAATACTGAAATCTGTAAACACAAATACAAAAATAAACCTTAAACTTACATTTTTTCATCAGGAGTACTAATTTTGGAATTTAATACAATAAAAATGAATGATATGCTTGAATATACTGATAACCTAATACAAGGGAGATCACTTGTCTTCAATATTTAAAGATTTTTGCCAAAATAGAACTTCCCAACACTTGAAATTTCATTACCAATTTATTGAAGTGTGTGGATTATCAGCCATGAGAGAAAGCTGATGTCATGTGATAAGTTGTTATATATTTTATCTTTTGTCTGCTTAAAACTTAAAATTATGTGTATGACTAGTTTTCCTGCACAAATACTGTGGTTTATGTGGTTATTCCATCAATAAAGACTAGGTACAACAACAAGGTTGACAGCATTCAAAGTGACCTACATGTAAAAATTTTGCAACGTTAAGGCAAAAAATACTTGTATGCAAACAGAAATAATTAACAACTGCAAATGACAAAACTACAAGCAACATACAAGTTGTACATGTATAACTGAAATGTACCGGGCTTCAATTTGATTTGAGAGAAAATCTGGAACCTGATGACTAATGGTTCATACATGTAAATTTCAGCTATCAAACATCTGTGTCTGCTGACATTTAATAAATCAACAATTTGGTAGATACCAGCCCCTTTTTGGCACTATCAGTTAAAAAAATCTGACTTGTCAGTAATTTGCAACTTTTTTCAGTAATCATAATTTTCAGCGTTCATCAATATATTCTGAATCGTACAAAAATTGAATAGATTGTCTTATAAAGAAAATAATCCCAAGACATCCAGAAAGTACTTAAAAATCGGAATTTCTATAGCGCTTTATTTTTCCATGATAACCTGTAATGAAAGATTGAAATCTAAGCCAGGAACACTTTTGACCGATAATGAATGGAAATCCATAATAATAGACTATAAACAGTAACACCCTAATTTTGATCTGAAATTCGAAACAATTACGAAAAAATAGTAATGGTTGGCATCTAGGCAATTTTAGTCTTTCTTCACTTTGCTATAGTAACAGGCAAGGATTATAAATTTATAATGGATGATACAATGTAATACATGCACATCTTCTTACAAGGTTTTACAACCATGTTGTCTTATAATATAAACCCCTCCATATAAAGCATTAGCTTATTTTACACAATAATGTTTTGACAATGTAATGAACATACAGAACAAACATGCATAGACGATATGTAAAATTATTTCTTAAACAATGGTTAGCATCAAACAAAGCTTATATCACTTTCTTTACAGATTTCCAGCAATGACAATGGATGAAGAAACATAAATTGAGTTCCGTGGATTTGACTTTAAATGGCACCAATGTAGTCCCCAGTATTTTCAAATATAATTTATCCTGAAATAAAAAATTAATTCAGATAGTAGAATACACATACATGTATACACAAAATATATGAAAAATATTTACTCTGTAACTACACTTACATGCAACATGATGGAAATATATAACTAGCTGATTTCATTCAGCTGATCTGCAGAGCAGAGCAAATCATGAAAACATTTTAGTATAGGCATACCTGGTATTTTCCAATCACTATAAAAATCTGATAATCTTATAAGTTCAATGAAAAGCATAAGCATGGGTGTAGATTAGATATAACATGTTAATATCTAGACTTAATATTTTTTTTAAATGGCTACTAAAATCTGGAAAATGAATCCTAGAAAAACAAAACAAATGGTGCCATACTACACTATCAGCAATCTGCCATAAAGATTAAAGAAAGAGTTGGTGATTAAAGATGGCGCCACCCATAACCTATTTACCCTGCTATTCAAACATGTATTTAAGTTATTCCAAGATGGCTATGTCAATTCTAACAAAATCAATATACAAGTACATTTGTATATTTTCTTATATTTTTCTTAATGAAAAATGTTTCTGGTTAAGAGGAATAGTGGATTTGAATGTGATGCATCTGACATACTAAAACATGCACTGTAGATATACACAATATGAAAAAAGACAAAAGATTTTGTATATTTTTTCGTTTTGATGGATACCTTTTACCACAGTTTATAAATTTTGTTTCTCAATGCTTGTATTATAAGATAATTAAAAGCAAACATTTGGACCTTTGATAATTTTCTGACAGGGAACTTTGTACTAACAATATTAAAAAACAATTCTTGATGACTATTTTGTTTTCTATAGGACACTGTTCAAAGTAAATTTATTTCCATAGCTGTAATTTTTTCTCATCTTCAATATAAATTTGAATTATACATAAACTTTATCTAAGAAACTGTAGTTAAATATAGGATCTTGGGGTTGGATGATATTATTCCACAAATGACATTTGTTTTTAAAAAAAAAGTATAATGAAGAAAGATTTGAGAAACAAACAAGTTTATAAATTGTTGAACTGGCAGCATGCAGTGTTGATTTCCAATACCAGAACGTAATGCAAATAATGCAGGAATTAAAAAAAAACTACCACCAAATATAATGTTAGTGTTTTGTTGTTTTCTGACCTTGAACAATTTGTGAGTTGTTAGTTGCTGTTGGTTGGTTGCCAATTGTGTCATTTAAGGCTTTCTTTACAATAGCATTAGCATGCTGTACAACTGATTCTATATGCTCTGTAACAATTGTGTATATGAAATAGCAATTTTTTTTGCTGTTAGTTTAAATATTTACATGAAGTAGTTTTAACTTATTTTTTTATATTGGATTAGGGAACAAGTTGTACCAACTTATACTAATCCCTCTCCACTTGGTGGGTGTGCGAGCAGCATGTAGTATAGACGAGTGGGTGGACTATAGGAACCTTTCTCCCACTACCTCCCCCTTCTTCCATCCCCTTGCTCTCTCCGATACCCTTTTGGAGTCTCAATTGGGGATTTTGATTGTGAAATCACAGGCCAAAATTCCGAGATGGACAACAGAAATTACATCAAAATTGTTGTAGTGTAATGATATACTCTAATACAGTCTAACCTGTGTATTAAGGGCACCCAAGGGACCAAAGAAATGTGCCCTTGATGAGCAGGTGCCCTTTATACGGAGGTTCATTTTACAACTTTTGTTTTGAATGGGGACATTTTCGCAGTTCCCTTTATAGACAGTAATTTGCTATAAAAAGGTGCACTTTAAAGCAGGTTCGACTGTACTTTTAAATGATTTCAATTTGATAGAAGAAAGATCTCCATATCTATGATTTTTTGTATGATGTAATACTGAAGTTTACACTACCAGATACAATCTTCCAAATGTTTTTATCTCCTTTCTTCTGCCAACTCTCTGCCTTCCCCTGCCCCTACTCCCGGTACCGTTTAAAATTCCATTTACTGTAAACTTAATTTTTGCTGTTGTAAATATGAACTTTTTTCAATAAGAAAATAATTACCGTACTTCATTTAAATTGCTTCGTCCTGATATGCACCTAGCTGCCACTGGATGTTAAACAATAATTCATCCATAAAAATTGTTTAAATTTATACATAAGAGATCTCCATGTTTTTACACCTCTTATTTAATTTGAAAATTATATTTTCATTAACATCTGTATAAAATGTATAAACATACCTTTTCCTGTAGTAATATCATTTAAAGTTTTCTCTGGAACATGTTGTTCTACTGGTTTACTGTCAAATACTTCTGACAATTCTGGAGATAACATGAAAAATTATATTTTACATCTGTTTAAACTAGACAAAGGTGACTTATCAATCACTGATGTGTACCTCTCCTTACAGATTTCAAATACAGGATTACCTTTGTAATGAAGGCTTATAAATGAAACAATAATATTGGCAGATTGTATTTCCCCACACCTAAATCGACCTGCTGAGGCCTTCAGGATTTCCCATATTTCAGCACTGTGATGTTGTAAAGAGTTGTTCCAACCTGAATATATCAGCGACGTCATAATGTTTGACCCAACGTTGACCCGAATATATCAGGAAAACATACGGTTATAGGCAGATGGCCATTGAAAAGTACGAAATTCCATTAAAATTGTTAGTTAACAATACAATAAATTTATCATCAAGTTTTCTTCAAACAATTATTGTAAAAAACAAGAGGCTCACCAGAGCCTGTATCGCTCACCTGGAGTCTGGTTTTCATTGGACAATTAATCAACTATTTGACCAAGTTTGTTGCAATTGGTTCAATTGTTCAGGGAAAATTTGTTGAAGATTTATTTTTCATAAGGTTTAATGTTAAAATATGTTCCCTGATGGTGGTAGTCCTGGCAGGAAGTTGACAAAATTGACCAGGAATAAGGGTGAACCTTAAATAAATGTAACAGAACCCGACCTCAAATTACACAAACCAATAACTCCTAAATAGAATTTGGGATTCCCTTCAAAATTTCAGGGTAGGTATATCTCAACATGGCAAACATTTTTCAATTTACATTTCACTTCTATCTCAAATAGTTTTGGAGATAAATGCAAAAATGTTAAAATTTTAAAAATTTGCCAAAAAATGGCAATAACTCCTAAATGGGTTTTGGGATTTCCTTTAAAATTTCAGGGTATGTAGATCTCAACATGGCAAACATTTTTCAAATTTACATTTCACTTCTATCTCAAATAGTTTTGGAGATAAATGACGAAAAATGTTAAATTATGAAAATTTGACGAAAAAAGGACAATAACTCCTAAATGGGTTTTGGAATTTGCTTCAAAATTTCAGGGTAGGTAGATCTTGTCATGCTGATCAAATTTACCCCATGTCAGATTTTCGATATCTGTAACGGTTTTTGAGTTATTAGCAAAAAACAGCAATTTACCCCTATGTTCTATTTTTAGTAACAGCGGCCATGTTTTTCGACATTTCAAAAATTTTAAACAATAGAAATTTTCCAGATGCCCTAAAGAACAATTCTGCAAAGTTAGGTTGAAGTCGGTCCAGTAGTTTAGGACGAGTTAACGTTTGAAAAAGTTTACAGACGACGACGACGACGACGACAGACGACGACGACGGACGCCAAGTGATGGCAATAGCTCACATGGCCTATGGCCAGGTGAGCTAATAAGCCGATTGACAATATACTATTGCCGAAAAAGCTTCACATTGTGTCTCGCGTATAATATTTTACGATATACGTTTGCAGAAAACCTGATAATATATACATACATGTATATGGAAATTGTCCAAGAGGCATGTCGGTCTTAATAATCCAGTAAAATATCATTATATTCAATTTTTACAGGGAGCCTCCAAAGTATAATGTATTATTCTACCAAAGTTTCATTGAAATTTGCCATGTCCTTGTTCAAAAAAACATGACAAACATATGAGGTTAACAGACAAATATATAATACAGATAATCTATCCAAAACTCTACTCACCTTCAACAATTTGATGATATGCAAAATGTAAATAGATAAGAAAGAAAAGGTGTAAAGTTGCAAGGCAACCACACACTAATAATCTCTGAGATTTTCCTTGTGTTCTTGAAAATATAATAGATATCTGAAAAATAATAATAAGAAAATCATATGGTAATATAACTTTTCTTGTGTTCGAAAATAATACACTGAGACGCTCTGTGTGTTTGGGTTATTATAATAGGGATCTGCAAAATAGCACTCAGAATATCATCGCTAGTAATCCATGTGACCTTCCTTGAATTGGTTGATAACATAATAGAGACCTATACAATAAGTACCCAGAAAACTAAAAACACTTCAAACATTATTTTATATACACTTTTCCAGTTTTTGTCTCGCCTGCAATTAATTTCGAAAAAGGCGAGATGTAGGAATTACTTTCTGCAGGTGGCAGCGGCGGGGTAAACTTTTTTAAAACCTTAAACACTTTGCACACATAATACCTGCACTTACAGCTTAAGATCTTTGGTCCACATGTACATTATCTGATTATGATATAAACTTTGTAGTGCTATACTTGTCTTTTGACCTTCACCTCATTTTCATAGTTCATTGACTTCATAAACATTCGTAAAATCTGCATCCAAGTTTCGAGATTAATTCCATTTCTCAGCTACTGTAATACCTATGCCCACCATATTTGGTCTATAGATAGTTCAAGATTGGATACATGCCATTCTAACACCTGACCTTGGCTTTAATTTCATGCTTCAGTGAGTTACAATACGTTATCACGATAAGGTCTATTGCACAGTAACTGTACTAACTAAACCCAGCGTATTTGGTCAATAGTTAATGGGTAAACAATAGTCCAACACCTGTAAACTGACCTTTGACCTCTATTTCCCGCTTGAGTGGTTTGTGTCACATTTTTGAAATTAAAAAAAATTAAGTCCATTTCTCAGCAACTGTAATACATAGACCATAAACCTGAATTTCACACCTGAATGACTTGTGTCACATTTTCATGATAACATCCATTTCTCTGTAGCTGTAATACGTATTTCAATTATATAAAATACATGCCAACTTATCTCTCCAACTCATAACGATTGGTTATTTTATAATATGCAGAATAATTTCAAAATTTGGGGAATGTGATTTGATGAAATATTTCTTGTTTAATCTGTGTGTATTACCTTAACTATGGTTGAAAAATCTGTTCCAAATTAATATTGGCTATGAAAAAGATTGAAAATTAGTTCTTAGCTCATTTTGCAGCTATACCCGCATTTAATTAACTAGAATTAAAGAAACTTATTAAGGAAATAGTATCACATCCTTAGATTTTTTCAATAAAACAAAATAATGATAATATTTAACTTATCAATTGTTAAGCATGCAAGAGATATGCAGGCTTGCCATATATGGTCTGTAGATACTCCTCGGCAAGTAGGTGTAAGTTTGATACTTGACCTAGACCTCAATTTCATTTTTGTGTGACTCACAAATAAGTCCATTTCTCAATATATGTAATATGCCCCGGTAATATGTAGACCCACCATTTTTGGTCTTGTAGTTACATACAAGTCTGAGACATGTCATCTGACCTTAGACACAATTTTAGGCTTGAGTGACATGCATCAGATTTTTGAGACAAATGTCACCTGACCATAACTATTTCTTGTAATGCATTTCGTTGGGTATCAGATAATCTTTATTATGTGTCCATGTGCATACTCAGGTGAGACATTTAGTTTGTCAGACTCCAGATTTTAACATGTTTTATATTCTGGGATCTCATGTCTATTGCATTAATTTATTTCCCAATATTTTCAGTGGTCAAGAATTTACATTTATAAATACACACAATAATTTATAGTATTAAATGAAAGTTCAACTACACTGGTTACGTCATTTTCAATCAAACAGCTTAACCCTGAAAATCATGCGACACTTACCATTTTAAGAGATGATAATCCTCCAAATACTGCCCACATCAAGTAGAAAAATATGTGGTCATGTGATGTATGTACAATCGTACTGAGAAATAATACAATACAGTGACCGAATAAACCATAACCCTATAAAAAATACATAAATAAGGTTAAAATGTTGTTAACTGCTGTATATTGGTTTAGTTTATCTGGGTTTTATGTCACTATCAGTACAATTGCCTATATCTTAATGACCAATTTTTGTTGTTGGAGGAAGCTCGAGAGTCTAGAGAAAACAAGAAATCTAAAAAAGAAAAACTCGCAATCATTGTCAATTAAGATGGGAATAAGACACACCTTGCCTTAAGTAGTTTAAACTCACAACCTCAGTGTTGACAGACTAGTGATCATTAGTAATAAGATGAATTAGCTTGACCATTTTATTTATATAAATAACAGTACAGATGATGCACTTGATAACACTTGTTATGATTCAGACTTCAACATGTTGATGTTCATGACGGGATTTTGTGTCAAGGCATAACCCACAATAACTCTTGATAACTCTTGTTATCAGTCTTCACAATAAACCAGTAGTCCGAAGCCTGAGGCAGGAAAAAATGCTGGTGGGCCTGTAAAAATTCCACTCAAAGGCCAGTAATGTCTATATAAAAAATTCTCCAAAATATGGTTCGGGCCTGTGGATCAAAAAGTTTACTATGAAGACTGTTATGATTTGGACTTCAACCTTTTGATGTTCATGATGGGATATGTGTCAAGACATAACCAACAATAACCCTTCTTTCACATTAATAACACAACATGATTTTCTCACAGTTACAATGTTCTTATATTGATACATATTTTTTATCTAATTTTTTTACCCTAGGTCCCCGAGGGTATTCGCCAACCCAGTCGTCAGACTTGTCTGACATGATTATTCATTGATTTGTTACAGAAATTACCAGTATTTAGCAAAATTCAAAAATAATAGAAATACTAAGGGTTCATTTCTTGTATTGCACATGGTAGATCTCCCTAGCTGAAATTTGGCTTCCTATTTCAGTATTTTTGGTTATGAGTACTTCTTGTTTAAAATAAGTTTGGTTTTTGGTCTTCCAAATGTTTCGGTTTTAATGCTGCTGATGAGAGGTAACTCCTTGAAATGCGTCATATACAGCATAGTATAAATTTACTATATCTAATATTAGTATCTTTGGATTGTTATTTTGTAAATGACTGCAAAAATCATAATGGCGCTTGTTCCATGTAACAGTTTCATCAATGTTGCTCTCAACTGTAAGTCTTGAAATTCATATTCTAATAATTTGAAACGGGTGTCCCATAACATATTAATTCAGGACTGCATTTAAAACCTACAATTTGTGACCAAACAAGACTTATAATTCAATCATGTGTTGATTGGTCATTGTTGTGTGCTCATAAAAAATGCAAGAGATTACGTCTTGATGTTACTGACAACTAGAAGTGTAACGATATGGTTCAGAGACAAATGCTACGTATTGCAATATTTAGTAAAATAAATGACACATATTGTAGGAAAAGCAGCCCCTCCAGTTCAACTTCAATGTTTTGTAAAGACACCATACGTACTTGAAAATTTGTTTAACAAGATATGCATGAGGATTTTCACACAATAAAATTTCCCCTTCAGTTAACTGCATACTTTATTAATTTTACATGAAAAATGGCTTGGTAATATAGAAATTATAATCGCAATCATTTTAATATAAACCTCGTAGGACTGTATTGATAATGTCGTAAGTGACCCTGAAGTACTGTGTATCGAACAGTGACAGTAAATACCGTGATTCAGTAGTCTATGCTGAATCATTATCTCTCTACTGACAACAGTAGCTACCATTACATTACTTCCTGGAGTGAAATAAAACTCTTTTGTTCTCCAGTGAATTATCATATTTTCTCTAATAAATTACCTTATATAACATTTAATACTTTAGATTTTTTATGTGAGTGTAAATCTTCGATAAAATACTTACCATCATTGACATGATTTGTAGTAATGCAATATGGACATTAGAGATATACGATATAACCCAAACAAATGCAGCGCCACCTATCCAGTAGGTAAAACATACACCAAATGCAGTACCCATCAATGTACCTTCTTCCTGTAAAATAAATATATATGTATATGTTTACATGCAAAATATTATATTAATTAACCTTAAATCCATTATCCATATATGTATATACACCAATTAAGACCTAACAAGTATATTTAGTATGCGTGAACTATGACTTTAGTTTGTCACAACAGAAATTTAAAACTTCATATGCAATACGTAACTGTCACTTTTATACATTTGTACATTAAGACCTAACAGTGGTGTTTTGTTGGTATTTTTAACTCCCATTTAAATGTTAATGGTACTGTTTGTATACAAGAAAATTTAGCTCCACAAACTGTCAAATTTTCTTCCATAAAAACTATCCATTAATATCTCCTAAAAGCAACATTCTTTTGAACGAACTGAAACTATTAAAAATACTGAACACTTATTGTAGGCCTCAGCAACTTACAGGTCTTTCTAGTAATATACATGTTTATAGTTTCTACAATGTGTATTCTAAGGTTATAAAGTTCTACCAAAGATACTGGTCTGATCTAAATAGCAACAGGTTGCTGTTTTCCTGAAAAAGTCAGTGGTTGTGTGTGGGTACTTGTGCTATTTCAAACAAATTAAATCTGGTTACAATAATATTGCCAACATGTTGCTGAAAATGATATAAAACTCCAAATAAGCAAATATTTTTACTGCATAAATAGAAAAGGGCAGAACTACCTGTACTCGAACTTTAGAAATGATTCTTACCACTTTGTGTTCAGCTGTTTTCATTTGAAATAATAACAAAGCTATCATTGTAAAGACAACCATTAATGGACCATATAATTCTCTTGGTACTCTCTGCAATTACAAAACACATTTTAAATGGCTTTATGCATAAATGTATGAGAGGAAAGGTTCTTGGCAAAAATTTTGGATGAAATAAAAAAAAACAGTTATTTCTGAGACAAGGTTTGATCTATGATGCATATAAAATTTTGTTTATTAAACCAATCCATATGTAGGCCATAATATTCATTATAAATTTGTAAAATGTAAAGATCTTTTTAAAGGAGGGTTGTTTCATGGATAGAATAGTAAAATATAGCAGTAGATGATAATATTGGATATTTCCTACTCCATATAACCCTTTTGCATATTAATAATACAACATGTTTTCTCACACTTACATTATTTCTACAATGATAAAATATTTTTTATCTCATGTTTTATAAATGCCTGCAAAAATGACACTTGTTTCATGTAACAGTTTAATCAGTGTTGCTCTTCCTCACACTTTATCATACATTTTATCTCTGAACATTAAACACATTAATCATATAAACTTGAAAACTTACCTGTTTCTGATCTGATGGCTTCTGTGGTAATAAAGATGTTAACAATCTGAAATTCAGTAAAATCAATTTTCAAGATTCACAGTGTCACTATCTAGTACTCTTCAGAATAAAATGTAGAAAGAAAACAATATTGCCCTATAAAACTACAAATAAGAAGAATTCGATTCTTATATGGAAACAGAAATTATAGTTCTAGTTGACAAATTTCTATGCTCTTTTAGGGTAAACAGAAAGAATGACTTTAAATTCCTCTATAACATTGTGAATCAGTGTTAGATGACATTTTATTAAATTTAATTTCTATTCTATTAATAACATTTAGAAATTGGCTTCATATATTTCAGTTTGTTTTAATTTCATAGGAAATAGTCATGAACATGTATGTATTGGATATACCCCTGAGAGTGTTAGCCTGACAGGGGTATATCCTATTTATATCATGATACTCTGAAAAAGAGCAAATGATAGGTTTTAATAGTTTAAAATGGAGGTCTTTCATGAAATTCATCTTGTTTGAAGATAATCTATGATAAATGCAGCATATATTATCAGTGGTATGATGACTTACAGTGATGCTGTTTATTTACATGTATGTAACTTTAAATTGTAAAGACCGATTTAATTTCCTAGTTATTAAATGTAAATTCTTATTACCCTGAGTTGTGATTTTTAAGTTTCATAAAACATTTTCCACTTTATTATCTCTTTTTAAATATCTTAAAATCAATAAAATAAACAAAATATTTGAACTTGGTTTTCAAATACCTACAATTCATCACAAAAAGATGAAGATGGATAGAAAGGACAAGTATTTCAATGTGACATGTGCTATGCTCCATTCATTTAATCATGAATTCATGTGCTGTTCAGGTTTATACTGTTTGAATTTCAAGTTTAATTATCTAATATAATCAATAATATCAACTTATAATTCCTAAACACACTGAACCCAGCATAATTTGTAATCTGTTTATGAATTCATAGCTATTTTGTATATTGAAGTAGCTGACCTCTGTCGTACTTCATGTGGTTCCACATCAAAGTATGGCCTGAGTATATCAATATTACCATACAAACTCCATGCTTTCTTTGCTTGACTTTTACCAGACTGCCATAACTGAAATAAAATGTCATACACAATGTCAAACATCTACTAATATATATTCTATTACGTTCATATTTCCTCAATTCTGTAAGAAATGATAAGGGGCCTTGGTGGCCGAGTGGTCTAGGTAGTTCGTCTTGACTACTAATGATCACTAGCATGTCAACACTGAGGTTGTGAGTTCAAATCTCACCTCTGGCGGGGTGTTTTCGACTCCTACCAAAGTTCGGTGGTTCTCTCCAGCTTACTACACCAAAAAAAAAATGGCCGCCGCAAAATAGCCAAATGTGCTGAAAACAGCGTAAAACCCCAACTAAACAAACAAATAAGAAATGATATTAAAAACAACAACAAAAGATGCTGGTACTCAAACTCAAATATACTCATTAATACAGGGTATCTCATACAATACCCAATGCACAGAAGGCATACCATACAACTGTTTTAAGCTTTTTTTTTAGATGTTTATTATACAATGCGGAAAAAAGTGTCTTAAATTTTTATAACATTTCATCTTATAAGGAGTGCATGTGGTCATAGGTATTAATTTTTCATCAAATAATGTAAATTCATAAATAGGTTCACAAATTTCTTCAAAAATGATATTAATTAATGTGATTATTCAATATGTTGTAGAAGAATACTACCACTGGTAGAAAACTCTAAAATGTTAGTCTAAGTAAAGTCATGAAATACCAAAGGGACATTCGAAGGAAGGGAAAATCAAAAACAACTGACAAAATCTGGAGAACAATGAAGACAAGACCAAAACAATACAAACACTACACTTAAAAACTAAAAACATATGAACAACATGGACCCCACCAAAAAACCGGGGTACACTCAGGTGTTCCAGAAGATTAAGCAGTCTCTGCTTCCTGCAGGACACCCACCATGCTGCCCATGTCAAATTCGGTATGAGGAAGGGACAACATCAATGGAACGTATCCATTTTCATTTGGGAAACGGTTTTTCATACCTGTCAACCATGGCACGATGACGTCTAATTAATACAATGTAAACCTTGCCACATTTTTGCATGAATAAAAACATATCATTAATTTCTGAAATTATCAAATTAAATATTTCTTTTAAATCTATTTGTAGAAAAATATCCATGATACAGTGTAAACTGGCACAATTTATGTATGAAACAATACCATTTCTGTTACATTCTCAGTTAATCTCTGTCTCATATCATCCCCATACTTTTTCTGTGGTGTCGGTTCTGAAAATAAAAATATCTTTATTACAACAAATGATTTTTTGCTAAAAGAAAAGTTCTTTAACAAATTCATCATTTTACATATTTTTTTTTATTCTAATTTTTTGCTAATTGTATTATTGCTATGTTTACTGGGGTTTATGTACAACTTCCAGCATAACTGGCCATATCTTGGCAGCCAGTTTCTATCAGAAAACCTTTATCTCTCACTTCTCATCTCCTATCCCTCTCCCTTAACAGGTGTTCATTCCCATGAACCACTGACCTTCAACAGGAAAAATAGAAATCATGTTCAAATATGATTGCAGTCAAACACACCTTGTCATGACACAGTTGAATGTATCTAATTTTGTTATACATGTATCTGCCTGTTCTGATATTCTGTCATATATATATATATATAACCAAAACATGAGAAAACAGGTAGTCAATTCATTAGCATGTATTGAATATCAAAATATACAAGTTTTGATCATTGGCCCATAAAAAGAATAATCTCTATTAGAATCTGATTGGCTTAGACCAAGAAGTGTGTTTTAATTTTTATTATAGAGGAAGTAAAGAAATCGTAAGTGGCATGAGACTATTGCAAAAAATATTTGTGTGTCTACATGTTTCTAGTAATATTTTCAATGCTTAGCCATTGTTTTGTGCTACAATGTTCCATATGTATAAGGCATAAAAAAAATATAGTTGTGTTTAGGGTAACCCGACCCTACCTAATTTTTAGTGCCTACCCTAAATTTTTTATAACCTTTCTTCAACAAGCACTGTTAAAGTCAAGATGACTCCAGTATACAACCTAACTAAAAAAAATTAATGTAAAAAAAAAAATTTCCCTACCTATCCTACCTAACTTTTTTCAGTGTGTTACCCTAAACACATGTATTTTTTTATTTGGCCTAAATCAGGAAATCATTTTTAAAAAATGATGCTTGGAGAACACTGCAATTTGCATAATGGTGCATTTGCAAGGAGTGGCAACCAATGACTCGGCACCAAGGTGGTCCTCGAGTGGAGAAAGTTGCATGTTTGATCTCCGGCCAGGTCAAACCAAAGACATTAAAATTGGTATTTGCTGCTTCTCAGCTAAGCATGCAACATCTAGGAGTAAGGGAAGACAGGTCAACTCAGAGTCAGTATAACATGTCCGGGTGGGGTGATATGTCTTTCTGCATACTGTTACCTCTTTATTGACCGCAGTCGTTTAAAATTCTGGCTCAGTATGTCTGGTTCAGTACAAAGCAGGGTTCGTATTCATATCACATCAAAAAGTTCTCATCCTGATATGCATGCAAGAATTGCCTCTGATAAGCAAGAATCCATCCACCCATAAATTTACTACCTATTCAAATGCTATTCTAATTTTAGCAACCATTATAAAGATAAAGTAAATTGTAAAGAAAATTCAACCAGTTTGTTTTCTTAAATACCTGATGCAGCATCAACTCCTGGTTCATTGTCTAACTCTCCAAGATCTATAACTGCTGAATTTTCAGACATCTGTGAATAACATATAAAACAATATTTAGTTTTATTTCAATGCTTTTTCCAATTCAACAATTTTCCTTAAGAAGTAAATCTGACTGATAGAATTTACACTAGAGACACCATGTAATAACTATGTCGCTGGACTCAGGAGCAAGAAAATTACAGGTAAACTGAAAGTCTTAATTTTTCTTTTTACTTTCTTGAAGTATTCAGCAGGTTTAAAATAAACCTTTACATGTAGATGAGAGTTAAACCTTAAATGAGGGATTATTGTTTTTTCATAAAGATATTTGTACTTTAACCAACAAAGACACTAAGTCTGTGAAATTTCAAGATTATGTGGACACATACATGTATTTGTTACAAGATAAGATATAAAAGTAATTATTTTTCAAGATTTGTAGCAAATAAGATGAAAATTACCTCTTTAATAAAAGTTTTTTAAAAGTATTCTAATAGCACTTAAAATTTATCCTTTAAAAAACAGATAGTTTGTCTGCCATCTGAATAGAATAGAAAAGTCTAGAATAACTATATTTGTCAGCCAAGACACCCTTGTAGAGCAGAGCAATCAATTAGAATCTAATAATAAACAATGATTTTAGGAAAAAGAAAGGTACCTGGACAGTGGGTGTCTTCGCAGCCTTCAGAAGTGTTAAATTTATATTTTTTACAAATATTTCTCAGAAATTAGTGAGATCCCCACAGAATAAATTCATCTCAAGTCTGTTCACAATTCAATGCTTCACTTCCCCTACCAAAACCATTTTGCAATCTAGTGATAGATAATATACCTACGAGATAAATACATACAAAGCTAAGTTCAAAGAAAAGGTATCTTTACAACATTTTTATTTCAAATTTTATTTGGCTGAGTTTAAAAACATCTGCTTTAGGTTGCACTGTAGTACTAGTACAACAAATTAAGACACAGGTTGTAAGATCATATCCAATGCTCCCTGTTGTTATATGTTTAAATTCTGTCTAACATAAATTATTTTTAAGTAATCATTATGAAATACACACGGTCTGAGAATGCCAAGAACTTGTATCTGCCATGTTGTCAAAACTTTACAGTTGTACTGGATCTTGAATTACCAGTCCTTATGACAGCGTTCACTTAATCAAACAGAAAACTAGGGGAAAAATAATAAAACAAACCCTTTGATGGACCGAATGAAACTTTCCGAAAAAGATATATTTGGACGCCGGAAATTTTTCGCCAAACTTATGATAACGTGCCCAACTGTTTTTCACTAAACTTAATACCCGGGAGGGGCGGGGGGGGGGGGGGTAACTCCCTATATAAACCTAGACGGGGACGTGCGGAAAATTTGGGTAGGTTATTAATAATTTTTGGTATTAATTCGGTGTATGTTTTGAAAACTAATATTTATTCGTGTTGTATTTACACTGTTAACTAGGAGTAAGTAAGTAAGTAATGTCTTTATTTAAAGAGGGTAACACAGTTATCATTAAAATACTAATCTTCCTCGAGGACCTCAATTAAAATATAAATTAATAAAACACACAGAATGAATAAATTAATATAGCATTGATCCAATTTTTACCAAGATCCACACCATGTAGACCATCTATATACATATATACATATAAATATTCAATAAAATTATATGCATTTAATATAAACATTAGAATATCTCGCCTTCCAATACTGTGACTATAATTTAACAAATTTAGACAGCTTCACGGAGCTTTAAGTAATCTGTATAATTTTTTTTGAAGCTTTCTATATTTTATTAAATTTTAGGTCTGTTGGTAAAGAATTCCATAAAATGATTCCAGAATAGTAAAAACTTTTCTTCATAAAATTTGTATTTGGACGAGGCACAAACAAGTTTCTGCTTTTTGTTGATCGTAAAAAATAAGTTGAAGCATTATAAGCAGTATTAAAGACATCAAATAAATATTCTGGAGCAAGATTATTGACCGCAGCATTTAAAAATTAAAACACCTTTGCGATAATCAATTATTTTAAAAATAGATAGCCATCCAAGTTTTTTTTAACAGCTTATTGGTGGGTACGTCTCTTTTTGCATTAAGTATAATTCTTGCAGCCCTTTTTTGTAACTTATACAACTTTTCTAAATTTGCTAAACTGGCTTGGCCCCATATTGTACGACAGTTATCAAACAATGGTAAGATATAACCATAATAGTACAAAATTAAACCTTCTGATGGAAGATAAGATTTTAATTTGCACATCAGTCCAAGCCGAGAAGAAATTTGTGCAACTAGTGCAGCCCACGATAAACATTTTTCAATCGTAACACCTAATAATTTTTCACATTTAACATTATCCAGCAATGTATTATTAAAAAACACATTGATATTATTGTTTCTAATCCTTTTATTGGATGATACAAGCATTGATTTGGATTTTGTTACATTTATCATCATATCATTTTCATTACACCATTCTTGCACATTTTGTATATCCAAATTCAATTTGCTATTGATGTCACATATATTAGAAGATGAACAGTGAATGGTAGTATCATCTGCATATAAATCTGGACTAGTGTATTGTAAATATAATGGTAAGTCGTTAATATATAAAAGAAAAAGCAAAGGTTCAAGAATACTACCTTGTGGAACACGACAATACATATATTTTGGCCCTTTGATTCATAATTATTGATGACAACTTTTTGTGGTCTTTCTGATAGATAAGAGTTATAAACCATTTCATAGACAGCTCATCAAATTTGTATTCTCTTAATTTCGAAAGTAAGATATTATGATTGACTAAATCAAATGCTTTCTTAAAATCAAGAAATAGAATACCAGTATAATCGCCTTTGTCCATTTCCATAAGAATTTCATCTACAATTTTAGTAAGTGCTATTCAATTCCTCAGATATGTAGACATTTGTATATATAAACATCAGTATTAGTTCGGGTGTGCTTTTTCCTGTATATTATTGACAGGTATTCTAGTATTGCTCGGGTACCTTTTCTTAAGCCATTTCTACACACCCACGTCAAAAATGCAGAGAGTTACCCCGCCCCCTCTGGACTTAATACTTTGTTCGGACGATTCCAGGTAATAATCAATCCACATTTATTATTAAGTCTCCCGAACGAAGTGGGAGACTTATAGATTTTGATTTGCGATTTTTATCGAACATTTTTTTTCTTCCGATCTCCGATTTTGTTCGTTTGAGTTCTCAATAACTAACTGTCAGAGATATGGATCTGAGATTTTCCACGATGAAGGATCCACGTTTCTAGATGCGCATAATACTATTACGTTTCTAGATGTGCATAATACTATTCATTTTTTGATGGGGGCCACCGAGACGTCTAATAAACAGTTCAAAGAGGATAGGGGTTTACTATAGGATCCTACGGGGAAATTTTTTTTCACCGAAAAACTCTACGAGAGTGACCAATAACCATCTCATATATATATTATTATACACCGTGACAACACCTATTAAATGACATAAACCTCGTTCCTCTGGGGGGGGGGGGGAGGGTCATCCCTAACCCCCAAAGTGGATAATTCTGAAAAATTTCATATCCAATTAAAATCTATAGCTTTAAATCACAGGCGCTTGTCTCAGAAAAAAAAAATTACTATATATGCCAAGTGAAAAGTTCACTTGGCATATATAGTGTTTTTTTTTTTCTGAGACAAGCGCCTGTGCTTTAAATCATATATTTTATTATGCGCCGTAACAAGACGCATTGAATGACATGTACCTCATTCTTTCAGTAGGGTGATCGTCATCCCCATAAATCAATAATGTCCAATTATCTCATAAATCGTTAAAATCCCCAACTCTAAACTATTGTGATGAACATGGTATTTCTTTTTACTGCATAGATCACTTTCACTGCTGTTTAATATGTATATAGATAAATTGTAATTAGTGATCTGCTATAATTATTGATTTTTTAATACCTATCTGTCACCTGTAATTAATTGTGTTCATTCAGGTATAAAATAGACACTTATAGGTCAGGTGACTTTATTATATATAAACAGGTGATTTCTAGTCAGTTTTGGTTATTCTGTGGGTGCTTGCATTTAGAAGAAGAATGTCCACCAGAAGTACCAAGTATATGGTAAATAACCATTAATATTTACCCTTAAACAGTGGTATTGGTAAACTGTCAGCACTTTTACCATCAATCTATATGGTTAAAAGTGACACAGTATATACCACAGTACATGGTTAATGACCACTGGTAACCTATACTATTCACCATTAGTATTTGGTCAATAGTTTACCACAATTTATGGTTATAACCATTCGTCAATGGTTAAGGACATTAGATAGTCTTTCATATTATTAGTATAGTTAATATTTTCCCACAGATAACCACTGTTTACATTATGTGTACATGATTCAGATTTACCGTTGTTTGGCAAGAACTATATTTAATTACTATAATAAAGTATTTGGTTGATTTTGTGTTTAATATTTAATGCTCCCTATATACAGAACATGATCATGGATCCCGTTTCTAGTAAATCTTAACTTTGTTCTGATATCTCGAACAAGGATTACGTTACATTGGTGGCAGCGGTGGGATAGCTTGATCACTGTTTTGTGTAGCATCAAATATATTGAAAATTATGGCAACTTCGAAAGAGTATTTTGGTCAATTTTCTGACCGTACAAAGGAAAATGAAAACGATTTGATATTTTCTTTTCTTGACCAAGAACAAATTAATTATCAGAGAATTATACAACAGAATTTATCTGAAAATCAGATTAGAATGCAAAATCTGAATCATGTTTGTACAGAAATGAACAGAATACTTTTAGAAACAGTAGAAAAAGTGTCAGATCTTTATGCATTAATTAATGACCTTCACACAGAGGTTAAGAACCAGAAACAAGAAGAAGTATATAATTACAAAATTTTACAACAACAAATCGATACATTGACTAGGGAACAGAAACGCTTAAATCATCCAAGTGTACAGTGGGGTTCTATTACTAGTATCCCAGAAACCCCTTTGTCAATGCAAAACTCAAATACCAATCATGAAAGCTGTGATAAAAGTTCTTCAATTCAACACTCATTCAGGTACTATCCAGATCTTCAAGTGACAAGTGAATGTACAGGTACATCCTCATTCGCTTTTCCACCTAGAAGTCAGGATATTGCACAGAAAGTGTCAATTATACCTTTACACACAAGTACGCCAGTACTACAAAGTGATGTCTTTGTGGCAAAACCTTTAAACATTGCCCATACTCCAGTATGCCAAGCTTCTAGCTCCACAGATGTAACATTCAGTTCATCCATTATTAGTACGCCTATAGTAAATCCAACAAGTCAGGTTGATAAAAGCAATAATACATTACCACTGACACAAAAAGACGGTATTGCTCAGTCTGTTTCATTTCATGGCCAAAATAATACGACTGGTAATCAGTCCTGTAGTGTTGAAAGGAAATCGAAAAGAGTAGACATGCGACCTGTTGCATATAGTGGGACAGATGACTGGGAGGAATATATTTCTCAGTTCGAAATAACCTCCGATATTAATAGTTGGGACCAAAGAGAAAAGGGTCTTTATCTAGCAAGTAGCTTAAAGGGGGTCGCTAGAGCAATTTTAAGTGAGTTAAATGAGGCTGATAGGCGAGATTTTGATAAGCTAAAGCAAGCATTGTCCAGAAAATTTGGTTCTGAACACAAAGCAGAAATGTATAGGGCTAAATTACAAGGATTTACAAGAAAGCGAGACGAGACAATTTCTGACTTAGCAAGTTCAATAATGAAGCTTACTAGACAATCATACCCTAAAGCAGATACAAAGTTATTGAACACACTTTCAGTGGATTATTTTATTGATGCTCTTGATGATCATGACATTAGACTGAGACTTCGACAAGCTCAACCGAACAACATTACCGAAGCTGAAACTTTAGCAGTGAGGCTAGAGACTCATAAAATGGCGGATAAAGCTAAGCATAAACTTATCAGGGCAGTAAATGAGAATGATACATTCTCAAATGAACAAAATCAAAGTTTTAAAAAATTAGAACAGCTTGTACAATCATTGACAGAGGAATTTAACACTATAAAAACTGTTTTGAATGAAAAAGAATCTATTGATTCCTCGAAGCAATTTGAAATTAATTCCAAAGATGACAATAAAGCTAACAAAGAAGCAAGCCAAATAAAGACTTTCCCAAATAGGCAATGGAACCCAAGACGATTTCAGAATAAATCACAATCTGGCAAAGCTGTGAGATTTGATGACAAAATTCAGGGAAACTTTTAGAAGTCAAATCAGAGGGTCGTGATTTGACATTTGACAATTTGGAAAGACCCAATGACATTTTTGCAAGATCAAATTGGTCTACAGATGAAGGTCTATTTGTAAAAAGTAGTATTCTTAATATTCCTATATCCTTTTTGGTAGATACGGGAGCGACAATATCTTTATTAAGAAGTGATATGATAGATAGTTTCCCCGAGAAAATTATTTCAAAGACTGAAAACGTAAATTCATCATTAGTTACAGCCACTGGTGATGTTATACCTTTTATTGGGCGTGTTGAGGTCCCTGTTAAAATAGGAAAACATCACTTTTGGTTCGCTGATATTAAAAATCAAGGAATTCTTGGCTTTGATTTCTTAAATGAACATGGTTGTAATGTAATGATACAAGAAGGATTGTTAATAATGGGAGATAACTATATACAGCTTCACACTTCCAGTGTTGAAACACAGTGTTGTAGACTTATAGTCTCGGAAACAACTGTGGTACCTCCTAGGAGTGAAATTTTTGTAAAAGCTGTCCCTTATGATAAGATCAAATTAGGAGAAACAGTCCTAATAGAACCAACAAAGAAATTCATAAATGACAGTTGCCTGATGGTAGCAAGGTCAATTATTAATGGAAATAAAGAGAGTTATCCACTGAGGGTTGTGAATGTAACAAATAAACCTTTAACTGTTAAAGAACAAACAATTGCTGCTACTTGTGAGAATGTAGAATGTCCTTATGAGGTAAAAGAAGAAAATGTAGACAGAATTAACTGTCGACAGTTAGGCGAAGAAATTCCATTACATTTAATAAAACTGATAGAAAATTCAAGTACAAAAATAAATGAAATTCAGAAAAAGAAAATGATGTCCCTTCTTCTTGAATATGACAGTATCTTTTCAAAATCGCCAACAGATATTGGCAGAACTAGCGTTGTAAAACACAGAATAGATACAGGAAATGCTAAACCTGTTCGGCAACATCCTCGTAGAATTCCATTTTCTTTAAGATCAGAAGTTGAAAAAGAAATTAAAGACATGCAAGAAATGGGGGTCATAGAACCGAGTCAAAGTCCTTGGTCAAGTCCAATTGTCCTCGTACGTAAGAAAGATGGTTCTATCAGGTTCTGTATAGATTACAGAAAAATAAACGATTTAACTGTCAAAGATAGTCACCCCCTTCCAAGAATAGATGACACCCTAGATACCCTTTCGGGTGCGAAATGGTTTTCCGTCCTCGACCTTAGAAAGGGGTACTGGCAACAAGAGGTCGACATACGTGACAGACACAAGACAGCATTTGTAACAGGAAATGGGGGTTTTTGGCAATTCAAAACCTTACCCATGGGACTTTGTAATTCTGGTTTAAGTTTTACAAGATTGATGGAGAAAATACTGTCTGGTCTAACGTTTAAGTTATGTCTGGTTTATCTAGACGATATAATCGTCTTTGGAGCCTCATTTGAAGAAGAAATAGAAAATCTCAGGCTTGTATTTAGCAGGATAAAACATGCAGGACTAAAATTAAGCCCAGACAAATGTAAACTCTTTCAAAAAGAGGTGAAATTTTTGGGTCATTATGTATCTGAAAAGGGAATTTCAACAGACCCTGAAAAAATAGAAGCCATATCCAATTGGCCTACACCTAAGAACGTAAAAGAAATAAGACAGTTTATGGGGTTATGTTCGTATTACAGGAAATTTATAAAAAGTTTTGCAGATATCGCTAAACCTTTGCACCAGTTGACCCAAAAAGAACAAAAATTTCAGTGGACCTTAGAATGTACAAGAGCATTCGACACACTGAAATCCAAATTAACATCCTCTCCAGTTTTAAGTTACCCAGAAAGGGAGGGTACATTTATTCTGGATACAGATGCCAGTAATGTAGGTCTAGGGGCCGTTCTTTCACAGATCCAAGATAGGCAAGAGAAAGTATTAGGTTACTACAGTAAAACATTAAGTAAGGCAGAAAGATCATACTGTGTTACTCGTAGGGAACTACTTGCATTTGTAGAGGCTTTAAAACATTTTCGTTGTTACCTTTTTGGGAGGCATTTTATGGTAAGAACAGACCATGGGTCCTTAACTTGGTTAAAAAATTTTAAAAATCCCGAAGGACAATTAGCCCGCTGGCTAGAGATGTTGTTTGAATACGATTTTGAAATCGTTCATAGGAAAGGACGAAGCCATGCAAATGCAGATGCTTTGTCAAGATGACCCTGTGAATTGTTTTGCAAACAATGTCATAAAGCTGAAAACAAATCAGAAACTGCAAATGCTAATCAGCAACCAGAAACAATAAATGTTGTTGAAATTGCTCATGACATTGCTGATGATGATTCACAAATTAATGACTCCAGTTTTAATCAAATTCAAGAAGACAATATAGGCTCAGTAGGCACCCAAAAGATGAGACAAGAACAGTTGAATGATCCAACAATCAGACCAATTTTAGAATTCAAAGAAACTAACTTGTCAAAACCAGATTGGGCAGTAATATCGCATATGTCTGCTTCAGTTAAATATTACTGGGCAAGATGGGAAACCCTGTACATTCGTTCAGGGGTCCTTTACAGAAAATGGGAGAATTTTGATGGGAAAGAAATCACTTGGCAATTAGTACTCCCAAAAGTATACAGGGAATTTGTGTTAAAACACCTTCATGATACTCCAACTGCTGGGCATCTTGGTGTCACAAAAACTCTGTCACGGTTGCAGAGTAGATATTTTTGGCATGGTCTCCGTAACGATATGCAGCACTGGTGCAAAGTTTGTGATCTTTGTGCTAGTCGAAAAAGACCAAATACTAGACCCAGAGCACCTCTCCAAAAGTATGTGGTGGGAGCCCCTCTAGAAAGGATTGCCATTGATGTCCTGGGTCCATTACCAGTCACTAATGATGGGAACAAGTATATACTCATCATAGGTGATTACTTTACGAAGTGGGTCGATGCCTTTCCGATTCCTGATCAAGAAGCAACAACAGTTGCTGAAATATTAGTTCAAAGATTTATCTATTTCTTTGCGTTCCGTTATATTAATAAGGGGGTTTCCCTTACTTGGTATAATTTCCCGGGTTATGTTTTTGCACGGGCGGTTTCAGTTGAGGGTATATAAGGAATTTTTATGGGTCTGTTTGATTAATGCGACGTTTGTTACAAAGTTAGAAAGGACGTGTTGTTATATATTCCAGTTGTTTGCGTTAGCTTTCTGGTTAAAAGTATTCGGTTAGTGAAATGTCCGTTTCAGGTGATGAAATAACTGTCGATAATCATACAAATGTGCAGAAACCAAAAGATGCTAATGAGTTCAGTGCAGTAGACGCAGTAAGTTTATTCAACACCAAGATAGACATTGCTTTAGACAAACAGCGTTCCTCCATAGTATCAGAACTGCAAGAAAAGCTGCAGGTAAACACGGATATTAAAGCGGGAGGGATAAAAATCTAGTTTTCTTTCAATCAAGAGAGACTCAGTAATCTTGACCGCCTCATAAACTTTTTGTCAAGCTGTAGCGTGGAAGTTTTCGAGTCGATCGATTCAGAGAAGAAGGCCCTTTCTCATCGTAATAAATTACTCAGAATAGCAGACCGACATGGTTGGGGGACGGTTAAAGAATACGCTGATAATGATCTTATTGACAATAGCGAGGACGCCTCCAAGTTACGGGCAGCCATTTTTAGAGCCTCCAAGTAGAGGCAGACTCCCTATGACAGAAATCAACCCACACAGTCATCTTATCGGCGTACTAGACCAGGAGTTTTCGACGGCATGTCCAATAACCAGCTTTTTCTCGGCTCTCAAAACTACGGCCAGCGCCAAATCTTCACTCCAAGACCACAATTTCCAAACTACAGACAAAACTTTGCTCCAGGTGCGAACGTTACCTGCCACTACTGTAACCTGCCCGGGCATTTCGCCAAGTTCTGCCCCTACACAGCCCAATTGCAACGTAGACAACCAGCTGCCGCTACAGTCACCAGCCCAGAACCTTACAACAAACAGCAGTAAAGTTGAGTATTCTAATTTTATACTTTTAGATGAACTATCCGAGTTTGACAATAATTTTTGTTTAAAGTCGAAAACTGTTAAAAATAGTCTTAAGAATTGTTTAGAATTTTGGAGAAATATTTTAAAACCGTCATACTAAAACTATATTCAGACAATCAGAATGTGATTAGAATTGTTCAAGTGGGCAGTATGAAGTCAACGCTTCAGTGCCTGGCGTTCTCTATTTTTAACACCTGTCTTCTTTTTAATATTGATTTATCAGTTGCATGGGTGCCCAGACTCCAAAATTGGAGATTTTGTAAGCAAGTTCTTCGATTTTGACGATTGGGGCATACATCAGCGTATATTCAGATATTTTGAAAAATTACGGGTCCCTTTACTTGCGATCTATTTGCTAGTAGCGACAATTACAAAGTTGCAAAATATTATTCTTTATTCTGGACGCCAGGCACTAGCGGGGTTGACGCTTTCGCTCATAATTGGGCACTTGAGAATAGCTGGATAGTTCCACCTGTACATTTGATCAACAGGACTATTAGATATCTATTTTTTTGTAGAGCTAAAGGTGTACTGGTTTTACCTAAATGGATATCAGCCTCTTATTGGCCATCGATTGTTGATATGAATGGAAAATATTTACCTTGCATTGTAGACTCCGTAGAATACAAATATCCTACGAACTTTTTTACACCAGGTTCAGATAAATCTAGCATTTTCGCTACTCAGACTTTTCAAAGTAGCGTTTTAGTATTACGTTTTGACGCTAGTAGCATTTGAATATTTTTCATGTTTATTAACGCACTTATGTTGGTTTCGAGTTAAGTATAACAAGAGAGGACTGCACTCTATATTATTGCCAAAAACTAATAATGCACGTATATTGACACGAAATATGAAATATGAAATATTTGTGGAGAACTGTGCTCCCTACAAGAGAAGACTACACCCTCTATTTTTGCCAAACACTAGTATTGCACGTATTTTGACACGAAATATGAAATATGAAACATTCGTGGAGAACTGTGCTTCCTATAAGAGAAGACTGCACTCTGTTTTTGCCTAACACTAGTAATGCATGTATATTGACATGAAATATGAATATGAACTATTTGTGGAGAACTGTGCTCCCTACAAGAGAAAACTGCACTCTCTATTTTGCCAAGCACTAGTAATGCATGTATGTTGACACGAAATATGAACTATCCTGGAGAACTGTGCTCCCTATAAGAGAGGACTGCGCTCTCTATGGGTTTTGTATAAATGGAATATGACAGGAGAACTGTACTCCTATTAAAGAGTTTTGCACTTTTATATAGTTACAATTTATGCACGATTTCACATTGATTAATGAAAAGATTGTTTGCTTTGAGCTATCTTGCCTATACGTTGTTGTTCTTTTGTATATTCACAAATACATGTACATATTTATATTATTTTCCCTTATGGTTAACTTTCATATGCCTGTATCATTTATTATTCTGATAATTTTTTACAGAATCTACACGCTTGGTTAGCCATTGGAAAGACCTGGAAAAATACAAGTCTCATACTAATTTGTCTGGATCTGTACACGCTCTTCCTGCCATAGTTAAAAAACGCTAGATCTACTGCAACGAACAAAAAATATGACTTATATTTTGAAAAATTCCGAAAATGGCGTATTCAGAACTATTTTTCTTTTTTACCTGCATCGGTGTCTTCAGTTGGATTGTTTTTAGGAGGACTTATACTACAAAAAGTTTCCGTTTCAGTTTTGGAAGCTTATTTTTATTCTATTAACTGGCAACATAAGATTTCCCTCAACATCAATCCTTGTTTAGATGATTTTATTACACTTATTCTGGAAGGCGGAAAACGGATGTTGGGCAAACCTTTGAACAAAAAGGAGCCTATGACAAAAGATATTTTGTTAAAATTAGTTCAACACTATACGGTAGAAATACATAATTTATTATTTTTGCGCACTTGTGTCTTGTGTCTTCTAGGGTTTTCTGGGTTTTTAAGATATAGCGAGCTAGCAAATATTCGGATGTATGATTTGGATTTTAAATTAAAAGGTTTGGATAGTTCTCTGTACGCCCTTCATAGCCTTAGAAGTGGCGGAGTTTCGGCAGCTGCTAATAACAAGGTTCCTGACCGCCTACTCAAAGTTCATGGGCGTTGGGCTACAGACAGAGCTAAGGACGGCTATATCAAGGATAGCATTGAACAAAAGCTTTTGGTATCCTTAAATTTGGGTTTGTAATTTCCTCTTTTTCTTATAACCCCCTTTGCTATGCGATCTTTGTAACGAACGCACAACCTATTTTCTTGTTTGTTGTTTATTTTAGTTAGATCAGAAAATATTTATTTTAGTACGAATGAAATGAGGTAGAAAATAAATCTATTTCTTTGCGTTCCGTTATATTAATAAGGGGGTTTCCCTTACTTGGTATAATTTCCCGGGTTATGTTTTTGCACGGGCGGTTTCAGTTGAGGGTATATAAGGAATTTTTATGGGTCTGTTTGATTAATGCGACGTTTGTTACAAAGTTAGAAAGGACGTGTTGTTATATATTCCAGTTGTTTGCATTAGCTTTCCCTCCTCCCCCCCCATCTAGTAGTAGCTTTGTACACTTGCTACTTATGTAATTAAATAACATGTTGGCATTGATACATATGTATGTTCTTTATTGTTTTTTGTTGATTCGTTAATTATATAAAATTTATGCGATCTTTGTAACGAACGCACAACCTATTTTCTTGTTTGTTGTTTATTTTAGTTAGATCAGAAAATATTTATTTTAGTACGAATGAAATGAGGTAGAAAATAAGTAACTTTATTTGGTGTACCACAGCAATTGCACTCAGATCAAGGTACAAATTTTGAGTCTAATGTTTTCAGGGAAATGTGTCAAATACTTGGGATAGAATACATTCAGAAGGAGACGGAATGGTTGAACGAGTAAATGCAACAGCTGAAACTATGTTGTCTCTCTTTTGTGGGGAAAATCAAAAAGATTGGGACCTTTGTTTACCTCTTTTAATGATGGAATATAGATCATCTGAACATGCCTCAACCAAAGTTTCGGCATGTAAAATGATGTTTGGCAGAGAAATAAATCTCCCTGTAGATTTGCTATTTGGTCATCCAGATATTGAAGAACAAGACAGAAAAACTGACTATGGTTATTATTTATCTGAAAAGATAGATGTCATTCATGACTTTGCGCGGAAGCATCTTCAATATTCCTTCGATGCCATGAAACGTAATTATGATGGCAAACAAAAATTTGTAAAGTATAACGAGGGAGACAGTGTTTGGTTTCACAATCCATGTAGACAAAAAGGGCTAAGTCCAAAGCTACAATGTCCTTGGAAAGGTCCCTTTATTGTCACCAAACGATTAAGTGATGTCACATACAGAATTCAACCAAATCAGCGAACTAAACCACGCGTGGTACATCACAATCGTTTAAAACCGTACAAACGCAAAAATAAATTGAACTGGTTCCATAGAAACACATCTATACATACAGAAAATGCACTAGATGAAACAATTTCAAGTGATACTACAATAAATTTGATTGATCAAGCTCAGAATATAACAGATGTACAGCTTGATTATGAACCTGATTTAGATGAGTCATCATTTGAAGACAGAATCGAGGAAGATGAAATAGCTCACAAACATAATACAACAGAAATAACAGATTCAGAAACAGAACAAAATGAAAACAATCAAATTAATTCACCACCTTTTCCTAGAACTAGACGAAATCGGGCAATCAAAATGCCAAAACGATTTGATGATTTCGTTAGATACTAGGTTTCCAGTGCTTATAATTTTCTCTGCTTTACAATGTCGTTTTTACTCATTGCAGAGAAACCAGTGGAGATGTATCATTTGTACTCCAAAAGAAGAAGGGAATTTCACACGTTTTTCCTTCTATGCGGCAGCAGAAAGACATATAATGGAAAAACACTCTTTCTTTGGATGGCAGTGCATATATTGTAAGTTTGTTACCGCCAGACAAGATGGCAAACATTCCAGATGTACAAGGGGAAGTAACCCATTGCAAAGCCAATGTTACAACAGAACATCAGGTGATAGTGGTAAACGGGCAAAAGAAGATTATGAAAATTATCGCCTTACTGAAGCCAAAAAGAAAATAGCTGTGTGCTCATCCAGCCACAATCTATCCACCACTGCTGCTAGAACAGAATCGAGGGAGAATCCATCAAATGAGAAAGTACCAACAACTGCAAGAAACAGCAGACAACATTCAACAACAGAAAGACATGACAGATTACGTAGTCGATCACCATCAAGAACAGTTAAACATAGTAAGTCACGTTCTAGATCACCCATTAAGAAATATAGAAGTGAAAGCTCAGAAAGTTCCAATTCAGAAAGATATATCCCTCGAAGAGTGATAACTGAAACAGTGAGAGAAGATGAGATTTCATACCAGTCATCTTATGGAGAAATATCTAGTAAAAATGTGGATGACAACAACAACGAAATACAGAAACCAAAGACATGTACAGTTACGTCAGATACTGGTAAAGACAACTTAACTCCCATTGGAGCTTCAACTCCGTTGACTGCTGATCAAATTTCAACAATGCCGATAAGTGAAGTGAGAGACAACCTGAAAGAAGCGGTGGAGAAAAGAAGCAGGATAATTGCTCAGCGTAACAAGATGATAAGTAACAGCAGGATTATACTAAATGTTGGAGGGACAAAGTTCGAGATGTCTACAGCTACCCTTAAAGTCGTGCCCGATTCCACTTTAGCCGTATTGGTAGATCCAAAATATGGTTACGATGGTAGGAAAGAACTGTTTATAGATCGGGATCCAGCCCATTATCGTCATATAATTAACTACCTCAGGAATAATGCTATTTGTGATGCAGAGACTTTGCCAAAAGAGAGAAGATATCTCAAGGAACTTTTGCGTGAGTCGCAGGAAATGTTACTTCCCCAACTGTCGGACTTGATTCAGAGGAAAATTCAAACACTGACTTTACTTATGTGAAGCTGCGCTGCTGTGAGCAACTGAGATGGATCTAATGGACAATCTGTAGATGGAGTTCGTGGTAACTTTGAAGTGACATTAGTTTTTTTTTTTTTTGTATTTATATTTATGTTCATATCTATAATCATTACTTCGTTTTCAGAACTAATTGTATGTTTTGAATAACATATCTCATATTGATTATAATACTTTGATAGGTGATTCATTTTGGGGACAAAATGCTTTGATAGAAGAGGGGGGCAATGTGATGAACATGGTATTTCTTTTTACTGCATAGATCACTTTCACTGCTGTTTAATATGTATATAGATAAATTGTAATTAGTGATCTGCTATAATTATTGATTTTTTAATACCTATCTGTCACCTGTAATTAATTGTGTTCATTCAGGTATAAAATAGACACTTATAGGTCAGGTGACTTTATTATATATAAACAGGTGATTTCTAGTCAGTTTTGTTATTCTGTGGGTGCTTGCATTTAGAAGAAGAATGTCCACCAGAAGTACCAAGTATATGGTAAATAACCATTAATATTTACCCTTAAACAGTGGTATTGGTAAACTGTCAGCACTTTTACCATCAATCTATATGGTTAAAAGTGACACAGTATATACCACAGTACATGGTTAATGACCACTGGTAACCTATACTATTCACCATTAGTATTTGGTCAATAGTTTACCACAATTTATGGTTATAACCATTCGTCAATGCTTAAGGACATTAGATAGTCTTTCATATTATTAGTATAGTTAATATTTTCCCACAGATAACCACTGTTTACATTATGTGTACATGATTCAGATTTACCGTTGTTTGGCAAGAACTATATTTAATTACTATAATAAAGTATTTGGTTGATTTTGTGTTTAATATTTAATGCTCCCTATATACAGAACATGATCATGGATCCCGTTTCTAGTAAATCTTAACTTTGTTCTGATATCTCGAACAAGGATTACGTTACACTATATATTTTCTTATTCTCCACGGTAAGACGCACCAAATAACACATACCTCGCTTCCGCAGGGGGCTATCACCACTCCCTTCAAATCAATAATGTTCAATTATCTCAAAAACCGTTAAAATCCCCACCCCTAAGCCATATATTTTCTTATTCTCCACGGTAAGACACACCAAATAACAAATACCTCGCTTCCCCAGGGGGCTATCAACACTTCCTACAAATCAATAATGTTTAATTATCTCAAAAACCGTTAAAATCCCCACCCATAAACCATACATTTTCTTATTCTCCACGGTAAGACACACCAAATAACACATACCTCGCTTCCCCAGGGAGCTATCACCACTCCCTACAAATCAATAATGTTCAATTATCTCAAAAACCGTTAAAATCCCCACCCCTCAACCATATATTTTCTTATTCCCCATGGTAAGACGCATCAAATGACACATATCTCCCATCAAATCAATAATGTTCAATTATCAATGATTATCTCATAAACCGTTAAACTCCCCACCTGTAAGGCCCGATTTACAGATTAATGATCTCGAATGTATATAGCTCGAGGTCAGACTAAAAAACTAAAAAATATTTGTATGGAACCTTTTATATCCCACCTAACAGCTCCCACGAGACTTGGGATAAATTTGAACTGTCTGTTGAACTAGCACTGAACAGCCAAATCGATGTTATTATCACAGGAGATGTAATAGTTATCCCACAAGGACGCGGTGTGTCTGTATAAGATCATCCCGAGGGCCGGAGGCCCGAGGGATGATCTTATAACTATTTTACATCCAAGTTCAAATAAATAAAAACAATAAACACTTTTTAAATACATCTTTTTGCAATAAATGCGTTGTCCACTCTATTTTTTTTAATGGAACATTACGTGTTGATAGTTTATCCCTCAACATACCCCATTTCTTGTCCTTGCGAGTTTGTAGTATGGGTGAACACATCTCATCATTCGATATTAGAAATTAAACGGATTTGTTTTACTCGTATACATCTCAAATGACATGGCGGACGGGTACGACACTGATGAAATACTCAGCCAGGCCTTAGATTTGGCCGAGGAAGCGGATGACGAATCTATTTTCATAACCCAGAACTCATTTAGATCCACAGAAGGTATTTGTAAATCAAATATTAATTATGGTACTTATCTATTAGGGTAACAAAAGCCGATTTTCAAGTTTAGCATTCATTTGTAGCAGTTTTTAATATAATAGGAGACCCAGGATATGACTGCAGCCAATACTTTTGCAATACATTCTTAATTCATTTGAATTCAAGTACTTTGTAAAGTCATTTTTTATTATTGATAATGGGCCTAAATGTTGTCCCTTTTCTTAAAAAAAACCCCCAAAATAAGGTAAAGGAGGTTCGGGGGGGGGGGGGGGTCCTTGTATAACTTTTAATTGTTACTTTATTGCAAATTAAATCCACTGCTAAAAGGTCAATTTTTGGTTGGATAACGGTAATAAATTTTCTGTCTTCATTTTATTAAAATCAGGATAAATTTGTATTACATTCTGTAAAGAATTAACTCTTAATAACTTGTTAACATTACAATGAAAGAAAAAATATTTTCATCTTCTAATATTTAACAAGTATTACAAAGTCTATATTTCTCTCGGAATGTTACTATATATTTCCCCATTTCAATATTTAAGATTTTTTAAAAAGAAGTCAATCATGGCACTTAACTGTGCACGTGAATACATTTTACCTATTATTTTCTGGACAATAGCCTTTGTAAAAGTAGGGGTGATCTGGCAGGGGTGATCCGACTCAGATCACCCCTGCTAGAACAAAGGAGCTGGGATGTAATTCAATGTTAATCAACTTAACAATAATTTGAATGACAAAATAAAATCTGTACTGACACAATTTAGCTTACATCAACTCATTACAGAACCGACTTATATTACTGAACATAGTTCATCTTTATTAGACTTAATCATAATCAGTAATCCACTCAAAATTTTGTTTACTAACGTAGGCCCTCCTTTGTTAGACCAAATTAGATACCATCTCCCGACTATTGGATAACTCAACCATTCAAATTCGCCGACTGGGCAAAATTTTGTTTGATAAGAAATAAATGTAATAATACTATAAAAAGGGAAAATTAAAATATTATTCTAAAATGTTCGCTCAATACCCCCTCCAATTAGACAATGACCTTATATCTGATAACGCAAACAGAATCGTCACTGGGGGGACTAAATTATACTCTGAAGTCGGATGGGAGAGACTGCGAGACAGACGAGAGACACACAAACTTACATATTTCTGTAAAATGACAACTGGACTAATACCGACATATCTCAATAGCCTAATTCACCAACCAATTTCCGACATTCATGACCATAACACTCGACATGCACACACAAGTCCCCCTATTCGATCCAGAACATCGCTATATTCAAACTACTTCATGCCCCCCCCCCCCCCCCCAACTGTTAGATCTTGGAACCTTCAGGCTCAGAGAGTGAAGAATAGTGCCAGAATTAATTCTTTCATACGGAATTTCAAATCCCAAAGTAATACTAAACCGTCATACTATTACACTGGCACACGACTGGGACAGGTACTACACTGTAGATTGAGACTATTACACTGGCACACGACTTGGACAGGTACTACACTGTAGATTAAGACTATCACACTGGCACACGACCGGGACATTTACTACACTGTAGATTAAGACTATTACATTGGCACACGACTGGGACAGGTACTACACTGTAGATTGAGACTATTACACTGGAACACGACTGGGACAGGTACTACACTGTAGATTAAGTCTATTACACTGGCACACGACTGGGACAGGTACTACACTGTAGATTGAGACTATTACACTGGCACACGACTGGGACAGGTACTACACTGTAGATTAAGTCTATTACACTGGCACACGACTGGGACAGGTACTGCACTGTAGATTGAGACTATTACACTGGCACACGACCGGGACAGGTACTACACTGTAGATTGAGACTATTACACTGGCACACGACTGGGACAGGTACTACACTGTAGATTGAGACTATTACACTGGCACACGACTGGGACAGGTACTACACTGTAGATTAAGTCTATTACACTGGCACACGACTGGGACAGGTACTGCACTGTAGATTAAGACTATTACACTGGCACACGACCGGGACAGGTACTACACTGTAGATTGAGACTATTACACTGGCACAAGACTGGGACAGGTACTACACTGTAGATTAAGACTATTACACTGGCACACGACTGGGACAGGTACTGCACTGTAGATTAAGACTATTACACTGGCACACGACCGGGACAGGTACTACACTGTAGATTGAGACTATTACACTGGCACACGACTGGGACAGGTACTACACTGTAGATTAAGACTATTACACTGGCACACGACTGGGACAGGTACTGCACTGTAGATTAAGTCTATTACACTGGCACACGACTGGGACAGGTACTGCACTGTAGATTAAGACTATTACACTGGCACACGACCGGGACAGGTACTACACTGTAGATTGAGACTATTACACTGGCACACAACTGGGACAGGTACTACACTGTAGATTAAGACTATTACACTTGCACACGACTGGGACAGGTACTACACTGTAGATTAAGTCTATTACACTGGCACACGACCGGGACAGGTACTACACTGTAGATTGAGACTATTACTCTGGCACACGACCGGGACAGGTACTACACTGTAGATTGAGACTATTACACTGGCACACGACTGGGACAGGTACTACACTGTAGATTAAGTCTATTACACGGGCACACGACTGGGAAAGGTACTACACTGTAGATTAAGTCTATTACACTGGCACACGACTGGGACAGGTACTACACTGTAGATTAAGACTATTACACTGGCACACGACCGGGACAGGTACTACACTGTAGATTGAGACTATTACACTGGCACACGACTGGGACAGGTACTACACTGTAGATTAAGACTATTACACTGGCACACGACCGGGACAGGTACTACACTGTAGATTGAGACTATTACACTGGAACACGACTGGGACAGGTACTACACTGTAGATTAAGACTATTACACTGGCACACGACTTGGACAGGTACTACACTGTAGATTGAGACTATTACACTGGCGCACGACTGGGACAGGTACTACACTGTAGATTGAGACTATTACACTGGCACAAGACTGGGACAGGTACTACACTGTAGATTGAGACTATTACACTGGCACACGACTTGGACAGGTACTACACTGTAGATTAAGACTATCACACTGGCACACGACTTGGACAGGTACTACACTGTAGATTAAGACTATCACACTGGCACACGACCGGGACATTTACTACACTGTAGATTAAGACTATTACACTGGCACACGACTGGGACAGGTACTACACTGTAGATTAAGACTATTACACTGGCACACGACTTGGACAGGTACTACACTGTAGATTAAGACTATTACACTGGCACACGACTGGGACAGGTACTACACTGTAGATTGAGACTATTACACTGGCACAAGACTGGGACAGGTACTACACTGTAGATTGAGACTATTACACTGGCACACGACTTGGACAGGTACTACACTGTAGATTAAGACTATCACACTGGCACACGACTTGGACAGGCACTACACTGTAGATTAAGACTATCACACTGGCACACGACCGGGACATTTACTACACTGTAGATTAAGACTATTACACTGGCACACGACTGGGACAGGTACTACATTGTAGATTGAGACTATTACACTGGCACAAGACTGGGACAGGTACTACACTGTAGATTGAGACTATTACACTGGCACACGACTTGGACAGGTACTACATTGTAGATTAAGACTATCACACTGGCACACGACCGGGACATTTACTACACTGTAGATTAAGACTATTACACTGGCACACGACTGGGACAGGTACTACACTGTAGATTGAGACTATTACACTGGCACAAGACTGGGACAGGTACTACACTGTAGATTGAGACTATTACACTGGCACACGACCGGGACATTTACTACACTGTAGATTAAGACTATTACACTGGCACACGACTTGGACAGGTACTACACTGTAGATTGAGACTATTACACTGGCACAAGACTGGGACAGGTACTACACTGTAGATTGAGACTATTACACTGGCACACGACCGGGACAGGTACTACACTGTAGATTAAGACTATTACACTGGCACACGACTGGGACAGGTACTACACTGTAGATTAAGACTATTACACTTGCACACGACTGGGACAGGTACTACACTGTAGATTAAGAATGGAGTGTAGTTCCCTCAATCATCACTTATTAAAAAAAATTGTCGAATCGCCAGACTGCCTCTGCCAGGGCGGTACTTCTGAAACTACAGTACATTACATACTTCACTGTCGACGTTTTACTGATCTAAGAACTCCTAGAGGAATTTCCATAGACACATTATTATTTGGATCTTCAAATCTCACTATTGAACAGAATGATTAAATTTTCAAATTGTGCAGAACTTTATCATAAAAACTAAGAGATTTTCAAATTGACTCACCAGTCTTCCAAACTGCCCCCCCCCCCTTACTACCCCATTACACTAATAAATAGCATCACCATTTAAATTTTTCCCAGCCAATAATCCTAATTCTTTATGCCTAACTTCTCAACAATCTTCCAAATTATATAATAGTTTAACCATATTATACATATTACTAAGTATCATGCCAACATTACGTCTTCCTACGAGTTGTACATGTCACTATATAATACAAATGGAGGGATAGGGATTAATATAAGTTTGTAACTTGTTTCCCAATCCCTTTAATTAATGTATATTATGTCTAAATGTTCACTGTATATTATGTTAACATATCTGTGATTTAATTAATAAAATATGTTTAAACTAAACTCCCCACCTCTAAAACAAATATTTTCTTATTCCCCATGGTAAGACGCACCAAATGAAACATACCTCGCTTCCTGAGGGGGTTATCACCACTCCCATCAAATCAATTATGTTCAATTATTCATAAACCATTAAAATCCCGACACCTAAACCATATATTTTCTTATTCCCCATGGTAAGACGCACCAAATGACACATACCTCGCTTCCCTAGGGGGTTATCACCAATCCCATTAAATCAATAATGTTAAATATCTCATAAATTTTCGACGGTCAAGCGCGACATCAAAATGATGAAACGGCATTATAGCGGCACTGAGAGCGATGCGTATAAACAATACCCGACACCTAAGCCGTATATTTTTTTATTCCCCATGACAAGACGCATGAACTGATATATACCTCATTTACCCAAAGGGTTCATCCCCACTACCTCGAAACAATTGTCTTTAATCATCTCGTAAAACATTGAAATCCCCCTGCCCCACAAATCATATATTTTCTTTTCCCCCATTATAAGACAAACATATTGATAAAAACCTAACACACCCACCAAAAAGGGGAGGAGGGGAGGGGGGGGGGGGGGGGGTCATCCTCGCCCCTCAAATCAATATTTTTTAATTATTTTAAAATCCGAAAAAATGTTTATCCCTTTAACACTTTTTAATACGCAATGATCAAATCTCATAAACCATTTAACTCCATACCCCGTAACCATATATATTTCTAATTGCCTATAAGGACAGGCAATAAATGATTTTACACATCATTGCCGGGGAATGGGGGTATTCCCTCGTAAAAAATCAACAAAAGACATTGAGATCCTTGGTCTTTAATTATAAACATTTTTATTTTTTGTGAAAAGCTCAGATATCCTCAGAGTTCATATCCCACCTCCTTAAACACTGGATGTATCATAAGTTTTTCTGAAAAGCTTCGAAACTGCTGACCGAGATAATCATTATGTCCATGACAAGACCTAGTAAATGCACAATTGATATTGTTCGCGGGGATACATCTTTTTAATTGGATTCCTAAACTACATAAGAATCCGTTTAAACAAAGGTACATGGCTGGGTCAGCTAATTGCTCTATAAAACCTCTTTCAACAATCATATTGACATGTATTAAAAAGGGCCTGCAGAATTAATGTGAAAGATCATATTCCACCAGTGGCGTCAATCAGATGTGGATTCTTAAAAACTCAAATCTAAAATCAAAATCTTTGGCTACATGCAACAGCATAAAACATTCGACTTCTCTATACTCTACACTACGATACCACATTCTCAATTAAAAGATCGCTTAAAGCAACTAGTTCGTCAATGTTTTTTCATGAAAAATGGCACACGAAGATATAAATTTCTAGTTCTAGGTAGAGAAAAGGCTTATTTCGTGATTCTGACAAAAAGTATTCTGAAGATGAAATTACAAACATGTTAGATTTTCTCATAGACAACACATTTGTTGAATTTGGCGGTCTAATTTTTCAACAAACAATCGGCATTCCAATGGGAACCAACTGTGCTTCTCTCCTCGCCGATCTGTTTATGTACTCATATGAATCGGACTTCATTCAAGGGTTACTACGTGAAAACAAACAGAAATTAGGCCAATCCTTTAATTTCACTTTTCGTTATATAGATGACGTGTTGTCGTTAAATAACGACAAATTCCAAGACTTTCTACATCTTATCTACCCCAGTGAGCTTGAAATTAAGGATACTACAGATATACCAAAGTCCGCTTCATATTTGGATTTGTTTGTTGAAATAGACTATGAGGGACATTTGAAGACAAAACTTTAAGACAAACGTGATGACTTCAACTTTCCTATTGTTAATTTTCCCTTCTCGAGTAGCAATATACCAGCATCGCCTGCATATGGCGTCTACGTTTCTCAGCTTATCCGATTTTCAAGGGCATGCGTGAGTTACCCTGACTTACTGGATTACTGCTGTCACAAAAGCTTCTTAACAAGGGTTTTATCAGGGATAAGTTGATGTCATCACGTAGGAAATTTTACGGTCGTCATCACGAATTGATTACACTGTTCCAATATCTAAGATGATGTTGGACCTGTTCCCACTGTCGTATCATTTCATGTGCCTCCACCGATTTGTGACTTCCACCGGATTGACTTTGTTGAACTTCACGACGGGTGTCGTATACGGAGCAGGAACTGCTTATCCTTCCGGAGCACCTGGGTTCATTCCTGGTTTTTATAGGAGTTCGTGTTGTTCATTGTTTTTAGTTTTCTGTATTTATTTGTTGTGCTTGTGGTTGTTCATTTGTCTTCCCGGGTTTGTCTTTCCAATGGATTACGTTTTTTTTTTATTGCTCCTTAGGTATATTTGTCCTTTTTACTATTCCCGGAAGATAATAAATTGTTCCAAATGTATATATCATAAAAAATTCTCCAATAATATTTTATGCTAAACTGTATTGGTCTAACTTTTTTATTTATTGTCTGATTTTTTTGCAACTATTTTTAAATATTTTTTTATTAATAATGTGGTGTTTTATCTTTTAATTATTGAATTTTCTGTCTTTACATCAGATTGTAGATTTAACATAATATTGATACAAGGAATATATAAAAATGATTCGATGTAGGGAGGACTTATCACGGCAGGCAAGAAGTCTTTTTTTTTATTATTTTCATTTAATGAAACCTAATGCATTTTATTACACCATACAATAAAAAATCAGTTCTCGTAAACGGTTCAGAAATATTGGGATATATCTCTGTCAATGCAGAATGTCGACAAGCAAAAGCTGATCAAGTGTGACACTGTATGACTGTAAAACTCGAGTCACAACAAATACCCATATCACGATTTTCAAGTAACCTCTCCATTAGGTATGCATAAACTTTATAGGAACAATTTCCCCATTTCAGTCTCTAAAAAAAAAATAATTTATTGAATACAATGTAAGGCATTCGAGATATCAGTTACTTCGTTTGGGAGACTTCGTAACAGTTCACTGTTACAGTTATTACTCGTTTTTTTTAAATACAACAGCTGTATGCTATAAATATAATACAAAAATATATGTAAGGAATGTATCGGCCAATATGGCCGCGAATATGGCCCTGTCCATGAGCAGTTAGTTCAAAAGATGTTTGAAACCATTATGAATATAAAACCATTTTTGTTCTACAAATTACCCATTTTGAAAAAAGGACAAGATATTCTCCCAACAATTTCCCATTTTCAAATATAATTAGGTAAGTAGTATATAGGCACAGTTCAGATAATATTTGCGGAGGTGGTGAGGTGGTGAGGTGGTGGATCATTGGAAACCAGAAGTAGTCAAGTGCTGGGACCCGGATGTGTCGTATGTACATGTGTTGGCGGAACCGGAAGTACCCGGCAGGGATTTTCCCGCCTTTATTCCATTAATTGTTTACGGAAGTGTGCTTGGACGCGGCAGTGTAGTCTGCACATGCTTGACCGGAATTAGGATTGGGTTATCTCCCCTTTTTCCCGCGCTTTCCACCCCAGGTGATGTTTTCCGTTTGTTCAACGGAAGTCCAATGGTAGGGTTGGATTATGTCCCCTTACCTGCAGCTGATGGTGTCACCATTAGGTCAATGGAGGAGTGTCCTTAGCAACCGCCGTAGCAACGGCGGTCCATCTCATTGCTTTTTTGCTGCCCATAGCTGCTCTTCTCTTGCTCATTGCTGCTCTTCGCTGCTCATCTCTTGCTCCGTGGTGCTCATCGCTGCTCTTCTCTTGCCCCGTGCTGCTCATCACTGCTCTTTTGCTCTTCGCTGCTCTTCTCTTGCTCATCACTGCTCTTCGCTGTTCAGCACCACGCTCTCGTGCTCATTTCGGTTTTTTTCCTGCTGCCCTGCTGCTTGTCACAGTTCGTTGCTGCTGCTGCTGCTCTTCTCTTGCTCCGTGTTGTTCTTCACTGCTCATCGCTGCTCTTCACTGCTCATCGCTGCTCTTGCTCATCGCTGCTCTTCTCTTGCTCATCGCTGCTCATTTCGTGATCATCGTTGCTCTTCTCTTGCTCATCGCTGCTCTTCACTGCTATTCGCTGCTCTTCTCTTGCGCATCGCTGCTCTTCTCTTACTCATCGCTGCTCACTGCTGCTCATCGCTGCTCATTGCTGCTCACTGTCGCTTATCGCTGCTCTTCTCTTGCTCACCGCTGCTCATCTCTTGCTACGTACGTCTTATCGCTGCTCTTCTCTTGCTCACCGCTGCTCATCTCTTGCTACGTACGTCTTATCGCTGCTCTTCTCTTGCTCCGTGCTGCTCATCGCTGCTCTTCTCTTGCACTTTCGCTGCTCTTTTCTTGCTCCGTGCTGCTCATCACTGCTCTTCTCTTGCTCTTTGCTGCTCTTCTCTTGCTCATCACTGCTCTTCGCTGCTCCCCACCACGCTCTCGTGCTCATTTCGGTTTTTATTTCCTGCTGCTCTGGTGCTTGTCGCTGTTCGTTGCTGCTGCTACTGCTCTTCTCTTGCTCCGTGTTGCTCTTCACTGCCCATCGATGCCCTTCTCTTGCCCATCGCTGCTCATTTCTTGCTCATCGTTGCTCTTCTCTTGCTCATCGCTGCTCATCACTGCTCTTCGCTTCTCTACTCTTGCTCATCGCTGCTCTTCTCTTGCTTATCGCTGGTCTTCGCTGCTCATCTCTTGCTCATCGCTGCTCTTCTCTTGCTCATCGCTGCTCATTACTGCTCTTCGCTTCCCTACTCTTGTTCATCTTGCTTATCGCTGCTCATCTCTTGATCATCGCTGCTTTTCGCTGCTCTTCGCTATTCACCTCTTGCTCATCGCTGCTCATCTCTTGCTCATCGTTGCTCTTCTCTTGCTCATCGCTGCTCTTTGCTGTTCATCTCTTGCTCATCGCTGCACATCGCTGCACATCGCTGTTTGCTCATCGTTGCTCTTCTCTTGCTCATCGCTGCTCCTCAACTCTTGCTCATTGCTGCTCACTGCTGCTCATCTCTTGCTCATCGCTGCTTTTCTCTTGCTCATCGCTGCTCTTGGCTGCTCATCTATTGCTCATCGCTGCTCTTTGCTGCTCTGCTGTTCATCTCTTGCTCATCGCTGCTCATCTATTGCTCATCGCTGCTCTTTTCTTGCTCATCGTTGCTCTTCTCATGCTCATCGCTGCTCTTCTCTTGCTCATCGTTTCTCCTATCTTGCTCATCGCTGCCCTACGCTTGCTCATCGCTGCTCTTCTCTTGCTCATCGTTGCTCTTCTCATGCTCATCGCTGCTCTTCTCTTGCTCATCGCTGCTCTTCTCTTGCTCATCGTTTCTCCTATCTTGCTCATCGCTGCTCACTGCTGCTCATCGCTGCTCTTCGCTGCTTTTCTCTTGCTCATCGCTGCTCGTCACTGCTCTTCTCTTGCTCTGCGCTGTTCTTCCTGCCAGTCCCACAGTATACACAGTACAATGGAACTTTTGGGTTATCTCCCCTTTTCCTGTCCTTTTCATTCTCGGTCGTCAGTGATTGGACTGTATAGGGTTTTGGTCTTGCATTGTGTCCCTAGAGGTTATTCCTCTCACTGTTGAAGTCCGAGAATATACGCAGTACAATGGGACTATTGGATTAACTCCCGTCTCTGGGTCTGTCATCAGACTGTATAGTTTAGGGTCTCGCATCGCGTCTCCAGGGACTGATACTCTCAATGTTAAGTCGAAGTCCGAGAATATACTCAATACAGAGGGACTGTCAGATTATCTCCCCTTTTCCCGCGCTTTTCATCCCGGTTGGGGTTTTACATTTGCTCTTTTCTTACTATGTGTTGCTCTTCACTGTTCATCGCTACTCAGGACCATGCTTTTGGGCTCGATTCGGTTTTGTTTGCTGCTGCTAGTAGGGGTCGATTGTCTTAGTCGAAGATAGTTCCAATTCCTCCGTCACGTAGAGTCATTGCTGTCTTCAGCTGGCGGTGGGTCGTAGTCGTTTAATACACGGTTAAGCAGATATTTTCGTTTTTCTGCGGCATATTCCCATGATTCTTTAGATTCGTAGTCTTCCTCTTCTCTCAAGCGTTTAGCCGTTTTCTTGATCTTTCTATGTACGGGATCTTTATTTTTGCCAGGACATCAGTCCGAGGTAATGCTTTCTCATTTATTTTCTATATGAGTCAAACATGTCTCTATATGCCCCAAAGCGTGCCTTGTCTTCTTCAATTCCGGCTTCGACTCTTTCATTTACTTTCTGTGAGTATTCCGGTTGATGTACTTGAAATGTTCTATTCAAAATGACGTCCCATGTTCGCCTTTCTCATCGGAATCGTCGTTGGATCCATTGTCACTGCTTTGTTCCGATTCCTCGTTATCGGCTTTTGTGGTAGTGTCTGAGACTGAATCATATTCACTATACTGTGTTGAATGCTCTTCCATACCGTGTGCATTCTTTTTGTCACGCACTAGGTTGAAGTTTCGCTTGGACTGGTATTCACATATGTCACAGGTATACATTTAAGACGTCTTTCTTTCCTGGGATTATTAAATGTCGTGTCTTTTAATTGTAGATCTTTGAATCTAAATGTTAATTCTGTGATTGAGTTGTTAAGTGATCACGATATTTGTTTGTTGCAAGAACATTGGCTATATGATTTTGAATTACCTAAATTAAATAATTTACATCCGGATTTTTTTGGGAAAGAAGTATCATCTATGGATTCTAATTTGATTAATTGTGGTAGACCATATGGTGGGTTAGCTATTTTATTGCGTAAAAATTTATGTTGAATGTGTAAATCTATAGAATATGGAGTACAAGAATTATGGGTGTTTTGATACAGGCTGACAACTTTAAATTGCTTATTGTTAATTGATATTTACCTTTTGACTGTCTTGACAATTAATTGGAATTTATTCAATATTTGGGTAACATCCATAGTATTATAGAAAAAGCTGAGACACCCAATGTAATTGTTGTTGGGGATTGGAATGCTGGGTCAGGTGACGATTTATTTTGGCAGTGAATTGAGAAACTTTACAGATGAACAAGATTATATTGTCAGTGATATTCGTTTGTTAGGGGAACATTCTAGTACTTTTACGCATTTTAGTGAAGCGCATGGAACTGTTTCATGGATTGATCATATCACAGATCGATCAGTGATATAAAAGTGCATACTAACTTTGTAAGCTCCGACCACTTTCCAATGTATTTTAAAATTGCACAGATGTGATACAAGCTTGATCGGTAGAAAAGGAATGCAACGGCCAAAATCATCAAATGGTGCAAGTGCTCCGACACGGACATCAATGCATATCGGAATTATTTATCGACTCTCTTTTATGATCCTCATTCAACGGCGGATTGTTTTCAATTAAGAAGGCAAGTGATTCATTGAGCAGAGACAAAGCCGGTTATTTCAATATCATATCTGGTTGGAATGAACATGTCAAAGAATCCCATGATATGGTTCGAGAAGCATTTTTGATGTGGCAGTCATTTGGAAAGCCGAGATATGGAGCTTTTACAACTCGATTGTCATTCAAGTATGCTTTACGAAAATTTAAAATTGACAGTGATCAACATAAAGCTGATGCTTTGGCTGACAAATAAAAAATAAGGACATCCGTGGATTCTGGAATGGAATTAATAAAGAGAATAATGATAATATCCCTTTATCGCAATCAGTGGAAGGAGCAACCATTGCACAAATGTGGCGAATTAAATTAAACTTTAACAGCCCATTGAACTCAGTGAACAATAACAAATATGAGAATTCTGTAAAATAAAGCGTAAAGGTATGCCTTATGTGCTCTTACAACTGTTATCGATGCTATTGTCTTCTGCAATAGAGAGAATCTTTAAATGGCAAAAATGTTTGGCAGGGTAAGATCTACAAATAAGTCAGAATGATTGAAACTGTCAATTGATCCCTGATAGGGGTGATTACCCTTGATTTTTTTTTTCTTTTTAACTCACTTGTTGTAAACTCCAGATCTTCTGCTCTTATACTTCTGAACTAATTTCAACCAAACTATAAGGGTGAATGATCCTTAAGATAACAAGTATAAAGTTTATGTTTTTTTATTATAACATATGATCAAGACAAGATATACACAAATGCCAGTGAATTGCCACTTTATAAGATCTACAAATGAGGAAACATAACTGATTACAATAAAGGTAAAAATAAATATCAGAACGGCACATTTCTATGGCACGTCAAACGTTTCAATATTAAAAAAAAAATACTGTATAAAACATTATTGCACATATATTTGTAAGTTTTGAACATAAATTTTTATTTTTTGAATATATATAGAAAAATATTGCATATATATTTGTAAGTTTTGAACATAATTTTTTATTTTTCGAATATATATAGAAAAATATTGCAAATATATATTTGTAAGTTTTGAACATAAATTATTTTTTTGAATATATATATAAAAATATTGCATATATATTCATAAGTTTTGAACATAATTTTTTTTTTGAATCAATATTTTTTTTCTAATATTGAAACGTTTTCCCAGGTGAGCGATTCAGGCTCTTAGGAGCCATTGTTTATGAATGAAAGCGCTCTTCAGTAATATACCATTTAATCAGTGGTTAATTCCAAATGTTCGTTCCTCTTGTTGGTACCGTCTGAAAAATTTGGATAACTGTTTCCCATTTTGCCTACGTTTGCAGAGAATCCCGAAAAGTATATGCACAGGTATACTCATGTAATCTTTGGTCTACAATATTTTATATTTGTACTGACATTTTAACCACAGTCGAGGCAGGCTTCATCTATCTGATTAATAATCTACCTGGTGTATGATTTATCTTGTGCTTTACATCTTTTGAAGTTAAATTATTGATAGATATCTGATGCCAGAATGTCTGCATTACATTTTATTACATTTATTTAGGAAATTGTTTTCAACATATTGGCTTTTATGTAGAAAAACGTATTCACATATGACTTAATATGTAAAATTTCCCGACAGATTGTGATGTATGACAATAACAGGTAAAACAAGTCGCCGTATTCCATAAAATTTATTTTTGTTTCTTTAAATACATGAAAAATTAAAATTGTTGGAGAATATTATGTGTAAATCTGATTATTTTAACAAATCATTTTTTTATGAGTTAAGAACTAAAATACATGAACAAGGTATGGTGGGATAATGAAATCTTCTTTTAATTAAAATCAATAGAAATACAAAACTTCAAGACTTGTATCGACCAATTTTGCCTTTTTTCTTTTCTCTTTACAGAGTTGTCAAACGACACAGAATTCTTAATTCAGTTTGTCTCTTGGGTTTGTTTTTTTTATTTCTTTCTATATATTCGTCGATATATATGTCAACACTAATTATACAAGATTCAGGAATGCTGTAATAACCAAAGGGAAAATTTCAGTTGTTTTGTGTTTAAAAGTTTCTGTTATAAAATTTCAGTTGTTTTGTGTTTAAAAGTTTCTGTTGTAAAATTTCATGTGTTTTACTACAAGATCTTCCTGTTTCTCCTATCTGCATTTTTGGTCTCAAACAGGTACTGCTGGCGAGACAATAGTTGTTCAGATATGAATTTACAGTGCGTCAAAATGGGTAATAATTCTCTACTTTCTATATTTTGGAAATGATAATAGGAAATAGATGAAAACTATAACAATTATCAATCAAAACCACAATCGAAACAATTACAAGAATTAATTTTTCTATAGAGGAAATGTAAAATGACATGCTATTCTTGGAAGTACGGCACATAATATGAATCTGAATATGGACGGTATGGCCTCTTTCTTTGGACGGAATATGATGTTGTTTTTAACGTCTTCACTTCTCTCTTTTTGTTCTTAGAAAAACTGGATAGCCTTCATAGCTATACCACCAATGGCACCAACACTGCCTACAATTGTCCTGAAAAGACTACGGGCACCTCTGCAAAACCTTGTCCACAGTCTGCCAGTGCTAAATCTGAAATTCATTGTATCTTCATTAATATTTACAATAAGATGTTGACTTCCTCCCCCTATTTTGAATTTAAACGCCTCTCCGTCAACGTATATAGTAATTCTTGAGCTCGATTCGCCATCTAGTCCATCATATATCTGAGTTCTCAAATCTCTCAGCAAGCATTGAGCACTGTAAGACAAGTATGGCCTTTCTCTTAATATTATGTCCACCGCTTCGTGTGCTTCGCCGACAGTTCTGTACTCGGAATATCGGCTACTGCTACCTCCCTAAGTATGAATGAAGAAATGAATGTTAATAATTTAATCAAATCAATCATTGTCTTCTTACTCGATAATGTTACATGTAGATCTTAAATACATTATTGTCTCGCCTTGACGGAGTCAAAAGGCGAGACATAGGTATGCTGTTTCCGGCGTCGGCGGCGGCGGCGGCGGCGACGGCGTCAACAATGTATTAGTTTGTGATTAGCTCAGTTTTATGGGGATCCACTAGTGGTAGGTCAATGATAATTGGTATGCAGATGTATTACTATTGCCACATCTCATTGCCATGGAGATTATTTGGCTCCGCCCCCTCGGTCATGGTCTATTGACTTTGAATGATTTGCTTACTTTACATGTATTAGTTTGTGATTAAGTCAGTTTATGGGGATTCACTAGTGGTAGGTCAATGATAATTGGTATGCAGAGGTATTACCATTGCCACATCTCATTGCCATGGAGATTATTTGGCTCCACCCCCTCAGTCATGGTCTATTGACTTTGAATGGTTTGCTTACTTTACATGTATTAGTTTGTGATTAGGTCAGTTTATAGGGATCCACTAGTGGTAGGTCAATGATAATTGGTATGCAGATGTATTACCATTGCTACATCTCATTGCCATGGAGACTATTTGGCTCCACCCCCTCAGTCATGGTCTATTGACTTTGAATGGTTTGCTTACTTTACATGTATTAGTTTGTGATTAGGTCAGTTTATGGGGATCCACTAGTGGTAGGTCAATGATAATTGGTATGCAGATTATTATCATTGCCACATCTCATTGCCATGGAGATTATTTGGCTCCACCCCCTCAGTCATGGTCTATTGACTTTGAATGGTTTGCTTACTTTACATATATTATGAGTCTGGTGAAGAGGAACCTTGAGAGATCCTGCACTGGAAATCAACTATAAGTAACTATAAGTAAACAAACAAAATTATATTTTATTGGACACAAAGCCAAGCAAAAAGATTTTTTTCTTGCCATGATGAGGTTGGGTTGAAAAGCTACATATAGGTATTGCTATCAGTGGCGGATCCAGAACTTTTTGTTAGGGGGGAAGGGGGGGAGGGGGCGCTGACCGACCTAAGGGGGGCCCACTCCAGTCACACATCAGTGATTCCCTATATAATCAACCAAATTTTTCCCACAAAATTTTTGTATTTAGGTTTGGGAACGACTTATAATAAGTCAATGGTATTTGGTATCCAGTTGTATTAGCATTCACACATCTCATTTAAATGGAGATTGTTTAACCATGTAACTCAGTCATGGTTCATTGACTTTGAATATTTGCATAACTTGTGTAAGATGTTAAGGTATTGCTATTATGATTTCAACATTTGCATAATCAAAATTACAAAAAGGCGAGACATATCTCTGTGATAACAGTTTATTTCCAAATTTTAAAACGGGTAAAAAAAACCTGACCAACCAATCAAAGGTATCATATACCTCTGACCAATGACTAAAGAAACGAATAACCACAAAACTGGCCATTTATAAAATATTTAAGATACAATGTAGGTACGATATCAAGTGCAAGTAGCGGGATCAAAATGTGATCACTTTTACAAAAGAATTAGTTATGGTATCCACAGCATCTCGAGTAAATGTTTGAGATGAAATTTATCAAGAACCTTACATACCTGAATAAGTTACGTTTAAATAATTCTATTATATACCTCTACTAATTATTTCGAATTTTTCCATGTTATATTTGTTACTTTCAGAAAACAAAGTGAATATCTCTGTCCTTAGACAGTTTTGGCAGAATAGCGTGGGTCATTTCTGTTCTCTAGCAGGATAGAACTACTTAATAATTGTTATTTCCAAAAACCTCAAATCCTTTCAAAGTAGGAAAATGACATTAGTACGAAGACTGGGACTAAGAGGAAAAGTCAGCAAATTCCCTTTACTATCCGATTCTCATACATTAAATTGTAAACAAGATAATGAAGAGAAACATCTTTTAGCAGATGTGTGTATTCCTACCAATATAAAACAAAGAGTGTTAGTATAAATAACTTTATTAAAGCAGGGACGAGACCAGCAGCATTACAAATATATCAAATAATCGAACATTTATATTAAATACATACGAGAAGGAATAAAGTCTGTGGTGGGAGTTTTTTCCAATTCTAATCATTCCTCAATAAAAGACGCAAAGACACATTTGACTGCAAAAATTTGGAAGATCTTTTTGATATATGGTAAAATATTAAAGTCTTCATTTTTAATATTTTTGCAGTTAAATATACGATATCAAATTTTTAATGTAAAAATAGTACTGCAACACAAATTACTTTTTCCCCTTAAATCTGTTATGATGTTAAAATCTTCATTGAATAGCGAGTTTTATCTAAGCATCATTAGTTTAGGGTTGAACACTCGTGTTCTTGAGTTCTTTGACTTTATTGTTTACGGTATATCTAATCGTTGGTTTGCCCTTTGTTTCGTTTACAATAAACCGGTTCTTTCCGTTTCCGCTTTGCAATTTGAACTTGTTATCTTCTGAATCGTAAATGGTGATTGTGGCATTCTCCCAAACACCTGAAACAGCATGAGTCTGAATGTAGTCGATGGTAGCTTGCAGAAGTTTTCTTAAACCTTGTTGTCTTACATCCCCTTCTATACCTTCATGGCCGACATACTTAATGATCGCCTTTCCAAGAACGCGTTTATTGATAACATCAGCCGTTATAGATTCATCAAGGTACTTTTTCCGAACGGATTTCACAATGTCTACTTTTCCATCTTCTGTGTACAAAACCCAAGTGTGGTTACCATTACCACTAATTATACTGAATGTTTTAGCCCCATCCACCAAGGTAATCTTCGCATTCAACCAATCACATTTTTCGTTAGTGTCTGTCATAGCCACACAAATGAGGTCTAAGTACTGTTGTGCAATATGCTCAGGAAAAATTGATCGAAGTCTTGGCAGAAGGCCTCTGAGTGTTTCTACATCGACGACGGCTACCTTCGCTTCTTGTTTATTCTGTATAATAGTAAAGATGTACAGTTAATTTCCTTCAGTTTGTGACAGTTTAATCACTTTATTAGATGAATTTCATACGTACGCTAGACGACTAAAGACCACCATTAGCGACTTCCGTCGGAGAAAATACCGTGCATAGAGCATTTTTGTAGAGGCAGCGTTACAACGTGATCGAAAAATGGTAATTTGAGCGACATCGACACAAAAATATCAAATTGTAACTCTGACGAATCAAATGAAAGCCTATTATTGCTAAGTTCATCTAACGTACGTTTATCATCAATCTCAAAAGACATTCAACATTCATTATTTAAAAAAATAGTTTACATAAAATAAAACACTACAACAAGTACATTAACTTTATATATGGGATTTACTTCGGAGCTTAAATTATCACTTGTAATTATATTTAATTAAAAGAATGTAGCTGGTTTATTCTTTCAAGTGGCAATTTGTATGGTCAAATTTGGAAAAATTGATCTTGAACCGAATGCAAAAGTATGTCCATGCTACATTACCCACCACCAACATTTACACAACTGTTCTATACATGTGGATAATTGAAACACAGATTATTCTTATAGTCTTCCTTTGTACATGGATGAACATATATACATGTACATGTACTCCATAATACATAAAACTAGAGTATTGTAAGCAAAACAAAAGATTAGTAAGTTAAACAACCTGCTATTTTGTAAGAAAATAAAACAAGTTCTGATCATAATGTGTTAAGCATAAATTAAATAAGAATAAATCTATCGAAAACTTAAGTGGACAACCATCTACCCTCAGTTTTGCACGATTCCACTGAGAAATGAAATTCTTTTATCCAATTTTGATGCTCAAGATGTACACATTTCGTCGATTTACGACTCAACAGTTGTGCTCATGGCCTAAAATGTTGAAAACCAAAACAGCAATCCAATAAGTTGAAGAGCAAATTCAAAAATGCCAAAATGACCAAAAATGACAGAGCTATGCACGAGGGAGATACCCATTAATATTCACAAATTCTTCAATTTTGTAACAGTAAGTTTTATGTATCAATCGAAATACTAGCAAATTAGTTGGGGATACCCGCGGGGACTTGGAGTCCACCATCAGCGGCATCCACTCAGTGGTAAAAATAAAATTCTTTGATACCAATTTTTATGCAAATGAAAACAAGTGAACAAATTAAAATGTGATTCAATAATGCTGTGAAAAATTGACGAATATAAAAAAAATCCTTAAAGACTTCTTCAATAAAATGCTTAAAGTGTGCACAAATTGAGTTTGTGTTCAGTCATCCTGCAAAATAGAAAATTCTGTAAGAAGAGTTACCCACACAAACTATATACCTCAGTGTTAATTTCACCAACAGAGAGACAAAGTTCCATAACCAATAAGTTTGTGAAAAAAAACGAAAATAAAAATCTTTAAAGTATGCCAACCATCAATATGTGTAAAATCACCATAAAAAATAAAAAGATTCTGTTTTGGAAACTGTAGGGCTATCTGGACAAACCATATACGCTCTATGCAGACATACAATGACACAGTGAAATGAATATCTTTTAAGAATATTTATTTCGGGTTGATAAAAGGTCAGGTATGTTCAACGTTAGACTTCACTTAAAATGTCAATTCAGTGGATCAGTCGTACATTAACTATACAAGTCATTTTGAAGATCTTCATATTTGATTTGTCAGATGAAACCAAAGTCAGATGAAATGACAATTTATTTGGGTCTTTTTCAAAAGTTGTATCCAACTGGGCATATTCTTAAATATTGTATCTGATGACAGGAAAATGAAAAACCTTGTGTTAGCATATGATCTTATCCAGTTGTAACGGTCAGTCAGTTTTTGATAAGGTTATACATTGTGGTTTATAACCAATCTCCTGTTGGTATACAGCATAGTGGCGATAATTAACATATACATCATGTATACAACAAAAACTTACCATTTTAACGCTTCAAGCTCTAAATTCTTGAGAGCTGAAAGAAGTAAAAAAATCAGTTTAACACAACATTCAAATGTTCCTTGATGTACAACAATGTACTGAGAATATATTTATACATATACTACACGTATCACCCTAAAATTTGATTTATATGTTTATTGACAGTGAACTACTCCTACTGACACGAAATTCAATTTGTTCTTTCCATTCAATCATAGAATTTATTCAAATTTATTTATAAAAAGATCCCCCTAGCGGTATCAGGGGGAGATAGTCCAAATTTACGTATTAGTTATGTGGCAGGCTATGATAGACCATGTTTATACTATCAATATAACACCTGTTATTAACAAATACCAGGTGGACGATCCTCGGAAGGTGAGGTGCTATTTGATAATTGAATATACATGTGCCCAGCTGAGAAAAAGTGTTTATTAAAAACTTGAAGAGAAACCAGTCATTCAACCAATCGTACAACCAGTGCTCCAAAGCGAGGAAATACAGTCACTTAAGCAGTACTTGATTTAAAATGTCGCTCTTTGAAGAACAATTTTATTTTAAATGGACTACACAAAGCCCAAGACGAAAACACAGAGAAAATTCTCTGTTGCTTTCTATAAAATGGACTGGATATTAATTATAGGATAGAGTTCGGCAACGTCCACCGCTTCAAAACAAAAAGTACGAGCGTTAGCGAGTACTAATCATGAAGACAGAGATTCTCATAGTCTTACAAACTTAGACCATTGTAAAGCGCTCGAGGTTACTTAACAGAGTTCACTCTCACATAACTTTTTTTTTTAAAGTGAACACTGTTCTTTGTGTTTTATAAAATTCTTATACGTGTTGTTATGATATTGTAATTATTATATTTATTTATCTTGGCCTGGTTTGTTTTGTGTGGCCTTGTGACGTGTATAATGTGTTTACATAATACTTATAGTTGTTTACCAAATAATGTTATAACTGCGCAGTTTAGAAATCACTGGAACAATAATGGATACTGATGGAATGACTAGAACTTTCTATTTGACTTACGTAATAATTATGGTGTGATTCGAACTTCTACCGTATTCCAGAAGTTTCCGTTCTACAGTATATATATGGACACGAAAGTTAAATTTGGAGATCAGAACGTGTTGGACCAGATATTCTTGTGTTCTCAGCTGTTGGATTTATTTACGTTTCACACATCGTACTTAACAGACTTTTATTTTCGTTACGTCATACTAGATTGTGACTGATTGGATATAATATTCCGTTTGGATTCAGGCAACAGTGACCAGAATTCCGGATCAAGAAAAAACAGGATTTTGAACAGTTAAGTTGACATTTTATTTTTGTGTAATACTTTTTGTAAACTTGTATATAATAAATCTTGTTAAATTTTATTATTGATTTGTGTCTTTTGTTGGCTACAATTTAAAAGGTGATTTCGGCCGTAACAGAAATTGGGGGCTCGTCTCGGGAGAACGTTAATATCTTATTAAATTTTTTCAGTATTTTTATTAGAATTAGCCAACAAAATTCTACAAAATGGCATTTGATGCTGGTAAATTTTTGAAAACGCCAGACCTGGAAGGGTTTGATAAATTAAAGAAAGAAGAACTAGTGTTGCTTGCTAAACATCTAAAAATAGATTTTAGAACATCTATGAGAAAACAAATTATAAAAAATTTGGTAATAGACAATTTAGTTGATTCAGAAATTTTTGGTGAAGAGGCTCTTGACCTCAAGGTCGAAAATGTTGATGTTTTCAAATTAAAACAGCTTGAATTAGAACATGAACTTAAAGTAAAACAATTAGAAAAAGAAGACGAATTTAAATTAAAACAATTGGAAAATGAAGTTAAATTAAAACAATTAGAAAAAGAAGATGAATTTAAATTAAAACAATTGGAAAACGAAGTTAAATTAAAACAATTAGAAAAAGAAGATGAATTTAAATTAAAACAATTACAGGCAGAACTTGAAATGAGGGAAAGGTTAGAGATGGAGAAAATAAAAATAGAAATGGCTAAAGTAGAAAGCAACACTCAGTCAAAATCAGAACATTTTGAGGCAGCAAAAAATATACGTTTGGTTCCGAAATTTTGTGAAAAAACGGTGGATAAATTTTTTCCACAATTTGAGAAAATTGCTCAAAATTTGAAATGGCCAAAGCCTTATTGGACTACAATGTTGCAAAGTGTTTTTGTGGGCAAGGCCGCTGAAATTTACTCAGCACTTTCTTCAGAAAAAAGTTCTGATTATGACACTGTTAAACAGGAAGTTTTGAAAGCTTATGAGCTAGTGCCAGAAGCATATAGACAGAAATTTAGGTCTTATAAAAAGTTTGAAACACAAACCTATGTTGAATTTGCTAGGGAAAAAGAAGATTTATTTGATAAATGGCTTACGTCAAAGAAAATAGATAAAAATTTTGATAAATTAAGACAATTAATGTTATTAGAAGAGTTCAAGCAGTGTGTTAATTTAGACTTAAAAACGCATTTAGATGACAAAACTGTTGAGATATTGCAAGATGCAGCTGTTGTTTCCGATAATTATACCATTTCACATAAAAGAAGTTTCAAAGGTCAAAATTTTAATATTTCTAGTGGAAATTACAAAAATCAAAGCACTGAACGTACTGATATTAAGCCTGTTGCACAGAATAAGAGTCCGTCTAGTTATAATATGTCTGGTCCAAAATTTGATACTTTTGAGAAGAAGTCACTAACTTGTGCTTATTGTAAGAAAAATGGTCACCTGATGGCTGATTGTTTTAGACTCCAGAAGAAGAATGAACGAGATAATAAGCCCAAGTCCAGTGCTTGTACGACACCCGTTGTTACCAATAAGTTGGAATGTCCTGCGAGTCAGGCTTTTAAGTCCAGTTTTTGTGATTACATGGAGGATTATAAGCCCTTTATGTCTGATGGGTTTGTTTCTATTGTTAATAATACTACTCCTCAGCCTATTAAGATTTTACGGGACACTGGAGCTTCTCAGTCTTTGTTGTTAGAAGGTGTGTTGCCTTTGTCCGAGGAGACGTCCGTTGGTGCCTCCGTTTTGTTACGAGGTGTGGAGTTAGGTTGTATAGATGTTCCCCTCCATCGTATTTATTTGAAGTCAGATTTAATTACTGGACCAGTTGTTGTGGGTGTTCGTCCTACTCTCCCTGTTGAGGGTGTTTCATTATTGCTAGGAAATGATCTAGCTAGGAACAAAGTGGTTGCTGAACCAATTGTTACAAGTGAACCGTTGGTGGATGTTAAATCACCTGAAGATGATGCTGAACTGTATCCAGCTTGTGTTGTTACTAGGGCAATGGCAAGAAAACAACAAGATGAGGATTTGCAAGAAGGCCAGTATGATTATATGGACCTTTCTGACACTTTCCTTGCCGACATTGAAGGTCCCGGTAGCTCAAAAAAGGCCATAATCAGACCACCTGGTACTAACGAACGTGTAATTATGCCATGGCCAGACGTGAACAGCCATTCATTAGACAAAAGAACATTTAGGGAAAAACAGAATAAAGACCTTGAGGTTCTTCAGCTCTGCAAGAGGGCTCTACCCCAAGAAGAAGCAGACAAAGTGGCCGAATGTTACTACCATCAAGACGGCATTTTGATGAGGAAGTGGAGGCCCCCTGATGCTATCCCAGAGGAGGAATGGAGAGTGGTATACCAAGTGGTGGTGCCTAAAGTCTATAGGCAAGAAATTATTGGTCTTGCCCATGACACCCCCTTGGCTGGACATTTAGGTATAAGGAAGACTTGTCTTAAGATATTACAACATTTCTACTGGCCCAGACTTAGAAATGATGTCACAGAATACTGCAAATCATGCCATATATGCCAGGTTGTTGGCAAGCCTAACCAGACAATACCACCAGCACCACTTCTGCCAATTCCAGCCTTTGAAGAACCTTTCAGCCGAGTACTTATTGATTGCGTTGGACCTTTACCAAAGACCAAGACTGGAAATGCTTATTTATTAACGATCATGTGTACATCCACTCGCTTTCCTGAGGCTATTCCCTTAAGGAATATCAAGACACCAACTATTGTCAAAGCTCTTATCAAATTTTTCACATTAGTAGGACTTCCTAAGTCTATACAGTCCGACCAGGGTTCAAATTTTATGTCAGGTTTATTTCAGCAGGTCGTTTACCAGCTAGGGATTGCTCAGTATAGATCAAGTGCTTATCATCCAGAATCTCAAGGTGCCTTAGAACGTTTTCATCAAACATTGAAGAACATGATTAGAACTTTTTGTCTTCAATTTGACAGGGACTGGGATGATGGTGTTCACTTTCTACTTTTTGCGGTCCGAGAGGCTGTTCAGGAATCCCTTGGTTTTAGCCCCTTTGAGTTAGTGTTTGGTCATACTGTAAGGGGACCTTTGAAATTGGTTAAGGAAAAATGGCTTACTGAACACACTGACTTGAATCTTCTAGACTATGTATCTAGATTTAAAGAAAAATTGTATACTGCTTGTCAAATTGCTCAGAAAAACTTAAAAAATGTACAGAATAAGATGAAAATATGGTATGATAAAGATGCCAGGGACAGAGTTTTTGAGCCTGGTGATAAGGTACTTGTATTTTTGCCAATCCCTGGGCATCCTTTACAGGCTAAATACTGTGGTCCTTATACCATTGACAGTAAAATCAATGATTTGAATTATATTGTAAAAACTCCAGGTCGGCGTAAACAAAATAGAGTGTGTCACATTAATATGTTAAAACCATATTTTGAGCGTACTAATGAAGGTGAGAGTAAACCAGTTGCCACTTTAGCCATGGTTAAATTGGAGAACGATCATGACAAACCAGACATAATTGAACCATCTTTTGATTCCAAGACTGAAGAACAAACTGTTAGATTGAAAAATTCAGAAATTTTGTCAAATTTAGACTCAAAACTTGCACATCTGACTTTCGATCGCAGAGAAAAATTGAAAACTTTGGTATTTTCTTTTAAAAATCTTTTTCCAGATGTGCCAAACAAAACCACTGCTGTTTGTCATGATGTTGATGTAGGCGATGCTTCTCCAATTAAGCAACATCCTTACCGGCTCAATCCACTTAAACTTGATGTTATGAGACAAGAAATTAGATATATGCTTGACAATGATATTATTGAGCCGAGTAACAGTGAATGGAGCTCTCCTTGTCTTCTTGTACCCAAACCAGATAAAACCTTTCGTTTCGTTACTGATTTCAGAAAAGTAAACTCAGTCTCAAAATCTGACTCCTATCCGATTCCAAGGATAGACGATTGCATTGATAACATTGGACAATCAAAATTCGTAAGCAAATTTGATTTATTAAAAGGTTACTGGCAGGTCCCTCTGACACCGAGAGCTCGTGAAATATCAGCTTTTGTCACACCAGACGGCTTATTTCAATATACTGTCATGCCGTTTGGTATGAAAAATGCTCCAGCTACATTTCAAAGAATGATCAATAATGTTATAAAAGATTTAGACTGTTGTTATGCTTATATTGATGATCTTATTGTATGTAGTGATAGCTGGGAAGAGCATTTAACACATTTATATGATACTTTTGATAGATTGTCACAATCAAATTTGACTGTTAATCTTGCTAAAAGTGAATTTTGTAAGGCCACTGTTGATTATTTAGGGCACACAGTTGGCCAAGGTCAAGTGAAACCTATTATGGCTAAAGTGGATGCAATTACCAATTTTCCTCCTCCTACAAATAAAAAACAACTTATGAGATATTTAGGCATGATTGGATTTTACAGAAAATTTTGTTCAAATTTTGCTACTGTTGTTCAACCATTGACTCATCTTTTATGGAAAGATTCTAAATTCATCTGGAGTGATAATTGTCAAAACGCCTTTGAAAAAAGCAAATCACTTTTAATTAACAGTCCCGTTCTTATCACTCCAGACTTTAAAAAGCAATTCAAACTTGCCGTTGATGCAAGTGATGTAGGAGTTGGAGCCGTTTTATATCAAGAAACAGATGATAATGTTGAGAAACCTATATCATATTTTTCCAAGAAATTAGATAAACATCAGAAAAATTATTCCACTATTGAAAAAGAATGTTTTGCACTGTTGTCTGCACTTCAACATTTTGATGTATATTTAAATCCCACTATGCATCCTATTCTGGTTTATACTGATCATAATCCTCTCACCTTCATACATAAAATGAGAAACAAGAACCAGAGGTTGACTAGGTGGAGTTTATTGTTACAGGAATATGATATTATTGTAAAACATATTAAAGGTAAAGATAATGTAATAGCAGATGCTTTATCTAGATCTTATTAAAACACTGTATACATACTATATATTTTTGTATATATTGTTCATGAAGTTCTCGTTACACTCAAACTTCTTTTAAGGGGGGAGGTGTTATGATATTGTAATTATTATATTTATTTATCTTGGCCTGGTTTGTTTTGTGTGGCCTTGTGACGTGTATAATGTGTTTACATAATACTTATAGTTGTTTACCAAATAATGTTATAACTGCGCAGTTTAGAAATCACTGGAACAATAATGGATACTGATGGAATGACTAGAACTTTCTATTTGACTTACGTAATAATTATGGTGTGATTCGAACTTCTACCGTATTCCAGAAGTTTCCGTTCTACAGTATATATATGGACACGAAAGTTAAATTTGGAGATCAGAACGTGTTGGACCAGATATTCTTGTGTTCTCAGCTGTTGGATTTATTTACGTTTCACACATCGTACTTAACAGACTTTTATTTTCGTTACGTCATACTAGATTGTGACTGATTGGATATAATATTCCGTTTGGATTCAGGCAACAGTGACCAGAATTCCGGATCAAGAAAAAACAGGATTTTGAACAGTTAAGTTGACATTTTATTTTTGTGTAATACTTTTTGTAAACTTGTATATAATAAATCTTGTTAAATTTTATTATTGATTTGTGTCTTTTGTTGGCTACAATTTAAAAGGTGATTTCGGCCGTAACAGTGTTTGAATTTCATATTCAGTATTGAAACATAAATGTGGGACGTGACTGCTTCATTTGACCTTGGAAAGTTTCAAAGAGATTTTAATAAATCTCCCTACTACACAGGATTTATTTCATATGAGTCAGGACAAGTCACCAACACCGCGTACAATTTCGCTATAGGATAATGTTAATAGTATCCCTTTGATTGACTAGTTTTCAATTTTATAAAATATTTGTCCAGTTGATTAAAATTAGATAATTTTGGAATTATTATATCAGTTGTGATAAATATTTAAAGTTTATTAAGTATCTTTGAACATATCTAAGTTTATTATTTTTAGTATTGTTGTTTTGAAAATAACATAATACCTTAAGACAATAAATGGCACTTTTTGTATAAATGTTTTTTGGAGTTGGATCGGTAATCATTGTTGTTGAATCCAATTTATTTAAATCAACATTAAATAAAATGTAAGATTTGAAGAAATCAAATATTTGACTTTTAAAGTCATCTCCGCTACCACAGTGTTCTTATTACAACTTTTTAAGATACAAAATAAAACGTGTTCCAAAACCTGTTAGGAAGTAAAAACCGGTTCCGCTTTTGGGCCTACTTGTTTCATTTTTACGAAGTGTCATGAAATGTAAGTAGTTGTTACACACTCCACATGTTTACTCTGTTGCCATAATTTATTACATATACAACGGTTAAAGTTTTAAATTCATTTACCTTTTTGATAAATTTACATTTGTTATCATTGATATTGTGTATTGTTATTTACAGTCAGGTTGATTTCATAAAATTTAAAACATATGTATTATCTATTTCTGAAAAGAAAAATGAAAACGGTGAAAACAAGGAAATTCCAGTGGAAAATTATAGATTAAAAGGTTGTTCACGATCCAAAGAGGAAAAATATAACATGTAAAAACTATTACATTGCCAAAAATCACAGTATGTCGTGCATTTAACTAAATGATGAATGACTGTTATCTGTGTGTCAGTGAATTCAGGAGAAAAACAACGCCATTTGCATCTTTCTTGACGTTACATTATTAGCACCAGTTTCTTGTGCGAGGTCCGGTAAATTTCGAGTTACAAATGCGCGCAACTGCAATACAAGTAGATCCCAAAATGCCTTAAAATTTAATATGTCTCATTGAATTAAATAATAGTAATATTAAAAAATCGTCAAAATTTCCTTCATAAGGAAGACACCTTCATTTTTTGGCAAAGCTCGGTTCGTGTTGCCTGTTGCTTATCGTTGAATGTCATACGAAAAGATGTTAATCTAAATCTACTGTATTGTTTGTTAATAAAAGGTTATAACGAAAAAGAAAAAGAAAAACTGAGGTCTAGAAAAAGTTTTTTATTATAGTTTCTTCATTTACATGTTTTGTTTATAATGAGGAAAAAAAAGAAATACATCTTGTGATAAAAGATTATAATAAATGGTAAAAAAATTACATGCATTGTTAAAAAGTAAAAATAATTTCGTTAATATAAACTGTAGGAAAATAATATGTAATTATTTGTTAATGGAAGGCTACATTGTATGTATAATAATATTATTTAAACTTTACCTTTCAACAGTTTCCTTATATCTAAATCGATCCACAGGAGGACCATATTTATATACTTGTAGCTGTGGAAATTTTCGAAACAAACACGTCATGAAAATTTGTAACAATAACAATGTAGATATTCTCTTATCTGTAGCCATTTGTACTTTGCAAGTCAAATTAGCCAATCAACGAGAACATTCCTTTTTAATTCAACTGAATTTAAGATTGGTTTGTGGAAAGGCGAGATCAATTATATATACTGAGACATTTAAATGCAACATTGAATGATTTTCCGAAAGAATTTAGTAAATAAAAAAATACATACGCAATAAAAAATCAAAAATTAATTTGCAGGTTTTAAAATTTTTTTTCTTAAGAGATACAAAAAGATTTTATTACACAATCAGCTGTTACAATTTCTTTGTAAATTACAGCTTTCATCAATAAAGTCCCCTTACACTGGTATCCGTGTGACGGGGTGTATCACACGGACAAGTCAAAAATGTGTTATTACATGTATACATTGAAATATATCACACAGATACAATTACAAACTACAATTTAAAAATCGAATTATATTATTATTACTCGGTATATATTAAGCTGTCTATTTTAAAATATAGATACATACATAGTAGTTAGATATAAATGAATAATATTAGGGTTTCAGAATTGTAACCAGCCGTTTCGACCAAGGGCAAAGTATTGCAGCAGTTACAGGAATTTTATTTCCATCAAGAGGAGAAACTTTAGTTATACACATTCTATGATACAAATATGACATATACATAATTTGCTGATTTAGAACTCATTGTGTCAATGCCGAAAATGTTGAAAAACCAAACAATAACTCAAAATGTTGAAGTGAAGAGCTTTTCAAATGCCAAAATGACCAAAAAGGTGAAGCCAAAACCATCTGAGGATAGAGTTTTGGTCTGTCTTATGAAAACAATAAATGGTCACAGCACAGCCTTCGCCAACATCTACGTGTGTCAACTCTCCAAACAAACTTCTATAGTGGAAAAATTTAAGAAATTCAAATTAAAAACTTCGTTGAAATTACTGATAATTTTTTTACCAATACTGCCATTGTAATGGACAAGAAAACTTTCAAAGCAAAAACTACAAGTTACAAGATATTTAATACTTTATTTCTCATTCTTACGACATGTACGATGCCGTGTGAAAAGAATATACTCGCATATATATACAATTAGTAATATGAATAACACATACACGATCCCTAGAATGTGCCAAAAATTCTTACATCGGGATGGTAAAATCATTAACGGAGTGCAGAATAATAAGTCGTGATTAAAGTAACCTTGTATGGTATTTAATTCTGAATTTGATATGAACTTTTTAAAATTCCTCCGAATTTTAAACAAATCAACACCTAGGATTTTTTATTTTGACATTACTATATCGTTATATAAATCTACAACTAACTCTACCGTGGCTTAGGCAGTCGGTAATTTAAATGCTCTGTTAAACAACAATATAGAACTGGGAAGGTGCATCCGGATATAGATATGGTGTAAGTCGGTACTTTGGTAGCCACTGTCACCAAGTAACAAACCATCATCTATTGCACGGTGTCGAGTTTGTAGGTAAGTACTGACATCATAGGCTCTGAAAATGTGGCTGTCATGGGTACTTCCTGGCCAGTGTGCATCAACATTTATAAATTTTCCTGTTCAGATTAATTCAAAGGAAGTTTCGAATTATTTGTAATATCATGACAGCGCATCAATTAAGTTAATTAAGTATTTGAATTTGTAATTATGCAAAGCGGATATACTTATAACTGACCATTGTATTATGAAGTGACTCGGTAACTTTCATTTTGTTAGATCGCCAGTGTGAGCTATTGGCATCACTTAGCGTCCGTCGTGCGTAAACCTTTTCCCAATGATAGAGTTATGGTCTTTTGCATATTTTTAGTCTTGAAACTATAACAGATAGGTAATCTATGAATTTCAGATAGGTAATCTATGAATTTTGCTAACATTATCAGCTCTACCTATTTGCTGGTTGAATTGAAATAGCAATGGCGGAAAAGAGCAACTAATAAGTCAGTTGTTTCAATGTCAGTTGCTTAAAGTTCTACCTGCCCTCAAAATTATTATGCTGCTAATGGAGTTACGGCTTGTTGTTGTCTCTTGAAGACTAAAAACTTCGCTTTTTGATTTTTTAAGTTGCCTTTGAACTAAAAGCTTTTTCAATTTCGGACATAATCCTTCAACATGATTCACAACTGAAATATTATTGAGCGTGCTTGATAATGCCATCAAACATCAAAGGATTTTCTGTATTTAAAAATTGTATTTCAATGCCACATTTAATACGGTGCAGATTGTAAATTCTTTCGATAAATGACAAATAAAAATTTGTTATTTTCTTTGACAAAATATACATGTAGTGTACATTATCGGAGGAGCATATAATCGGAAATTTCAATATTTCTACATGTTCTATCATGCTCGTAAAGTCCCCTATGTTAAGTTCTTAAATTGCTCTCAGCCATTAGACTTGAAACTTTTTTTTGCTCTAGATAAGTGCCTATTTTGACTTGGTTCTTTTTTCACATTTACCTTCATGGCCACACATGGCTTGCACATTGATTGAGTGTCATCCTTTTCTTTTAACGTAGGCGGGTTCATCATCAGATGGGGCTTGTATATTTATATGTGTCCCATCGATACATCCAATCACTCCTGGAAATCCCCCTTCACGGAAGAAACTCTGCTCATTTCGATCCCTTTTTTCTTGACGTGCTGGCCATTTAATAAACTGATCTGTCCTTGAGAGGAAAGCATTTGTAACATCATTTACTGCTCTACATACTGTGGCTTTATCCACGCACATTGTGTCTCCTAGAACTTCCAAAAAGCTACCAGAAGCATAAAATCTTAGAGCTAGCATTACCTTAATGAAAAAAAGGTGTGGTCTGTATATATATGTATATGTGAAAAGATTTTTCACTTTTTTTTGGAAAATGTATGTGCTGTATGATAGTTTGACCCCTCTAACCCTGGGTTTATTTAATTTGAGACCCCCTGGGTTCAGCAAGATTAGCTCTTGCTCATAGAGTTATCATCATGAAATAAAGAGTATTTATATATTTTATTTATAGCGACAAGCTACACTACAAGGCAATGCGACGTGATACGATATATAAAGTGAGAATACCCAAGTGTAAAACAAGAGCCAGGGAAAATGGGCAGAGGGGAAATCCATGGGCGAAAACACGTTCTAGAACACGAAAAACGACAAAAAGACAAACAAGCAAGACAAAAATTAAAAAAAATACATAGATGGACGACAAAAAAACAGGGGGTGAATTCAGGAAGGGTTAGCAGTTCCTGCTTCTTGCAAGACACCCGTCGTGCTGCCCGATGAAGGTCATGTCCGGTAAGAAGGGAGAACATTTATGACAAATGTAGCTCATCAGTCATTCTAGAAACAGATACTACATAACGGTCATGGTGACAACCGTAGAACTTTCGGAACGACGACTTCATTCCCTGTTCTGATATTGACTAATTGTAGGACCCAACACCAACTTTTTTCTCGAGACAAGCTAATACCCGAGACCGAAGGTTAATAAAGTTATTGCCAGGGGCGGATCCAGGAATTTTGAAAAGGCTATTATTCAAAAGGCTATTATTTGCCAAATTTTACCCGATTTTCGCGCGAATTTAACAAAATTTTCCAACAAAAGAGGGGGTTCCAACCCCTGGACCCACCACTGATTTACTGATAATATGTTCCTTTCTATCCTATCATTCTTGCGAATAAAAAAAATAACGACCTATTAAATGACCCATCTTGCGGACGTGATAGAAAGCATCGTTGTTTTTTAACTCGTAAACACTATTACTTTGAAAGGAACTTGAAAAATGATGATACTATAACAATTATAGTTGTTAAGCGAGTTTTATTATTATTATTTTGCCGAAGTAGGTTATTGTAAGGGTATATCGCCCATCGGAAAAAATTTCTTTGTCTTGTGTGTGTGAAAATTAAGTTAGAAAAAGAGGGGTGTTAAATGCATTTTCACTAGCGAAACAATTTGTGCGAACGGGGGGGGGGGGGGAGATGATCATAAATCCGCCTTTCTAGTCTTTTTTGTGGGTTTTAAGTTTGATAGTAGGCCTTTTTTCACATATTGAACCCTCTACAGAGCTAGATTTTTTTTGTTACTAAAATACATGGAGTGTAAAATTTTTCATGTAAAAATGAATCGTTGTCTTACAAGACGATAATATTTAAAGAGTATAAAGAGTAGCTGCATTTCAACTGAAATTGGCTGACTCCTTTTTGTGGTGTGGGACAAATCATCCCGTAGCAAATCTGAGATATATTGGATGCATTCCCTTTTGAATCGAAACCTTGATTTTATCTGTCTGTCACTAAGGGTGGCCAGCTCTGTTCTATCCTGATATACTCGCTCCTTTCGCTGAGCAAAAACATTTCCATACAATAACTGGTTTGATTTTTTTGATTTAACTGACCGTTAAATATTTAATGTTACCCCTTTGGCTTAGTTAAATCTGTTAGTTAACTTGGGAGACTAACTGTCAGTTAACTGTTAGTTATTTTTGTGCAACGCTATTAATTCTTCGTTAAATTTAACGTCGCGTTAACGCCAAGTTAACAGTAATTTAAATATAGATTCTCATTCAGGTACGAGTGAGGTATGGAATTTCTCCACCCGAGATAGTTAAATTTTCGATTTTCAACACGCGAGCTTTTTAAAAAAAATTTAAAAATTGGAGAGATTTTGCATACGTACGTTGTTGTTATCGATAAAAGAAACATGCCGTTTATGTCGGCGTTATAGGTCCTGGTGATCCTGTCGTAAGATGTGGACATTTGACTCAAGGTAAAAGTCTGTGTGAAGACAATCGGTATGAAAGACAACACTAAAGGAATTTTCCAGTTGCTTATTGTGTTGTCTCTCTATAACTTGTTATGATCTTTTAAGATTCGGCATCCGTTAAGTGCAATATAAGCGCAGAAACTTTAACTGGTGAACCCAATACATACGCAATAAAAATCAAACATTGATTTACAGATTTATTTCAGATTACGGAGATGGTAAGAGCTGGTGTTCCCGGAAAAACATTGAAAAAGTGGACTATAAAGTTAAATGAACATAAGAAATCAAGGTTTATATTTGTAGAGTTAACCTTGGTTTGACAATATGTGTGAATGTAACAATGTATTAGTTTAAAAGTTTGTTAATGTCAGTTCTCCTAATTCCTTTCGTCATATGTCTGTGCATGATAGTAATTATTGGAAATTTTATGAAAATTGTAACTGGAAATTCCCACTGATAAAAATTGAATTTAATCATCTTGTTACTTTGCCTATTCATTTGAAACAAAAATCAATTCAGACACTCTACATATCTTGTAACTTATCTTAATGTTGTGAAATACATCATAAATTATTCATGAATGACATTCCATAATGTCATAAGTTCTACTGATTAAACTGTTAAGTGTTACACAATTGGTTAAAAAAAATGGTTTGAAGTATTTCGATTGCACAGAACTAAATTGTAACTTATTTTGTTTATTGGGTCGGCTTTTCTTTCGAACAGCTACCAAAAGAACATGATAAAATGAAAATCATATTTGTGGTATTAATAAATGGTACGTGTAGTATTACCGGCTGACTAGTTATTTTGGTACTGGCATGTGTTTGATCCTTGATTTTATTAAAATGTCTGAAAAAAGCAAAAAAAGAAAGCATTCTAAGAGTATTGCTGAGCAATACAATTTCTTCCCCTACCGGATTGAGCTTAGAGAAAACGTACCAAATGATCCCTGAATATGTTAATTGGACGCATACGTATGGACAGAGTTGCTCATAAAAACCCTGAAACTATGTTTGCAAGGAGTACACAATAGTCAAACTATATCTGTAGTTCCTTATAAGCTCACATACCAAAAAATAAGATCAGTTTGTAAATGGTTTGCAAACATGTCCAGAAAACTAATATTTGGCAATAATTTCTATGTCCAAGAGTATTAACTCTCACAATAATTATCCGATAAGCGTGAAACTCAAACTTGATCTGTAACTCATCATTATAAGCTCACAAACCAAAAATACGATCAGTTGGTTAAACTGTTTCTGAAAAAAGTCACGAAAACTGCAGTGTGACTGACGGGCAGAGTGCAAAACTATAATCCTTTATCAGTGATATAATACCTAAGTCTCCCAAACGACAGCAGCTATCTTTATATTCATGATACCTTTCAAGACGGTAAACCTTATGAACAACATCAAAATATTACCCTTTGGGGCTTTCCAAATTTTTCCACAAGGACACGTGGTGATCCAACGCGTACGAGTGAATGAACTAACAAACCATTGTACGAAATCTCAAATTATTTCATTTTTTCATTAAATCCCCAAATTAAATTACCCAATCAGCACAAAACTCAAGCCATATCTGTAGTTCATCATTACAAGTTCACATACCAAAAAATAAGATCAGTTTGTAAAATGGTTTGCGAATACGTCCATAAAACTAATATTTTGCAATAATTTCTATGTCCAAGGGTAGATGGGCCTATAGTTGATTTTTTTAATATTAAGTTTCCACCATTTAATCCCAAGGGCCTTTTGTTTAGTTCTATGCACATTTAAATTAATGAAATAATACACCTAATTTATGATCTTTTTATTAAATTCCCATTATGACCCCCTCCCTAAAAAAAAAGCTTTCATATACAAAGTAAAGTTCGTTGTATGGTATTTATTTTAAATTTGACAATAAGATTTTTTCCTGTTGATTTTAAAACCTGTATTTTAACCTCATTGCGTATCTACATACAACATGTGAAATAATGTATAGAAATTAAATGCATAAAATGAAAGAGGAGTTTTGTCACTGGGCGATAAGGATACAACAATCAGGCAATTTTATTCAGTGTGGTCAATCGCACAATATTATTATACCCAAACTTTCGAAGAAATATCTTATACATTGTATATTCTTATTGCACTCTCTGTCTGTTCATCCGTTACACTTACTTGTGATCTACGCCACATTTAAGCTTGTAATATTGGAAGACGATTTTTCAATAAAACGAATACAAGTTTTGAATATTCTATAACGGTAATTGAAGTAAAACCTAACTAGTCGTTGCACACTAGAAAAAAACATGAAAGGAATTACAAAATGAACACTGGTTTTTAGTAACTAATAATAACTTTTTGTCACCATATCATATCGGGGGATAAAAAGGAGAAATATACCTACGGAGCAATAAAAAAAAAACGAAATCCATTGGACAGACAAACCCGGGAAGACAAATGAACAACCACAAGCACAACAAATAAACACAGAAAACTAAAAAACAATGAACAACACGAACTCCTATAAAAACCAGGAGTGAACCCAGGTGCTCCGGAAGGGTAAGCAGTTCCTGCTCTGCATACGGCACCCGTCGTGAAGTTCAACAAAGTCAATCCGGGGGAAGTCACAAATCGGTGGAGGCACATGAAAGGTTACGACAGTGGGAACAGGTCCAACATCATCTTAGACATTGGAACACTGTAATGGTCAATCAATTCGTGATGACCGTAAAATTTCCTAAGTGATGACATCAACTTATCCCTGATAAAACCCTGCTTAAGAAGCTTTTGTGACAGCAGTAATTCTCTTTGTCGAAAGTCAGGGTAACTCACGCATGCCGTTGAAAATTGGATAAGCTCAAACGTAGACGCCATATGCAGGCGATGATGGTATATTGCTAATAAAGAAGGGAAAATTAACAATAGGAAAGTTGAAGTCATCACGTTTGTCATAAAGTTTTGTCCCTCATAGTCTATTTCAAGAAAAAATCCAAATATGAAGCGGACTTTGGTGTATCTGCAGTATCCTTAATTTCAAGCTCACTGGGGTAGATAAGATGTAGAAAGTCTTGGAATTAGTCGTTATTTAACGACAACACGTCATCTATATAACGAAAAGTGAAATTAAAGGATTGGGCTAGTTTCTTTTTGTTTTCATGTAGTAACCCTTGAATTTATGCTCCACTTTGGTAAGGGTCGCTGCTTATCGTCAAATGTCATAAAATGACTCACAGGTGTTTTAAATCTAATAAATAAGTTGAAATTTCTCACAGAAGCCACTATTTTATTTGTTAATAAAATGTTATAACCAAAGAAAAGATCCGAGGCCTAGAAATTTTGAGATTCTAAATGATTGATTCTTTATAGGATGTGTTTCTAATAATTTTCCGCAATGTGATAACCCCACACTTAATTGATTTTTTTAGTTCTTTGGATCTCCGATTTTCGGTTTTCCCATTTCATTTTGCAAAACTGCTAAAATTTCGCCCTAAATTCCTCATTTTTCAAGAAATTAAAAAATAAAACGTGCCCGCTTCTTTTTTTGGCAATATTCTCGCCTACAAAAATTAGTCATCAGAAAAATAAATCAAAAATTAAAATTTCGCTGGATCGTGAAAAATCCAAAAGAATTAAAAATAAATTTGAAAAAAATGAAAATAAATGGAAATGGTGAGCTGTCAATAGGGGCACAAAATGACCTAAATGTACAAAATACACAAGCCGAACAAAACGAAGAACAAAATCGTAAAAAACAGTTTCCTTATATCTAAATCAATCCACAGGAGGACCATATTTATATAATTGTAGCTGTGGAAATTTTCGAAACAAACACGTCATGAAAATTTGTAACAATAACAATGTAGATATTCTCTTATCTGTAGCCATTTGTACTTTGCAAGTCAAATTAGCCAATCAACGAGAACATTCCTTTTTAATTCAACTGAATTTAAGATTGGTTTGTGGAAAGGCGAGATCAATTATATATACTGAGACATTTAAATGCAACATTGAATGATTTTCCGAAAGAATTTAGTAAATAAAAAAATACATACGCAATAAAAAATCAAAAATTAATTTGCAGGTTTTAAATTTTTTTTTCTTAAGAGATACAAACAGATTTTATTACACAATCAAGTTAAAAAGTTAAAAGTTAAAAATCAATTCGGTGTGGCCCAAATAATATACCTGTGGTAAGCGGTAAAAATCGTGGGCAAAAATTTCGTTTTGCGCGGTTAGAAAATAAAAATTTAATTGTGTGTTAAGTAAGACTTTGTACATGCATAAAATTTGTAAAATGACTATGTCTTAATAAATACATTAGCTTATTTCAGCTCCCTCAAACCTAAAATTACAAGTCCACCAGTGAAATTTCATATTTATATGCGTGTATTGCAAATTGCTGCTCTGAATGCCGTTCTGAATGTGCTCATATTCATAATGCTTCGCTGTTCATCATTCCTGAAGATCCTGTTCAAAACTGCTCTTTCTGCTGTAAACACCACTCGAGTGTATACTCATACTGCTCTTGACTATAATCACGTGCTCATTTCGGTATTCTGTTGAATCCTGTTCCATATTGTGTGCATTCTTTTTTGACTCACTGGGATTAGTTTGCATATATGTCACAGGTATACATTTTAAAAAGACGTCTTTCTTTCTTGAGATTAAATTACCGTTCTGCAGGATCTTTTACTAGATATGGGTTCCTCCACAATTTGTTGGTTTAAGCGTTCGGCAAAATATTCTTTCCGAGATCGTTATACTGCAGTGTTCACTTTTCTAATGAAGTATCTGTTGAGTCTTCACTCGTTTCCAACCCATATAAGCCTTTGCATTTTTTCATATTTTCGTCCGCAGCGTTGTTTTCCATCTTGCATTTTATACATTTCTTAACTCATGTAAGTTTCGCGCATTACTAGGTCCTTCGGTAGTAATTTCAGGGCGTTTGGTTCTCTTGACCTTGGCGGGGAGTATTTTCATTTCTTGGTTTGCCTCGCCGTTAGAAGGGTGCACAGGTAGTGAATATCTAGTAGAATCCAATAAATAAACTAGAGGCGTTTTCGATTTCAACGATACGTATGTGTTGTTCGCCGGTCTTCAAACAACTGACGAAATTAAAGAAAACCTCGGATTATATTCTCCTTAAAAACTTTTCATTGGCGGTTTGGGTTTTGACATCATATTGTAGGATCACTTTCGTCTATTTCGGTTGCTGCTGCTGAGAAAGCGGGGAGTATATTGTATGCAGTTTTTGTGTCCCAGGATAATCAATATAGCAGCTGAACAGAAAACCCTTTATCATAACTCTAACTCTTACCTTTACCCTAGTAAACCTATCTCAAACGTACTTATTCTTAGCTTGGGTAACATTTCGACTTGACTGCCGAATTGAGTATTGCAGCAGGGCTAAATCGTGGAAGACTTTGCAGCTTTTTTATTTCAATACTATTTAATTCAGAAACAAAGATATTTTTGTAATACGTTTTTGTCTGTCCAAAAAAAATTATTACAAGGGATTATTTTGACCTAAATATATTTTAAAAAGAATGTTTTTCACTAGGATATCTTTGGAACGTCTCTACAGTGTAGCGCAAGGTTAATTAGTTAATGATTTTTTGGGTTAAATGAACTGAAACCCTCTCCCTGATACGTCGTTTTTTTTGTTTTTGTTTTTAAAAATATTTACGTTTTCTTTTATAATAATTTATCCGTGTTACATGTATAAGCTAAGAAGATATAACGTGAATGCAGATTACTTTTCAGAAGATATTTTAGTTAGATTAAAATTACAAAATATTCTATCATTATAATATTAGAAGAAAATTTGGCACTAAAAACAATTTAAACGTTTTGAATATTATATAATGGTAATTAGTTAGTACTGCCTAATGAGAACTGTTCACTCCTGCATGGTTTTCATAGTAGTTCGTGTTGTTCATTGATTTTTAGTTTTCAGTGTTTATTTGTTGGGCCTGTGGTTGTTTATTTGTCTTCTCGGGTTTTGTCTGTCTAGTGGATTTCGTTTTTTGGATTGCTCCTTAGGTATATTTGTCCTCTATATGTCTTAGTGTGTCACCGGCAAGATTTAGGTAGTTTTCTGTGCATTACAACAAAATAAATAAGTTTATCTAATGATAAGAAGTGGTATGAAGTTGATATGAATAGTAAAAAACAACTTAATAAGCTTTGCAAGCTATCCTTGATGCTAAAAGTTGCTGTAAAGCCTTCCATGAGGCGCCAAAACATCATATTCAATACATCATGTACATTCGATAAGAAAGTCTTGCTTGTAATACATATATATCAATTAATGCTACATTGTGATTTTTCGTGTGAATACAAGTGTGGAAGTGTGGTGTGTCACGGTCGAAAAGAAAATACCGACGCAGTGTCCCTGTGAAATACACATTTGTAACTGGATAGGCTCGTAACTGTCCCTGAGAGATTTTAAATGCCCTAAGCCTGACACTCACTTTTCTTTATGTGTTATAAGGCGTTTCAATGACTGAAAGCGTGTGTCACAATTTTCATACAGGTACATAAAACAGATAACAAGAAACATTACATTAACATTGTATGTGGCAATCTCAAAAGATTTATGAGACTGTATAAGCAATTTGTAAATACAGTTTGTTAATGTATATATTATATATAATATATATTTGTTTAAGAATATTATTAAAATACATCATAATTATTGATATAAAAAACCATTTCTTCTGATTAAAATGTTATAGAAGGTTCTGGCCAGACTTTCAAAAACTTTATCGTTATTGAATAATAAAATTAATTTTTCATTATCTGATAAAACGTTAAAATCCACATTAAAATTTGCAGCTTCATAAAATAATTTGGGTCTAAGATCTTCGTATAGTGGACATTTTAATAAAACATGCAGTTCATCTTCAATACTATTATTACAATAAAAACATGTTCTTTTTTTCATATCTTTCCTGTTTCTATTCTACGGGGAGCAACTCCACATCTAAATTTTGCAAAAGCACTCCTATATTTGGGTGGCAATTTACATTTTAATTAAAGTTCAGTACAATAATCATATTAGATGTCTAAATACACGTGTCCATTGTTTTACAGATGGTGGTTTCCAACCCATATCTCCATGTATGGCATCATTTGGGGTATATTTATCGACACCCATAAAAAATCTTATGGCTCTATTTTGGACAGCATGAGTAATCGCGTGTACCCCAAATACATGACCCATAATCAATAACTGACCATACCATAATGTTTTGTAATTTAGAAAAAAAATATCATGTTGAAAATCACCGTTTTACTTTTTACAATCAATAAATTTAATGCTCTTACTTGCTGATTTGGCTACTGCCTTAGCCATTAATTGATAGTCTAAAAATTCTGTTAACAACAATCCCAGGTATTGATAATTACTAACACATTCCATTGCATTACAACCTATCGTAAAATTATATTCAGTCCAAGGTACAGATGGATTTCTAAAATGCATAATTTTGGACTTATTAATATTGACATTACGTCCATTAGTAATACACCAATTGTTAAGAATATTTAACATTTTCTGTTAATTTGTAAAACAAAGGTTCATTGCTGGGTCAGCTAATTGCTCTACAAGACCTCTTTCAAAGATTTTAATATTCATATTGACATGTATTAAAGAGGGCCTTCAGAATTACTGTGAAACATCATATTCCACCAGTGGCGTCAATCAGATGTGGATTCTAAAAAACTCCAAAAATTTAAAATCAAAATCTTTGGCTACATGCAACAGCATAAAAACATTCGACCTCTCTACACTCTACACTACCATACCACATTCTCAATTAAAAGATCGCTTAAAGCAAATAGTTCATCAATGTTTTTGCAAGAAAAATTGGACACGCAGATATAAATTTCTTGTTCTAGGTAGAGAAAAGGCTTATTTCGTGAAGAACCACTGATTCTGACACAAAGTATTCTGAAGATGAAATTACAAATGTTAGATTTTCTCATAGACTTTCTCATAGACAACATATTCGTTGAATTTGGCGGTGTAATTTTTCAACAAACAATCGGAAATCCCATGGGAACCAACTGCGCTCCTCTCCTCGCCGATCTGTTTCTGTATACATATAAAGCGGACTTCATTCAAGGATTGCTACGTGAAAACAAAAAGAAACTAGCCCAATCCTTTCATTTCACTTTTTGTTATAAAGATGACGTGTTGTCGTTAAATAAAGACACATTCCAAGACTTTCTACATCTTATCTACCGCAGGGAGCTTGAAATTAAGGCTACTACAGATACACCAAAGTCCGCTTCATATTTGGATTTCTTTCTTGAAATAGACTATGAGGGACATTTGAAGACAAAACTTTATGACAAACGTGATGACTTCAACTTTCCTATTGTTAATTTTCCCTTCTTGATTACAATATACATCGCCTGCATATGGCGTCTACGTTTCTCAGCTTATCCGATTTTCAAGGGCATGCGTGAGTTACCCTGACTTTCGACTGCTGTCACAAAAGCTTCTTAACCAGGGTTTTATCAGGGATAAGTTGAATCATCACTTAGGAATTTTACGGTCATCGCGAATTGATTGACCATTACAGTGTTCCAATATCTAAGATGATGTTGGACCTGTTCCCACTGTCGTGACCTTTCATGTGCCCCCGTCGATTTGTGACTTCCCCCGGATTGACTTTATTGAACTTCACGGGGGCCGTATACGGAGCAGGAACTGCTTACCCTTCCAGAGCACCTGGGTTCAATCTTTGTTTTTATAGGAGTTCACGTTGTTCATTGTTTTTTAGTTTTCTGTGTTTATTTGTTGTGCTTGTGGTTGTTCATTTGTCTTCCCGGGATTGTCTGTCCAATGGATTACGTTTTTTGATTGCTCCTTAGGTATAGTTGTCCTTTTCATTTTCAGCCATTAATACCATATCATCTGCATACAATAAAATTGCTAATTTCTCATCATCAATATTTATACCAATATCTAGAGCATTTATACCATCAATTAGAGTGTTTATATATATGTTAAACATAACAGACGATAATATACAACCTTGTTTCAAACCCGTATCTACATTGAACCATTCCGTCATATTGCCATTAAGACGTACACTGCACGCTGCATTTGAATAACGCCCTTTAAGGGCATACATAAATTTTGAACTGATTCCCAAGTTTTCCAATTTTTTTAATAACAATACTCTATTAATTGAATCATATACCTTTTTAAAGTTTATAAAGGCTACATAGGTAGATAGCTTACATTTTTTTCTAGCCTAAATAATTGACGTTATTGTACCAACAGGATCAATTGTACTTTTCCCTTTTACAAAACCATTTTGCTCATCTTTAATTACCTCCCTTTCATCTAACCAATAAACTAATCTATCATTTAAAATATTACAATACATTTTATGCAAATGGAGCTAACTTTATACCTCTATAAGATAATAGGTCTCTTGGATGTTATAATTTCTTTGTTCCACATACAAGGGACAGTGCCCTTCTTAAAAGTTAACATAAATTAAAAAGTTTGTGTAATACACATATAACAATGTTATTTTTACTTAATTCTGCCTGAATGAGTTAATATACCAGGGCTTTTACCATTCCCTGCCTCCATTACAACTCATAACACCTCATTGAATGAAAGTTCTTCATCAAGTTGATTACATATAATATTTTCTCTTATTTCAAAATTTTTCAATCTTATTATAATTATTATCCACATTCAAAAGTAGATTTTGGTTAAGTAAAGTATGAAAACAGTTCTTCCATTTATCTATCACTACACCTAAATTGTCTGTTATTGAACCATCATCTTGTACCACCTCATTAGGTATATTCGATTGCATCTCATTGCCAAGGCCAATTTTGCCATGTTTTTGCCAAATTGTTTAGAGTCAGTGGCACTCAATTTAGGTAGTTCTTCCTGGCCTCTGTGCCAATATTGCCTTTTCGACTGCTGGACGGATTTATCAAAGTTTTTGCGTTTTTAAACAAAAGTTTTCCGCAAGTGTTTTTTTTGGTCATATTATGTTGAAAATTTAAAAAGTCATTTTCAGCTTCACATACATTGTCCCATTTTTCAGTCGTTCATTATTCCACCAGGGTTTTTTTTTAGATATCCACTCCTAAATAATCTTATCAGAAGAACAAGATGATATACATGTTCATTTTTTTTATTATCTTATTATAACATATAATAATAGAACATCTTCTGCGAATATTGCTTAGAATTTGTTTAACATTGATCTCTGCATGGTTTTCCTAGTGGTTGTGTTGGTGCTTATCTTTGCTACTGAACTCCTTACAAATCGTTGGCTTGGAAAGTGACTAAGTGTCATATTAGAATCAAATTTGGTCCAAATCAATATTTATGTATATAATTAGATATAATTAGTAAAAAACAAAATGATAAGTACATGTAATGTGATAAAATAACATTAAAATTAAAAAAAACATCAACACTTTGCATCTTGATTTCTTTAAATTTCAGATTTTTTTTTTACTATTTAACATAGTATATATTTTTTTTAGATTAAATTCACCTGTCCTTTTATCAAGTTAATTTTTAAGAAATAAACTATAAAAATTATTAAAACAACATTCATAATAATTAATTTTACACAGGACATGTGGGCAGAACAGGAATTGAAATTTCAAAAAGTGGACAGAACAGGAAGAAACCATGTCCCAAATCTTTTATAATAGATTGTATTGTTAATTTCTAAAATAGTAATTCCCGGTAATCATATAAACCAGAAGAATTGTTTTTTTAAATACAATTACTAAAAGTATAGTTATTATATGGGATCTAAAAACAAAGGCTTTTATTCATACAGAGTAAGCTCTTTTTGTCAGGACAAGACAAAGAATATGTAATTAACGCCCCATTGTGTCACCTCTTACATAAACACAAAAATGTTTTAAAAAATGTTAAATTACAAAATGTATACAACAAAACATATTAACGAAGAACCGGTCTTAGAAGAGTCATGAGAAAAGAAAAATTCGGTGGAAATTATGTTATCATGTTTTATATATCAACCGATTTGAGAGACAGTAAGATCGCCATCTAAATGGTTAAGAAGTCAGAAAGTTTATATCTCCTCTCTTTCAATCCATTTTCTCCCTCTGTCCAGCCTTTGAATAAAGCACAGGCACCTTTTGTCATCCCCCCCATCATTTATAGCATAACTCAAATGTCCAGAGTTCGTTTGGACCAGATTGTCAGTAATGCGGTATGTAACATGGTCAATTTTGTCTGGAAAGGGGTCGGGGTTCAAATGTGTTTCATAAAGTGTAAACTCTTTTTGCAAGACTAGATGACAAAATATTCTTTGAACGTTTCGTTGTGATCACCTCTTGCAAACTGAAAAAAGTAAAATTTTATGACAAAATATATTACCGAAGAACGGCTTTTAGAAGAGTTATGAGAAAATGATATTATATGGCAAGACGTTATTTATATAAAGTTCATGTTTCAAATAAAATATCTTAGACAAATATTAGAAGTATAAAAACACAAATTAATTAGTAAATTAAAATTACATTCCCATCTGAAAACGTCAAACACTTATTTTTTCCTGATTTTTTTTTTCAATTCTCAGTTAAGCTTATGTAACTAGAGCAACGCTTCCCCTAATCAAGACATTCATAAATTACAACGCCACAGGGCCCAGTTATTCAACTTATTTAACCCACGGTTAAATTTAACTGAGGGTTAAGTAGTATAGAAATTATCTGCATTTAACCTCTGGTTAAATTTAACCCTCGGTTAAACGAGTTGAACAACCAGGCCTGCATGAAATATTTTTCTGAACAAAATTAATGTTACAACTATCATTTTTAGGTCTCATTTATTCGATTGCTTACAGTATTTTATGAATTATTTTTGCTTTCTACATTTTCCCTGATAACATAGAAATGCAAATTTTCTGCAACAAATTCAGGAAATCAATATTGAAAAATTTAGATCTCAATTGCTGCAGTAATTTTAGAATATATTTTCAAATAATTTTTTCTCATCTTTCTATTGATATTGTAGCCATACTGGTCCCATACACACAACCTTAGACACAACCTAAGGACCATTCTACTATGCCTCAGCCGGATATGCAATTTGAAATGTAAATTTTTGAGTATTTTGTGCTGAGTTTTCTATTTTGCGGTCACTTTTGTTCACGATATGCACCCATTGGTGCAATTTTGAAAGGGACCAATCCACCAAAATTAATCCTTGTCCCTCCAGTTTCTGTGGATTTTTAAATATTAATTTGCTAATATTTCTACTTTTAGTAACAGCGCCCATACTGGTCTAAGGTCAGGACAAAATTATAAAAGGGGACTGATATACAAAGTTTGATCCCAATCACGTGGCGGTTTCACAAGAGAAAGTTTTTAAGTATTTTTTTGCTGTTTTTTGTATTTTTAGTAAAATCGGTCACATTGGTCTTTGAATTTGAAAAAAACTTTCATTAAGAAGCCTTAACCCCGTAAAATATTTTACGAACTTATCTATGTTACTATGAATTTAAGAGAACCTGTTCTTTAAGGCACGATTTGGGTTTTCATACAGAATACAGATATCACAGATTTTACGACCTGACATATAAAAATCTGTCGTGGTCTAACAAAAATAAATAAATAGGTTTTAAAAATAAGTATCTCACGTAACTCAACTCTCAAACAACTTTCTCACAATATTTAAAAGGTAATTTTAATTTTTAATAATTCTAAAATCTAAAAATATGATAAAAGCCACCTCGGTAAATAAAATAAAACATTTGCCACGTGATCACCTCTTTTCAATCATGATCTCCATACATTTTAACATTTCTATACCCTTTTGTCAATCTTGCTCTTTTACACTGGATTTCAAATATAATCCAACGTAACACAGCACAGTGTTATTAATTATATTTACTGGAAAGCCTACTTAATGGGAGTATCTATTTGACATCCCCTTATGATCATATAAGCAAAAAACATGATGGATTTTCGTTTTAATTAAATTCTAAAGCTGAACTGTGATTCTCAACTAAGAGTTTACTATTTCATTATACAAAAATTAAGACTACTTCTAAAGTCTAAGAAAAGGATCACGAAACTATAGAGCGTTTATTCTTTTCAAAATATCTTTTAGAGGTGTTATGACTGCCAGTCCTCCACAGAATGCAATAGCCATTCCAATACATCCATTATGCGTAGCGTGTTTTACAACATATATGCATGTTCCCGAATCGCCCGATTTCAAAGGCAGCGCAACAGCTATTTGGTTATACATGCGAAATATACGCTGACCCGAAACATTCCCAATTGATAACTGTACATGTGCAGGAGAGTGTATCCATAATGGAGTGAAAATACCAGTATTCATGCTCACAGCAGCTGAACCGATACTAGAAAAGTTAACGTCTAAATCACACTGTTTATCAAATGTTACCCTTTGTTCTACTTTTGTACAAGCCCCAGCACCGACGGTCAAAACAACTTGACGACCTATGCAGATGTCCTCATGATCCAAGCAGTTGAAATTAAGATACTCTGATGACATACCTACAAAAAGGATATAGTTTAAAGTCAACATGTAACAATTTGGGAAGGTGTTTTGTTAATCGGGAGTTTAAGAATGAAAATAGTACCATTTAGATGTTCTGTTAAGTATTTCTGGAAATTATTTCTATTAGAAGTTATCAAATTGGGTTTACCTGATAAGGGAACAACCATTTAACTTTAAGAGAGAGAGAGAGAGAGAGAGAGGGGGGGGGGGGGGGGGGTATGATTTTTTATATTGGTTTGAAATTTTTTTTCAAGGTGTGGACACAATTTTTTTTCTACTACAATCAAACCAAATTATTTTTTTTCTTACCAAGTCGAATTAGAATTTTTTTTTGAGCCATGCCCAGAAAGTAAAAGGTGTATTTATTCCTATGAAATCAATAGCAGTAAATAAAACTGGTATATACTATGAATTTGTTTTTATAATAAGACATTTGCATATACGTTTGATTTGAAAATTTAAAATAAGATTAGTTCAGATCTTTGCAACACACATCACATGCACATATAAATAGCATAGTCTCTATGATATCCCCTGGGTGGTAATGGTGTCGATTGTGTTTTGATATTTTAACGACTTTTATTTTGTTCTGATATGTTAGTGACTTTTATTTTGTTTTTTTATATTAATTCATTAAGAATTGGAATATAACATCATTTTCTCTGTACTTTGTATTTTATTATAATAATCATAGTTCCAGATAGCACTGAGTAGACACGGATTGGGTATATGTACATGTATGCATATTTAAAAAAGGAACAATGCATCAGTGATGGTTAATCACTGAAAGGTCAAGTATGACTGAAGAACTAAGGAAAATCTTATATTATGTTCAAAATATATCAAGTCAGTTTGTATTAAATAATGGTCTAAAGCTTTTCTTGTAATGCTTGCGATTTTGTAAATCATCTCTCGGATTCAATTTTTTTAAAAAAAATATATCTAAACCAGAAGTTTTTTTCCCATAGTTTTGTAAAACAGATTTTTTTGGCCCTTGCTGCAACAGATTATTATTTTTCCTTCCCTTTAGAATCAGAATATTTTTTTCACAAAAAACCATAACCCCTCCCCCCTCTTGAAGTTAAATGGTTGTTCTCTAATGCAAAGTTATATCTTGTTAAACATTTTCCACATTACAACTCATATTACTAGTATTATGGTTTCAGAGATTGCGACAAGGATCACAGTCAAGTGTAATTTGACATTAAAATTAATTTCATCGTCATGACCTCAGCTGATTAGGGTTTATTCAAAGGCTCTATAACTAGAATAGAATAGAGAACCAGTTTTCAAAATGTAGCGAACTTGTGATGTGAAATTGTGTACAATCCTCTTCATGTTTAGCTCTTTTATCATGTTTATGGTTTCTGACGCTTAGGGATTTGGGGGAGATAACTCCGTAAAAACTGTTTCAAAGAGAAATTTCGAAAAACGACAACATGTCATCAAAATTAAGCTCAGAATTGAATTAAAATATGTTTTTACTATAAAAAGATAAGCATGATTCAATGGTATTAATGTTAGCCCTAGTTTATATTGAAGCTTGATGCACAACCAAGTCGTAATAAAATTTTGAAATGCGATAGATCGATTACATATCTATTACCTATACATTCGAGCAGTACTAACCTAGTAAAAATACGATAATAACCGTTGTTAAATAAGTACCATATCTCGTATACTAGTCAAATTGCTACAGAGAGGTCACTTAAACAGCCTATTAGAAGGTTGACAGTAATTTTGCCAATAATAAGCTGAAAAATACTTTTCCATTCTAAAGTGTGGAATTTGTAGCAAATTTTCGGAATTGACAAAAGAGAGGAACGTAAACTTTGCATTTTAATTTATTAAGAAAGCAGAATGACATAAATATTGTTATATAAACTAGAGGCTCCCGGGAGCCTTGATCGCTCAGCTGGACTATGTCCATCTTGACTGGCACTCTGGAACATTGCTGTCAAGCCAACTGGCTCACTGGTGTCAAACAAGATATGTCAGTGATTCTTCCAATTATGTCCTATGTTAACTATTTTTGGCTTTTCGATCACGGGTGGAATCATTGGATATAATTCTGAAAGAGGACCAACTAGTTAAGAACATTTACTGCCAAGTTTTATTCAAGTTTGGCTAGTGGTTTCATACAAGTACATTTCCATAGGATCCTATGTTAAACTATGTTCGGCTCTGGTGGCCAAAGTTTTGTTACAATTGGCCAAGCGGTTTCAAACAAGAAGATATTTCAGTAAATTCCAAAAAGGGTCGTTTGTTAAACTATGTTCGGCTCTGGTGGCCATCTTGGATGGTGGACGGGGTCATCGGATCAACTGCTCAAAGAGGACCATCTAAGGACCATAGCGGTTAAGTTTTGTTCTAATTTGACCAGTGGTTTCAGACAAGAAGATCTTTAAGCACATTTTCCATAGGGTCCTATGTTAAACTATGTCCGGCTCTGGCGGCCATATTGGATGACAAGTTGGGTCATCGGATACACTTCTAAGGACCATTGCTGCCAAGTTTTGTTAAATTTGGCCAAGTGGTTTCAGATATGAAGATCGTCAATTAAATTCCCCTTAGGGTCCTATGTTAAACTATATTCGGCTGTGGCGGCCACTCTTGGATGGTGGACGGGCGGAGTCACAGGAGACAATTCTGTAACAGGACCACCTAAGGACCATTGCTGCCAAGTTCTGTTTCAATTGTCCCAGTTGTTTCAGAGGAGATCTTTAAAGGAAAGTTTACGACCACGGACGCGGACGTTGGACGCCAAGTGATGGCAAGGACACTTAGCCTTTTCGGCCAGGTGAACTAATACAAGTTTATATTAATGTAAAAAGTTTTATTTTTTTCACTATAATTTTGTTATTTTGCTGGTTGAGAACATAATAAGAATGCTGAAACAGACTTAACAAAGTAGTAAATATTCTAACACCTAACAAACATTTGGACCAACTTTAGTACAATTTTAAACGGAATATTCTGAACCTAGATTTTCTCGGACAAATATCTATAATACTTTCATAAAATGATAAATAAGCTTTAAAATATGTTAGAAATAATAATTTTTGTAATATTGGAGAAAAAAGTGCATATTGATATTAAAATTCATATTTATAGATTTTTTTCGATGAAATGAAACTTTTAAAAAAAGTGTGCAAGGGGGCCACCTAAGGATTATTCCCCATCAATTTCAGAGAATTTTAAATATTTTTTACTGATTTTCTTTTTATTAGCGGCAGCCGTTGAAGATCCTCAACACCTGTTTGAAATGACAAAGACCATTCATTCCCTCACTGTTAGGTTTTAATCGCAGCAGGACATAAAGGTAAAAAAAACTGCATTGTTACTTGAAGGGACCGTTTGGAATAACTAACAGTAAAACAAATCAATTTTAGCGTGTCACTATGCTAATATTGTAGAAGTTTCAGAGGATTGTTTAAAAAATGTGTTATCACGGATGCTCGGTCGTTTCGTGGTAGCGTTCTCGCCTCGAGTGCAGAAGATCGCGTTGGATAATTGGTATTTGCTGCTTTTTCGCCAAGCACGCGACTGCTCCGCTCGGAGTCAGTATAATGTGTCCATGTGGTATGATATGTCTTCCTGCGGACGGTTACCTGGTGAGCTAGCAGGTTAAAAATTCCGTCTCATCGTTTCGGTCTATTACAAAGCAGGGTTCATAGTTATATCATATCAACATGTTATCGTCCTGATATGCATATGATAATTGCCACTGGACGTTAAACAATAGTTTACCCGTCCATCGACCACGGATAATAAGTAATTACACATAAGTTGTAAAACTGTATGAAATAAAATACACAATCCTACCCAGACTTGTAAAATCACGAGGCATTCCATGTTGATCCAAAATGTAGTCAATTGGATTTATCGTAAAGTTATTTTGTAGGAGAACCAGTGCGGCATCGATGCTAGTTTTCATCGGAACTGAGTGATCAAATGCTCTAAAAATTACTTTTCCACATATTGTTTGATTGTTCTGTCTGTATAAATATGCACCTGCTCCTGTCAGTTTGGCAAACTCTTCTGATGACGCTAACAATGTTTGTAAATCATACATTACATGAGCGCAAGTTAAAAAACAATCGAAATCTAGATACTTTACAAATCCACCTAAAGTCCCACAGCTAGCCAGTGTCCCTATCTTATCTCCGATGCGAAGATTTGAAATCATTACGGGGCATCCTTCTACAATATCAGTCGCTATTCCATTGATTGTCAGTGGAAAATGGTCTTCTCCTATTGGAATTATCCCCTTTTTCTTGCAATATAATCGAACACAAATTTCATTTTTGACAACGTGAAATTTGTGAAACAATAATGACCTTAAAACAGAAGGACAAATAAAAGTAACATTAGTATGTTTATTGAACAGGTTTTCTGCATTTGTACTTGGGATTTGAATACTTAGATATGATGAGTCCATATTTAGAAGTTTATCTGTTAAAACGTGCGCCTCAGAAGAGCTCGACCACGCATCGAAGGGATTAAAAATCTGTATATAAAATCCCTTGAAGGTAGGTGGAATCTTGGACAAATTTCTGGAAGTGATAATGATTATAACTTTTTCAGCAGAGCACAGTGGCGATCGCACTGCATTTACATGTTTGTCTAAGCATACACAACGAATGCCAGGGTAGACATCGCTGGCATCTATAAGATATTCTTGAAACTGCGCATAGAAAACTTTTGTGATTCCCCATGAAACGGCCTTTACTGTATGCTTGTCTAACTTTTCAAACGCAATATCCAAAGCCTTTTCCATGTTGTTGTCTTCCGTGACATCTGTCGTTTCAATAAGACGCCCAATAAGTCTTCGACACAAAGTGGTGCGGCCTTGTCTTGAAGCTTGCAACAAAGAGCTATTTAGGTCATTACAACTGTTCCAGGAATTTGTATGTTGCACTGCATACATAAATTCAAACTCAGTCATTTTTTCCAGTTTTAACGATTGCACTCTCCTAGCATCTTTAGAATAATAATCTACGTATGTCTCTGAAAAGAGAAAATATAACTAGAGCCTAGCATGAGCCTGTGTCGCTCACCTTTATATAATTTGAATATAAAGAAATAATTAACAACAGTTTGTTTTGTTTTTTAAGATCAGCAGAAATATTGAACGATAATTTTTATCAGCACATGTCAGAACGCCAATAATGTCAAATTCAGTAACTAAACTGCAAATTTAAATAAAACAGTTTCAATTCTCCATTTATAAAATAGCTGTACATACGACACCAAAAGCATAAAGGAGTAACAAGAGTAGTATTAAAAATGTTACCATTACGAAACTAGAGCAGGAATATGAAAAACCTAGGAACAAATATCATAAGAATGAGCTTAGAGAGGGGTGGGGTGGGGGGTGGGAGGTCATACACTGAGAGACAAAACTAAAAAATTAGGGGAAAAGTATTTTATTCAAAAGTTTGTTTTCATGTTATAATTTGGTGTTGTGCATTCCAATTAGAGGAAATCTTAATTTCGTAAGTAGGTGAAATTCACGTATTAGATGCTGAAATTTATTACAAAAAGGGATGATTACAACAGTAGAAACAATCAATGTAAGTCAATGAGGTAAGGCAGCGTAATAGATACCATTATCTAGTTCGAAAAAAAAATACAAACCAAGCTATTTCGAAGATGTTTATCGCACTCTGAAATAAAAGTTTTTAAAAAAGATTTCTATGCCTTCCGAACTACATACATGTATAAGAAGGACAAATATACCTAAGGAGCAATAAAAAAAAACGTAATCCATTGAACAACAAACCCGGGAAGACAAATGAACCAAAAGTACAACAAATAAACACAGAAAACAAAAAAACAATCAACAACACGAACTCATATAAAACCAGGAGTGAACCCAGGTGCTTCGGAATGGTAAGCAGTTCCTGTTCCATATACGGCACCCGTCGTGAAGTTCAACAAAGTCAATCCATTGGAAGTCACAAATCGGTGGAGGCACATGAAATGTTACGACAGTGGGAACAGGTCCCACATCATTTTAGATATTGGAAGACTGTAACGGTCAAGCAATTTGTGATGACGACCGTAAAATTTCCCAAGTGATAAAACCCTGGTTATGAAGCTTTTGTGACAGCAGTAATCCTCTTTGTCGAAAGTCAAGCATGCCTTTGAAAATCGGATAAGTTGAGAAACGTAGACGCCATATGCAGGCGATGCTAGTTTATTGCTACTCAAGAAGGGAAATTTAACAATAGGAAATTTGAAATTATCACGTTTGTCAAAATTTTGTGTTTAAATGTCCCTCATAGTCTATTTCAAGAAACAAATCCAACTAGACCGAGCAGTCGGAAACGACAGCTCTCCACATTTTGTATCCGTGTGCACCTTTTTCACAATTATACCTTTGAATACCGGCTCAAATTTTGGAAAATTAAGTAAAGTCAAGAAATACCAAAGGGATATTCGAAGGAGAGAAAAATCGTAACAACTGACGAACTCCGGAGAACAACGAAGACAAGACCAAAACAATACATGCACTACAATTAAAAACTAAAAACATATGAACAAAAAACCGGGGGTAGAGTCAGATGCTCCGGACGAGTAAGCAGTCTCTGCTCCCTGCAGGACACCCGCCATGCTGCCCATGTCAAATCCGGTATGAGGAAGGGATAATATCAATGGAACAGGTCCATTTTCATGTGGGAAACGGATTTTTCATACCTGTCAACCAAGTCATGATGAGGCCCATAAAACTTTAATAAGGATGACTTCAGCTTAGGAGCAACGTACCCCTGTCTGAGCAACTTTTCTGTCAGGAGCCGGGCTCTGTCCAGGAAGTCAATGTATATGTCACAAGCTCTGGAATAACGTATGAGTTGTGAAATATATACTCCATACGCCGGCGCTTCTGGAATATTTCCGCTAAAAAATGGGAAGTTGACGATTGGAAATTCTAAAACCTTATTGCACATATGCATACAGTGTATGACAATACTGTATAGAAATAAAATGTATAAAATGAAAAATGAAAGAAAACTTTCAGTCACCCACTTATAATTCCTAACTTTTGAAATTCGACCCCTATAGGCCCCAATTTTTGAAAATCAAAATTCTAAAACCTTATTGCGCATCTATATACAGTGTGTGACAATACCGTAAAGAAATTAAATACATAAAATGAAAAATGAAAGAGGAGTTTAGGTCACCAGCTTAAATTCCCAATTTTCAAAATTCAACACCTGTGGGACCCCGAGTTCTGAAAATCAAAATTCTAAAACCTCATTGAACATCTACATATAGTATGTGACAATACTGTATAGAAATCAAATGCATAAAATGAAAAATGAACGCGGAGTTTAGGTCACAAGCTTAAATTGCAAATTTAAGAAATTCAACCCCTGTGTGCCCCAATTTTTGAAAATCTAAATTCTAAAACCTTGCTGCGCATCTAAATACAGTTTGTGACAATCTTTTATATAAATTAAATACATACAACGAAAAATGAAAGAGGAGTTAAGGTCACGAGCTTAAATTCACAATTTTCAAAATTCGACCCCTGTTTGCCCCAATTTTTGAAAATCAAAATTTTGAAAAACCTTATTGCGTATCTAGATACGGTATGTGATAATACTCTATAGAAATTCAATGCATGAGGTCAAAAATGAAATAGGAGTTTAGGTCACAAGCTTCAATTCCTCATTTTCACTTGACACGTGTGGGCCCCAATTTTTGAAAATAAAAATTCTAAAACCTTATAACGCATCTACATACAATATGTGACAATACTGTATAGAAATCAAATGCATAAAATGAAAAATGAATGTGGAGTTTAGACCACAAGCTTAAATTGCCAATTTAAGAAATTCGACCCCTGTGGGCCCCAATTTTTGAAAATAAAAATTCTAAAACCATATTGCGCATCTACATACAGTATATGACAATACTGTATAGAAATTAAATGCTTAAAATGAAAAATAAAAGAAGAGTTTAGGTCACAAGCTTAAATTCCAAATTTTCAAAATTCGACCCCTGTGGGCCCCAATTTTTGAAAATGAAAATTCTAAAACCTTATTGCACATCTACATACCATATATGACAATACTGTGTAGCAATTAAATGCATGAATTTAAAAATGAACGAGAATTTAAGTCACAAGAAAGTGTGACGGACGGACGGACGGACAGACAGATGGACGGGGGCGATAACAATATCCCCGAACTTCTTCGAAGTGCAGGGATAAATATGAAGAGGACTTTGGTGTATCTGTAGTATTCTTAATTTCAAGCTCACTGTGATAGATTAGATGTAGAAAAAAACAACTTTATATCTCTTGATTATGCCATTACAATCACTACAGTTGATATATTCAGACAATCCTGACTCTCTGCTGTTATCATGTTTGTGTCTTGTATTCTTTTGTTTTGTGAGTTCGCTCAGTTTGGTTGCTTTGATTGATTGGTATGTCATTGTTGACCTTTCCTGTTATCTATTTTGTTGTTTGCTTGGGTAATATTTTGAAACGAAATATCAATTTTCTATACAGCTTTCTTTTCACAAAATTTGAATATGTTTTCATGCTTAATTATTAGATTTCTTATAGATGCTGGTAGGATAAAATAAAAATTTAAAAAAAAATCACTTAAGGTATCCAGACCATAAATGACCACGTGATTATTACATACAACGCAATGGAAATGACCTCGGTAATTATTGGCAAACTTCGGAAATGGCAATATAACTAACTTATTTTTACAGACTCTGCATATAAGCAACATAGTGTGTTTCAACTTGAGAAAAATATATATACAAAATTCCAGCTTTAAATTGTTTTGTTTAGCCATTACGCCCAAAAAGAGGTACCATTTTCGATCATGATCTATTATGGTCCGGATACCTTAAAGGGTTTAATGGTTTCACGTCATGGAGTCAAGATAATCCCGTGTCGATTTAAAGGCTTCATGTCATTGAGAGATAGACCAATTCTAACAGATGACATAAAATTTTATATTTGCAGCCCTGGTTGTAAGTGACCTAAGTTAGTTTTTTGGCAAAATATTTACATATTTTGTTCAGGATGTTACAGTAAACCAGGGGCTCTCAAGAGCCTGTATCGCTCACCTGATTTATATAGGCAATTTGAAATTTCTAATCAGATGGTCATGGCCATCATGTGTTTCATTTCTAGTATGATTTGTATAGGAGTGTTTTTAAATGTGTGAAATGTTTTGTGAGAAGAAGCTGTTTTTATGTATTTCCCACAGATCCCATGTTAAATGTGTCCCACAGTAGCAGCCATCTTGGATTTCATATTCGCATGAAAAACAGAAACTTGCCAGAGGACCATGTAAGGATCATTCCTGCAATATAACAATTCAGTTGTTTTTGTAGTTTCAGAGAAGAAGCTTTTTATTAAATTTCAGCCAATCGGAGTGGATAAATGGCCCTGGTAGCCATGTTGAATTTTGGATCAGAAACAAAAACATAAACTTTGTAGAGGACCATCTAATGAACATCCCCACCAAGATTGGTTTCAATTGGCCATGTGGTTTTGGAGAAGAAGATTGAAATGGAAAAAGTTTACGGACGGACCACGTGCAAGTTATGGCAATAGGCCATAAGGCCATGTGAGCTAAAAATAGGAGCGGAAAAATCCGTTCATAATATTATTTTTCTTAAAAGGGGTATTCATCTAATTGATAGCTATAACAAAACTTTTTGAAAGCATTAAACAGCTTGTGAAATCAATAATCCTGTAAAAGAAGTCTTTCGTAATTCTCTAATTTGGTTCGCCAAAATCTTTTAACCTAGAACAAATTACTAAAAAAAATTTTAACCTGTGATATGTTCATATCATGTGATATCGCCAAGGATACATTCTGTGGTTAAATTTGTAATGGGAAAATTATAGAGCCTTACAATCAGTTACAACAAAGAAACCCTGTAGTTGACCACAATTTTTAAACATTTAAACAAGGAAATTTAATACCTTTCCGAACATTATTTTTAGAAATGTAAAAATTCAAATATCTTTACCGTTTTATATGTTAGTAATGGGGAAAAGAATATGAAATGGTATCCTTATTTTTCATATTTGAAGAACAATTTCGTCTCTTCGACCATTCCACTTACCTAAACTAATTCTTCTTCGAATGTCCATTGTATAATGACTTACGCAACTCTTTATTTGATGGATTGGTCTGGTTACCCGATTGCCTAAAGCTTGATTTAAAGTTATTAACAGCCGGAAATAGTTTACTAACAAATGAACAAAACGAGAATATATTTAAAAATACTTTTGACTATATAAAAAAATCAAACAGATTCCTGATAACTTAAAAATGAACAAACCCCAAGAGAATCCACACACACACACTTGCATTACCATTATGTCTCAATACTTCCTTTCTATCAATTTATCTCTTACTTCTTTTCTTCTCTCATGTATCTTTATATTTTGATTCATTTTCCTCTAGGATGTATAAAGGCTTAAATTAATATTTATTATGTTTTGTACATGCTCTAAAATTGTAATGATATAAATCGTATATAGGGAGAAGACGATCTAAGTTTGTTTAACTTGTGTATGATCCCTTTTACTTCATTTGAGTAAATAAAATATGTTTAAACTAAACCTAAACTAATGGTTCCACTTTGAACACAATAAATAATCTATGTAAGCGAAAAGCAACTTGCCGTTATATGCATTACACCAAGACCAAAGAATTAATACTAGCAGTTTTATTTGACCTGTTATGGGAACCGAATATTGGAAAATACTCATTCAGACAATTAATGTATGTTCCAGGTGCACATTGTACGGGACTTTCTTGTAAACAAAGCAATCTAATACATGATGCATTGGAAATACTTTCGTATTTTTCCTGGTAAAACTGTTGATTAAAAAGATCTGGTAAGCTATTGGTTGACCTCAAAGTTTTACTACGATCCGGCAATCCTGACTAATTCCACTTAGTCATGAGTAGACCTCATCAGAAGTAAATTATTGTATAATATTAGGGTTACGTTTAAAATGAAATTTACTGTTGACACAAGTTAGCAAATGGTCCACTTCCTATATATATATTCAATTCTTTCTCAGGTGATCAAAAACCCCCACCGATAACGGACAGAAAGTTGTCAGAAATAAACTTGATTATATACTAATAAATTGCAAGACGATAGCGAATTGTAATGTACAGTTTTTACACTTTAAAACATTCGCGGTATTTTTCTGTGAATATACTCACCAATAAATGAATTCCTTCTGTACATTTCCCTGAGTGTTGAATATTTAATTTCAAGACGATAGTCAATTATGCAATCAATGATAATGTCATCACATTTTAACTCCAAATTATAAAACCAACCTAAAACAAAAAAGAACAAAGAATATCGATAGTAATTAACAGAATAATGAATATCGAAATTAACGTTTACAAATCTCTTTTTTACTATTTGGCAACAAATAGTCATGAAAATATTGTAGCTTGTAATCAAACAATAACAGTGATCAGGATCATATATTTACACGATTCTTTCTTGACAAAAACATCGCCTTACCACTGACAAACGTTTACGGGTCCCTCTTTTAGTCCACTCAAAGGTTGTTTTTTATTCAGATGACTTGTAGTTATAAAATATAGTTACCCTTTTCTACGACATACTCCGCAGTCGGTTTTTCACGTAAATACTTTACTGAAATTAAAGAGACATTCACGTGTAAGTTATATCTTGTCCTGCGATTAAGCCTTGTACTTTATATTCCACACTATCTTTGACATTAATGTACAAAATTATTGTTGAATTACAAATAATGATAATCTTGTGTAGGAGGAAGTGGTTCTAAGATCATGTAAGCTAGCGTGAGTTCTCCGTCATTAGGAGATTTTAGGACGCTGGGATTTTTTGATGGAAAATATAAACATAAAAGAACGAATGAAATGCTTTCAAAATGTTTCCTAAAGGACTTTGGATGATTTAGTAGGTGGGCAATCATTAACGAGAGTGTTCCTATACAAAAAAGTACGAAGGGTGTGAGTCAATCTTAAAATTATCTTATATTTAACAGGAAGGTCTAGAATCTTTATCGATGCCTTTATAACAAATTAAACTCGAGTACAAAAAAGATATTTCAATGCAAGCTACATTTTAGCAAGATGCAATAACTTCAAATATGTTTATACTCTCACCTTAGTTATTCCTATACAAATAAAAAAAAAACCAAGCACGTTAGCGCTTTTTAATTGACAAAAAAATGACTCTTCACACCAACGGTCTGTCAGTATTATGTACTAATTATTAACGTTTTGCTCGTCAGCTTCATCTATATCTAAACTCCAGTGTTACATGATTGTATATTTGGTGATATTTATGTTTGGCCTGCAGTTTGAAATCGATATTGAATGGCGACAATAAACAATTAGTGATAATTTCTATGGGAGGTAAGAGCTTTTCTGTTTGTTTTCTCCAATTGAACTACTATATACACTGTACTTACGCCACAAACCCAGCAGTATTAAAGGAAAAGCTAATATAACTATGACAACAGCTTCGTGTATGAAACTATAACCTACAAATTAGATTAGAAAAAAACATAACTTTTTTATTACAAATTGAAATATTTCCACAAGCTACAATTTTTACTACAGCTTCACTTCTTATTCAGTTGCCAGCGTTTCACAGTTCTAATTGGGAGGCAAAATAATTATCAACGTGTTTGCCATATGTATATACATGTATAGTTCTTTGTGGTTGCTTTAATGTTTGCATTATTTTACATATATACATTTTATAGAACAATGCATGACACTTTTTACAGAAGCTATTTACTAGCTTTAATTTATGAAAATAAAAGCATATGTTAAATGGTAAGTAGTATAGTACCACTGAAACAACACACCTTGTAGTCTTGATCTTACATTATTGTAAGACGTGAGCTTTTTAATATTTGACGAAGAACTAATGGATGCTCGCTGGTCATGTTTTGGTCTTTTTGTCAGATTTTCGGAATCCTCGGGTTTTATCCCTTTCTTAAACATGAATGTTTTTGCTCATGAACCCCTACTTTTTCTTTTATAATTCAATCATATATACCTTAAAATGGTATTTTATGAAATACTTTGTATTTTGTCATACATCTTTGACAGACTGAAGTTGTCAATGCAAAGACAATGAAAAATCCAGAGAAAACCCATTTACTGCAAATTTTCAAGGCCTTATAGCTCTAAAATGAGCATATGAACCTATATTTTTTTCTTGCTTATGTGTTTACTATTCATATGGTCTCTAAAACTAAAACATATATTTCAAATCCTATTTATTTCCTATTAGACCAGCGATCATCCTTAAAGCGAATCTCAGGACGAAAAATAGAAATAAAATACATGGTTCATTTTTTTTATATTATGTTCATATTCTTTATCGGTCAGTTTCTCCATTAATAATTTTCGTTAAAGAGAATGTAAGATAGAAATACCTGAAGAAATCTTTATCTGATATCCTATTTATAACTACTACTACACTTTGTACCTGTCTAAAATTTGTTGGATTTAAGATTATATTTGATTTATCGAAATTTGAGTTGTGATTAGAATGTTTGGGACAAAACAAAAATTGGCGCAAGTCAGAATTATTATTACAATTAAGAAAGAAATATGTGCTTCATCATCAACAGAATTTTGATAACAGAATGTATATAATCTGTTTTGACGTGGAATTTTCAGTAATGATTCCGTAACTCTAGTTCCAATTATGATCACAAGTTCTAAACTTAGTCATCAATTTCCGAAATTCAAAATTTGTTTGTTCTAGGGTTGTATTTCAAATATTTATACAAATGTTCATTTAAGGAATTTAGTTTATCTTTATTGTTATATCTCATTTTTATTGCAGCTCATCGGCATAGACTCATTAAATTTGCATATAGAAAAATAAAAAAGGGGTTATGCGTTTCTTTTTTGCACAGTATATATACATAACACCCAAACAAAAAACTTACAAATAATCAATAAATATAAGCGAGACAGCTTGTTTAGCTCCACAGTCGCCAGATAGCTGATGCCACCTACAATATATAGATATTAAAATAAATTTTCGAAAAGCCTACATTATGGCGGTCATTATATTCCATTGAAATCAAAACTAAGCAAAAAACGTGACGATTTTAATTTTCCTATTGTGAACTTCCCCTTTCTTAACTGTCACATACCATGGTATCCCGCCTAAGGTGTGTACATTTCACAGTTGATTCGTTATATGTGTCCTCGTAGAGGTTATCTTGCCTTTGGATTTCGATCTTACGGATTTTTTACATTGTTTTGTCTCAGTGGTATTCTTCTATTTGATATTTATAGGAGATAAGGGTCCGTATGCATAAAACTTTTTAACTTAAGTGTTTCTCAGACTAAGATTTCACTAATAATTTCCTTAGTAAAGGAAAAACTTAAGTACTATGCAGGACTTAACTAAAGTAATGCAAAGTAATGCCTTAACTAAGGAAAGTTGCAATACGGAACTCATCGTGACTTTACACCTAAGTCAATTAACAGAATGAAAAAGATATGAACATCAATATAATTCATTGAACAGAAATATTTAAGGGAGCACAGATTCCAATTTTTTGGGGGGATTGGGATGACAAGGGGTAGTAAGGAAGTAATCTGCGATCCTGGATCCGTCTGCCTTATTTTTTGCGGGCGCAAGCACGCACCTTTTTTTCAAAAGAATTATTCTATTTCTTTTGACACCATATGTTAAAGCTTTCTTATTTTCACAATGGATGGAGCCTACCTTTTTCAGTTTTTCACCGACCCCAACAAAAAAGGAACAAAAACAATGCTTGCTCCGTACAACGTGAAACGACTTTACAGCAAGGCGTAAAGACAGAGAGGATCTCCGTATTGGTCTTAATAATACATTTTTATATTGCAAAGAAAGTTGTTGGTGACTGATGCCCACTCCCCAAATGAGATAAACTAGAGTACAATTCAATTAAAATTATGGGATAATGATTTTACTCACAGTGAAATATAACAATCAACAGTAAATCAGAAGCATCTTTACAGTAACCAATGAAGTCATGTCTTTCACCATACTGCAATCCTACATTAAAATTTCAACACTGAGAATTAATGCTTTTTAGTTATTGTGGTATCTACTATCGAAGCCAATATTTTATTTTTTATTTATCTTATTGATATCTTATACTAAGAAAAAAAACGCAATTCATTAGACAGACAACCCCGGAAAGACAAATAAACAACCATAAGCACCACAAATAGACAAAGAAAACTAAAGAACAATGAACAGTGAACAACACGAACTCCTATAACACACTTTTATTGCTCCTTATCGGTCAAAAGTGTGAATTTAAATAAAGTTCCAAGTCTGTTGTAAATTTTTAATTTTGAAGAAAAAACCTAGCAACTATATATTAAAGTAATTAACAATGAAATAGCACTTTTCTAGAACACTTCAATTTCAAACATTGAATTTCCATGATTGGTAAATAACTGAAATCTATAACTTTTTGGGAAAAGTACCTTGAAACCAAATTTTACAGTAATCAATTAAAAAATAGCAATTGGTTAGAGAACCTAATTCTAAACATTGCAATTCTATCTAAGAAAGACTCTCACACCTTAAATATTATGGAAATATTCCCAGCATCTTTGCAGCAATTAAATCAGCTATGCAGTATCAATTCCTTAATTCAGCTGAATGTCAAACAATGCATTTTCATCTTTCGTGAATATCCTGGAAGACTTTCAGACCTTTTATTTCGGGAGAAAATACTTAACATCCATATATTAAAATAATCAAATGTGAAAAGCAATTGCTCAGAGCATTTGATTTCCAAACATTAAAGTTCATTCTTTGGTATATCGGAAGAAATAAAATGTATGGAAATTCTTTGAACAGTTGAATTTCAAATATATCTGAGAAGACTTTCGGATACTTATTGTTCGGAGAATTTCTTATCAACATTGCTTCAAATATATCAACTGTGGAACAGAAAGTGCTTTGGACAATTGGATTATTTAAATTTTAGTACAATTCATGGAAGACTTTCGGACCTCTAGCCTTTTTGGAAACATATTTGGCATCCACATGTTACACACATCAATAACAGAATTTCAATCAATGCAAATTACTATTGTCATGCTGATATGCATTAATAATACATGCAGTATTATGTTACAACTCGGCCTTTGCGTCTTTCTTTGATGCCCATTATTATTTCAAAATTCACTTAATTTCAGTATAATACATTACCTTTTGGAGTAACGTCTATATTTAGTATTTCTTTTCTTGTGCGTCTTGCAAACATATTGCGCAATGACAAAGTATTTAACTCATCCGATATCAGTTTGAATTTTTTGGAAATGAAAAAGAATTTAAACATTTGTGGAAGTTTTGCAATTAGTTGTCTTAAAATATGATGAATATTCCATTGCATATTCTCTCCGAAGATATGACAATTTTCCACAAAGTCAACAGTAATTATATAATGTTCGTTGCTCACAAGCTCAGAGTACCTTATTAGTGGTCGTATAACTGTGTAGTATAAGCATTTTTCAGGAGAGTTTGGACATTCCCTTCCATATAAATACTCGTTCATTTTCCTGCTTGTGTGCATTGATGATCCTACCAACGGTAAAGTATTGATAATTGATTCTGCAAGTACTGTTGTGAATACGTACGGATTTCTCGATATATCCTCCTCTACACTGCAATAGTGGTAAAATAAAATGTTGCTGCATAGCGGAAAACTTTCTATTGATTTCCCAAAACATAAAAAATTCGTTATAAACGAAAGCTTTCCGTGTCCTTGATAACTCGTAAAGTGAACGCCCCTTCCTGGTTGTTTCAATTTCTTGACGATTTCGTCGTTGAAAAAGGCTTCGGAAAGTTTGAACATTTTATAAGGACTATTAGAAGTTTTATCATAAATGTGCAGTTTTTCCTCTTTTTCGATCGCTGAATTTAAACTCATAGCATTCCATATTCGTTTCCGTCCCAAGTAAACTGCAAAATAATCATAAAGGTTATGAAACTTGATTTTCACAGTAGCATCTTTTTTATTGACCGACCAGACTTACTTGCAGTAACAAAAAAATTGTATGTGGCAGCCATATTTGTTGCTAGACATGATCAACTGATCTATTCTAAGTATTACCTATGGAATGTTGCTGCAAAATAGGGTTAATATTTGTCCTGTTATTTATGATAAGATTTTAAATTTAAGCAAAACTCTGTGGTCCTATTTAAAACCATGGTAGGCTGTGGAGGTCATATTGTGGATAGGATAAAAGGATAAACGTCTGATAGTTGAAAGTCACCTCGCGGGTCGTTTTGCGAAGTTGTGTTCCAATTGGTTTATGTTTTACATAAGACCTTTAATGTCTGGTTGGATAAAATTTTATAAAACGTCCAACATTAACTTGGATAAGATTGATTTAAAATTCAAATTCCAAAATTAAAAATTTTCGTCTGAAAACATTTATTTATAAAATATATCTTTCATACAACCTCAACACGGAACCTTTGTTCAGTAGTCCAACGCTCCACTAACTAAGGTAAAGGAGTACTGCATTATCGCAGTTAATTGAGGGTGGTTATAAACTTGTTAAGGTCCTATACCAAACGATGTTCGTTACATTATAAATCCTTTGTCTTTCTTAAACTTTAAAAAAAGAATAAATCAATGGTTTAGATTCTGATCAAACATAATGGCCCACGTGTCAATCATTTTAATGTGACTATCACAAGATATAAGGTTATCGAATGAGAATATAACTGGCCTAATTTACTTTATTTAGCTTGAATTGCGATTTTAAAATGATTGATCTTATCATAAATAACAGGACAAATATGAACTCGGATTTTTAATACTTTTATGAAAAAAGACACTATAATTGAGTGAGTGATAAACTACAGCTTTGCAACACATATTATTTTGATATAACCATTTTGTATGAGAAGCAGTCCAATTTATTATATTTATGGAGGACCTCAAATATGTGCGGATCGTCTGGAATATTTTATGAAATTCTACAAATTCGAATATAGGACCCTAAAACATTTATAAACAATCTAACATAAAACATGTTTCAACACTGTAAATAATACATAAACAAATGACGAAGCGTCAACGAGGTGTTGATGAGATTCTTCTTATACTCGTGATAAAAGTCTTTTTAACCAAAACATAAGGCCTTTTAAAACTTTTTTTGGTCATTTGTATGTCTGGGTAATTTACATTTAATCCATTCGACAGCTCTCGGAACCCTTTTCATTTTTAAAAAATATTTATGAATTTCAAATTCGATTTCAAGAGCTCATAAAATATTTAGGGCTTCTGCAATTTCAGGACCTCCGATCCATACATAAAATTTCGGACCTCCTGATATCGATTTATGAAGGCGCCAAAAATGAATTGTGGACAAACAACAAAATGGATAACAGGAAATGTAAAAAATGACATGATACCATTCAATCAAAGCAACCCAACTCACAGAACGCCGGACAAAAATAGCATAAAAGATTAAAAAACACAAACATGAACACAATGATAGATTGACCTGGTACAGACACTGAACAGTGGTGGGACTTAAACCGGTTTTATGGGTACCAACCCCCCCTCCCCTCTTATCTACCCTGACACTCCGGTGCATAAAATCCAATACAGTAAGATTACCAACAGTGGACCGCTTGCTAGAACTGCAAAATTAGACTTGACGGTACATTAGATAGCAGGGTCAGAATGTGCTCGTTTTAACATTAAAATTTCCAAGGCTCTCATACCTAGGTTGGATGCTGTCGCTCTACTAAACAAATAAGTCTGAAAAAAGTCTTAAATAACACTCCAATAACGGATTTAATGCTATCTTATCATATAGTTGACTAGAAATCGGCAGTATTCGTGAGAGGCCAGTATAAATTTAAAGTCTTAAAGTCATTGGGAGAAAGAGCAGTTTTTAATTTCATATTTGTAGCCTTACTGTGAAAAGATCTTAAGTAACTACCAAGTTTCTGTGGGTTACTAGCGAGACTTCTGGATTTATTCACGATATTACAGTAGAAACTATGAAGGGAAAGCCAGTTCATGATAAGTGCTTTTTTGGAAGCTGGGTATTTAGATAAAAGATGTTGATATCTATTATAAAACTTTTTAAAAACATTAAGCAACTTGTTAAATCTATTACCCTGTAGTAGAAGTTTTTAGTATTCATATTGTTTCGCTCGTTAAAATCTTCTACCCGAGAGCAAATTGGTTCAAAACGTATAAGCTGTGATAAGTACATTCCATACGATGGTGCCACAGGCACGTCACCGTCAAGAAAGGGGAAGTTAGTAATTGGAAAAGTAAAGTCGTACCTTTTATCATATATTTTAGTACTTATCTCTCCATTTCCGGTATCTATACTAAGATCTAAAAAGGAACATCATTAGCTTTGTTCATGTGTAGCTCTTTTAGATAAATGTTTAAGGAACTCGAGGTTATCAGTAACAAGTATATAATCAAGATACCTGGACTTAAACATAAGGCTCATAACTAATTTAGTATGTCTTGAAATCGAATTTGGGTTAGGTCCGAAATAAAGCTACTTTGACAAATTATTTATGGTAGTCCAACAATATTTCAGGAGTCTTAAAATCGATTTGTGGATGAGAATAAATATTTTATGAGCCCGGGAAACAGAAATTTTGAGGCTCATAAATGTTTGAGGAAACCTTTAATACAATAACTTTGACCAATGCATTAATTTATTTTGTCCCGTAATTACCAAAGAACATATCACATGGACCCCAATTTTAGAAAATTAAAATTCTAAAACCTTACTGCACATCTACATAAAATGGTGTTTGACAATACTGTATAGAAATAAAATGCGTAAATTGAAAAACAAAAGACGAGTTTATGTCACAAGCTTAAATTGATAGTTTTTTTTTCAAATTTCGACACCTGTGGGCTCCAATGTTAGAAAATCAAAATTCTAAGACCTTATTGTGCAATTGCAAATATTGTATGACAATACCGTATAGAAATAAAATGCATAAATTGAAAAATTAAAATGGAGTTTAGGTCATAAGCTTAAATTGACAGTTTTTCGAAATTCGACTCTTGTGGGCGCCAATTTCCAATGTGCGCATCTGCATGTGGTGCAGGACAATATTGTATGGAAATAAAAGACGAATCTAGGACACAAGCTTGAATTAAAAAAATTCGAAGTTCAACCCATTAGGCCCCCTTGTTTAGAAAATCAAAATTCTGAAACCTTATTGCGCATCTATAGGTGGTATGCAACCATTCTTTATATAAATTAAATCCCAAAACCCAAAAGTGAAGGAGGAGTTGATGTAACAAGAAATTGTGACGGGCGAACGGACGGAGACAATCACTATATCCCCGCACTTTCGCAGAAAGGAACATTTTTCGCTTTAAAGTGTTCTACATGTAAAATTATATTTCGTACATTTCCAAAACAATTTTGCGTTGCCATAATAAATTACTGAAAAATAGCATTCGCATAGTATTTTTTATTTGTCGTAAAATTAAGTATTTCTATAAATACATGAACTATACAAAAGATGTTTGATTTACATGCTTGACTACTGCTGGAACAAAAATCTGGTATCATATTGAAAGATCCTCAGAACCTCTCTTACACTTCTGGGCAAATAAATCTGCATATTGTTACCTTCTGGTTGCTCAGTTAGGTCGTCACTTGTTCTTAGTTCTTTCATCAGTTCTTTCATCAGATAATCAACACCATCTTTCAATAATATCACAAAGAAAAAACATAGTAAAAACACTATCGTAACCTTGGTAAGTTGCATTGTAAAGGTGATTTAAGTGTATATTATTTACTTCCGCTTTTTATATGACGTCACAAAATACAAATTAAAGATAGAAAGCAAAGGTCGTGTATGGAACGCCATAGCTGCCTTATATGTACTTATTTCTATATATGCACATACTTTGTCTATATATGCACATACTTTTTCTTTATACTTTCTCTATATATGCACATACGTTTTTTTAAATTATCATAACCCCCCCCCCACACCTCCCCCCATTTACGGTATAGATCGCAACTTTGACCGTACATTGTGTTTTGTATTACATGTATTTTATTCAATGTTTCGGGTTATTTTAGGAGAGTTTTCAGGGCAAACCTCCTCAGAGCTAGGCCATCCCGTATGTCAACTGAGTTTGTCGATTCCAGATATATTTGTTTAAAACCAGGGGACACCCACTAAGATACAAATATGTATAGCATTGTGTCTATCACCTAGTATGTGTGGCTTAATAAAAAAGTTGTTGTTTAAGGCAACAACCATTTTCTTATTGGGGGGAAGGAGGGGGGGGAGGGGGGGGGGCGGCTGGAATTTTCACTGTGCTCTTATTTTTTTTTCGAAATCTTCCTTCGACAAAATATTTGTTTTCTTATGAGAAGGTAAGCAAAAATCGTTTCAGTATCATGCTGTATATTCCGCCTATTAGTTGTCTTCGGTGGAAGAAAACGTTTTGAACTCTAGTTGAAATCCGTAGTTCCGTGTTGAGAGAGAAGCCACGCTCTTCGAACGATAAAGAACCCTACCAACAACTCTTCGGAGGGGTCCGTAGGTGGCCTGTTGATAGGCAAAATATTAACAGATTAATTTGTGACCCCTCCCAATCTGCCACAAACTATTCAACACCTACCCAAGTGTTCCGGGTACCTGTTTAGATTGATTAATAGGATCAAGGCCGTACCCATCATCAGCGACTCGAGCCTCTGGTGTGTTATTTTTAAGACGTATTATCTTTATTTTTTTGTTCAGAAACTGATACACAAGGAGTCGGACAGTAGTCTATGCTTTTCTATTTTAGTTTTTTTCACACTGTGTTCAAAACTTGTTTTAAGTTCAGAATGTGTGTTGTTATTAACGTATTGAATACGTTTGAGAAAGATATACTTTTTTATTTCGTTTTAGCCGAGATGAGGTAATTTTCCAGGCTTTTATGTTTTTTGTACGCAATCAGCGAGGGCGTTTAAATAAATAATTTGTTTCATCATTCCTTTCAATAATATTCCAGTGTTTTGATCATTTAAAAAAAATATGTGCATATATAGAAAAAGTATAAAGAAAAAGTATGTGCATATATCATGTATATAGAAAAAGTATAAAGAAAAAGTATGTGCATAAAAAGAAAAAGTATAAAGATAAAGTATAAAGAAAAAGTATAAAGGAAAAGTAAGTGCATATATAGATGAATTATTGATTAACGTCCAGTGGCAACCAGGTGCATATCTGGACGAGCATATATAGAAAAAGTATAAAGAAAAAGTATGTGCATATATAGACAAAGTATGTGCATATATAGACAAGTATGTGCATATATAGATAAAGTATGTGCATATATAGAAAAAGTATGTGCATATATAGACAAGTATGTGCATATATAGAAATAAGTACATATAAGGCAGCTATAGCGTTCCATAGTCGTGCGTAGCACGATACTTGACAATCACTCTATCTGGTTGTGTGATGTATTTTGAAATACACAATAAGTGTTATTGTAGAAATCAAGCTATAAATAGAACAGTCGCTTAGTTCAGTGAAATATCACAATGAGCAGAAGATATTGAAAATTAAAATGTTTGTTATAGCAACATGCGCATTCGATATGCAGTTAACAGGGGTCGAATTTAAAAAAATTGTGAATTTAAGCTGGTGACCTAAACTCCTCTTTCATTTTTGACTTCATGCACTTAATTTCTATACAGTATTGTCACTTCCCGTATGTAGATGCGCAATAAGGTAGTATAATTTTGGGGGGCCTCGGTGGCCGAGTGGTCTAGGTAGTTCGTCATGACTACTACTGATCACTAGCCTGTCAACGCTGGGGTTGTGAGTTCGAATCTCACCTGTGGCGGGGGGTGTTCGACTCCGATCTTAATTGACAAGGATTGCCTATTTTCCTACCGAAGGTCGGTGGTTCTCTCCGGGTACTCCGGCTTACTCCACCAATAAAAACTGGCTGCTGCGAAATGGCCAAAATGTGCTGAAAACGGCGTTAAACCCCAATTAAAATAAAGTATAATTTTGATTTCCAAAAGTTGGGGCCCACAGCCTCAATTTTCAAAAATTGTGAATTTAAGCTTGTGACCTAAACTACTCTCATTTTTGACTTCATGCACTTAATTTCTATACAGTATTGTCACATCCCGTATCTAGATGCGCAATAAGGTTTTAGAATTTTAAATTTTAAAAATTGGGGCCCAAAGAGGTCGAATCTCAAAAATTAGAAATTTAAGCTTGTGACCTAAACTCCTCTAACAAATAAAGATACTTGTCTACTAAGACAAGAGGATGCACAACTGATGATAGAGAGTCCTTGAAATCTCCCAAATGTATAAGGAACAACATAAATACATACAAATCCATTATCAACAATATTCCGAAATTACAAAAGATGAACATATTTTATAAAGGACAGATCATCAGATCAATAACGAAATACTATATAAATGTATTTATAAAAGGTATGGGCAATGGCTATATTTTTATTGGAAACATGTAGAAGTTTAATTACTAACCATACTTTAAATAACAGGTCTTACACTACCAGAAGTCCGTCCGTCACACATTCTTGTGACATCAACTCCTCCTTCACTTGTGGGTTTAGGAATTTTACTTCTATACAGTATTGTCATGCACATTATGCAGATGCGCAATAAGGTTTTAGAATTTTGATTTTCTAAACAAAGGGCCAACAGGGATTGAATTTTGAAAACATTATCAATTTAAGCTTGTGACATAAACTTGTCTTTTGTTTTTCAATTTATGCATTTTATTTCTATACAATATTGTCAAACACCATATGCAGGTGTGCAATAAGGTTTTTAGAATTTTAATTCTCTAAAATTACAGTCAACATGGGTCGAAATTTGAAATGTTTAATTTAAGCTTGTGACCTTAACTTCTCTTTCAGTTTACTTATATACAGTATTGTCCTACACTATATTTAGTTGCACAATTTGATCGGGGGCTCAAACAGGCCAAATTTAAAAAAATGTCGGTTTAAGCTTGTGAACTAAGGTTTTTTTTATTTTTCATTAGGTTTATTGATTTAATTTCTTTATAGAATGACTGCATACTATTTTTGGATGGGAATAAGGTATTATGTTTTTGACTATAGGTAAGTGGCTCAACTACTTACAGGGGGTGCGGGGATCACTGTCGATTCCGACAGCCCAGATTTCTAGTTTATGTTGGTGAAACTAAGGATCCTTTGAATAAAAGAATGTGCGGACATAGATTTGACATCAACGACAACAAAAGTCGTCACATATATGCCCGTTTCAACCAGACTCACCATTTGATTGTTAATATGAAAGTCAGGGCCCTTGGGAATATATATAATCACACGAATAATCCTACACCGAGTACACCATACCGATTACAAAGAGAAAATTACTGGGTCAGAGAGCTAGGAACCGCAATACCCTATGGTTGCAATGGTAACATAAAAATATAAGAAATTTGTCCAGCCCCGGGTGGAGTTATGAGAATGTGGTTAATATTTTTAATGGATGCCATTGTGCTAGATGTTTGCCAACATAGATTATTTTGGCCTGTTAGCACTTCTGGTAATGAACAAAATTAGAACAAGACATCACAGAAACTCCCATAAAATGTGAATTCCCATAAAAAACCGGCAGTGACATCAGTGACTCCCATAGAAACAGTAGTTATTAATTTTTGCTAAACAAACGACGCTGTAGATTGAAATATGGTGCCTGTATTAGGCGAACTCTTCATTGAAATTTTTACACCATTTGTCGGTCTGCTTGTTCATCGAATTCTAATCTGTATTAATTGCATAACTTGTAACACAGAAAATCATGACCTTTACATTTTAGAATCATCAAATTGAGATAAATTCTTCATTTCATGTATTTACAGTGATATAAATTTGACAAATGTAATCTCTGAATAAAATGAATGGTTTCCAATACTATTTACATAGCAGGAAGCTCCGTATTACGCATTTTCCATTATTATTCAATAGCATATCCAAGTATGAAAGATGGAATTGAAAAATAGAATTAAAGTGAAAAATCTCAATTGATACCTTTGTTCTGTGTTTCACAGTTTGTGATCTTTTATCTTATTGTCAGAATTGTCAAATAATACGCATTTTTCAAAATCGTAAACAGATTAATAGCATGTTGCAGCCCTATTCCTGTAATTTGTTGCGTGTGTGTTTCAATGGCACACTCCACATCTTTTCATGCACATAAAAAATGTCCTTTTTATCACCTAAACATTAATATAGGTAATACATAGACGCTTCGATTCATTCAAATATTGCTAATACCAAGATAGCAAAATATGCGAATTTGCAAGAGAATATTAATATCATTATCTCGTCTTGTTGTTTATAAATATTTCACTGCAGTAACATAATTAAATGGATATTTTTTATCAATAGCATCTCAGTCGAGATTAATTCCACCTCCCACATGATACACTAAACCTGTTTAATGTGATCTAATCCACCAATGATTCTGGACTAAACAGGATATATAGGTCTGCTTATCTGGTATTTAGGTAAGGGAAAGTGTAATTTTGTCAATCTGCACAATGATATTTCGAGACTGGTGTTAAAATGCTGGAATTTCTAGTCAATCATATCTTTTTTTATGACTTGTTTTAAGTTGGGAAGTACCTAATTGGGCTATATTTTAGATTTTTATAACATTTTGCATGCAAATAGAGTACGTTGAACTGCATCTGAATATCAAAAAAAATGTAGGTCCCTTTAATACTTCCCAAAATATGGTGTTTCAAGTTTTGGCAAACAGATGGGTAAATACATATAAAGTTATCGCTCCAAAAATTCAAATATTTAGACTTTAAATTATGATTTCCCTAGAATTTTTGCCATTGAAATTCTCTTTTTATTGATATAAAATTTATTGGTGGTCACCATATTCCTTTTTTTTAGTATATTAGATTGATTACTGTATGAAAAGTCACAACGTCGCGATAAAAATGTAGATTTTTAGTGTTTTTACAGACAGTACCTATAGTCGAATGATTTCCAAAACAAAAACGAAGCTGGTGGTCCTATGTTTATTTAGTATCATTGAAACGAAAAAGTTGAAAACAATAACATATCGTTTTTATATAAAATCCTAGGGATTAGTTTTTGAGATATGACAATTTAAAGTGAAATTATTATTATTATTCGGCAGTTTTTATATGACATCTACCGCAAAAGTCCTTTATTTCAATGCATTTATATCAACCTTATGAAATAAATATAAAAGCTACATATATATTTTTTTCGATATTTATATGCAGATTCGAATGTTCTAGCTGCATGTAAAGTTTCATGAAAATCCATAATTTAGTGGATTTAGGTACCTCCTACCTTAAGAGACAATCAAACTTTAGATAGCAGGGTCAGAATGTGCTCGTTTTAACTGTAAAACTGGCTTAGGCTCTCATAGTTGCAGGTCGGATACTGTCGCTCTACTAAACAAAAAGTCTGAAATAACACTCCCATAAACTGTTTAATGCTATCTCGTCGGAGTTTAATAGAAATCGGCAGTATTCGTGAGAGGCTAGTAGGAATTTAAAGTCTTCAAGTCATTAGGAGAAAGAGCAATTGTCACAGTTCATATGTGTAACCCTTACTGTAAAAAATGAAACTGATATTGATATCTGTTATGAAACTTTTTAAAAGCATTAAAGAATTTGCTCTCAACTAGAAGATTTTAACGAGCGACACCATACGTTTACTAAAAAAATATCTATACACCTGGAAAAAGTATTGCAACACAGGAGTTTTTTCAATGAACAAATTTGTAGATAAACGAATGTCAATATTTCCTTAAAATAATTGTAAAATACAATTGTTTTCATGTTAAAAAGATCATTGGCAGTTGCATAATGATAAAAATCATTCAAATATTCAAATTTAATTACACAAAATTTCATTAATACAGAGATATTAATTTTTGTGTCAAAATGTGCAGTTGTAAACTATTGGTCTAGTGTTTTCAGATGCAGTTGGAAAACGGTCCATTAATGCCAGGTACTTCTGTGGTTGGGTCCTTATAACCTTGTAACACTGACGATATATTATTTGACTTTCATATATTTAAAATAATTCTCAGAATGATTTCCCCGTCATCAATAATAAATCGGAATTACACAAGAGGACTGGGCACCCGTGCCTTATAGACACACAATCTCAAGTTTTAATAATTGTTCCCTTATACAATAGAACCAAAAAAAACCAGATTACATATGAAAGATTTAGATTAACAAATGTTTTTTGTGATTTTTTTTCCCGCACTTCAAGGTTTCTTTCCTAGTTTAGATTTCATAACTTAAAGCTGTGTCTTTCTGATTTACACACACACACACACTGCAAAAATATCTACTAGTATCTTAAAATTTTCCTAATTGCTTTAATGACGATTCACTTTTTCAGTTGAAAATAAGGTAATTTCATCATTTCTTGGATTTCATGGATAAGAGCAGGTTTCCTGTGAATTACAGCAAGTTTCTCAAACTCTAATTAAATGACAACACATAAATATAATTAAAAATTAAATATTCTGGATTTATAACATGGAATCACGCTTCTGAAAACATTAGAAAAATTAGAATTACAAAATCGTAATTATTTGTTTTTATCAACCACTTTCTTTCGACAAACCATTTTTTAAAAAGATTGTCTTAGCATTAAAAAATCATGATATAACATTACTTCATACCATTATCCAGCTTCAATAAATATAAACCATATGGTAGTTTCATCGTGAAAATGTAATATTTTTTAAAAATGGAATAAAAGTGAAAAATTCTTGTCAAACAACACGCAAAATCTAACAGTAAGTTCACCGAAAATGATCACCCAGATGTTCGTGTTATTGCTCTAAAGGTATTTGTACAGTTTGATGGACGGGTGTATCAACACACAATCGGGATTCCAATGGAAAAGACATGTGAACCTCTTCTGGAAAACTTTTTTCTTAACGCATACGAGTCAAACTTTCTTCACGAGTTTCTAAAAAAATAAGTCAGGATGAAAAGCTATCTCAAACCTTTCCCTCCTTCGAATATCCCTTTAGTATTTCTTGACTTTAGTTTACTTTTAACTGCCGCTGTATAGATGATGTTATATTATTAAAAAAATACATCACATATATCCCAATGAGCTTGAAATAAAGGTTATTATTTACACTAAGAAATCGTCCTCCTGCCTTTAACTGTTTAACATTTCTGTAAGTAAAACGTGATGACGTCACTTTTGTTATAGTCAAAATACCCTTCATCAGCAGCACTGGCGTATAGTGTGTGCAGCTCCACACTAATTCACTATTCCATGGCTTGTGATCAGTACAATGATATCCTTGACAGAGCACAACTGCTGTGGCCATAGCAACTCAACAAGATAATGTTATTCCTAGGTCAACAATTTCAAAATTCTACCGCCTTCATCACAAGTGCATTATTAACTGAAAAAAAACGAAGAAGGATTGCTAAATCTATGAATTACAGTTCTACAGTCACCTGCATGGAGTAGATGATTGCTGCGGAGTACCGTCGTGCCATAACTAACTAGAGGCATATACCTGTCATAGATCAATATGTTATCAAATTTTACTAGCAGTGTTGGACGTACGTGATACAGTGACATATGTTCACTTTTTGTATCATTAGCTTTGCGTGTAGCATCTTTCGAGATTATATGTGTTGTTATGTATTCATAAGAACAGGTCTACCTGTAATAATTTTCACAAAAGGTTTAACGAAAAGTTAAATTCATACTGAAAAATGTTAATTCAGTAATATGAACACAAAGTGACGATTCTTTCTACTGATACAAATATGCTACAAATTCTACTGAAGTTGTCTCTCCTGGTACAATCTTCATTATCTGATGTTGTATTCGTTCTTGTTGACATTTTATGTTGATAAACGTAATAAAAAGCAGGGTTTCAATTCCCCCAGGTACGTCTATTTTGGCTATTCTGATCAAATTCGTTGGATTCTTTTTCGCACAATAAATGTATTTTGGTTATTATTTTTGGCTTTCCGAAGTTTTCGTCACGAGCGTAGGTTATCAAGCAATGTTCTTTTTTCGCAAAGACTACAACACTACAACTTACGAGATGGAAGAGATCAGATTCAATATTAGTAATTGATATTCCGTGACAATTTACAAGTTCATAGTATCGACATTAGCATTCTTGAAGTGATGACATTTTTCCCTAGGCGAGATACCAGGAAAGGACAATATTGAGCAGTAGAAGTACTTCTCTATTATCATAGTTTATAATGCTTTACTTTTATTATGTACTGTCATTTCTACATAAAAAAGTACAAAACAGTATTAATTTTAAAATATGCGCTAAACATATAACCACGTAGTTCAGTGCAAATAACGGTACATTACTGTATGTGCAACAAATCATTTACTACTAAACGAACAACAAGTTCAAAATTCTTACATCATTTGCTAGGCACCTGTGATTTATCACGGGGGCTCAACCCATAGAGCTGCCTAGAGCGTACCCAGGTGGCGGATAGGGGAGACCCTCTCGTTGGGGGGGGGGGGGGGGGGGGGTTGTCAGGGTATAACACGGAAAGCCTGACCTCGGGCCATAGTATGTAACGTGTTTAGAGAATGCCACACTCCTTTCACGCTAAAGATCCCCTCTGTTGTTTTCAAAAAAATAGTAGGCTAATGCCGCTACAGCCGGCTAAATTATCCCAACCTACCCAACCATCCTCCTTTTACAGTGGCAGTCAAAATTGGTTTCGCTTTGTGTCATGACCCACCCCTATTTGAATTGTTTGATAAATTGAGCTGGTTCTCGTCCTGAAGAAGCATGAAATATTTGCCACCGGACGTTAAGCAACAATCAATAAATCAATCAACCAATCAATCAATCAATAAACTTACATCATTTGTAGAACTGTTATAGCTTGTAAGGCAGAATATTATGACCTCAAGGTTTCATTATCATGAAAATTGAATTTAATATCAATATAATGTATTTATAAATCTTACTGGTATAATCTCTTATCTCACATAAGATGAAATTTCTGTTTTACGAATATTTCATCACTCTTTAATAGCATATTACAAATCTGAAAGATGTAATCTAACCAGTAAATCAAAATATATCTTGAAATATATATTGAGAACATATTTCTACTATATGAAGCATGAATCTCAATAGGTAATATTTTTGTCTTCAATGAACATGAAATCCTGCCTATTTAAACATTTCTGCATTTTAATACTTCGATTCCCCCAATATCGCTAACAGCAAGATATGCATATTGTAATGGAAAATTAATTTCATTATCTCGTCATATTAATCATGAATATTTCATATGTAGTAATGAAGTTAAATGATATAACATCTCAGTCGAGATTCACATCTAATGTCCTTATAATACGCTAAGATCTATTTTATGTGCTCTTATCCATCAATGAGTATGGACAAAACAAAATGTGAAAAGACGTGCTTATCTGTTATTAGAAAAGGCTTATTTTGTCAAAAAAGATATTCTGCGGCTGATGTTAGAATGCTGGAATTTCTCGTTAACAATTATGCTTCATATGTGTAGGACTTATTTCTCAATAGACAATCAAAATTCCTATGCTGACAATTTCTGCGTCTCTTAAGGCCAATCCATTCTTTTGGTATAAAACCAAGTTCTACATGAGTTACTGCAGAGAAAACATGCTATTTTGACAATCGAAATACATTTAGTCTATTCATACGAATTGAAGAAAACATGTAGCAGGTCTCATCAATAAAAGAGTTGTTCATGTTCCTGAACTTTAGTCACGAACATGTAATGAATTTGTATTATATTAAGAATTAATACACCATATCTCTTCTCCAATACTTTAGAATTTCATACTGTAATTGTTTCCATTGATTTTTATAACGGAGCAGTACATACTTACCCTAACAGAGCACCTGATGTCACTCCTGTCTTTAAATAGAATTTCACATTTCCAGTGCTTTAGTTTATGGGATGTTTTGTTCTTATTCTGTGTAATTTCTCATTTGTTTTTTTTATTCTTTTAGTTACAAATGTGTGCTCATGTCATTTGTAATTGTTATGTTCCATTCTCATGAGTTTGTTTTGATTTTGAATTTCAATTTTACTGTTCTCACGGTTTTGTCGCTTCGGTAATCTTTTGCCGATTTTAAATTCAGTGTCTATTTGTTCTTTCATCACCGAACTGTGATACATGTCTATGTTATATACCTGGTAACGCAGTCACCTGAAAACAAAAATAAAAAGAAAAGCACTCATATTTTCTATGTAATGTATTCAATTTTTCACTATATTCAATAGTATAGCTAATCTGGAAATTTAAGCGCATAAAATGTGGTCGAGTTATACTAAGTTATTCACTTTAAGAAACATTTTATTACAAGTTTTTCATAATATTATTTTCGATTCAATACATCAACAGTGCTGGTTAAATGTCATATACTGTCTAAAAAAGAAATGCTTAATCCCATTTAATTTTTCAAAATGCAAATTCTGCCATTAACCAAGTACAATTAAAAGACTAATATAAAGGTGAGTTTCAAACTTTAAATGTCTGTTCTTTAAATGTGGCTCTGCCACACCCATAAAGTGGTTCTGAAAAATGAATATCCCATATATCGCCATGGAAATTCGGTAATGTTTTTCACGCGCACTTTGTGGTTATTTCAACTGTTATGGCCGAGTGTATAAAAGGACCATGTTTAAAGCTTAAATGTTATCATAGAGTTAAACTGCTGCCAATCTCAAGGTTGTACCTTGCCATTTGAAATATCATTATCGATCGTTTTCAAGCCGGAGAGTCCCAAAATAAAATTGCACGAAATCTGAAAGGTATCCAGAGCACTAGTTCACGGCTGTGAACAGATTCAAACAAGCTGGTGCAGCTAATACCGCAAGAGTAATGAAAGACCTCACAGAACGCTATCTTCTCAAGATCGGTACATTCGGGTCTTTCATCTACTGAATCAAACCGTTTCCGCATCATCCACTGCAGTAGGATTACCTGGATTGCTAAGAATCAGCTCACAAACAGACCTTAACTGACTTCGAAAGCAAGAAGGTCGCATTTCGGCGCTATATTGATGCCATTACACAGATGTGAAAGAGTCCGTTGATGTAACAGATTGAGGAGCTGGACATTTCAAAACTGGTGTAGCATTTGGTTCAGCTACGAGCTTCACTTTTACCTGCAGAAACGTGATGGCAGAATACGGGTATACAGCTGCCGGAATGAACGTTTCTCTTCCTTCCTCTTGTGTTCAGAAAGTGGAAAGCGTCGGTGGAGGGAGTGTTTTGATATTGGCAGCGATCTCAAATGATTACCTTGAGCAGAACAACATTAATGTGCTACCATGTTCCTCCAATTCGCCGGACTTGAATCCGATTGAACACCAATTGGACCAACTGGGTACACTTGTGCGCCAGCGTGAAACTCCGCCAAATAATGCAAAAAGAATGGCGAACAATATAAAGAATTAATGTCAGAATAATTATTGAGTCCTTGCAGAGTAGTGTTGGCCGCGCCTGGTGGTCGTACCATGTACTAAGTTTATCGTGACCAGAAGTGTGCTGAACTGTACGTAAACTTACTTTCATTCGGTTATCTTTGAAGAATGGACTGTTACTTTTTCAATACAAAACATGCTGAGTCAATATCTGTAAGTGTAAACAAAAACATTGGCTATAAAATAAATTTACATTTTGTGATTTTTAATTGACTTTAAACGTTTCTTTCTTAGTTGTAAAAAATTTATTTCTCAGGTTAAGAATTCGTGTAGGACCAAAGATGCTTAAGCACTCTTTCTCTTAAATATTTATCTTTCTTACCTGCAAGTCACCTTAAATTCAGGTTAGTTTCATGGATGTGGGTTAAAATTGTTTCTAGTTTAATAAATGTTACTACTGTACCTTATAAAATCTTATCTTTCATTTCGTTTTCAGTTGTCTTTAATGCCATTATGTGGCTTGCTTTGATTTTGATTATTTGACAGTCGAGGCAATTATGGAGCAAAAAATTCATTTGGCTTGCATTCACGATGTAACATTATTGACACCTGTTCGAAAACATATGTTATATTTAACATGTATAAAAGCATTTTTTTAAAACTTCGCCAGAATGTCAAGAGCGCTGTAATAGAGATTCACTTTTTGAATGGAAAATGACGCAATTTAGTCATTTCTTGGATTTCAGGCCTAAAAGCCCGTTTCCTGTGTATCTCAGTAAGTTTCTAACAATGTATTCAAATGTCAACCCATAAACATAATTTAGCATTAAACTTTATGAATTTATAACGAGGAAGCACGCGTGTTTCAAAATCAGAAAGATTAGAATTACGTAAACTTAATTATTTGTTTTACCACCCACTGTCGTTCGACAACCAATTTTTAAAGATTATCTTAAACAATATTATGGATGACAGGAAAATTCAACAGTGTCATATAAATCAATCTACATCATCCAACAATCAGAATCCAGGACAAAAAATAACGTAAAAGAACCCATAACAAAAACATAAACACAACATTCAGTCAGGATAGTCCGACCCGAAAGACACTGAACAGTGGTGGTGTTAAACCACTTTTATGGGTACCCGAACCTCCGCCTTATCTATCCTGACACTCTTATGAATAGAAAAAAAGCAACAAGGTGACCGCTTCCTAGAACTAGGATACTCTCGCTCTATTAAACGGTTAAAGGGTTTAATGTGATCACGCCACAGAGTTCAATAGAAATCTACCGTATGTAACATCATTCTAAAAATATGATATAACATTATTTCATACAATTATCCGGCAAATTTGTTTCTTAAGTCACACGAGTCTAACCTTCTTCAAGAACTCAAAAAGGATACAAAACTTGATCAAACCTTTAGTTTCAGCTTCCACTATATAGATAATTTTTTTGTCAATAATCTTGGTGAATATCTACATTTCATCTTACCCAGTGAGCTTGAAAGAAAAATACTACTTTCACAGGAAAGTTGGTTTTCTTCCTTGAAATATAAGTCAAACAGCGTGACTATACGCCAAACAATATAACAATCACCTTACTTTTTCAAATGTCAACTTCCTGTTCATCAATAGGAACATTCCAACAGCACAGGTTTGTGATGTTTAAAGTTAATAAGTACATGAAAGTTGCTATCCCAGTGTTTGCGACCCGTTCAATGATTCCCTGGACAGAATTGGTAAGGTAAAAGCTACAAAAACAGGGGTATGTTGTTTTAGGCTGAAGTCATCACTAGGACTAGTTTATCGCTAAGCAGTGTTGTCACGTTTCTGCTACATCCGTCTGACCTTGGATATTTGAGATAAATATGTTGACGGTTTGTATCATTACTTCTACATTTAGCAGTTTCGTAGAATATATGTTTTATTATGTATTCATGGCAAAAGTTCTAAAAATTTATAAGAAATCATCTGCAGATGAACTTTAGAACAACAAACACATATGCCAAGGAAGTCATAAAGATAAAAGTTTCACAACACTTTCATAATCAATTTCTTAATTTCGATATAATATCAAACTAACCAACACTTATTACAAGGATGAACTACAATGCTATTCTATATTGTAGAATCGTGAACGAATGCAAACGTCAAGGAAATAACAAACAAAAAATTAATATTAGCTTAAGATATATTTACAGGAGTACTATACGTGGAATACAGCGAGTTTATACGCTAAACATAAATATGAATAACAGACTATAATGTTTAATTTGTTTTAATTTATGGGTTTCAGAGGTTATAACAATACAGGTACTCTTTATATCGTGTCGGAACGGGAACTTGAAATTCGATGCCACTGATCAAAGGGTGTCAAATTTACAAACGAAAAATGGCCATTGCCACAATTCTTCGTAAGGTCTGTAAGTGGTGTTTTGAAATGCTAAATTACTGATCTTACCCAAACTACCTTCTTTTTTCTATCAAAATTTATCGTCCTTGTAACACCCTGACCTGCTTTGGGATCTATTAAATTTATCTAAATAGTTTAAATCCAAATAAGAGTAAAATATTTCAACACTGGACGAACACGTTTTCATCTGCATGATACTTAAAAAGCTTAACAAAACGAAACAGTTTTGGGTGTTTCAAAATGAGTTGTGTAATTTTAGTGACAGAAAACTTGTTTAATAAAGATAATGTTTGAGTTAAGTTTTTAATGATTGTATCTTCATTTCTTGTATTTATTATTTATTTAAAGACATAGTATGTATTTGATGTATTGAAACAAATTTTGTTTGTGCTGCAGATTCTGTGGGGTCTCGGGAATCATCACTTAGGCCACACCAAAATGATTTTTAGTTGTTTGGATTTTGGCGCTCCAATTTTTTGATTATGTAAAACTTATGCCGCCTCATTTTGCAAAAATCCTGAAAATTCGCCACAAATTCTTCATTTTTCGAGAAAATAATTAAAAAGAATTGTTCACCCGCTCCTAAAATTTGTAAAATTTAGGATTTTTTGCAATATTTTATTTTAAAAAATTTGTGCCACACGAATTGAAATTAAAATTTCGCTCGTTCGCACCTATTTTTGCCATCCTAAAATCAAAGAACGAAAAATTAATTTGATGTGGCCTTAATATGTATTTCTGTTTACAACTGCCTTACACTTGTGGGAACATATCAGATTATTTTTGTTTGTTTTGGTATTTGTTTACGCCAATGATTCCTTTACAAAGAAACCATACCGAAATGTTTTTTTTTAATTTGTTTTCAAGCAAACAAAGAAATTGGCCTTCTGAACAGAGGAAAATCAAGAAAGAGCTTGTAATGATTTTATTGTACGTTATTGTTACAAATTGCATCGCTAGAAGATATTTTTCTAATCATCAATATTTCTAAGAAATGAAACTAAAGGGGATTGTCTGAACAAACATAGATGTACGGAGAAATAAATAAAAAATATAATGAATTTCAAAGTACGATTATCCATAATATTTATATTTGTTTATATTTGACACTTATAACGGTAACAAATTAACATAAAATGCAACAAACATTTACTTAAAAATATTTTCTTGTTATATACTGGATTTCAACTGGTCACACATACTAAGACACAAAAGTCTACCCATAGACAAACTGCTTTTTACGTCAAATATTTATCAAAAAGTTACAATGTAATGTTCTGCCATTTTATAATATTCCGTTAGCTTTCAAGAAATATAATAATAATGGTTATTTTAACTAAATGTATTGATCTGGTAACTTTGCCACTTCTCACAAACTTTATTTGGACTCTCAATATCGTTTCAAAGTACATGTAATTGCTAAAGATATAGATACCTAGCAATTCAATGGACCTTTCCTATAGGTTTGAGGACGTTTAGTGAACTTGCCACAGTTCTGTCGCTTTCAATTGAAAATCTTTGCTATAAAATAGAATAGAATATCTTATTTGCTTATAACACCGCTCAGGAGTGAGCCGATAATCAAAATTGTAAATTTAATTACAATGATTAGATTAAACAATATATGAACAGCAGTGAAATAGACAATTATGACTAAAGAATAAGCCGCAACTTGAACTTGTACACTTTTGACTAAAGAATAAGCCACAACTTGAACTTGTACACGTATATAGTTATGAATACAGAATAAATTGTAAATTATACTACCAAGCATAGTGACCTAAATCAAACCTTTTGGAGAGTCTTTCCAACCGTCGATAGTTAGTATTAAACTGACGTAATCGACTCATTTCTAATTTCCTTTAGTGTGTTGATATAATCAAAAAGGGACTTAATTGTATCAGTGTCTTAAAAGATCTCGATTCAGATAAACGTGGATGTATCAGAATTTTGGACATTAAAGGTGCTATATATCAGTATATCGTATATGGATGCCTTAATCTTTGATTAGCTATAGTGACCTAGGCTAGTTTTGTAAAACAATAGCATTTTGATTTATACTTATAAGATGTATTCATATATGATCGAAACATATGTAGTAAAAAAAGTTGTTAACGTTTGATTTACAAGCATTTTATCAATCTCCGTCAAAAAGATTAACCACTTCATCCAGTTTAAACTAATTTTTTTCTGAAGTAGTTTAAAACATTAACAACTGGGCTACTAGATATTTTCACCTATTTATTTACAATAAAGATACCAGATACAATATAGATGTTTCCTCCCAGTGATGCACCTATAGTAAACTGAAGACCTTTGTAGACTTACCCTTTAAGAACAAGGTCAGTTCCAGGATTGGCTACGGGGTTTATATACAGGAGATTTGTATTTTTTCCATAAACCACTGATCATATTACACAACTTGCTGCGTATCTGATAGACTTCCGGTTTTTGAATGTGATTCATGCTTTCATATTCTCCAAAAACACAATATTAAATTTTAAACGGAAATTATTTGTTAAATCGATGTTCCATGTATAAAGTTATCACGACAGGACGAATTTTACGAAATGATATAACAGAAAAATTAATTTCCTGGAAAATACCGAAAGATTTGACTATACAGCAGTTTCAGCAGTTCCTAAAGATAATTTGACCCATTTGTTCTTTATTTCTAAACAGATTTGTCTGGGAGGAAATGCTTATAAAAGCAGTATGTATAAGAACGACCATCACGTGTTTATTTATGGCCAAGTTAATTTTCAGAAAGATGGAAATAGCTTAAAGCAAATTGAGATCTTTTCTGTTAAGGTCAATTTAAAACCTAATTTAAATTAAATTGACGTCAGTGCTCCCCAGTTGAGTTATTTTACTATACATTCCTTTCAAAATAACATGTATAGTGTAAATGTCCAGGAGACAACATCTTATCATTTGATTAACGTTCAGTAATGCATTACATGCTTCTTCAGATCAAGAAATGAAAAAGGGGCGTAACACAAAGGGCAACGATTTGGACTGCCACTTGAAAAGTGTAGAGGGTTGAGAACAAAAGGATAATTTAGATTTCTGTAGCGGTTATTAGCCTCCATTTTAACAAATCTACAGAAGCGGTCCTCAACGTACGTAATACCTCAAATGAAAAATGACCAAAACTAAATATCTAGAGTTGGCCACATGGTATTAAATACAATGAGAAAAATAAGGTGAATTAGTGGACATAAGTCTATGTCCAATCCTCAAATATGTTTGAATATAACTGAAGAATTTAGAGAAAATTACATACCTATCACCAAAATATTCCTGACTCAGGAATTTAATTGTTCATGTAGGGTCTCAAACCGCCTATTTATGGTGGAATACCAAAATAAAAACACAAGTAAATGCACGTTAAAAATAAACTTTGAAGTGTATTCAATCTATAAGATACATTTAATGAACCATGATATTTAATGTTGTCTTTTCTGTAAATATCGACAAAAGAATACGGAAGCAACAAAACAGTGGGAAAAGTCCACAAATTCGAAGTCCAGGGAAAAGTCAGAAGAATGTTTACGTAGGCTTGCACAAAAAGATTATCCGTCTTTAAGCTATCGTGAAATCGAACTTACAGAGATTGATCAATATATTCACGGGTTAAGTCACTATGAATTAAAAAAACACGTTCAGTACCATCATTCACAAACATAAGGTCATGCAATAGCTCTTGCGAGTGAGTTTGAAGCGCTATTACGGCTGGTTGATAAAGCTAGTAAGCGAGTATGAAGACCAAATGGAGGGAATATAAGTCTGAAAACAAAACTGAGACGATTCGAAATACGGAGAGTGTATAGCAATCAGCTTTGCCAGATTGTGCATCGGGTATGGTGATAAATGCAGCAGGAAACAGATATAATGATTATAGGAATGAAGGTCCGTCACCAAACAATTTTGATAAACCCAGAAATAAAGTTTGTGACATAAGTAGTAGGTGTCTTTATTTGGAAAATAGATTAAGAAAAACTGACTCTCATTTACACGCTTAGGAGCTGTAGTTGAGTTAAGTTTCAAAAATCGTCCGAAAGATAGAAAATTCAAATGTATGTTCATCTTGTTGATTAATATAATAGAAAGTTAGATAAGGATGAGAAAGTTTGTTTTGATAACCCTGTAAATACCCAATTTTCAATATCTAAATTTGAAAATCTAACTATTACTCATTATGGAAATCGAAACTCTTCACCAAAAAGTGACTCAGGAGAAAATTTAACTGTTATAATGTTGAGCAAGTTTTCGGGTTCCTGTTTGTATGTAATTAAATAAATCAAGTTCCGTGTAAGCTTTTAGTAGACGCAGGTTCGCCAGTGTGTATTTTGTCCACAGACGTATTTAAAAGGTTTAAGGTGGAAGAAAAATAGTTGCAAAGAACTAGAAATTGGTGCCATCAGACACGATGTCAAAAAACAATTAACTGTGAAAAATTAGCAATTTCAGTCTGAAAATTGGAACCGTGAATCAAATTTCAAAATTGAAAACCTTATTGCACATCTACACATAGTGAAGAACAATATTATACACAAATGAAACCACTGAAACAAAAACTGAATGCGTATTTCCAGAGACAAAGAAAATGAGCAATTTCACCATTTTCGGTCCCAAAATTTGATCCTTTAATAGATTTTCAAAATTAAAAACCTTTTCCCATATCTACAGAACATAAAGAGCAATATTATATATATATATATATATATATATATATATATATATATATATATATATATATATATATATATATATATTCGTTAAATCTAAATGAAAAATGAAAGAGGAGTTTAAGACACAAGTTTAAATTCACTATTTCCGAAATACAACCCCTGTGGGCCTCAAGTTGTCAAAATCAAAATTCTAAAACTTTATTGCATATAGTATGGTATAGAAATTAAATGCATGACGTGAAAATTGAATGAGGAGTTTAGGTCACAAGCTTAAATTCCAATTTTCGAATTCGACCCCTTCTTAATTCTTAAAAATCAAATTCCAAAACCTTATTGCACATCTAAATACAGTATGTGACAATACTGTATAGAAATTAAAGCATAAAACGAAAAAATGTATGAGGATCTTAGGCCACAAGCTTAAACTTCCAATTTTCGAAATTCGACCCCTGTGGGCCCCTATTTTTGAAAATCAAAATTCTAAAACCTAATTGCACAGTTTGTGACAATACTGTATAGAAATTAAATGCATGAATATAAAAATGAACGAGGAGTTCTGGAGACAAGATTATCTAACGGACGGACAGACGGACGGACCGATTACAAATATCCCCCAACTCCGTTCGAAGTGCGAGGATAAAAAAAGTGCTTCATACTGCTTATAGCAATACATTGAAGGTGTCAAGGAATGTTAAAAATAGGTATTCTTGGAATGGATTTCTAAGAAAACCATGATGTAGAGATTCATATTAGCAAAATAAGTACTGAAGTTAAAAGGTCACTCAATATCTACGGCACTAAGGAAGAGTAAAATTTGTACTAGGATAAAATTGTCAAACGATGTATCTGTCCCAGGTTATAGTGAAATGATAGTAGAAAGTTATATTTCTGGCACCCCAAATAACAATCCAAAGATACTAACATTAGATATAGTAAAGTTATACTATGCTGTATACGACGCATTTCAAGGAGTTACCTCTCATCAGCAGCATTAAAACCGAAACATTTGGAAAACCAAAAACCAAACTTATTTTAAAACAAGAAGTACTCATAAGTATATGTTATCTGGCTTTTTACTTAACGATATCGTAAAATATCAGCCCGTGAGCCAGAATATGAAGGTTGTGGCGAGTGAGCGTAGCGAACGAGCCACCAACCTTCATATTGTGGCGAACGGGCTGATATTTTACGATATCGTTCAGTTAAAAGCCATATAACATTTTTATCATCCTCATTTCATCCCATTTTACGAGTTATTTTTTAGCCTTGCACGGTATTTGACATTTGGCGGGAAACTCCAGCATATCACAGTACGCCAAATTATATTACTCCGCGGTCACGACTTTAGGCATAATACGCTATCATAAATATTCCCCATCAGATCATCAAAATGTTAGTGGAAATTTACGTTGTAAAATACTGTCATTTTTTTATTCTATTTGCAATTACTGTGGGTTGTAGAAATATTATTTTCACTTAAATAAAGACAGCAGTTGTTTTTGTATGGCACTGACCATCAGAATTTCTTTCCCAGCACTACGTCATCATAGCTAATGCGCGACTGTAAATAGTTTTAATCAAACTATATACCAGAGATTGCATAAGTAATAATATCATCACAAGAAATCATACTGTATTTTACACTGCATTTTGTTATCAAGTTTTATAAAGAAAAATTTACTACTGACAATGAAACTGCATGACGAACTGTGAAATACGTGACCCGCCAAGATCAATGAATGGTAGAAGAGCACTTGCACGAATGATGGTAAGCAGCGTTAACGTTCTAGTTTACAGTTATTTAAGGGCATACGATACAGTTTCGATCTACTATTGATTTTTCTTTGAGATTTTGCATATTGGTAGTTTTTTCACCGATCTTTCTAAAAATACAAAGAAAATGACACCTTCATATGCTACTTTTTGAGATATTTAAGGTTCAATTTCCGGGATTTTTAGTAAGATTGTGCAAATATCGTCTTTTCACCTATTTCGATAAAAATCAAGTACTTTCTTGTTTTAAAAGATAAATACATCGGTTTTTTTGCATAAAGAAAACGAATATCTCTTCTCTTCCGATAAATAAAATTCAGACGATTTTGTGCTACAAGATATTTTCATTTTTTTCAAAATATGTGATATATTACCAAAAACTTTGAATTTTGGCACGATACATCAGTATATTAAAAAAAAAACTGCTATTGATAATTTAATCTAAAAATCACATAATGTTGTCCTTATAATTTGCTATCGAATGCAGTTTCGAAATTAAGGGGTCCATGATCTCCTTTTTTAGATATTTTGAAAAAACTGTCGAATTTTTCGGCATTGTACAACTGTTGATTTTACGCGGGAAATGACGTGCCACCATAACGCAAAACGGATACTCGTGTGGTCCCGATTCCCACGTGTATGAATAAAAGGCTTGGAAACACTCTCTTTGAAAAGAATTCCTGATCAAATTATATTTTTTACAACAATTTTGCTTATTTCATCTTTTGTGTTAAATGTCCTGTCACCAATGGGAAATAATGCTGTGGATTGCGTTGCCTCTGTAAAAATAATTTTTATAAAATTGTTTTTTCCATATATATCTGGAGATACTGACAATTTTCGTCGATTATTGAACTTCTGTTTCTATCCAAAGCAATACATGTATTTAAACGTATATGACTAGCGTTTCTCAGCATATATATGTCCAATTAAGTATTTTTTCTCTCTTTTGAAAAAAGCAAATCACCATACGTTAGGAAGTCCGAGAAATTAATTCTCTAATTTCATTTTTATTAAATGATGTACAAAAATGTAAAGTTATTTTCTTGATACATGGAAGTTCCTCACAATATTCATGCACCATTTGAACTAAGGGATTTTACAACTACATGAACTATAAATATAGATGTCAATGTATCGGAATCTATCTATTCCAAAATGGAAAACTTTCCGCCATGAAACCCATTAAAACGCCATCCTTTAGTTTTGATGCGGTTCCTGCTACTCATTTCTGTGTGTACTTTTTAGTATTTTGTGTTGTTTGTCGTTTGACTGTCGCCTTTTTGGTGTTCCTGATCGTGTTTTTTTTGTCCGCTTATTTCCCTCTCTGCGTGAACCGTTTTATGACGTAACGTTATTTTCCGCGAAAAGGAGACGTCCGAATTAGCGACGTTGCGGGAAAAGGAAAATGTTCCGCGAAAAGTTTTTGTTGGACGTTAGCGACGCGATTATCTCCCCTGTAACTGTATCGTATGCCCTTAAAGGGTTCGTAAATATCATTCTTTTATAACATGTTTATTTTTAAATCATTTCATTCACCATGTCGCAATGGAACTATACTTTTCCATTTTCCTAAGCTCTGAAGTGACGTCATAACATGGAATTGAATCTGACGGGCACCTAACGAAGTTCGGAATGGTAATTTTGAAAAGTCCTAATAACAATGACTAAGATTTGTGAAAAAAACTTGGGTTCTTGTGTTTCTTAATTGAAACTTTATAGACCCCATCTTTTCAAAATATGGATGCTTCTGTAATTTGTATGTTTTTGAAATTTGAAGAATTGTCTCCTGTATGAGAAGATATATGGTATATTTATTTTATTAAGTTATTGAGTCATTGATATTTTCTTTTGTCTAAATGAAAAAAATATTACATTTTGTACTTGTGTACATCGGAAGTCATTTGAGATGACATCCTCCTCCCTTTTGGAGTTTGACTATTCTATATATATATATATATGGACTCTTAGTGCTTATTACAGCAAATCATAATGTGGAAATTTGTTAATTAAGTGTAGTTTTAATTTTAACTTGCTTTCTTAATATATCAGAACTAGGTAGCTCAGTGGATAGAGCAACTCGACACATGTTGAGTAGGTCTCAGGTTCAAATCCTGACCTAGTTTATTTGAAAAGTAGACTAGGAAAGCAAATTAGTAAGGAGTACACATTTTATTCATTTTAGGGTCCCTTTGTTACAAAATGGCTGTTTATATACAGTGAAGTGCAAAAATTTACGCAAATTTTTCTTTTTTTCCCATTAATTCTATAAAGAACTACATTTTTTCATAAAAATATTACGTCGTCATTTATTATCCAATTTTCATGAAGTTTTCACTGTTGAACAGGGAATTTTCAACAGTTTTAATCTTTATTCGGACATTCCTTTCTAACTGACTTTTTTCAAGAATCAAGAAGTTAAACAGAAATTTAACTTTCTGTTAAACTCAATGTTTAAAAAAAAAATACCATTCAGAAAATTATGTAAAACTAAACAGAAAAAATTCTCTGTTCAACAGTGAAATTTTTGTGAAAATAGGATAAAAAATGACTTGTAACAATTTTTTGAAATAATGCAGTTTTACATAGAATACACACAGGGCAAAAGAAAAGGTTGCATCAATTTCGGCACGTCACTGTTAGTGTATAATATCAGCAATTACCCTTGTGAATTAAAGACAGTTTTGAAGGTTTAGACGGGATATTGACTGGTGTTGTACTAAAATTTGTATCTGTGTTCATTTTCAACCACTATGTACTGTACATTTTATAGTTGTAAGGTTAAGTGATACCAGTATTGCATATTGTGCATATAGATTATGTTTGTTTTCCTTTCTGTTAGTGCATACATCTGTTTGTGAGCAAGATTTTATAAGCTCTGTCCTTAGCTGGTTTTTGACTGCAACTTTTCTGTCATTTTGTTCTTCAACCTTTTTGGTGTTATTTTGGTTTTTCATACTTATAGGCCAGGAGCACTACTGAGAGATTATTTCTCGAAATGTGCATCTAGTGCACTAAGTTTGGTGTCTTTAGATTGTATTATTGCACATTTTTGTTTTGTTTTTTTGTGTGCTGTAGGATCAATTTTATGGCAGTTTGCATGATGTCTTTGTGTATTGCATACTATTGCAATTAAATGTAGTATTTGCAATTGAGATTCTTATAAGTTCAAGTTGGATTGAATTCTTTATATTTACTATTGGTCATACATGTATGTAAATACATGCTTACATTGTAGATTTCTTACAATTAATACTTAAGACTGTCTCTCATAATATAACATGTACATGTATATATATATAATAACATTGCACTTTTATATAAGTACATAGATGGATTTAATCACTATCACTGTCAATTACATAAGCCCGTTTCCTTTTGTTCATACATGAACCTGAAGGCTGTGGTTTAGATGGTGCACAAGTGTTAAAAGTAAAATTAAAATTTCCCCCATGAAATGTTGCATTGGAAAACAGTCCGCTCATTGTAGGGTGCAAGCTAGGAAAATTAAAGTTACCCTTATAAATAGCTTGGTTACTGTTTATTTCGTTTGACTGTGTAGTTCAAAATACTGTTTGCTGATGTGATAGAAATTGTTTCATCACTACGTTGCGGTTTGACTGATTTGGGGATTTGATTTCTTGTTGACGAAAGCATAACTGAAGTTTTCTTTTGTTGTTCCAAGCTAGTTTTTGAATATGATAAAAGACTGTTTATATTCTTATGTCCTGTTCTTTGAATTATTTCTGTGTCCTGTAATCCTGCGTCCTTTTGTTTTTGAATGGAACCTTTTCTAGCACTGTGTCCAGTTAGCCTTTTATCAGTGTTTGGTAGTGCTTCTTGGGCCATACCTTTGATAATTTTAGAAATAGATTTTGTACCTAGTCTAATGTTTTTATACCAAAGATGTTTTGTCTTATAGTTATTTTCCTGAAAGGTGTTTGCCTGTATGTAGAATGGGGAGTCATCGTTTTTCATGTTTTCTGGTCTTTTTTGCTTAAAAATTTTGTAAGCTAGCACGGGACATCGTGCTCTGTCTGTCTTGTTCTCCTTAGCTATTGGTCCGTCTTTCCTTGTGTTAGTAATGTTGTCAACCTGTCGTGTCTTTGTTTGTCGCTCGGGACAGTATTGGAGATATTCATCTCCATTAGTGTCTACTTTAAGTGTCACGTCACCCCAACGTAAATTGTAATGTTCTGTTACTCCTCGGAGTCCAAAATGATAATTATTGTTAATGTAAACTGTATTAATTAATGAACGTGGATTATTCAGACCCAATACATCCTCAGCATGAAATTTGTTTAATTCCTCATCTGTAAGTGGATCGGCAGCGTTGGGTTTGTTTCCTAGAGCTAATGATTTTAACTGTTTAAATTTGGCACTTAAAGTTTGTCTACTTTTATGGAACTCGTCGTCCATCATTATATTCCATTCGTAGCCTATATCTTTTAGATGTCGACTAATGCTTTGCTGAATGGATTTCAGAGAGGTTGGCTCATATTCATAAGTTCCGTTTGTTTCCCTCTCTTTTCTTGCACCAACAAAGAACAAACATAAATATCTGTCTAACTGTTGTGGTGCAATATCTCCTAGATTTCTGTTTTCTTCATGCTTACTTAGTAGGAATGATTGAAATATTTTAAGGTCTGATTTTGTTTTCTTTGAAGTGTTTTTATTTTCTTATTCCTTCAAGAAGACTTCCAAATCCGCATCAGATACGGTTTTAAATCTTTCATTTTCAGAGATCTTGGTTCTTACATCTTCGTTTACTTTTGATTTAGCAGATTCAGATTCATTTTGTGTTACTTCTTTTTGATTTGTTGCAGCATTTGCATTAACAGGAATATTTCTATAACGGTCAGCATTTGGTTTGGAAAAGTCCCAGTAATTGAAAGTTGGACTGTCTATCTCACAGAGCAAAGTGTTAGTTTCGGAGTCATCAGAATCCCACACATCATCAGTACTTTGACTCTCATTCTGTTGTTTGTTGCCAAATTGTATTAAGAAATGTTTTCGAGATTGCTCTTCAAATGAATCAGCCGTTTTATTTGTTAGCTCACCAGACCCGAAGGGTCATGTGAGCTATTGCCATCACTTGGCGTCCGTCGTCCGTCGTCCGTCCGTAAACTTTTTCAAACGTTAACTCCTCTGACACCATAAGACCAATTGCAACCAAACTTCGTACAGTTGTTTATTGGTATATGTGCTACAAAACTATCGTTTGGATTTTTGATTTGTAAAAAAACATGGCCGCCATGGCTAAAAATAGAACATAGGGGTAAATTGCAGTTTTTTGCAAATAACTCAAAAACCATAACAGATATCAAAATTCTGGCAGAGAGTAAAAGTGTTCAGCACCTCAAGATCTACCTGCCCTGATGAAATTTTGAAGAAGATCCAACGACCCATGTAGGAGTTATTGCCCTTTTTCTGCATTTTTTCCAAATTTTGCACTTATTAAGCTCAATATCTTGGATACTATAAAGGAAATTTGAAAAATTTAAATTTCATATTGTTAGGCACACAAAGATCTACAAAATTTGTAAAGGATCGAAGTTGTAGGTTCGTTCCTTTTAGGAGTTATTCCCCTTAGATCGTCAAAATTGACCATTTTTGCAGTCTTTATTCATTGTAATAAAATCGTTAACTCCTCTTACACCATAAGTTTAATTGCAACCAAACTTAGTGTAGTTGTTCCTTGGCATGAGTGCTACTAAACTATCGTTTGGATTTTTGATTTGTAAAAAAACATGGCCGCCATGGCTAAAAATAGAACATAGGGGTAAATTGCAGTTTTTTGCAAATAACTCAAAAATGGTGACAGATATCAAAATTCTGATGGGAAGCTAAAGTGTTCAACACCTCAAGATCTACCTGCTTTGAAATTTTGAAGAAGATTTAACCACCCATGTAGGAGTTATTGCCCTTTTTCTTGATTTTTTTTGAAATTTGTACTTATTAAGTTGTATGATCATTCCTTTTAGGAGTTATTCCCCTTAGAACATCAAAATTGACCATTTTCACAGCATTTCCCTTAGTTTGCAAAATGTTTAAATGAGCCCTTCAGGAGTTAAAGTTTTGTCCCTTAAATGTCAAAATAACTGTTGATGCCTTATAGATGGCAAACTGTAGAAAATGAAAAAAAGCTTTTGATTGCGTGTAAATTTGTTTTTAAATGGCTATTTATTAAAATATAAATTCAATGTTACCTCAATATACAATAGTACTTAAAAATAACTTTCATTAGATGTATATATTTATATATTTTTTGTGAAATTAGTTTTGAAACTGGTTGTGGTCAGCACTCATTGTTTTAACCTTTTCCCAAACTGGTTACCTGCTCAATTGTTGTTATCTTTTCCAATGACACTCAAATCAAGTATCAGTCTTTTTGCCCTTGAAAGGTAAGAATATGGATGACCACTTACAATCTGCATTTAAATCACTCAGAATCTATATTTCTAGTCCTAATTTGTCGTAAATTATGAATCTGATAGCAAGATTTTCCATGATATCATTTTATTGTTCAGTATCGATTTAAATTGTCCACTCCAAAGCATTCTATCTTGAAACTCAATCATTGTCAATTATGCTAATTTATGGATTTGTCTTACTGCTTTGGTCTGGACCAGACTTTGTAATGGGCTATACCAGAAATTTTCTGTACCCCCTTACCCCCCCCCCCTGTGGAAGAGGTCCATGAAAAAATATTTTTTCTATGGACAAAGCTTGGAATTTTTGGGAAAAAGTTTGGAATTCCACCTATTTGGGTAACCAAATTTTTTTAATAACTCAACTTAAGTCTGGAAATTCATTATCTTCCACAGGGTTTACGGGCAAAAATAATTCTGGAAATTCCAGTATCTTCCACATGGTGGGGGGGGGGGGGGGGGGGGGGGGGGGTTACAGACTATTTCTGGAATCGCCCAATTAGAAATACAGTATTTTAAGATCGTGTACAAATTTGAATACATCTACAGTCTAACTGTAAAAAAATACATGTATTGGGATTAAAAATTCAAAACTAATGATCATTTATATTATGAACATTACTGGTGACGTGGTGTATGCTTCAGTTCCTCTACATTAACATTTTTTTATATAGATTAATACTGAAACCATACATTTGTGTTGGCCAATCATATGTCAGTATTTTCATCTACATGATACGTGCTGCGAAGGGATTGTTTATTTTATTGTTGGTATCTGGTTTAAAACTGTGCAAGCTCTTTAAGTCAATTCGGCCTTTGACAGGCACCTAAGGGTTACTATTTTTAATAGTTCCTTTTGTAATAATTAAGAAAAAATATATCACTGACAAATAGTGCTAAAATAATGCAGAAAACAAAGCAGGAGTTATAAAAATTGTCAATCACGTAACATGACAAAATTAATTTGAATAATTGTGAAATTAAGTTAAATTCTTTTGATTTTTTAAAAAGTTTTTGAGAATACAAACTGATTTCAACATGTTCCAGTTTTTAAAGCAAAAAAGATCAGACACAAAACACAGGGCTAAAATACAGGAAAAACTTGACCATGTCAACATTCACAGGAAAACATGAGAAATAAAAATCAAAATTACGAAAACACAGAAAATAAAAATGTCCGAAACGTTGCAAAATATTAACCCTTTACCACCCTACATGTAAAAGAGCTGAATGCTTCCTCTATTTGAAATTTTGCATAATTTTGATTTTTTGAATTCAACGCTAAGGGAGCTATCGCAGAAGTAGTGTGAACTCTATTGAGTTACCAATATTATTCTAAACAACTACAATAAATGTATTTCATTAAAACAAAATTAAGTTTTTATTAGATCTTCACTCTAAGCAAAAGATATGAAAATGCTCTGTGTTTGTGTTTACAAATAACCATATGCGTATGAATACACAATGTGTATAAATTCTTGACAAGGCTGTACTTGATTACACTGGAAACGATAACCCTGTTGGACAATTTATCAGGAAAATTAAGAGTTAAAAGTGCCTTCAGTTTTGGTCAGTTATTCTCTATAATTACTTCAAATTTTCAAAAATTCCATTCGCAGGAATGTACTTTGCAGACAGTACTATATTTTATTACTTATCTATAATACTAAATTTACGAATTAGCCGAATAGGCGGCAAAACGCGTGGTTCAAAATAAACGATGTATGGTTCAGATTATAACGGTTATTATCGGATTTGACAATCTGCATTTATAAATTTAAACTACAGTTTTGTTTATGTGCAAATGGAATTTGTATGCACTTTCTGGTAGGAATTCTCCCAACACATACCTTAGAAGGTTCTCGAATGCATCATTTTAACAAATTGATTTAAATAAACAAGTATGCACTTATTTTAATTGTATTTGTTTGAAATTACGGAAGAAGAATAAAATTAAAAACATCCCACTTGAAGGGGAATGTTTCCGCTTCATGTATTCAGGATTGTTTTTCAACAATAACGCAATTTCTCCTAACTGTAAAGGTTATGAACTTTGAAGATTATGGAGAAATAAGGTAAAGTTCAAAGGAATTCCTAACTTAGTGTTTTTTGGATTGCTCGGATGTTTACCTTGCACAAAGTGATAACACCAACCATTGTCTATTTTTACATCATTTGTAATGTGACCTGTCTAAATATATCTCTACCATACAATTCCCTGTAAGCCCTAGATAAAAATATGTTTAACAAATGGTCATCTTTATCATTAATGACGAAATTTATCTCGGACATTTTTGATAAATATAAACGTGGAAATCACACGCAGCCACACACTAAAAATGCTTTTATCGTCTGATTATTGGATATATTTGTGAAATTAAGCCTCGCTTGCCCTGCTCATAATGACAGTGGAACAATTGGAACAATTATTTTCCAAAAATATACTCTACGGAACTCACGGCATCTTTTGAAAAATTCATCCGTCACTAAGGAAATGTTTACATGTACAATTTCATTTTCATATTTATTCTGAAGGAAAAATGTAATGCATTATGAAATGTGTATTTAATGAAAGCTTTTCATCAAGTTCCAGTTCAGAATTAATTGTAACAATAAAAATATTGACAATCTATGTGGTTGTGTTTTCGTCATAGATTTTGACTTTGATGGAACCTTAAGGTCCATTTTGGTAATTCTACGTGGCATTTAGTCTACTTCATCAGTGTTTCCATCTTCGGTAGTAACGAACAGCCATGTGACAATTGGGTCACGTTGACCTACATTTCACGCTTCATTGACTTGGTTAAAGTTTGCATTCACATCCATTTCTGGAATACTACATCATATATAGACATGAAACTATCAGTTGAAACCACCTACTTGACAGGAAAGTTTATGGGAAGCCTGCCACAACATCCATATTGAGTTCCTGTTCCATCAATGACATGGCCGCAACAACTTTTTATAGTCAATATGGCCACCGCAAAAAAAAAAAAAAAAAAAAAAAAAATGCTTATTTTCCCGCGCTCGCGCGGGTTCAATGTCTAGTATGATCTATCTTTTTAGCAATGAGGTATGCTCTTTCTAGGATAAGGAGAGCTGTCCTTAAACCTCATTGCCTTCTTTCTTTGCCCAAACTTTTGGCCAGGGTTGAGGGGATGGGGGAAGAGATAGAAAAGTACAGTTTCTAGTTGCTAGTCTGCCCAAAGTTTTTTCATGGTTGGACTTAGTCATTTTTTTCAAGCGAGCGGTGAAACCATAGTTGCCTTTTAATGCACATGTATGCTTCGCGAGGTGGGGAGGGCCGCTTCGCGACCCTCCTCTTAAAAAGTTCAGCTTTTTTTCTTTTGGGTTAAAATCAGGTCTGTAAAAGATTACTCCACTAACAGAATTGATTTCAGACTTTGTGCACAACTTTAGCATGATGAGTTGTAACATGCCTCCTCTGTACGTCTGTTTGTCTGTCTTTCCTGTACAAACATTCAAAACACATTTCTCGTAAAAAGATGATGTAGATTACTATTGGAAATTACTTGAAAGGTCTTGCAATTTATTTATTAATCAAGATTACTTTTTAATACAGAAAAGCACTGACTTAATTTGCCTTACACTTAAAAAATATCACAGATTTATAAAAAATTGCTTTCTGAAATATATACATTCATATTAAAGTCAGTGTACTTGTGAAATGTGATAATGAACTTGAAGAAAAAAAACCCTTAATTTACCATCAACATTTTAATCTCATTCTGAATGAACCACATACATGTAGACAATCAACAGAAAACTGTTCAATTATAATACATGTCTTTGGTCAAAAACAAAGATGATTCCTTGCTGAAGTTATATAAAGCAAACCTATTGTTTGCTAAATTAACCTATAGAATAAAAACTATTGCAGATAGAGAAAAGCTGTTGCTTGCTTAAACCTTCAGCTCAAAGAGCTCTACAAAAGTCTAAATTGGGTCAACGATGTCAGATGACCCCTTATAGGGCTTATGACACTTTAAATGTCAAAAATAGCGTTTCCTTTTGTTTTTGCCCTATAGAATGAAAACTATTGTCGATAGAGAAAAGCTGTTGTTTGCTTAAACAATCAGCTCATTGAGCTCTACAAAAGTCTGAATTGGGTCGAAGTTGTCAGATGATCCATTATAGGGGTAATAGCTCATGAAAGACTCCCTTAAAGCTTAAGGACCAGGTGAGCGATTCAGGCTCCTGGGAGCCTCTTGTTTTTTTTAGCAGACGAAATTTGATGTTTAGACTCATCAAAAAAGGGGGGTTGGGATTGTACATTTTTCATTAATTTTATTAGGTTTTAATGTTGCATGCACTGTTTACTTTGAACAAAAGGTATAAAAAATTTTATTATCATTATTTTATTTGTAAATTCATTTTATTGATGATATTTCTATTTATTCAACGTCTGTCGTCTCATTTACCCTCTACATTGTTGACATTTGTCGACTGATCTCGATATAGGTCAATTCATTAGTTCAATTTAGGTCACATAGGTCTTTTACATAAAAAAGTAGTCCCAGCAGGCATTATTGATAACGAGGTCAGATGCATACGAATTCACGTTAAAGTAAGGACTAGAACAATTGTTCATTGAATTTTAATCATATCAATAATATTTTTTTTCATTTACATTGTTGTTGTACTAAAATTCTAATCAATATACTTGTCGATCAAACGTTGGGAGAATTTCTTAATAACTCCTCCTCATTCTTGATAATGTCTCCTCATAGCGCGTGCGATTTCGATACGAGTTTTACGGAACTGTTCAGCAAGCTGATATAAGCACAGGGAAGGATGATAACCAAAAATATCGAAATAGAAAGCCAAATATCAGCTACGGAGATCTACCATGTGCACTACAAGAAATGAACCCTTAGTAATTCTATTAATTTTGAATTTTGCTAAATACTGGTAATTTCTATAACAAATAAGGTTTGATTGAAGGTATACATTTTGTAAGAAACAAGGGTCTTTTGATAGCTAAATCCCTAGTTGATTCAAGGCAGGATAGAGTTAAATTGTTTCTGTTAAACATGAATCCAAAACCAGGGAAACTAAATCAAGATTCCACTATTGGACTGTACTTTCTGAAGAGGTTAGTTTTGAAGAACAGAAGCCAGTCCCAGAGCATTTTTAATGTCTTTTAGAAGGGGTGCCGAATAATTTGAATGAAATACAGAAAGACAAAGTATCTAAACTTTTGTCAGAATTTTCAGATATTTTTGCAGCTCGTGGTGAATATTTAGGACACACTGATCTGACCACTCATAGTATTTATACCACATATAAAATTATTCAGCCTAGTGATAGTCCGTGGATAGCTCCTGTGGTGTTAGTTTCGAAAAAAGATGACACATGGCGCTTTTGATTTTCAGAAGCTTAATGCAATCACCCGAAAAGATGGAACCCCTTGCCAAAATTTATTCAGAGTTTGAGGTTCTTTCAAGTTCACATTGGTTTTTTACTTTACAATATGAGTATTAGCAGGTGAAAATGAATCCTAAGGATCAGGAAAAGACAGCTTTCAGTACTCATCGAGGCCTGTTCGAATTTCGTGTGATGCCCTTTAGTGTCAAGTGTTCCCCTGCTACTTCTGAGCGACTAATGGAAAGTGTTTTGGGAAGTCTAAATTGGCAAAAATGCCTCTTATCTAGATGATATTATTATATGTGGGAAAGATTTTGAAACATTTTGAAAAAATACGTCAAGCAAATTTAAAATTGAAGCCTCAAAAGTGTCGAATGTATTAAGAAAAAGTAGCATATTTGGGGCCGATCATTTCTGGAGAAAGTACAGAATATGACCCTGCCAAATTTGAAACCGTAACAGATTGGTCTACTCCGAAATAAAAAAGACATGAAGTTTTTTCTTGGCTTTTTAGGTAATTACAGAAAATGTCTCTCAGGTTTTGCCAATGGCTGAGACTCTTACAAATTTGACGAGAAAGCGTAAAAAAGTTTAAAACTTAAATCTCGTCTGATATGGACACCAGTACTCTCTTTCCCTGATAATAAGGGACATTTATACTTGATACGGACGCATGCGTTAGCGGTGAAGACGCCGTTCTTTCAAATTCAAAATGGCGAAGAACAGGTAGTCGCACATTCAAGTAAAACGTTTAATAAAGCACAAAGAAACTACTGTACAACTAAACGAGAACTCGCTGTCGTAACGTTTGTACGTCAATGTCATCACTATCTTCGGGGAAGAAAATTTATAGTGAAAAATAGAAGACATTGCTTAAAGCTAGAATCTAACTGGCTTAGTATATTCAACCATAGGATTGACTGGACCCATACTTAAATTATAAATGGAGAGCGTAAGTAGGCCATCAAAACATAATTTAGCTGATTTCGTCCAAGACTCCAGGGCACAGTGGGCAACCTTAGAAAGTTTAAACAGTTTACTTTATCGGCGTATAAAAAACTAAAGTGTTAAAGTTTACTCCAGTTAGTTGCCCCTCGATTCCTTCATGATGTTATTTCTAAAAAATTACATGAAAACAGAACGAGTGGTCATTTTGGTCGCGATTGCACTCTTTAAAGCATGAAACGCTTTGTTATTGGCCAGGAATGACAGAATCGGTCAAAAGATGGTGTGCTACTTAATTGTGATATTACGCAAGCGGAAAGCCAGGCCCTCGGATAGGAAGGTCTGTGCCAAAGCAATTTTCTGCCAGTTTTCCATTAGAATGTGTTGCTATTGATACATGTATGTATATGCGTTCCACTTTCTATAAAAGATGATGGAAATGAATACATAATTGTGGTAGGTGACTACTTTACGAAGTGGAAAGAAGCATATGCCATGCCACATCACACTGCACTTACGGTCGCGGATAAACTTGTTACCGAATTGTTTTGTCGTTTTGGTTGACCGAGACAACTGCACAGTGATCAAGGACGTGAATTAGAATTCCGACTTATTTTCTGCAGTTTGTGTAAAATAACAATCCAAAGATACTAATATTAGATATTGTAAATTTATACTATGCTGTATACGACGCAGTTCAAGGAGTTACCTCTCATCAGCAGCATTAAAACCGAAACATTTGGAAGACCAAAAACCAAACTTATATTAAACAAGAGGTACTCAACCAAAAATACTGAAATAGGAAGCCAAATTTCAGCTAAGGAGATCTACCATGTGCAATACAAGGAATGAACCCTTAGTATTTCTATTATTTTTGAATTTTGCTAAATACTGGTAAAAAACTCGTACAGACGACAATCGGACGGAGTTGTTGAAATTTTTAATGAACACTTAAACAATTATTTAAACAATTTAGTCATGAAAATCCGTCTGAATGGTATGATCATTTGCGATATGTATTGATTGCTAGCGTACAAGACAGTACAAAGTGTACCACTAATCTGTTGATGTTAGGGAGGGAGATATATTGTTCTATAGATCTCGTGGTATGCTTTCGTCAAAATGAAATCTGTCCCGTACAGTAATCTAGTATGAGAGCTGCGTCTGAATTCGCAAGAGAAAATTTAAAGATTCAAAAACGGAATTACGATGTAAAATTGAAAGAAAGGGAATATTCAGTCGGAAATTGGGTCTAGCGGTGATATCACCCTCTGCTAATCAGAAGCTAGGATTTTCATGGACCGGTCCACCTTTTATTACGAAAACGTTCAATCCTTTCATATATGATATACGAAGGAATTTAATCAAAGGGTTACAAAAGTGCTTGTAGTACGCCAAAGTCTACAGAAATTTGACTAACGAGGAAAGGCAGGTTTATAAAACCCCGGGATATATATTCCCCTTTAAACTATAAAGCAAAACATACATGTGTTTTATAGATTTGCTTCAAATCTGTTTGAAATTCATGTTAAAATTCCCGTAAAACGAATAAATTGTTAAAATAACCAAACCCGGGAATTTCTTTGGCCAATTTCGTCTAATTGCTTCTCTGTACATAGATCTAAAAAGAGTATACAAATATATATGATTTCATATTAAGAAGTTATTATGTTTGAGTGTTAAGTTCTGATGAAATAACTAATATTCAAATTTTTAGATATTTTTCTTATGTCATATATTGAATTTAACAGATGACCGAAGAAGAAAACCTTCAATTTTCAGTCAGTGAAGTCGAGAATACGGAGTTCTGTAATACGGTTCTTCGTCCTGTTTGGAATCCTGCAGACAGGAGGTGTAATTCATCGAATTGTCATTACACCGCATCAACCTTTGAGGATTATATTAAACATTAGGGGAGGATCCATAGTCAGACAACTGTTATACACATATGCAGTCTCTGTAACAGAAGCTTTGGATTCGAACTTTTCAAAATAACATGAATCTAGTTTTACAAACTTATATGTAACTCTCTTCGCATATTACACAGTGTGTACAAAAACAGTTGATGTTATTTCTTCATAAACAAACAAAAAAAAAAAAAAAAAAAGAAAAAAAAATTACTATCATTGCTTAAATATATTTTTTGAATATTCATTTACATAATTTGAAATATATATATTTAAATGGACATTTAAATTTATTTTGATAAATTTACATATACAGTTAAATTTTTTTTTTTGAATTTTTTTATTTCCGTAAGGAGGGAGGAGTGTAATAGTGCAGTTGTTGTTCTTATCTTAAAATAAATTTTCAAATTTTTTTGTCAATTCTTGATTAGTTTCCCAAAAGAACTATTTAAATATAAACTTAACATGATACATCAATGATACATCAACTTTTTATATTTTGCATTTAGAAGTTTTATCAATTATTTTGGATAAATATTTTGCAGTATGTGTAGTTAACTATACCTATTTAAATGTTAACTAATATTTGGATATGTAACATGTCTTTAATAGTGTTTCATTGCTTCAAGCTGTGCCTCATAGCTGTAAAGAGACTTCTCATTTGATATTATGTCTCCGTCTCTCAGTTATTGGAATTTCATGAAATAAGATTGTTCCATAGAAATTTATTTACACTCCTCTCATATAAATGTTGATTTAAAATTTAAAATCACATTTGTTCTTGCCTTGTAGAATTTACACTTGATGAAGTTTCTTTGCCTTGTAAAATTACTTAATAAACATATTTTGTTGAAATTCTTCCTTCATCACGTTCATTTTGAATTTAAAAAGGCAGAGCTAGATTGAAACTGGTGTGTAGTCAAAACATGATTTGTTCGGTCAATTTCGGTTAATTGCTACTATATTTTTTTGTACCTTATCCCAAACTTACGATTACACTATTAACAAATGGAAAAGGACAAAATAGAGTCATATAATTTTATGTTGCAGTAATGAATACCAGTTGTCTTTAACTGGTTGTGTATACATAAGACAGAAAACTCCATTTTCAGAGAACATATATCAACTACACATGTTATAGGAGAAACAGTACTCAGCAACATTAAGAGGAAAGAAAACCATCATTTGATTTTAAAGCCTAAAATTACAAGAAATTCCATTAATAAAGAAGATCAATAACAGTCTGTCAGAATTGAAAAGTAATTGATGGTGTACTTTAAAATTCCTTAATATTTAATCTTGAACTGAACTAATCTGTAATCACAGCATCACATTAATTGGTTCATAATTAATGTTATTACGCATTTCACTAGAAATTCATAAAATAATGAACAACACATAATGGTTGTTTGACGTGAAACTTCAACATTCAATTATAGTTTGAGCAATTTTATTTTTAATAAAGACATTTCTTTGTAAGTGTTTTCAGGAAGGAATACAATCCCAAAGTTTATTCGCCCGTTTTCCTTTATCAATATAGCTTTACTGCAAATTTGAACTTTGTTGAAATAAAAGTTCACTCGTACTCTCTGTATTTTATGTATGTTTACATTTTTGTAAGGCTACATAAGGTTGTTTTAAAAAAATAAACTGCAGAAATTCAATAAACCTTAGCAATTAATTGGATTTATAAGGTAAAGTCGAAATCATAAAAGTTTCCTAAATGTCAGTCGTATTTTGTATTATCTATCCATCTATGAGTCTTAATACAGCGCACATGATATGTAGTCTGATCTCCTTACTAAGTTTCAGCTAGAACCTTTTATTTTTAAGTATGAATATACAATAGATGTTATTTTTTTCATTTTGTCAGAACATTGCGGGTTAATGAAGATAGTAAAATTTTGTTAAATTATCAAAAAAAAAAAAAAAAAAAAAAAAAAGAAAAGGAAGAAACTAGAGATTGGTTGTCTGTATGATTCCCAGTACCCCTGCATATAGCATTCCACTTTTTATTTATGACGATAAATCGTTTGAAAATTATTTTAAATAGTTGAAAGTTTCATGATATATCCTGCTCACTCAAATTTTTACTCAGTTAAAAATAATGAATCTTCAGTAGTTAATTCTGTTTCTGACATAAGGACCTAAACGCTAAAATTGAAAGGAGGCACTCAAGCATAAAATGTAGGTCACGGACGGATAATGGTAAATATATATGGCCCTTTCACATTCGTTGACGGGGCATAAAAAATTTAAAGGTGTAATGAAATGAAAATGTCTGTGGGATTATGTTTTAGTTCATTCATTCGTGGAAATTAAATTTGATCAGAACCGACAGAATCCACGAGAGAAAAAAATAAAAATCTGAGCGTGTGTCAGAAAAAAACTTAAGTTTTTGCTCGTGTTCAAGAGAGCATAATGCTTTATATTTGATACTTTTAAATGAATTAAAACTAATGAACATTGAGAAAATGTGCTAGTCTGTCTAGTCGCCAACATTTTTGTCAGTTTGTGTATCTCCCTACTATACAACTCTGTTTATTGTTTGGGGCACTGGCATTTGTATCTCTCCTTAAATATTTTGATTTGTCTTGTCCGTCAACATTGTCATTCGAGCACATTTCACGTAATTCGATGAATAGTAAGTAATGGCTATATATGGATGCGAAAGGTGTTTCTGTGAACTCTACGAACCATGTTGAGGTATAACTTTACCTTTTGGCATTATCCTAAATATGGCGTGATTCGAGATTGACTGAAATGTTGTAAAATAAATTGGAAAAGAAAAGATTTAAACTTTACTCTTCAGCAATACGTTCATCCGACTATATACAGTTCTCTAATTATAAAGTCGCCCATTAATCTTAATTTCCGCATAAGACAAGACTGAACTCTCGTTCCAGTTTCTTTGTACATCAGATTTACTCATCTTATTCCAGCCTAATGAATATCTTCGTAACATTCCTTGGCGAAAGTAAAAAAAAAATGCTTTTTTATAATTAGAATCATTTAGCTTTAATACATTGAAGTTCTTGAATGTTTATTACATGTTCTTGTAAACAATGTAGAGATTTGTCATTGAATGGTTTGATATTGCTTTTAGTTTCCTTTTTTTGTTTTTCCTTCTTTGCAATTTTTGAATTTTGAATTTTGATTTTTTTTTTGGATGATAAATACATTTCTGAAATGTACTTACATGTATTGTCTATAACAGTTGCATCCTGTCCCTTCCTAATATGGTCAAATCTCCATAATTCCTTTCATATAGAGTACTGTTCTTAATTCTGTCTATGTATCTCTACATTTTCTAGGTTTCGAACATATCACGAAAAAGTTCTAATTTTTAAAGAGATATATCGGCAAAAGAATACCGAAGCGATAAAACAGTGGGAAAATTCCACAAATTCGAAGTCCAAGGAAAAGACAAAGTAACGAGAATGGAACACAGAAAACAAACATCGCAAGGATACATGTATAACTAAAAAAATGAAAATGTATAATAAACTAAACAAAACTAGAACAAGACAGCACAGAAACTAAAGCACTAACAATGTAAGCTGGGAGGACATAAGGTCAGATATGTTGTCATTTGTATTTTATATGAGCATATCTTCAGAACTCCTCAGTTATTTTATGTGTATAAATACTGTATGCTAATATCGTTCATGCATTTTAAAATACACTTCTGATAATAACAGAATTAATAAAACATTAGGTATTGTAATCTTTAAATATGAAAAACAGCAATAAAGGCATTGTTCATTTGCACCAGCACCAGATATTAAAGTATATTCATAATTTCGTCTGTATATATCTTCAAAGGCTGACACGGTTTTACATTGATGCTGTGGTTATTACATTCATAAGATTACTTTTTGCATACTGTTGAATGTTATTACTGCTAAGCGCGCTTTAATGTTTATTTTTTATTGTATTGTTGTTAGTGTTGATTTCAAAATGCCCCACGAGTATTAATACCGTGCTTTGGTTTTAGCACTGAAAAATAAATCTTCTCAAACATTTCATTTTGTTAACATTTAACAGAAAAACAAAACTTCCAATGATATTACTAATAAAATGAAATTCACTTAACAAGAAGAATCGTCAATAACATTTTTTCTACTTTTAAGTATTAGCCGCCCGTAGGAACAAGTTATAAGCGAGTAGTCTTTAATGGATTACCTTACAGCACTGATATAGCCTAAAGCTCTTAGAGTCTGATGTCTCATTTTCAATTATTCTTTTAATGGCAGTTCATTGTTTCTAAATGATATTGATGAACCAAATCTTACTACAACAAAGACGTGCTTGTTTCATTGAAACATAATGATCTCATTGTGATAAAGTAATAAAGAACACCATAAATAACAGGAAAGGTCAACATTGACATACCAATCAAATACAGCATCCCAACTGACAGAACTGCGGACAAAAATTAACAAAACACAAGTTAAGAGTACAAAATACAAACACGAACACAACATAGTCAGGCTAGACTTTGTACAGACACTGAACAGTGGTGGGGTTAAACCGGTTTTATGGGTACGCAAACTTCCTCTTATCTATCCAGACACCCCGCTGTATAAAACACACTTTAAAAACAAATACAGTATGATTACCAACAATGTGACCGCTTGCTAGAACTGCAAATTTAGAGTGAACATTACATAATTAAGATAGCAGGATCAGAATGCGCTCGTTTTAACTGTAAAACTAGCTAAGGCTCTCATAGCTGCAGGTCGGATACTGTGGTACTAAACGAAAAAATCTGAAATAACACTTCCATAAATTGATTAATGCTATCTCATCATAGAGTTCAATCGAAATCGGCAGTATTCGTGAGAAGCCAGTATGAATTTAAAGTCTTCAAGTCATTTGGGAGAAAGAGCATTTTTTACAATATTGCATATAATTTCATATCTGTAGCCCTTTCTGGGGATTAAATTTCTACGTGGGAATTAAGCTCGCGTGTTGAAAATCGAAAATTTAACTATCTTGGGTGTAGAAATTCCATAATTCTATGGCAAGCCGTTTTACTATTTATTCTAACTTCAAGATATCTAATAAACTTTATAAGATATCTCATATAGTTTATAAGATATCTCATATAATTTATAAAATATCTCATATAATTTTCTTTATAAGATATCTTATATATCATATGAAATATCTTATAAAGTATATAAGATATCTTATAAATTTTATAAAAAGTGACAAATATACCTAAGGAGCATTCACAAAAACGTAATCCATTGGACAGACAAACCCGGGAAGACAAATGAACAACCACAAGCACAACAAATAAACACAGAAAACTAAAAAACAATGAACAACACGAACTCCTATAAAAAAAACCAGGAGTGAACCCAGGTGCTCCGGAAGGGTAAGCAGTTCCTGCCCCGTATACGGCACCAGTCGTGAAGTTCAACAAAGTCAATCCTGGGGAAGTCACAAATCGGTGGAGGCACATGAAAGGTTACGACAGTGGGAACAGGTCCAACACCATCTTAGATATTGCAACACTGTAATGGTCAATCAATTCGTGATGACGACCGTAAAATTTCCTATGTGCAGTTCCTGCCCCGTATACGGCACCCGTCGTGAAGTTCAACAAAGTCAGTCCGGGGGAAGTCAAATCGGTTGAGGCACATGAAAGGTTACGACAGTGGGAACAGATCCAAGACCATCTTAGATATTGGAACACTGTAATGGTCAATCAATTCGTGATGACGACCGTAAAATTTCCTAAGTGATGACATCAACTTATCCCTGATAAAACCCTGGTTAAGAAGCTTTTGTGACAGCAGTAATCCTCTGTGGAAAGTCAGGGTAACTCACGCATGCCCTTGAAAACCTGATAAGCTGTGAAACGTAGACGCCATATGCAGGCGATGCTGGTATACTGCTACTCAAGAAGGGAAAATTAACAATAGGAAAGTTGAAGTCATCACGTTTGTCATAAAGTTTTGTCTTCAAACGTCCCTCATAGTCTGTTTTAAGAAACAAATCCAAATATGAAGCGGACTTTGGTGTATCTGTAGTATCCTTAATTTCAAGCTCATTGGGGTAGATAAGATGTAGAAAGTCTTGGAATTTGACGTTATTTAATGACAACACATCAACTATATAACGAAAAGTGAAATTAAAGGATTGGGATAGTTTCTTTTTGTTTTCACGTAGAAACCTTGGATGAAGTCCGCTTCATATGAATACAGAAACAAATCGGCGAGAAGAGGAGCACAGTTGGTTCCCATTGGAATACCGATTGTTTGTTGAAAAATTAGACCGCCGAATTCAACGAATATGTTGTCTATGAGAAAATTTAACATGTTTGTAATTTCATCTTCAGAATACTTTTTGTCAGAATCAGAGAGGTTCTTCACGAAATAAGCCTTTTCTCTACCTAGAAGAAGAAATTTATATTTGCGTGTCCCATTTTTCGTGAAAAACATTGATGAACTAGTTGCTTTAAGCGATCTTTTAATTGAGAATGTGGTATGGTAGTGTAGAGTGTAGAGAAGTCGAATGTTTTATGCTGTTGCATAAGATATCTTATAAAAACTAGATTATATAAGATATCTTATTTATTATATGTTATATGAGATATCTTGATGTTAGAATTAATAGTAAAACGGCTTGCCATATAATTCACTCGAACCTGAAGGAGAATCTATATTTAACGCGTATTATACTGTTCGTTAATGTATCGACACGTAAGTTACATTGATGATGTTGTTTCACATTGCATTGATATATGATTAAACTTTTAAAAGATATATTACGGGTACATCATGAACGGTCTTTTATGTTATTTTTGTCCGGGGTTCTGTCTGTTGGGTAGCTTTGATTGATTGGTATGTCCTAGTTGATCTTTCCTGTTATCCATTTTGTTGCTTATTGGTATTCAAATTTTTTTTATAAATGATTACATCATTTTTTCTTATTGAAATTTTCTTTGTCAGATTGCCATGTAGCTGAAGCAGTGAAACAATGAAGAAAGGAGTTATTACGACGTGTACTTTACGGTAAATCAATTATGATTGCTATATCTGGCTTCATAATATATCCTTAACAATCATAATTAAATCAGTTCATTGTCATAAAAAATCTACATAAGCCTTTTCATCACCATCAGCAACTATTTACACGATTTATTTTCTATTTTTGGTAACAAAAGTATATAATACATCAATCACACATTTCCTATTCTTTGCTGACATTTTGCTAGAAACCCTAGAGATTGGGATTTTTTTTTGTCCAGTGCAGAATCATTCTTTATATTATATTGGTTTCAAAAACAAGTCATTTTAATCGATTGGAATCATTCTTTATCCTAAAAACGGTTAAAAAACAATTCAAACGATCTAAGTTTACACATAGCAAGACCCCGAAGAGCTACATTTGAACAAAGCTAATACGATTAGTAAATGCTGTTCCTTTTTTACCTTACCATTAATATCGAAAATTGAGAGATAAATACTAAATTTTAAGTTACAAGCGACAACTTTATTTTCCAATTACTATCTTCCCCGACCTGGACGGAAAAGTGGATGTGGCACAATGGTATGGTGTTTACATAGCAACATTTTAACGTTTTTCACGAATTCATCAAGATACCTGCAGTTTATGCTAAAAATATCAATTAATATATCAGGATTCTGTATTTCATCTTCTGCATTTTTTTATTATATAAGACCGTCCATAGCAGTAGTGCGAATTTTGAAATTCGGGGTTGTATCTTTCGTATAAGTAATTTTTTTTAGCTATGGGATGTTCAATTGTACATCACTGAGTCTTTAAATTATTTTGGAATGTTTGAAATTGCTCCTCAAAGTTTTGGGTAATTATTTGGTTTTCAACATTTAAGACTTTGAGCACAACTAATGAGTCGTACATTGACGAAATGTGCAGAATTTGAGCATCAAAATTGGTACAAATAATTAATTATTATTTCTTTTGTTTATATTTGTTTCCTGCTACACGTGCATCTAACAATGTATAACTTAATATATAGACATGTACTCAGGTTTGTGTTTATAAATAACTGAAGTATCCTACAGGTATAGACTAAATTATTAAGAACACAGTTGGTCCTTTCATTGCTTGTCTACAAAAACGCCTTTTTGTGAAAATTAACTGCCTTTGGAAACACTTTGTATCATCTTTAAAAGCCTAAATACGGACAGCGGGTAAATGCGGACAGTAAGGAACACGTGGTCTTCTATGGTTTATATTCTTTTTAAATAAATAAAAATGGTATAACATTGAATTGTGTTTTGTTATTTGCATTCACGTTTTCCTTTCACGCCCTTCATGAAAATGATGTCAAGAAATAAAACACTACAAATCACATGATGAAATGTGTCATGTGACCAGGAAGATTCAAAAGAAGTTCTTACCCGGGAAAATTTGAAACAAGTAATACCGCGACCTTCATCTTCATTATCAGATTTCTTCAGGTAAATATGATTAATCTGTAGTATAAATATTATCTATTTATTCGTAGAAGTACACTTTTCAATATGAAATTATTTTTCTATCATGGATTTAAGAGAAATTAATGAAATATTCATATTTTCAAGTGTCCGCAATTGCACTACCGATTTCGTATACAGGAGTTCAAATGCGGACAGCTTGTTTCTAGAAATAGAAAAGTATGGGTGTTCAAAAATTTAGTTTCCATCAAAGTATTAGGTCCAATCATGAAAGTATCTGTATCAAAAAAGTAATTTATTGGTCCGTCCGTAGCGGGATCCGTATATGCCTTCTGATTCCATCCGCATGATCGGCATTTTAAATACGTGATACGTAGGCATACTCAACGATATATTTTGACAATTTTTAAAATTAAAATCAGTAAACATAATAAATATCTACAAACAAAACATAAATAAACGAGTTAGACCCCGTTAGTAGATCATGCCATATAGTTTCATTATGCTTGGATAATGTTTTGATGCATAATCAGTTTACACATTTTTTAACGTCAGAAATAATACAAATCGTGGGTCCTAATTTATCAAAATCTTCCTTTACAGAATGTCTACGTGTAGAAAACTTTTTGATAGAGCAAATGGAATGAAAGTAAATTTACCAAAAACTATCGCTCAAACAAAATTGGAACAATGTTTAATAGATGAATGGCTCTTCGATAATGACACAGTTGCTTATTTAGCAATGAAGTTATTACAATTGACAAAGCATGAATCTCTAGCAAAACTTTTATGTGAAATCATAGAAAATGACAAAGAAAATGACATTAGCAGCATCGTATTTATTGCCAGAAACTTCGGTAGAAAGGGCAAAGAACTAAAACTTCTTACCGTGGAAGAGGCCAACAAACTTATTGACAGCACAGATGTTCTTTTGAAAGAAATGTTTTAATTTACTATCGTAGTTTCCAATTGTTTTAAAATAAATTATAATGAATTATAAAATAAACTGCATATACACCCCTGTTGAAGACAAGTTGATATCTGACAAGAAGATACAAATGTATCCCTATGCAATTCTTGTTTCTAAGTGGCATGTTAATTTGGAACATTCTAGTGTTTGGACGATGGGGTATCAGTTTGATCCTATGGTAGTGGTTGTGATCTGCTAGGGACGTGATATTATTTGATCCAATATTCATCAAATAAATTATAAAAAATAATTAAATGTACACGAGACCATTAAATTAATGGTAATAACTGCAACTTAACAGTGCATTTATTGCCTTTCTTCATCTTGAATTCACCATTAGGACTTCAATAATGGTCAATTACGCATACCTCATAGCGAGTTCAAGAGACGCCCTCCCCCCCCCCCCCCCAACACAGGTTTAAGTCAAATTATAGTTACTACATCCTTGCTGTTTCTATTCAACGGATTTGGGGGTCAAAAAAACAAAACAGGCAAATGAAGTTTTCTTTCAAACACTGTCATCAGGGGCGTTGCCCAACAAGGACTAAATATAAAAAAAACAACAAAAACAATCAGGTGTTTTTGATGTTTTTTTTCAGAATGTTAAGAGCAAAAAAGAAATCCAACATTCTGAATTATGACACTGGGTCACTAGAAAAGGCAGTAGAGAGTGTGAAATCAGGTCAAATGTCTATAAGAAAGGCATCAGAACACTATAATGTCCCAAAATCAACTGTAGGTGACCGGGTAACAGGGAAAAGGAGCTTGGACGTGGGAAGAGGACGAAAACCCGCCCTGTCGCTAGACCTAGAAAATTCTATCGTCACTTCAGTTAAGCGTGCGTCTCAATTAGGAGTAGGAATTTCCAGGAGACAACTTCTTGTTAGGACAGGTACTTTAGTGAAGAAGTTGAGACTTAAAACTCCTTTTAAAAACTCGACACCAGGAAAGGATTGGTGGCAGGGACTCAAAGAACGCCACCCAGACTTAGTTATTAGAAAACCCGAAAAGACTGGATCCTTACGTTGCAGAATGATGAATAGACAGAAAGTGGACGAATATTTCAGAACATTAGAAGAGGTCATAACTTCAAACCAGATTAAAGAGCAGCCCAAAGTAATTTGGAACATGGACGAGACAGGGAAATCTTTTGAGCACGAGCCAGTAAGAGTTTTAGCGAAGAAAGGCACCAGAAATGTCGTCGGAAGAACAAATGCAATGAGCACACATGTTACTATAGTAGCATGTGTTAATGCTGAGGGGCGTAAAATGAGTCCATTGCTCGTCGTAAAAGGCAAAACGGAAAGGTCTGTTTTTGGATTTAATACTGCAGGTGCACCAGAAGGAACAATGTGGGACTATCAAGAAAACGGGTGGATGGATGATAGAATCGGCGAAAAATGGTTCAAGGATATATTTGTAAAGCAATGCGGAGATGATCGCCCCCAATTGTTGATTCTTGACGGACACTCTTCACATGAATCACTCGCGTTAATCCAAGAGGGAATAAAAGAAAATATTGTTATATTATCTTTACCACCACACACGACGCATTTTTTACAACCCTTAGACCGGTCAGTGTTTGGTCCTTTTAATAAACAATATGACAGGGTATGTTCGGAATTCCTACAGGAGAATATGCTTCACAAAATTGACAAATGGACATTCCCAAGTTTATTTAAAACTGCATGGAATTCGGCCCTTAGTATTGAAAACATCAAAAGTGGATTTAGAGCATGTGGGATATACCCATTCAATCCCCTGGCCATACCAAAAGAGGCCTTTCTCCCCAGTGAGGCTTCAGAAAACATACATACACCTGAATCTACCGCAATCGCAAGTACCAGTAGAGAACCAGAGTATAATGATGCAACGGCAGCTGGTGATAATACGGTGTCGGGTGATCATGAAGTACAAACAGCTGCGGTAGTTTCTGAACAGGGTGATTTTACACAAGAAGAACTTACTATAGAAGACCCGGAAGCTTTACTCCAACTTATCTTACAAGACAAGATAGAGGTTGTTGGTACCGCAGACGAGGATGGTACTGTAGAGCTGGATGAGAGTTGGAACAATGAAGTTCGTGCTTTGTTCCTGCCGATCGAGTCAAGTGCCCAAGTAATTTATAATGTTGCAATTAAACCAAAGAAATCGAATAATGGTTCGAAACAATCACATCGGTTGTTAACCAGTGAAGAGGTTGTTAAGGAAAAACTTTTGATTCAACTGAAAAAAGAGGAAAGAGAGAAGAAAAAGGCAGAAAATAAGCTCAGAAAAGCCCAGAGGGAAGCGATAAAGTTTGAACTTGAATCAGAGAATGCATCTAAAAGTAAAAGTAAAAAGGGCAAAAACTTAAGATAGATATAGAGAACTCGAAAATAGGTTATCAGATGTGACCCTCAGATGTCTTTGTTTAATCTAATTTTACAGAACAACATTTATTGGTCTAGTCATAACTGTTCGATGTTTTTTGTCTATTTTGTCAGTGTGATGTAACGGAAATTATTATCTTCATTAACACGACAAACTGAATCAAATCATCTTCATTTCAAAAAAAATACTTGCCATGTTTGTGTTTTGGAGAGTTTTGCTTGGTGGGTGTTGTTTTTATTGGTGTATTTGGTCATAGTGAGAGTTTACTGTCATCTCGTTTTTACAATTGATTAAATTCAAGTCAGTGTATGATACAATCAATCTGTCAATCAATCAAAATTGGATTTGAGTATGATTAGATATTCCGGATTTGTACAATCTGTTCATAAGGTTTTGAGTACAATCATTCAATCAATATGAATACGATTACGGTAAACGAATAGTTCAAATAATCGTAAATCAAAGACATAACAATAAAACGCTCAGGGGAGACAAGGGAAACAACGAGCACAAAAACAAGGATAAACACAAAGTGTACATAAATATTACAACAAGCACTGGTAGTGTGAACTCATCCCGAAGACAGTGATCATGATCAGGTGCTCTTCGCCAGGAGAGTAAGCATGATCTGCTCCGTGCACGGCACCCGTCACACTTTTAGTGGACAATCGACCGGTGAGGGGTCAAATTCGGTATTTGTAAATTTTTATTGTCTTAATTCCAGTTTGCAAATTTTCCGTAACAGACTCAGTTTATATTCATATTCCCTGGACTTTCAGTGTCTTTAAGTAAAACACTCATATTATCTGGCACATCATGATAAATGTTGTAGTACCTCTGAACCAACCAATTAATCAACCAATCCGCAGTAACCAAGTAATAACTAATTCCATCAGGGACAATATATTACTAATTAGTAATAAACGGTCCCTAATTTCATTAATATGATACAGGATAGATACAAACAGGGAACTACATCCCTGACACAGAGTATTTATTTTAAAAATCGCTCTTTTAAGCTTTTAAATCGCACATATTCATGTAAAACACGATAATACGGGCAGTGTGAATACATAAACAAGATATTAAATAAGAAGTAATTAGAGCAACAGTTAAGAAAAGTTGTTATCTAAACGGTATAGTTCAACTATTTGGATATGGCTTGGTGACATTTGCAAAAAAAGGTGTCCGTAATTTGGCGACAAGGTGTCCGCAATTAAACTATCCTGTCCGTATTTACACGACTTTGCATTTTCCCGCGATTTAAGAATTTCCCCATCTACCAATCAACAGAAACAATATATAACATCGGGAAACAGTCCATTTGATACCCCTCTATCGTCTACCGTCGCACACAAGCAATAGCAGGTCCGCATATAGCCTCCAAAGACAATCATACTTCCGGTTTGAAAAATTGTCCGCAATTAGACGAATTTCCCCTATCCCATTATTACGAAATTTTACGTTTGGGTGCAAAACTAAGAATTAATCTAATGAACTTCAATCAAACTCTTTGCTAATGCACTCAATAGAAATGAAAATAAAAGTAAGTTTGTTTTGTTTGCGTTCAATGTAATGTATCAGTTTGACTGAAGTAGCCAGGCACCAAATACAAAAATAAAAGAGCACAAAATACCAACATAACAGTGCACAAAATACAAATATTATAGAGCACAAAATACAAGCATAAAAGAGCACAAATTACAAATATAACAGAGCACAAAATACAATCATAAAAGAGCACAAAATACCAACATAACAGAGCACAAAATACAAACATAACAGAGTACAAAATTCAAACATAAAAGATCACAAAATAAAAGCATTTAAGAGCACAAAATACCAGCATAAAAGAGCACAAAATACAAACATAAAATAACACAAAATACAAACATAAAACAACACAAAGTACAAGCACAAAATAAAAGCATTAAAGAGCCCAAAATACAAGCATAAAAGAGCACAAAATATAAAAATAAACGAGCACAAAATACAAAAATAAACGATCACAAAATTCAAACATAAAAGAGCATAAAATAAAAGCATTAAGGAGCACAAAATACAAACATAAAAGAGTACAAAATACAAACATAACAGCACAAAATATAAGCTTAAAAGAGCACAAAATACCAACATAACAGAGCACAAAAAAGCATAACAGAACACAAAATAAAAGCATAAGAGAGCATAAAATAAAAATATAACAGAGCACAAAATAAAAGCATAAAAGAGGGCAAAATAAAAACATAAAAAACACAAAATAAAAGCATGAAAGAGGGCAAAATAAAAGCATAGAAGAGCACAGAATACAAGCATCAACGAGCACAAAATACAAACATAAAGGAGCACAAAATACCAACATAAAAGAGCATAAAATACAACGTAACAGAGCACAAAATACAAGCATTAAAGAGCACAAAATACAAGCATAATAGATCATAAAAGCATAGAAGAGCAGAAAATGGAAGCATAAAGGACCAGAAAATACAAACATAACAGAGCACAAAATAAAAGTATAAAAGAGCACAAAATAAAAACATAAAAGATCACAAAATACAAATATGAAAAAGAACAAAATACCAACATAACAGAGCACAAAATAAAAGTATAACGGAACACAAAATACAAGCATAAGAGAGCACAAAATACAAGCATAACAGCACAAAATAAAAGCATAAAAGAGGCAAAATAAGAGCATAAAAGAGCACAAAATACAAGCATAAAAGAGCACAAAATTTAAGCATAAAAGTGCACAAAATACCAACATAAAAGAGCACAAAATACAAACATAAAGCACAAAATACAAGCATTAAAGAGCAAAAAGTGCAAACATAATAGAGCACAAAATAAAAGCATAAAAGAGCAGAAAATAAAGAGCACAAAATACAAACATAAAAAGAGCACAAAAAAAGGATTAAAGAGCACAAAATACAAGCATAACAGAGCACAACTAAAAGCATAAAATCACAAAAACACGCAAAAAGAGCACAAAATACAAACATAAAAGAGCACAAAACACAAAATACAAAAAAAGAGCACAAAATTCAAACATAAAAGAGAACAAAATAAAAGCATAACAGACCACAAAATAAAAGCATAAAAGAGCACAAGAAACACACAAAAAGAGAACACAAAAAAAACAAAAATGAGCACAAAATACAAACATTAAAACGCACAAAATACAAGCATAACAGAGCACAAACAAAAAGCATAAACGAGCAAAAAAACACACAAAAAGAGCACAAAATACAAACATTAAAAAGCACAAAATACAAGCAAAAAAAACACACAAAAAGAGCACAAAAAACAAACAAAAACGAGCACAAAATTAAAACATAAAATAGCACAAAACACAAGCATAAAAGAACACAAAATACAAACAAAAACGAGCACAAAATATAAACATAAAAGAGCACAAAACACAAGCATAAAAGAACACAAAATACAAACAAAAAAGAGCACAAAATACAAACATAAAAGAGAACAAAATAAAACCATAACAGAGCATAAAATAAAAGCATAAAGAGCACAGGAAACACACAAAAACAAACAAAAATGAGCGCAAAATACAAACATTAAAGAGCACAAAATACAAGCATAACAAAGCTCAAACTCAAAGCAAAAAAGACCACAAACTACACAAATAAAAGAATCAACAGAAGATCAGGAAAGTTCGTGTACATGTTTGTGACCCCGTGTATTATATTCGGTTATATTTTCGATTGATTTTCAGAGTTTCTTCAAGTTTCGCCAATTTTTATTTCAATATTATGTCCAAATAAGCAGAAACAAAAATATCAATTCAGTCATGTCCGTCATTCTATTTTTTTGTTTTGGTTTAAATTTATTATAGAATAAATGTCTCAAGTTTACATATGAACAAACTTTTAATTATGGTCTAGATTTTGTTATTGAATAAATGTTAAAGAATACTAATTGTGATATGGTTATATGTTTGGGGTAGAAAATAATCCTAATTATCCTATACACTATATGAAAAAAATCAATTTTTGGCCATTTGCTCAAGATCTTAGATGTGAAAAATGTTTAAATTATATCACAGAATTTAGTATGCATTTTTCCATGTTCAATATATTTATGAAAAGATATAAAAAGAGACAGCGTTTTCTATTTTTTATAAGCTTTGCTCAACTGTATTTCTTTTAGATAAATGTCCTTTGGATATTTTAGATACATGTACTTGGCACTATTAATATACACCTGGAACTTAATTAAGCGCCACCGAACTAAATATGACACAGAATTATGAATACAGAAAACAACGATTATTTATTAGACAATATGGCCCTTTCCCACACCATCCCACTGACAATGCCACGATCAACGCGAATGCTGTTACATGCACTTCACGGGATGCACAATACCCTTTAATTTTCTGAAATCAAGTATGTTTTTTTACCTTTGCACACCTAATTTTTTGACAAAGACTGGTTGATCGTTGTAAAACACCATCATGCCACGTCGTAAAATGTCATGAGCATTACTGTAGCAGGTTATTGGAATGAATAATGCAGGATTGTCTTTTAGGGAAATTGGGCGGCAACTTGGACGTCAGCATTCCGTTATTGCAAGATTAGTGCAACGATAACGTGCAACAAATATTTAAGGATAGACCACCGCCAGGTCAACCTCGACAGACATCTAGGCGGGAAGATGCAGCGTTATTACGGCTTGTTAGGCGACGTCCGTTTGACAACCCTACAGTTTTAAGATCACAGTGGCTAGGTGACAGCAATTCCAAGCAGGACCGTTCGAAATCGTTTGAAGGCAGCGGGGTATAGAGCCAGAAGATCAATCAAACGTCCACTGTTAACACAGGAACACACACGAGCTCGTTTGGAGTTTTCAACTCAACGTCAGAACTGGAACATTAGATCATGAAGGAGGGTTCATTTTTGTTATGAAAGCCGTTCCTTTTGCGCATGGTGGACCTGCGTACACGTGTCTGGAGCCAGCTGAATACAGCCATGGCTGCACGCGACATGCTTGAAACCATTTCTTTTGGTGGTGGGTCAGTAATGGTGTGGGGTTTTGTATCTTTCTCGTGTAAACTTTACTTGATCAGTGTGCATGGCACTTTTAACGGACCTCGATATCAGCATAACATCTTGGAGTCGGCAGTTATTCCCCATTTTGATAACCATCCATTGGCCACAAGACCGATATACAACACCCGACCTCAAAGATCACGTGCTGTCAACGTCAGAATGGGACTGAGACATTTCCTTGGCCAGCATCCTGATCCAATCCCATAGAGCATCTTTGGGACATTTTATGCCGTCAAGTTCGAGAAAGAGACCAACCTGTCCAAAATTTACGTAAATTCGATGCTGTTTTTCATGAGGAGTGGGCTAGAATATCTCAACGTCAAGTTCAACATTTGATTCAGGGCATGAGGAAGCCTTTGGCTGACGTCACTCTTGCGCAAGGAGGATACACCAAATATTGTGTTTTGGACTTCTGCAGACATTGTTCCAGGATTGCAGTGATTCAAATTTGATGCAACCATTTCAGTAACCGCTGTGTGACAAAAGTAATTTTCACCGTGTTTTGGTGCTATAGACAATATGGCCCTTTCCCACACCATCCCACTGGTTTTTCTAAAATGTCACCATTTGAAAATAAAATTCATCAGCATGCTTCAAAGTCATGTTTTCTCTGTGATTAGTTAACCAGTGAACAACACTAGACACACGTATGTAAAAGGGATTTTTCCGTAGGTTGCAACAAGGTTAACTCATTCATATAAATATAGGTGGCGCTTAATTAAGTTCCAAGTGTATAGTTTGTACACGATGAATTGCACAATTGTAAATATTTCAATTAATTTCTGTTTGAAGCTTAGTGTATTTTCAGTTGTCTCTTCAATTTTAAACTATCAAGAAATTCTTAATGAATCCACGGTGGTTATAATCGGCACAATCCACACAAAATGATCTTGTTTCTTGTGCACTGTTCTTTTTAGCATGAAATAGGAAATCATTTGTACTTAAAATTGATCTGGTCTGCTGCTGTGGCCATCTCTCTCATAAATAATGTTACTATTTTCGTGTCATGTATATTCGACTTCACATATCTAGTCTTCTTCAATTTTATGAGGGTTTTAGTGCATTTAGATGCTAAGAATGTAACAGGTTGTGAAGGAAACGAACGAATTTTGAAGTCGTAAATTGATAAGTGCCAATCGTTGAGACAATTGGAAATAACCAAGTACCGTTGACCAAACCAATCGTAAAAGAGTCCGGCTGACGCCAGAGAAATCATTGTTTACTGCTGGACTTACCTTTAGACCAATAATACACCAAAAATGCTATAAAATGTAATTGTTACGTAGGCATAAGCTGTACATGTAGCTGTTTGCATGTATGGCGTTGGCTAAATCTTTGTATTATCTGTTCCCTGTGTCACTGTTTTCTGCAGGTAGCTTTGTTCATGGACTGCGAATTTATTGAATTTTCCCTCTATACGGTGTCCTTTACTTTATTGTTTTATTCAACAGCGCAAATTCCCTATTTATCGCTTGCCCTTTACTTCCAAATTAAAGAATCTTGTTTTAAAATCATACAGTGTTTCTAGGTTGTTATAATACGTCAATATTTGGTGAGAAGATTGTGGATCAAATCCATTTTAAAATAAACGCTCATTAGTGCGAAAATGCAAAGGATATATGAATTTCTTGTGAAGAGCAATTAGATGAACATTCTAATCAGTAATTTCGTGAATAAAATTCTTAATTTCTATCATTTAAAAGTTCGTTTGTTGGTAAATGATACTTGAAGACCCTGTACCAGATGTGGCAATAGATAAATAGGTCGACCTAACATTTTGAATTGTCTACGAACTGAAATATTTTTACAAAGTGAATGGCGGCGGAGTTGTCTGCGTTGTAAAGCAAGACGTATACACAAAGTAAATTTTCCAGTAGCTGCATTCATGTTTTTCAAACAAAGTAATTTTCCAATAATACTGAGTTAAACAAAACATTTTTAATCAGCAATTAAACAATCTCTAATTCGTTCTTAATAAATGAAGTACGAAATTCAAAATCCAGATTCCCAGGAATTATTTTTCTGTTTTATTTGATTGCCTATTCTAACGATTTTTCAAGTAAAGTAGAAGTTATAAAGTGTACGTTAAATTAGCAACGCATCTCATATTCTTAAAACATTTCATAACAAAATAATTTTGTAGACCACATTTTTTCCAGGTTAAGCAAAATATCTTTCATTGCATTTCTTATTTAAATAAATACATGTACATGACTTGTATATATATAATTTTTATGACATGTAGGTTTTTATAAAGTAGAATCTGCATACACTACATGTAGCTAATAGCATCTCTAAAACGGCCATGGAACGATAATTGATTATTATGAATACCTTTACATTGGTCTATGGTTATAGAAAAAACAAATCACTTTCCTATATAATTTTTATGGTCATAGTTATTGAAAAGTACAGTTCGTCTTTGGATAATTCTTCAACCATCACGACAAATGTCATTTGATAAGTAAATTATGCAGATTTGTGAAAATTTGATTATTTTGTTGATTTAAGACATACTTGTTATCTGGAATTCGAGTGGGAAGATTGTTGCTGTAAATTTTATTAAATAATTATGAAAGTTTTATGGCTTATCATTTCTTCATTGTGCCACTAATAATTCTATTCTAAATATCAGGATATTTCCGGAAAACATTGTAATTTTACTCCTGGAAACTCTAATATTCTACTCGTATTATCATATGCATTTAATTGTTGGACTTGGAGATTATTTTGATCAAAAGTTAATATTAAAAAAGACAAATATCATACTTTATGGTAAAGTAAGTAGGATATCCAGGGTTTTGAAAACATTGACTTATAATTGCAAATGTGAACTACGCAGGTAACGACAATGCATTTTGTAGTTATTAGAAGTACATCCAGAGGAGTTTGGTTTTCTATTTTAAATCGATTATCACAAGACTTAGTGTAAATTGGAGGATTGGACACTTTGTATGTTGATTATATTAATGGTAGATCTTGTCACTCATTTTTTTATCATTATATTCTATAAATAATAGCAAATGACAAGCCCAAAATTAACATTGAACTTATAGATGACATTACAAACCTTAAATATAAATATTGAGTTTACCACTGTTCAGTGTCTGTACTAAATCCTGAGTCTCTGTGGTGTTCACGTTTCTGTTTTGTACTCTTTTATATTATTTTTGTCCGGAGTTCTGTCAGTTGGGCTGCTTTGATTGATTGGTATGTCATTGTTGACTTTTTCCATTTCGTTGTTTATTATGGTTATACTGTTATCAATTTAATAATTGAAGATAACCATCGCTAGCTTTCTATTTTACCGGCTCACCAATTCTATTTATATTCCATGTATTATATTGTTTATATAAGAAACTACAAATGACGTCAGTAACCTAGCTACAGCAGAAATAAGCCTGTTGTAACGTGATATCACGTAAACGTTATTTAAATATTCTAACCAACACTGAAGTTGGAGTAATTTCTACAGACAGATTTACCAGATGAGAGTTTGAAGGCCAAGAAACCCTTTAGAATATAACAGTAATTGTCAATGTAATTACTGCCCCTTATAGTAATAAGCCAAATTTATTTAATTATATTGTTTATCAATAGAAATTAAATATGACCTTGAACGAGAATCTAAAGAATGAAAATCTCTAGGCAAATTGATCGGAGAAAGGGTCTTCAGGCTAATCGTAACCTGTATTAAATCACAGTAATCGACAATGTAATAACTGCCCGCTGTAGAAATCAACCAAGTTCATTGAATTATGTTGTTCATCAATGGGAGGTAAATGTGAACTTGTAGTCAATGACAAGTTATTGCATAAGTTTTCCTCTCAGACAGATACTAACATTCAAATTCCGACAACTTCAATGTAATTATATGTATTCGCTTATTAATGTTGTACGGATATAATGGATATTTTTGTGTGTATTATAGTAATAAGTGTTGTTTTGAAGCAATTTATCGGTGTGCAAAGGAGACCAGTTCACTCAAAAACTGAATAAAATCCGAAGTATGATTACCAATCAGGTGACCACTCAAAAATAGACGGTACAAGATTTAGGTAGCAGGGTCAGAATGTGCTCATTTTAACTGAAAAAAACTCTTTCATAGCTACTGATCGGATACTGTCGCTCTGCCAGAATAACACTCCTATAAAGGGTTTAATGCTATTGAGTTCAATAGAAATATGCAGTAGTAGTGAGAGGACTGTATAAATTTAAAGTTTTCAAGTCATTGGGGGGAAATACCTATACTTACAGAATTACACACTTTTCATTTGTAGCCCTTAATGTAAAAAGATCTTAAGTAACTTCCAAGTTTTTGTGGGTTATTGGCGAGACTTTTGCATTTATTCACAATATTACAATAGAAACAAGAATGAGAAGTATAGATTATCGGGTTTTCTGCACATTGATATCGTAAAATATCAGCCGCGAGCCACAATGTGAAGATTTTTCGCGAGATTCATACTGTATCGAACGGCTGATATTTTACAATATAATTACGCAGAAAACCCAATAATCTGTTTATCGTACAAATTCTGTACATTTTTGTTGCCCCTGTAAGACATTTTACGCTTTTATGTCCTCCAGAAGGTAATCTTGATAACGTCTGCTCTCACATTGTGACATCGCTAATAAGTCCTGCTCTCATATTGTGACGTCGCTGATAAGTCCTGCTGTCGCTGACAATGTCTCCTAATGCGCCACAAAGCCTTAATACAGAGATTACAGAGCGGCTGAGTAGGGTGATATAGACGAAGGGAAGTACGCTAAAACCCATTATTGATATTTTGTACAAATATATCGATATAAACGAATATATAAATAGTTTGCCATGAGGCTCATACAAGTTTTTAATAGGCATGGTCAATTATTTCAGAAGCGTCGGTCTTGATCCTTACGTATGCACCTAATAAAAACTTGGAAGTGTCGATATGTTGTTATCATTAAACAGGCAAGACGAAGCAAAGGCTCATTCTCCCGAGGAATCAAAATTATATTGATTTTAATAACATTTTGACATGTAATGAGTTGCAAATGATCTTTTGCATTAGGATAGTAAATGGAAATAAAAATTGAAAAATCATGAGTTAAGGCATTTCATTTACTTCTTGTGGTATTAATTTTTACTATAATCAACAGACAAATAATAAAACTCTCCTATAACAAATATTTACCCTATGGGTCTTTCCATCAGCTTACTTCGACGTTAAGAGATATAAAAAATATCTGCAAATTCCTAGATTTACATTTTTACATTCAGAATTATTGATTGAATGATTGAATAATGATTGAAAAAATATATACAGGAAACCTTTTGAAGTTTCAAAAACCACCGTCTTCTACTATGCAATATAATATTAACGCATTTGTGAACTTCAATACATTTACTTACTTGTTTGTATCTGTGGTTGATAATTTAAATTGACAGTATTGAACAATTATCAAGTTAAATAACACAGTGTTTTAGTCTGCAGTCATTTGCTAGATTTATTTTATGTTAATATCATCAACAAGAACTAAGTGACAGCAAGTTCTTTCATCACTGTTTGGTGTCGTCCGCTCGTCGTTCATCGCCAGGATTTTTTTTGCTGTTGCAATACCCGGTTAAAAAGTAGCTCAATACTGTATATAAATTTACCTTGTATTGTGTTGAAAACCCTTTTTATGGTATTGGTGAAATTGAATATTTCGGCTCGTTTTAATACTTAAAAACGACATAACAGTAACATTTCTAAATTTTCCTTTTAATTCAATTCTGAACCGCGTCAACAACTCTTTCAGATAAACACGGCATCCTTTATTATTGACTTAGAACATCCCGAAGAGATTAAATGTAAGGAATTTATTATTTGATGGATCAAATTTGTTTCATAAGAGTTTCTGTACGCCATTCAGGATATATAAGATTCACGCAATCAGCGACTGGACGGCTTCAAAATTACTTGAAAAATAAATCTGAGAGATCGGAACAACGCTGCCATTATAACTGGATCATAGACATTTTCCATGAAATTAAGCAATTTTTTCTGCAAAATATAATACCATCCTTCCTGGTGAAAATTATACATGAGTATGCCGTATTTTTTCAGTACTCATGCACTCTAGATATTTACCTATACCAAAAAGGTAAAATAACATATTTCGAGATAAAACTAAAACAAATATATCCATATTATAGATTTTTTTCATTGCAAGTGAAATGGGAGCATGTGGTAAAATTAAAAAAATGTAATTTAAAATCAAAATTTGTTCACTGATATTTCAGTCAGAAAACTGTGCCCCGCTTTTGGCTGACCTGTTCTTGTTTTCATATGAAGCTAAATTTTTACAGGGGCTACTGAATCGGAAAGAAAAGAAACTAAACCAGTCCTTTAGTTTCAGTTTCCGCTATACACAGGATGTTTTGTCGCTTAATAATCCTAACTTTAAGGATGAGCTACATCTCATCAACTTGAAATTACTATAATCAAAAGAAAAAAAAAAAAAAAAAGAAAAAAAGTCATCTCGAATCCGGCATATTTTTTCTTTCACGAAGCATCTATGGGCTTAGATATTTGTTTTGACCTATGTCGAACCAACCGAGGTTAAAGACTTGTTTAAATGAGTAATTTGATGGAACATTTTTACTAAAATTTCAATATAAAATCTGTGTGCATAAATAATGTACACTGCCAAATATTTTATCCTTATGATAACGAGAATACGTTTTCAATAATTAAATTGTGTTGGTCAGGTTTTATGAAGCTCACCTAGGAACTTTTCCGAATAGTTAATGCAAGGGATCATTTGTATTTTGTGTCAGATTTTAACACCACAATTCGATATGGCATTTGTAGAACTAGTACCTCTTATCACGGGTCCTACTGCTGGACTAGAGAAGTCTTTAAAAGGTTAAATTTTCAACCTCTGCTCATCTAGGGAAAATACAATTTCGGGAAAAAAATATATCAGAAAGTCAGAAGAATTTTGAAATTAAAAAGAGTATTCCTATATGAATTTTAGGTCATAAAATTCAACTGTTACATGTATCAGCTCAAGATATTGTCCACTCCTTGAAATGGATATTGTTTTAATTATGTAAAATCCTTGTATATTGCGTTTGTGTATATAATTCTCAATGTTATTTTTTCAAATTAAATGTATAGACTGTCCTATTATGTAAACATTTCAACGGAACAAAAACACAGTTGGAGGAAATACATGTATATCTTTCTGAAAATGGTCTGTTAATTTCGTCATGAGAAATTAATGTATCCTATCAACTCGACCACTCCATGATATTTCATTGATTAATAATTTAAATCTGATTTTTCAATTGAAGTAAAGTGTACTTCTTTGCTGGAGGTACTGAAAAATGATTTTGTTATTATCAGAAACATATTCAGTATGGTAATGGAAGTAATGACACTGTCTGAGGTTAATAAAAGTTTGAACTAAACTAAAGAAAACCTTGGTAGCTTTTAAGAAATCTTGTACAAATAAGAATTTAAATGTTATAGTTTTCTACAATGTGTTTTCATTATTCTTGTGAATTTTTGTCATTTAATCAAACTTAATGTCAAATGAAAATAAAGTTAGGAACTTCTATATTGAAACACATCATTAATTTTCTCTAAGTTGTTCAATCCTTTACTGACATGACCATTTGATCTGTGATCTAACTCTTCTGAAGTATTACAATGTATTTGGAATTCACAATCAAATATTCATTCAACAAACATTTCATTTTATAAATTCAGTTACAACTTCAAAATACTACATCACCACAATCATAAGACATTGTATTTTTTGTGTCCAAAGTTTGAGCAATTTTTGATTTGAAACATGCAGAATTTTAGTAAAGTTACAAATAAACAACAAAATGATATGAAATATCAATCAATCAAAGCAATCCGATGGAACTCCGGACAAAAATAACATAAAAGAGCACAAAACACAAACATAAACACAACAGGATAATCCGACCTGTAACAGACACCGAAGAGTGGTAGGATTTAACCGGTTTTATATGTACCCAAACCTCCCTCTTATCTATGCTCACACTCTTGGGTATAAAACATACGATAAAAAACAATACGGTATGATTACCAACAAGGTGACCGCTTTCTAGAATTGCAATTATTGGACGGTAAATAGTTTAGAAAGCAAGGTCAGAATGTGCTCGTTTTAACAGTAAAGCTACTTAAAGTTTTCTATCAGGAAATCAGCCTCAGATGTACGTTTTGCACACGGTAATAAATCTGAACAACTGAAAAAAAAAATCTTATCCATAAAAAGCTTTGTATTATGTTGTAACTTGTCAAGCTGTTTTTTTTTTCATGATAAACTCTGTAACATTACAGAAAGCAGCTTTCTGAAGCCCTGATGAAACCTCCATAGGCATATTTGTGTATAAGAAATGTATGGTTACATTTAGTTCTATAGGTAATTTCACTATGGCCTTCCTTTCCATGGACAATGATCATGATGATGCGCGTTTAAAAGTACAAAAACCTTTATTATGTACAGCTAGTGTTTACTATTAACAATTTATATGAAGTTTGTTAATACCAACCAATCTATTTTTATGATTACACAGTAAACATAGCAACAAAATATATTAACCAATCAAATAAAATCTTGTATAAATATTAGTCATCATTTGCATGAATGAAGGGGACCGATAGCTAGAAAGGCATAGTAATTTATTTCACTCAAAGTACGTTTGTAAAAACAGCAATCATTTTTCCTTTTACAAAATTATTCATACATCATACAATGTTCGTCATTTTCGTTTCTAAATAAATAAAATAAGACAGCAGCCAACATCGATAAATATTTTTTTCTTTATTTTTAATTTAAATCTTGAATTTCATTTCAAAATTCTTTCCAAAGTGAATGAAATAAAAAAAGCAGCGAACATCGAAGAATTGTATATTTAAAGTGGAACCCACCAGAAATCATTTTCAACGTCTACTTTAATATCAAGGATCAACATACAAGAGTCAAATGTTAAAATGTCCATAAAGACAAATCAAATCCATCTCAAAACAAACTAGATTAAGGCAGTCGGAAAAGACCGCTATCGCTGCACTCCCCACATAATGTATACCTGTGCACCTTCTTCACAATTATTTGTTTGAATACAAATGAAAAATGAAAGAGGAGTTTAGGTCACAAGTTTAATTCACAATTTTCGAAATTCGACCTCTGTGGGCCCCAAGTTTTGAAAATCAAAATTATAGAACCTTATTGCGCCTCTACATATAGTATGTGACAATGCTGTGCAGAAATTAAATGCATGAAATGAGAAAGGAGCGAGGAGTTTAGGTCAACAGTTTAAACTTCCAATTTTCTAAATTCAATCCTTGTGGACCCAAATTTTGATAAAACCTTATTACGCATCTACATAGTTTGTGACAATACTGTATAGAAATTAAATGCATGAAAATAAAAATGAACGAGGAGTTCTGGAGACAAGGTTATCTCGGAGACGGACAGACGGACCGATTAAAAATATCCCAGAACTTCATTCGAAGTGCGGGGATAATAACTCACGGAAAGATACTGAATTTAATATTTTGACACAAAATCGTAAAAATGCATTACACAAATCTAAAAAACGAGCAACTCTGGTCTTTTATCTTTACATTAAGGCTTTCAACATGGATTAAAATAATCAGTCATGGTCTAAGATGTGAGATGGGACAATTCCACCCGAGGGTTCACATTTTCCAGTCAGAAACGAGGCTTGCCGAGTTTCTGATGATAGAAAATGTGAACCCGAGGGTGGAATTGTCCATTCTCACATTTTTGACCAAGACTGATTATTTTTGTCACATTTATCCGCTGAAAATTAAAAGATAATAAATATGGTCGCCATGACAAAAAAAGGACTCTCTTAAACTAGGCGACCTAGTGCAAAATAAATTCGATATTCGAAAAGATTGTTTGTGTTTTGGTTTTATACCATAGGTACAAAACTTTAAAAACATATATTTTAGGTTGCTCTTCAGGGGTTTTCAAATTGAAGCAATGTTTATTTTGACGTTGTCGTACCATTTGTGCGAAGTTGTGTGATTTCTAGTATTGTGACGTGACGTTTTTTGGCATTGTTACGTCAAGGTAGGTCATGTGGTGCGAAATGCGTGAATCTCACAATGGTGTCTCACACATTATAACTGTCCAAAACACATAGAAATGTGAGAATTAAATATCACACCCACTGTAATTTCAAGACAGCCTTTAGAACACTGTTTTTTAAAGATTAAACTACAAGGTACCATGAAATTACTGGTTCCATTGCAGTCGCAATTCTGGTGTCCATATATCGGAATTAAAATTTAAAATCAGCAAATACAGTATATTTTTGCCCAACATACACTTGTCATCTGTTGATTTTGTAAGATCATTTATATAAAAATTTACGAAACCTAAAAAAAGAAAGCTTTTACAATGTTGCAAGTAGGCGTTTGATTTATACGTCTTTCTCCAATTTGTCTACTAGTTAAAGCAGGTATATTGCCACTAGAAAAACTATACCCTTAATTAGTTTCTAATGACACGATATGAATCGGAAATTATATGATGGCCGAGACCAGCCTTTTATGTAATAAAACCATATCATTAGTTTCAATTTCTTTCGTGTCCTCTTTGATAAATAGATCTTTCACATGTCGAAAAGGTTGATACTTACATTTTAATGTTTTTTAAGATTGAAATGAAAAGTAATTGATATGTTTTTCTTAATACGAAAACTTTGAAGGCCATTTTAAAGATAAAAAGCTTAAAAACATCAGAAAGGGTGATAAACTGTAAGAAGCATTGATATCTAAAACCAATGGTCAAAATTATTGAGAAATGCACTAATGTAACGGTTCCTGACTTGGAGCATGTATATATTAGAGTATGTGTTTAATTAATGAATATGATAAATTGGCATATTCAATACAATATAAGCAGATTACGATAGTTTTTTTTATTTTAAAGGGGAGGGGGGCCTACGCCCATTACGCCCTCACCTGGACCCGCCCCTGAGTATAATCTTTATAGTTTTTTCCATGTTAAGACTTCAATAGAAATGATAAAACAACCTATACTCCATAAAATGCTCTTAATGTCGCCATATAAAACCATCCTATTGAAATTCAACCTAAAATACAAACGTTTTATATCAAGATCTTTACTAAAAACACATACCAGCACAATAGTCATGCATTCAATGTCCAACACAGCAAAAGAATACTGTCTGTCTAAAAAACATAAAAAACAGGAAAGGAATACAGTTACAAAATGTAACAAAAGATGTGTTGCAACTGAAACTAAATTTCTGCAGGTGACCTTATCCTTTAATATGCTGTTGGCGTGGCCAATGATGCGAGCACAGCAATAGCCCTTTCCAGAAACTCATTTCCGGTATCACGATTCTGATTCTTACATTATAATTTGAAGCAAGTTATTTCCCTTACTTCCGTTTCCGGCGAACGAAACTTTGTAGTCTTAGTATATAGGACAATATGGCTGCCCCCATTAAACAAACTTTTCTAAATGACGCATATGTAGAAAATGGATATGCTCCTATAGCGCTCGCTGCGCTCGCTATTACAAATCTTCATGTGGATATAAAAAAAACTTCCATTGTCGTAATGCATCATGTTTCTTCAACGATTTGTTGGACTTCACGATGGGTCCCTCATGTGGAGCAAAACTTGATAACACTTCCGTGCACCTGGGGCAGTAGGGTTTTTTTTACAGCGGTAATTGGCTATTTATTTTTTAAAGTATTTGTTGGGTATTTGTGGTTAGGAAGACAACAAAGAAAATATACGTGGTAGATATTTCAAACTAACATCCTAGTTTAATATAAAACATTCAATAACATTCAAATATTTAAACGTATTCAATCAAACCACTATTTGTTTCATTTAACTCTGTATCCTCTGTTGGAATTTTTGTCATGTGCGTTCTTTTGGTTTTTGTCGAGAATAACATTTCTAACGTATTAAAGACACTAAAATCTGATAAAAGATGCTGTCTGACAGATTCTAGATATTACTCCATTGATGAGCTGCATAATTGTCGGCCATAGATCTGAACAGGCAAATAGATTTTCTGTTCGTAGGAGTGAGGTGTTCCTTTCTTGATAGGCTTCAATTATTTATCCATCCTTCAGATTTAAAGTGTTTACCATTTTCACGCCTGGTCAACGTACAATTGACGAAGCTAAAATAAATTCTTTGCACTTGTAATTGAAAGGAAACCAACGAATTACATATATCATTAAAGGCGAACAGCTTTTATTAAAACTATATAGAGTAGTTTGTTTATATACTGTATCAACTTTGAAATCAAAATCAATATAGTGATCGAAGGATGAAAGCAAACAATATATCGTTTGTATGTGTTGGAGTAATAAAAGAGATGATATGATTTCAGGCCTTATTTGGCCCCATCTGACATGACAAATTAAAATTAAGATTTCAGATTCGAATTTGTTTTTTTTAATTGTGTAATGATCGATCTTTCAAAATCTATCAATCATTGAAAAATTATTTCCCATGTTGCAGCAGGAACGTCATGAAAGTCCGCTAAATCAAGGATTTAAAGGAAATTGAGTGTTTTCAAAGGAGATTTTGGTCAAAACAGCTTTGAGCAACAGCCTTGCCCAAAAAGTTTTTTTAATATAACGTGTGTCTTACATAACGACACATCTCAGTGAATTATCTTTTTAGGCAAGGCTGTTTCTCATATCCAAATTTTAATTTGAAGGTCTAAAAATGAGTGAAATTTTGTGTTTGCCATTGATTTCTTCAAAATTATCAATCTTTGACAGCATATTGCCGCTTTTACAGAAATTTCTTGTTGAAAACAAAACATCTTCTAGAGATTTTTGCAAATATGATTCTGACACTGTTTATCAGTTTAGTAATCTTACTGTCAATTTAGTACAGGATAAGTTATGTAACTATTACACACAAGCGTCTTGTAAAACGTTGTGCCATTTCAACCATCTGTCTGGTACATGTGTATTGTGATAACTATTACAAACACACACGATCAAATGTTAACATGGTAAAATGCGATTTTAATAATCTGTTAGATTCATTGTTGTGTATAGACTATTAAACGTTTTCCTCGTTGTTTATTCCAAAACAGAAGGAGCGTGCATGCATCTCATGTGTACACATTGTAACTCTAGTAAGTAATCTAGAATGAATCTAGATTTGTATTTTCCTTGGACTTCGAATTTGTTGACTTCTCCTTCTGTTTTGTCGCTTCGGTATTCTTTTGTCGATATCGTTACAGTTCATTGACATATCATGGAACAATTTTATAAAAAATATAATATTAAAATGAAACGGAACGGAACACTAATAAATTTTAAATTTGTAATTCAATTTGAACAATTGATACAAAATCCTTATTATTCATTATGCATTTGACACATTTCCCGTTTCCATTCTCTATTCTGTGTAAGAAAATTCTCGTTCTAATACAGTATAAACAGACAAATTAGGACATTATACAATTTCGTTTTGCGTAATACTTTGATATCTACTGAATTCGTTGATCTCTTTCGTCTCGAAAGGGAATTTTCAGTGCCTAACTGAATTTGAACTATTCAAATCAGACACTGGTTGCAGTTTTCCTGAAACTATTGTAAAAAACAAATAAATTCAAAACTTTCGCTACACCTTTAATTGGATACATCTGCGTATTTTTTAAACCCTGATTCCAAGGAGCAATATGTAAAAAGAATTTAACTACTATAGTGTGTATATTATTTGATTGTTTTGGCTATACGTAGATATTTCTTTCAATGTTTGTTTATCTTTCTTCAACTTTTAACTGCTGTTGAGTGAAACGCTATGTTAAAACCTATTCTGCAATTTATTTTTATACATAATGTGATATGTTTAACTGATAGATGTGTTTTCCATAATTCTCTGCATCTTTTTCTATTTATCATTTGACTAGGCACCTATGACGGATCACGGCAGATCAACCCACAGAGTTGCCTAGCGCGTCCCTAGTCGGCGGATAGGGGAGACCCTCTCGTTGGTGGTTGTCAGGTCATAATACGGAAAGCCTGACCGCAGACCATAGTGGATAATGTGTTTGGAGAATGCCACACTCCCTGCACGCTAAAGACCTCTTCTGTAGTTTTCGAAAAAGAGTAGGCTGATGACCGCTACAGAAGGCTAAATTTTCCGACCATACTCGACCATCCTCCTTTTTCAGTGGTAGTCCAAATTATTTCCCTGTATTGTCCACACCACTCCTATTTCAATTGTGTTTGATAAATTGTTCAACTGGTTCTTGTCCTGAAGAAGAATGAACTATTTGCCACTGGACGTTAAGCAACCAACAGTCAATCTATTTCTAATTAAAAAAAATGCATGATTTTCACCCACCACTCCAAATATATCTTAGTTATCCTGTCATAAAAGATTTTTATTTAGAAAGAAAATACTGTCTTGAAATTGCAATTGAGCGAGATTTATTACTACATTTTGAAGATTAATTTTTTAACAATTTGCTCTTCAAACGTTTTGTATCATTATTTTGTTTCTCAAGATTTTCCGCCTTGAGCACAACTGATGAGTAGTAAAATGACGAAATCTTTACTGTAATATCGGCCATCAAACTGAGCGTCATAGAAATGAATTTGTGTCTTTTTAAAAGAAGGAAAAAAACACTGATGACGCTTTGCTTGAATATTTTTTCACGTGCAAATTGGAATATTGTATCACCACATTCGACCACCATATCCGTTGTTTCATATTAATAGTTTTTCCGCCTTGAGCACAATGATGCTATATGGACCGGCTGTACATTATATGGACCGCCTCGTTTTGGCAAAATCGATTAAATTCGATTAAATCCCAGAAAAGTATAATATAACAATTAGTTCATGACACTTCCGGTCAAATGTCAGTATATGGACCGGTTGGTCGCCCTCCAAAAATTATATGGACCTCAGCTTCGCTTCGGTCCGTATAATTTTTGTCGGGCGACCAACGGGTCCATATACTGCCATATGACCCTCAATGTCATGAACTATTTGTTAAATATGGTCCTGCGAAAAAATGCTGCAAAGCCCCGCCTTAGTGACGTATCCAAATATGGTAATGGAGATCACAATAAAAGGCTTTTATTTGTATGTGATTTTCGTATTGTTCACCTGTGAAAGTGGCGTAACAATAGAATTCATGACGGAAACAGACATGTGAGGTAAAAAAAATGTGTGAGTCTTTCAAGGAAGACATGTGTCGCCTGCGTACAGGAAAAGCTACATTTAAACCAATCACCCATAAAACGTAGTATAAAAAATCATTAAGGGTAATGCACATAGAAAGTTTCATCAAATTGACCCCCATTTCTTAAAAACGTCAATTTTTACAAAAGATATTAAAATTTTCTGAAAATAAAATATATATGCACACCTTTGCATTAAGGTTAATGCACAGAAAAAGTTTCATCAAATTGCTTTGAACGGTTATGGAGTAGTTGAGGATAGAAGTTTTGACCCCCCATCCCCCTTTTTCAAAAATCTCAATGTTTACCAAAAAAAATTTAATAAATTTTCTAAAAATGAAATATAAATGCAGATCTTTTCATTAAGGTTAATGCACAGAGAAAGTTTCATCAAATTACTTCGATCGGTTTACGAGTAGTTGAGGATAGAAGAATAGTGTGACGTGTGACGACGTAAGACGACAGATAGTGATCCTTATGTGTCGACCATGCGTTCCGCTAGCGACACAATAAAAAATGTAGTATACATTTTATAATAATGACAAGAAAGTAAAAAAAACCCTCTGTTAAATATGAAATAAAGTAATATATATATTATACGTGCAAATCCCACAGTTCCAAAAAAATATGAAAAAATCTAAGGGCACTCTAAGCCTTGTCTTCCCCATTTCTGCGACTGTATAATATTTTTCCTTGGAGTTACGTCCAACACCGCTACTACAAATACAATTATGTTTGTTTATTTTAAATTCACATCGTAGTAGAGTAATATAAGGCTTCATTGTGCAGTCAGATATGCATAGGCATTCGACGACTGGATTCATTTTTTTAGCACAATCAAAAACTACTTCAGGGCGACATTCGAAAATGCAATCTGTTTCCGCAATATATGTGCAACCCTACCACTATGCATGGAAGTAGGGTTGGTCTACATCACGGACACAGATTATACTGTAATATCTCGCCATGAAATAATTTTAAATCGTGCAGAAAAGAATTAAACCATTTTTCGATACCTCTTGTGGTCATTTTTATAACTTTTATTTATCGTAAAAGTAAGATTTCACAATTTCTTGATGGCTTCTTTGCACTTTAATGTTAAACTTTATTTCGTACAGTCTGGCAGTGAAATGAATATATACTAGTCAAAAAAAGAAACGTTACATACCTTTAAATCCAAATTTATCAAAGAATATTGAAAGTGATAAAAAAGGCAATTATTCTGCTAAAATTTATCATTCAATAAAAATTATTTGATTGATCTCGGTAATCTGATATGGCAAGAACAGGTATAAAATCTGGATTTTTTATCGAAAGGCTCAAATTCAACTTCGCAAAAGTCATGACCAAAATCATCATCAGAATTGGAAAATCAAAATTTTATAGTCCAGTATTATTGAAACCGAACAATATGGCCATGAGACATTATTCGTGCTTCAAAGTTAATGTGAAAATTTCAATTTTTAAAATTTTTTGGTAAAAAAGTGGTTTTTAAAATCTCAAAAAATGCGGGAAAAAAATTCTTGTTTTTTTTCACAAAATCTAAGGTTTTGACGAGAAAACGATGCCCTGTGAACATGAGAAGGATCAGACAATTTTTAAGCTCGCTACGACCTTTTGAAATCTTGTGTCTATTGGAAATACATTACCATGTAACGTTTCTTTTTTTGACTAGTATAGTAATGCATAACAATGTATATATAATACATAGTCAATTATCGAAAAATATAAAATTTATGTCATCAATGAATAGATAGGGACACAGATTTTGAAGGTAATCAAGAAATATAATTGACACAGAACTTTTAATAATTTCTAACCATTTCCAAAAATATTTCGGGTATTATTCATAATCTTAAATTTTCTACAAACTATGTGAATAAAATTTAATATTCAGCCAAACAAGACAATTACAATGTACATGTATTTCTTTTCATGTATCTCAGAAATATTTTTCCTGAACCTTTCATTCAACTGCATATACATAAGTCTATCTCATTTTTCATCATATTTATTTTGTTTGATTAGATGGGGTTTAACGCGTTTTCAGCACATTTGGATATTTCGCGGCGGCCAGTTTTTATTGGTGGAGGAAGCCGGAGTACCCGGAGAGAACCACCGACCTTCTGTAGGAAATTGGCAATCCTTGCCATTTAAGGTGGAAGTCGAACACACCCCGCCACAGGTGAGATTCGAACTTAGTAGTCATGACGAACTACCTAGACCACCCGGCCACCGAGGTCACTCGTCATATTTAAATTTCAAACATTTCTAAATATAATTTGCAAAAAAGTGTTTAAATTAGGCACGCATTACGTCGAATTTTCAATGTTTAAAACTTGTAGTTAGACTAAAAATTTTTGTTTGTCGTAACATATAGCACATGCTGTTTACTATTTTCTTCTCGTAGTAAAATACTTTACAGGTGATGGTAATTGTTTACAACACACAGAAAATCTCGTGCAAAAACAAACCTTTTGATGGCCACCACCAACATTTGGATTGTCACTAAGGCGGAGTTTTGAAGAATTTTTTGGCACGATATTATTAGTAAAAAACATAATAATTATAGTATAACTAATATTGAAATGCGAATACCTAACAATCTACAGCGAGTTACCGAACAACACATTAATTCACGAGTGCGAGTAGCACACGAGTGAATTATTAGTGTTTTTCGGTCACGAGTTGTAGATCTTTGGTATTCGAATTTCAAGATCAGTTATTCTGTTTATTACATTGAAATATTCCATGTATTCAGAAATTTTATTACATTGAAATATTTCATGTTTTCAGAAATTTTAACGATAAAATACAAGGGATTATGTTTTTTAGCTCACCTGGCCTGAAAGGCCATGTGAGCTTTTGTCATCACTTGGCGTCCGTCGTCTGTCCGTCCGTCCGTCCGTCTGTCCGTCCGTCCGTCCGTCCACAATTCACATTTTAATCTTCTCCTCTGAAACCACTGGACCAATTTCAACCAAACTTTGCAGGAATGGTCCTTGGGTGGTCCCCTTCCAGAATTGTATCAGGGGTCGCAATCCACCAACAAACATGGCTGCCGTTACTAAAAATAGAAAAAAGGGGGTGGTTTCTTAAAAAATCTTCTCCTCCAAAACTACTCAACCAATTTATGTCAAACTTAAGTGGAATGGTCCTTAGATGATCCTCTTTCAGAATTGTATCCGATGACTCCACCCGCCAATCAAGATGGCTGCCACAGCCGAACTTAGTTTAACATAGGACCCTATGGGAAATTCATTAAAAAATCTTTTTGTCTGGAACCACATGCTCAATTTGAATCAAACTTTGATGGAATGGTCCTTAGATGATCCTCTTTCAGAATTGTATCCAATGACCCCGCCCACCAACCAAGATGGCTGCTTCAGCCGAACTTAGTTTAACATAGGACCCTATGGGAAATTCATTAAAAAATCTTCTCGTCTGGAACTACTTGCTCAAATGGAACCAAACTTTGGTGGAATGATCATTAGGTAGGTCTCTTTCAGAATTGTATCCGATGACCCCACCCGCCAAACAAGATGAATTTTAATGTCAACTTTGGCAACTGTATGCCAGGTGAGCGATTACAGGCTCCTGGGAGCCTCTGGTATATTATTACTCGTCGACCGTTGTACAGCAACGTTGTTGGCGACGGCTGTTGTTACGTCACTTCCTAGAGTGAAATTTGACTTTCGATTTCACTGGGTGTATTATCGATTTCGATTTCACTCTGAAATCCCGGTATTTCATCACACTCAATGTAATAATCTTATTTCTGACCAGTCCAAATGTCATCAAGTGAACTTAAGGAAAGATTCTTATTTCTTCATATATTTAGACTCATGTTTATTTCATTCAAATTAATTGATCATATAATAATTGTAAATGATTTCATAACAGTTGTGATGCACATGATGTGCGACTTATTATTTGTGGTATAAAGGCCTACAATTTTGAAAAGAGCGAATAAAAAAAAATGCAAAATGACCAAAATTGGCAAGCCGAAAACATCATAGAACAGAGCTGTGCACGAGGGATATATTCTTTAATTTTCCCAAATCGTAAATTAACCGTAAATTTAAATACTGGCGACTGAGCTGGTTATACGCTCGGATAGTTGGAGTTGTGAGTATAAATGGTGGAGAAATAATGTCTCCTGACTGCCTCTATACGTAATGAAATTTTTTTCATAAATGAATTCAATGAAATACTTAAATACTGTTGAAAGTTTCGATGAACCTTACAGCAACTTGCAATGAATGTCTGTATCAATTCCAAATTTTACGGTTATCTTTATAAATAAACTCTCTGATACCAGTTTTGATGTACATGATGTGCACATTTCACCAATTTACGATTCTTCATGTTCGCTCAAGGCCAAAAATATAGAAAACCAACTCCAAAAAAAAAAAAAAAAAAAACAAAAACAAACTTTAAGACCACTTCAAAATACCAAAGTGACACAAAATGGTACAGTATTTTACGTTTTTGACGTCATTTCTATGAAAGGTTTGTGCCTAGGCGTGTTTATACTAAAACAGTAAATCCGGATTTACTCAGGTAAATGTGAGTGGACGCGCAATACTGTGTGCATATAGCGTGAATACAGCGAGTTACCTGTATTGCGGGTTAAGTTGATCCGGAATATGTTAATTCGTATTACCTTAGCTCCAATGTAAACAGGGCCTTTCTTAAGATTAATATTGTATTCAAAATAAAAATTGATTGTTGATTTAGTGAATTCAAACAATGCATGATCAATGCTTACAAAACACAATTGTTTAATGTGTACTTTAATATAAATGTAGCCGTTTAATCCTATCTTGGTGTTTGTGTATGGCTTTGATAGATTTCTCAATCTAATCAATACGTTATAAAACTACAGATTAATTTACGTTGTATATCCAAGAATTGTTACTAACTTTCTTAATGTTTTTTTATATTTGTGGGAAATTAAGTTTTCATCTTTTTAATAAAGTATTCTTAGAATAATGTCGACTGTGCAAAATTTTTATCTGGAATTTGTACGGGTTCGTAGAATTGCCAGAGATAATTTCCATTTACTTGGTAATTTTTTTTCAAAATGTATATACATTACAGAAATAAAGAAAATCTTTCCTTCACAGACATAGCTAATAAGTTCTACAAAATAAGCACATCTTATGCATGTAAAGTGATACCAGAATGCTTTAGTACGGGCCAAAAGCAAAATAATGTTATTTTAATGATTAATTATAGTGCACCTCCTAAGTTCTTCTGGCTTTATTTCCCACGTTATCAATTAAGAAAGACTGTATGCATTATTTCTTTTTTAAAAGGTCTACAAAACAATTTAATTAGAAGTACAAGTGAACTTTGAATCCTGTTATGCATGTTTCATTGCAAATAAAAATGTGATGCATGCAAAAAATATTCCGTTTCCTTTTGATAACACAAAATATATATTGACACGTCAAACACTTATTGTACTTACATGTATTATTTGTTTTTACTCAAACTTCTGCGACAAAGATAAGATTTTTCTAATTGTCTTTGATCAAACCCTATAGCTCTTTTGGAAATTTAGTAGATATCTTCCAATAACATCCAATAGTATTATTTCTTTAATCTATTTACGTGTAAGTTATTATTACATGTTTAGCAGGTTGTACTTATTCATGTGAAATAGTGTTTTTCGTATTTGTCAAATCTTCTAAAATTACTCTTCTGGGGCACCCGATGTCATTCTCGGTTTTTATGTGACTGTTCACATTGCTAGTATCCAGTTTCTGTGTTGGCTTGTTCTATATATGTTTAGTTTGTTATTTGTTTTTATTTCTTTAGTTATACATGTATCCTTCTTGTTCTTGTATTGGTTTATTGGGTTGCCTTGTACTATATTTGTCGATATTCAAATGAAAAGATATTAAATATATCTTTGAAATTACCTTTGATCTAAAATAGAAATTTGAAAGTCGTCAAAGATGATTTATATTCATTGCTAAATATTAAATGCATGAACAATTCCTAATTCTTTATTGCATTAAATATTACTTATTCCCTTTTTTCAAAGAAAGGATAGTGATTAGTTGACTAAATTTAGAAGTCAGAAGTCATAAACAAATGTTTTAAATTGATATGATCTTAAAATGAAATTAAATAATTAATTCTGATTACTCAAGGTAACTCCTTCAAATGCATCGTATACAGCATAGTATAAATTTACTATATCTAATATTAGTATCTTTGGATTGTTATTCTGATGTTGACAATTACCATTAGTGTCTTAATTCAAACTCCGTAAAAGATGTGACGTGTGATAGTATTTTTCCCCCACTATCTTTGGCCTTGGTCATTTTTGAATGGTTACTATATCGAAATTTATGTTGTTTGTTGCAAATGACGTTGCAATTTTAACTTTCGTCACAATACAAGTAGACGTTTGATAAGAGAAATAAATATAAGCAAACATTCCATTAATTATTGAGAATGGTTATAACATATTTTTTTCGGTATTTTGTGATACATTTTATTATAACCAATAATAATATTTTAGTTTCTACATATGATCGTTGATTACACATGCATGAGTGTTTGATGTAGTAAAAGGCACACCCTTCTATTGTTTTGAAATAATTGACAAAAAAAAAATTTTCTTGCCTTTTTGTGTTTACATTCTTACTAAATTCAGCAAAATAAGCTACCTTAAAATCAAATTTACATATAGTATATATAACTGCACATTGTCTATTTAAACTGCAGATAGTGATATTTAGACTGGCAGTCGAAATTGGTCCCAGCCCTATTTTAATTGTTTTTGATAAATTGTTGGAACTGTTTCTGAAGAAGCACGAAATATTTGCCACTGGACGTTAAACAAACAACAATCAATCAACATAATGTATTTAGACAGTTAATATGAAAGTCAATGACATTTCACAGAGCATAAAAAAGATCGTACTATCAACTATACAAAAAGAAAAAAAATCAAAGAATAGGTTACGACTTAAGCTGGAGCTCAGCTTATTCTAATACTAATTATATAACTTAAGATAAGCACTCCTTTAAGAAACTAGATTTTGATGTAAATTCAGTGATATTATCAACGTTATGTATTTGGACTCTTAATATGAAAGTTAATGTGAAAGTCAATGGCATTTCACAGAGCATAAAAAAGATCGTACTATCAACTATACAAAAAGAAAAAAAAAATCAAAGAATAGGTTACGACTTAAGCTGGAGCTCAGCTTATTCTAATACTAATTATATAACTTAAGATAAGCACTCCTTTAATAAACTAGATTTTGATGTAAATTCATTGATATTATCAACGTTATGTATTTGGACTCTTAATATGAAAGTTAATATGAAAGTCAATGACATTTCACAGACCATAAAAAAGATCGTACTATCAACTATACAAAAAGAAAAAAAAATCAAAGAATAGGTTACGACTTAAGCTGGAGCTCAGCTTATTCTAATACTAATTATATAACTTAAGATAAGCACTCCTTTAAGAAACTAGATTTTGATGTAAATTCAGTGATATTATCAACGTTATGTATTTGGACTCTTAATATGAAAGTTAATATGAAAGTCAATGACATTTCACAGAGCATAAAAAGATCGTACTATCAACTATACAAAAAGAAAAAAAAATCAAAGAATAGGTTACGACTTAAGCTGGAGCTCAGCTTATTCTAATTCTAATTATATAACTTAAGATAAGCACTCCTTTAAGAAACTAGATTTTGATGTAAATTCAGTGATATTATCAACGTTATGTATTTGGACTCTTAATATGAAAGTTAATATGAATGTCAATGACATTTCACAGAACCTAAAAAAAATAAACCTAATTATTAACTACGCAGATCGAAAAAATAAAATTGTCAAAGAATACGTAATGACCATTTCCAGTTTTTCTCTTTTCTATAATCTGTACTCTTTAAGATTTCTTTAGCACAAGAATCCAATACTGAGCCAGACTAAGAAAACCAAATTGAAGGATGGTTTTACTTCAATCCCAATAATAAATACATCATGCATCATTTTTTTCATTGTGTAATATAGTGTAAATTGTAGGAAAATGCAGAGGTAACCAACCAATAAATATTACAATAATAGTCTGAGTAATCTCCTGCAATTTGACAACTATATAGAAGATGATAGTAATGATGAATGGTTGTTTACCGTTAAGTGCAGATCAGGACGAATACATGTTGTAATGATATGAATATGAACCCTACTCGAAAGACACGCTGAACCGGATTTTTAAAGTGCTAGCTCACGAGAAAACAGTCCGCAGAAACACACATCACCACACCCACCCACATTATACTGATACTCATAAGCGGAGAAGCTATTATTTTTAATGTCTTTGATTTTTGGATCGGACCCGCGACAACAGGCACGCTACCACGAGATCACCGAGGTGTTTTAAAATCCTGTGAGCAATATGCACAATGCTATTTTCCGATTATCCCGATTTATCAAAAAAAAAAAAACAAAAACAAAAAAAAACAAAAAAAAACAAAAAAAAAAAAAACAAAAAAAAAAACAAAAAAAAAACAAAAAAACAAAAAAAACAAACAAAAAAACAAAAAAAAAAAACAAAAAACAGGACATATATACCTAAGGTGCAATCAAAATAAAATCAGTTATATACATATATTTACTAATGTTCAAAGAGTTGATTCAGAAAATAAAATTCAAGAAGAATAAGCATTGTGAAAACAAGTTAATTGATAAAGATATCGTTACCTGGTTATTTCTGTATTGGCCTTGTTGTTGGTCCTTGGTCGGCTTTATTGACCTTCGGCTTCGCTTCATACCAATACAGCAAGCCTCGGACCAATAGCAAGGCCAATATAGAAACAACCATGTAATAATATTATAATCTTCTGTGACCCTAATCGTTACTTAATCTTTGCATTTTGAATGAACCTGTATTAAGAGACCCAATAAAAGGAAGGTTGAACTTTACCTTTGAATACTTGTGACTTTGTCTTGGAACAAAAATCCACATACCATACGAATTTCCAGAAAATAGAAAATTGCCCCACACGCGTTTTGCTAATATATTTTTGGATTAAAGTACAATGTACAATCTATAACTATGCAATCATTACATTAACGTGTCGTTTTTTCATAACAAAAGCAATATAATTGTAAGGAAACAATTTAATTTTAGATAGACACTTTAAACCTCAGGGGTTTTACATGGAAAATATATTTTGTCTCAAACATAAGTAACGAATTGGTGACCTAGAGCAGTATTTTAGCATCAGATTAAAAGTACACTAAATAAAAAGTATAAAAAAACTCCGCTGAAACACAAATAGTACTGAAGATCTTCACTAATGCAGGTATTGATAAGTACCAGCAAAAGAATAGGTAATATAGTTTTATTATAGGACATGAAAGGGGAGGAGGGAGAGACTTTGTCATCATGCATATATCAATGCAACCACAGTTTTTCATTTAAGAACTGTTCGATCTGTATTTTGAAGATGGTAACATAGATAGCTTTTTGATATTCTCATCAAAACCAATTCTCAACACAATTGCTGAAGAAAATTATGAAAGGCATCCAGAATTCAAAATCTCATATACAGTAATGTATAATGACGACAATAGTGTTAAACATTAAAAATAACAATCCAAAGATACTAATATTAGATATAGTAAATTTATACCATGCTGTATACGACGCATTTCAAGGAGTTACCTCTCATCAGCAGCATTAAAACCGAAACATTTGGAAGACCAAAAAAAAGCATTCTAGAATAGAAGATGAAGAACATAAGGACATAGATCGTCGTAATAAAGTGCACTGGAATCGTTAAATATGTATTATAAACATTGAAACACTTTCACTGAGTGTGAATTAAAAGTCAGTGAAACGATACGATATATTCCCAGATAGGACTTTTCACATATCTATATATGAAACAATGACATGTATGTTAAAGGGCCACTTTCCCCTGTATTTTTATCAATCATAATAGCGAGCAGAGCCAGCGCTATGGGAGCATATGGGTCATTTAGAAAAGTCTGTTTAATCGGGGCAGCCATTATGCAATCCGAAGTAAATTTATTTGTTAAAGCGAATATGGCCATATTGTGCTACATACTAAGGCTATAAAAAAGTTTCGTTCGCCGGAAACAGAAGTAAGTAAAGTAAGGAAATAACTTGCTTCAAATTATATTTTTAGCGTCAAAATCGTAATACCGGAAATCAGTTTCTGGTAAGGGCTATTGCTGTGCTCGCATCATTGGCCACGCCAACAGCATATTAGTTGATTTTTTAACCTTGAATATATACCTACTTCTTATCTTAAACGATGATATGGAGTGTATTGTTATGTTAAGAAACAGAAATATATGCTTAATCATTAATAAATTCAAATTTTTACCAGAAAATTTCGTGTATAAAGGCGATTTGGGTCAATTTATACCACTTTTTGGAATATCGCACTTGCACTTAAAAACTAAAAAACATATGAACAACATGGATTCCACCAAAAAAGAAAAAAAATTGAAAGGCTTGAGACTACTTTTTGAAAACATCCCTAGAAGTGAACTTACTACTTCTTTATACAAAGATAAATCCTTATTATATAATCCTTGTGAAAAACAGAATACAAAATGACCCTTTGCAGTCATCTCATTAAGGCACTTAATATTTCGCAAAAATAACAACAGACTAACTACGTCGTTCTAGAGAAAACATAAAATATTCTATCAGAATTTCCTTCAGTATCACTTAACTTTATAAAAGATTTGTCACTGACAAGTAACAAATAATCGAAATCTGACAAAGAACTCTTTACTGGACAATACTATTTTTGAACAAGCAGAGTATCGGCAGAGGGAGTGTCTGTAATTTGTCTGACTATATGTACTTCATGAAAACTGAAAACCTATAAATGAAGCGTTTTTGTTGAAATTCAATCCACGGCTTTAGCAATCACGACATACGATTTAGAATAGTACCCGTTTATCTGATATAAATTAAATTCGAGGGGTTGAACGGGAGGACCATTCTCCCTCCCTCGTGTTCCATTCTCCCGTATTTTCTGCTCATTTGATTTTTTTCCCGTGGCATCTCCTCCTTAGCTAAATGTTACATAGATACATTTTTTACAACTATAATGTAACGTACTGATAAAACCGTCTCGTGGGAAATTTGAATGGGGACTGAATGGGCGAGAACCAACGTATGAAGATGTCTTAAGAACACTTTCCTCAAAGAACATCCAGGGTTGAAATGTATCCCATCAGGTGACATTGTTACAAATAATATCGGAATATTAATAAGGAAACGAAAGGTATCCGAATCATATTTTTATTTATGAATGTTAGAATATTAAGGCGTCATTTCATGCTTGTATCATACAGAATGTATATCCGAGTAACCTTTGGCAGATGTGATCCGTGAGCCTACAATTATTTTCTGTGAGCATGAACGCCTTGATCAAAAACTGCCAAAGGAGCTACATCATTTAAGCTACTTAATTGTTGGTATTCCGATTATAATAAAAGCATGATATTATACAAGTAACATTTACAAACTGAATTATCTAGAGCCGGATAAAATGTATTAAACCCCCTAGATATAATAATTTAGCCTATGTGACGGTTTGTTGATCCGGCGAGATCAAAATTGTCACAAGGAGCTACATTAATGTAGCTAACAAAAGCTATAACCAACATAATGTAAATAGTCAGTAACGCCTCCATTAATTTTTGGTTTGAAGGTCACTGTACATGTGGAAATGTTTGTAAATTAACCTGTGTATAAAATGTACATGTTTCTGGTCCCTTGGCTAATATTCACATGGTTGACTGTACATAAAATAGGAGGATAACAGAACTTTACATGCAATGCCTTTATTCTCTAACTGACTTCAGTTCTTCGTATGTCTTGACATCTTTCAGAAAGTTGACATAAATATTTCCGTTGGTTTTTGCGAATCGTTATCTATACATACATATATAAATATACTCGTATATGACAGCTGGAAGTTTGTCAGGCAAAACAACTGTCCTTTCGTTGATCATCAGTTAACAATCCCCAACAGACCTTCAATTGCGTCTGTGCAACAACTGGAATCAGATTTTAAATTCTACTGTTTACAGTGTCATGTTAATAACCTTTATCATTTAGTATGAGAAAGAATGGTACCGGACCGGTTGCTATTGTTATGTCTTATTTCTTTATTGGTTACACTGCGACCAAACCACTAAAAAAACCCTAGATTGTCTTATTTCCACTGTCCAGGTTGTATTTTCTTTGATTTGCCAAATAGCAATTCATTTAATTCGATAACATTAACAGATGTAGATAAAGACACTTCCTCCGTAATTTTAAAGGTATTTCAAGAAGCTTCCTTGTAGAAAACAAGAAACAAAAATAATTAAAAGAAAATGTATGATGATGTCCTATATCGACAATTACATTCTTTGATAAGAGTAAATTAAAGTATCCTTTAAGGCAGGCGTACATATATCAATATTGTTCTAAACCTTCCAATAATTTACAAAATCTGTACAAAATACATATAAACTAACCACAGTATTTAGGAAATAACTTTTAAAAGTCTGTGTGATACCAAATTAGCTCTACAGGTATACAAGATCCGAGAATTCGATAAACCTCTGGTCAGTACTAAATTACAAAAACAAAAGGTAACACAGCGAGTCAAAACCTGGCTCAAGAACAAAGAATGAAACCATTAAGCATTTAAGGAAATACCAACATATATTATTTACATTTATTTTACGTATAAACAAGTTTTGCAAGTAAAATAAATTCACACATTATTTCTCATTTTTATTCATTGTTGAAAAAATTGGATCTAAATATTTTGTTCCATTTAATAAATGTCTTTCTAAGAAATTTTAGGCAAATGTTATCTTGAAAATACAATTTTTGACGTACTTTCCCTTGAGCTGATATTGAAAATATTTTTGTCGCGTGATGTTGTAATTCAATAGAAGACATTTTTTTTTATCAAAGAAGTAAATTATTTAATTTAGACTCAGAGATTAGTGACATTTGTGCCATATCTGTTTAGCCTTTAGGCATACAATCTAATAAGCAGTTTAAACAGGCCCATCATTACATTCGACATCGTAGCAATTATCAGTAGCAATCTCTTAATTTTTCGCAAAGATTAGCCTTAAATTTTTAACATTTTCAGTAGTATAAAATTCTTACAATGTGGAAAATCAAAATCATAGAATCTTCAGCTATCTTATTTCAACTTAACTGCAAAAACCGTCATGCTCTATACATAATATTAGTGCACTTTTCGTGTATGTGAATTCGTATTGTTGTGTAGGGGTTGTCCACAATGCACAAATAAAGATCCAGTGTTGAGAATTCCTAAGACATGAATGTTGTCTTCATTAAAAAATAGGGTAATTTTTTTTATCTCTCACTTTTAAGAAGCTTTTGCTAAATTGTTTTCAGTACTAACTACTGGGATACTTTAGTTGTTAGTTCATAAATTTCTATTAACTACTGGCTATTCTGCAATACCTGTTCTGTATTAAATAGTATTTATCAAAAACTCTGTTTTTAATAGTTGTATTGTCAAAGAGTTTCTTAATTTTCACCCAAAGAACAATAGCAAAGATTTTTACATATTCACCAAAGACGTTCTTTCGAATATAAATATTACATAATGCGCCTGTCCCAAGTCAGAAAAGTATGGTCATGAATGTCTTCGTCTCGGTTACCTTTTTAGTTTATTTATTGATATTCTGACATTTAATTCTCTAGATGTTTGTTTGGTTTTATACATGTACCTGTGATTTTGTGTTTTTTATAACTTAATTCACTCTATGTCAGTTTTTCCTCACATCTTTTAACAGATAATAGACAACACCCATGCGGTTACCACAGTCAATATTATCCATATAATCATGAAAATTAGGGAATTGACACCTTCAACTTGCATGTAGTAAAAGTTTAATCTGTTCAATATTCGGTAATTTTTTTCTGCTTTGAAATCAACATTCCACCAACAATTATTGTGTAGACATCAGGATACATTTTTAGTCTGTCTCGTTGTTCAATTAATGTCTCCAAAGATCAGTGTACCATTAATACCAAAATTTATTGAGTATAAAACGGCTGTTTTCCATAATGGTTCTTAATCAAATCAGACAAGCATTTCGTAAATGAAGTATTTTCAAAATCACCCTTAAACAGTTAAAACTAAAAAAGCTATTATCAAAGTACAAAGTATTACAGAAAGGTCATACTTTTTCATTTACATAGTTTTTATACCTCTTGCTACAGTTTTTTAATTATAAAATTTAACTAACTTCTTGTCAAATGAAAAAAGTAAAAAATAAAAAAATAAAAATAAATGAAAAAAATAATAATAGAAAAAAAAAGATAATTTCATTATATAAAATTTAAGTCATAATTAAGTTTTCTGGTAAGTAACGTTTTTAGCATCGCATTAAGTTAAAAGGGTTAATATTTTTGGATCCTCATCTTTCCTTATTGTATCTTGTCTAAAGTATAAGAAGAAACTATATGTAATAAATGTAATCAAAAGCAGATAGTTTTCCTGAGTATGCATATTCCTGTCATCCCGATGCCATTTATCTTTATTAACGCATTTGGATGACAATTTTATTCTAAAAGTAACAAGTCAGTCGGTTGTCCAGGGCCAAATAAAAGATTTATTTCAATTTCATTTCTCAAAAGCATGCATCATTTAAAGTTTGAGTCATTTTTAATGTGTCTGTGTTACGATATATGGCACTTTGAATTTAATATGGCCAACGAATTACTTAATAACGTTTCTCCCACATGTATCCATACACATTATGATATATTGTTAATTAATGTCTTCAAAAGAACACAAAGAGAAAATTAAAGTCCAGATACAAGAGGAATGCGTGAGATAACGCACTTAACAACGGAGAAGAAAGACTACAAATAATAAAATCACCATAAATTGACGAAAAATATGACAATACAATTAACAAATGTTTTTTTGTAAACAATTTGGCTTTTTCTGATCATTTTGTTACTGTTTTATGTTATAAAAATTCTTCTCGCTTGAAATGGGTCTTATGTTTTTGTGCAAGATTATTAAGCCTAGTGGTCTTACATTGTACGTTCGTTTTTAAACTGTTCATTTAACCCAGAATTATCCACATTTACATAAGTTTTTATAAAAACACATTTTATTTTTATTTTCAACGTTTGGCTTCGATTAAATGGTTCAATAAAGAAAAGAAATGTTATTTTTGTGTAACATTACTTTAAATCTGTCGCAAATTTCATTGATGTAAAAAATCGTTAAACTTCGAAGTTTCCTCCTAAATTTTCGACACAAATATTGTCATGACTGTTCTAATTGTAGATTTGTACATAATCCACAATTCTGAAGAGAAACTAATATTGTATTTATTTAGGATTTGATTGATTAGTATTCTTCTCGATGAAATGCTGTGTATGCGATAACAGTGATGATATATAACTTTGATACAAGTTGTCAGTTTGTTCTTGTAATATGAAAGGCGTTATTAAATCCAATATGGCAGTCCGCTGACTTTTTCCCATTACATGTTCAAGATTTCAGCCAGAAAATGATTACGTCGTATTATGGTCATATTATAACTTACGTTTGTATTATAAAACACGTGCTTAAAGGTCATGAATGGATCAGTTTTGTACACTGGATCAGATGGGAATAAACAATAAAACTGACAACATGAGAAGTCCACAAAGTACCAATCAATTAACACCAAACGAAAAATAACATAAGACAGCGCACAACGCCAACACCGAAACAATAGACAGTCAGGGTAGTCAAGACATCGAACAGTGGTGAGGTTGAACTGGTTTTATGGGTGCCCAAACATCCCTCTTATCTACCCTGACCCTCTTGTGTATAAAATACGTGTCCATAAGGTCCAATAATGTCCCTTGTTTTCTGTTGGTCACCTTTTTAAGCACATACACTTGTCTTTCGTCCCAATATAAAGATCTTTCTTTTTCCCAGATGTAGAAATTGTCCAATTACGTTCAATGGGTCATATTATCTTTTGTTTTACGGACGTCGGATTAATGCGTATGAGAAAATATCCCATTTAAAGTTAAACATGAAAGAAGCACCCACGAGTAAACAGCTACAATAAAGTATCTCCTGTGATTTTTTTTTTATCTCGGCGGAGCTACAATGAGATCCTATTGATCTCAATGAAGCAGCCGGATGCGATTCAAACCCGGGTGTTTAACACTTTTTATCCGGCTGAAATTGGCTTAGGATAGAATAACTATGATTATTTCTACTCGCTCAATTTTATGCTGTTCATTTTTTTTTCTTTTGGGGGAGGGGGTTTAATCAAATATTTGAACTTTAAAATATATTTGATTTTGTTCTTCCTCGTTCGCAGTCTTCAATTTGCCTCAGGAGTTTGATACCCTATGGCCTATATCTACTCATTATATTTTATACATGAAGGAGTAGAGTGCCTATATCAAGATTACTATTCTAAGATCACGATGCATATTTAAGTATAATATATAACACGGAATATATTATATATATTAGAAGCAGTATGTAAAACTAGCATTAGGCTTAAATCCTAGGCGATAAGCTACATTACTGCATGAAATAAAAAACTTATTTCCTGAAATCTGAGGAAGATATTTTCTCTTACTGTATGATTTCAGGCAATAAATGACATTTAGAATTTTAATTTTATCGTCCAAGTACAACTGATGAAATTTTGAAAAATACATTCCAAAAATTTACAATCAATGGACTTTGATTTTAATATATTTCTATTGTGTTCAATCCTAAGTAAAACTACCATTTCTAACTATTGGTTTATGTTATATAAAAAGAATAATTTGTTAAAAGGGTAATTTTACTTTCGCAAACGTTTATATGGTAGTTACATAATTAAAACAAATGTATTGGACTCTTTACAACCGCAATTTTTACATTTAAGTTTGAAATTATTTCTTTAATTTTTGCCATTAACTCAAATTATTGACTTGACAAGGCTAGAACATTTTTAAACGAAAAAAAAAGACTTTCTGACACACGATTTTGATCTGAAAGTCAATATATCGACTTTTTTAAGAAGTCAAAATTTTGACTTTGTAAAATTTAATATTTATATTAAAGTTGATATGTCAGCTTTTAATAAGTCTAAACTTAAAATTTTGACGGTCGACATTTTTCAAAATGTTTTAAATAACAAGTGCTATAGTATAAGACAACAGCAAACTACCACAACTCTTCCACAATATTTTTACTGCTACATGTATGTATTTTTAAGGTGTATTTCACCGAGTTAAAAAAAATATTTTATGATTTTTTTTATATTTGATATTTTAATTTCAGTTCTTATCATATAATTATGTCCAAAAATTTATACAACATATTGAATAAATGCATATTTGTATTTTTTCAATTTACACTTTAGGCATCAAGTTTAACGCATGGATACAATTTTCAGGATTTAAGCTTTAATACTAAGATTTAATGTTAATGTTTAACCAGATTAAGTTATTAGACATAAAACCTTGCCATTAACATATTACCTAGGTCTGATTTTACTTATTGCCTTTAACATGACGTTTGTGTAATAAGGTATATGTTGACCTTTATAAGTGTCTGGTTAGCTGACCATAGAAAATTATTGAAATTCTTAACGCAGAAATTACATTAATAAATTGTATCTAAGACACCACAACACGGACATTTTACTGAATTGAAAATAAAGGCACGTAATCAAATCTTGGGCAATTTACCATGACATTCATATCACGTCAGCCTTTCAAGACATTGAAACGAACTAGACTGTCCTATAATTTCATTTGATTCCGATTATACCAGTTAACATAACGACTCTTCAGTAGAACACAAATAATGATATGATGATGTATTTTTCGAAATGCTAATACAAAAAAAAAGTAGAATGAAAAAAATATTACAATATTAACTTTTTCTACTTAATTCTGGTTTTTGACATAATATAAAAATGCACGAAAACGAGGTAAGGATTAGAGAGTTTTTAAAAAGGAATTGCATGCAACACATGGAATGACTAACATGTTTTCGTCTGTAGGATGCTACTTGTAAGCTCTTAAGCCTGATATCAAGTGATTTTACAAGAATTTTCGTCAGACAAATATGATGACACTAACATGTGAATTTTTGATAACAATCCCTGATTGAAAGGCAATCTGTTTGTTTTCGAGTTACCAATTTGCGCAGGGATATTGCAAGTCCGTAGATGTTACCGGACAAATTGGATATGAAATCAGGCACTAGAAGTTGCTTAATTACTGTACTGAAACGTGTAGAATATACATATTTTGAGAGGATTCTGCTACACTAAATGATATTAAATATAGGGCAAGTATTTATAAAGAATAATACATGGCAAAATCCGTATCCCATGCCGTATCACCCCGGGATTTCAATATCAACCCGAGGTCCTCTTGCCCGAGGGATGATATTGATCGAGGGGTGATACAGCATGTGATATGGATTTGGACATGTTTTATACGCTTTATCATACAGTTTAACAGTGGCGAAGAATTTTTGGTCTAAAAGGAATACGTTGTTGTAATTAATGTCTGTTTAACTATGAATAAATAAATGCTTGTTGGTTGTGAATTAAAATTAAGCACAGTAAGCCTGTGTTTTCCAACGCCAGTAACAAAGACAACGATATTTCGTCTGCTGTAGTAAATGAACTTACCTGCCCGAGAGGTTCCGTATGAAAAAAATCAAAGAAGTCCGAATTGGAGTTATTTGAGCAATGCGATAAACGGGTGTGGTACAGGTTTAGAGATGCGATAAAGGGTATGTGATAAAGGTTGACCTAAAATTTATGAAATACGGATGGAGCATCTGGTGCTTTATCATATGTGCGAAATGGCTGTATTTGGTACAAAATATATGATAAATAGCTATAATGTCGATCTTTGACAATTTATTTTTATCTCGGCTACATTTGTATAAAGAGGCCTCATTACTAGCAATGGAGAAGTTGATGTGATTCTCTAACGGGAGTTTTGCACACTTTATCCGGGTAGAATTGCTGTAAATTTTTATAAATGGTATTTATATATACTTTTATAATCTCAATTTCTACAAATATATCTTAACGACATAATGATAGATTAGCAACACGTTTACCTGTCGTATGAAGTTCAAGTTTAAACCAAATTCTCTACGTTAAGCCCTAGGGTGTGAATCTGTCCAGTTGCGTGTAATGGGAACTCTTTGTAGCTAAACCAAGTTGTCACACCATATTGCTGTAGCAAGTAAATAAAATAGTACCAAAGTTGCACATTTATTATTTGTGCTGGAATTTTAAAAAATTAAGTATTACATTGTATTTCTAAATTGTAATTAAAACATTCAATACTTAACACACAGTTATTTACTGGGTCCGAGGTCAACAGCTGTTTTGTTCAACCCGAGGACTGACCTGTTTCCCGATGACGTAGGCTGAGGCCATAAGTTCATTCAGAGGTTCAAACAAAATAGCTTTTGTCCGAGGAACAAGTTAATAACTGTTTTGTTATATCGTAGCCGACTTTTTTACAATTCTTATGCGATAGTAATCTGCACGTGGAGCTGCTACACATGTATGTATAGCAACCAATCAAAATAAGGCACGCGGTCAACAGATCGGACCCGGTCCAACAGTTTAGGAATTTGAAAGATCTGAGCTTTGTTTTAAATAGGTAAAAATGTTGATTAAAATTTCTATTAAAATTATATTGGAACAAATCAGAAGGTATAACAATACATTTTTGTTAGATATTTAATTTTTAGTATCATATTTAAACTCATGTGCCTACGCCGATTTGTGACTTCCACCGGATTGACTTTGTTGAACTTCACGACGGGTGCCGTATACGGAGCAGGAACTGCTTACCTTCCGGAGCACCTGGGTTCACTCATGGTTTTTATAGGAGTTCGTGTTGGTCATTGTGTTTTAGTTTTCTGTGTTTATTTGTTGTGATTGTGGTTGTTCATTTGTCTTTCCGGATTTGTCTGTCCAACGGATTACGTTTTTTGGATTGCTCCCTAGGTATATTTGTCCTTTTTTTTTTTTTTTTTTAAAAAAAACTCAATGATGGATAACAGGAAAGGTCAACCAATCATATACTGAGGAATTCAATCAAGAGTTTGCACGAGAAAAACATGAAGCACAAGATGCAAGTAACGGGGTTATGTTAAAATTGGGAATACCGAAGAGATTATAACTCTTTACACGATTTAATAATAATGATAAACATAAGACAATAATTGGTATGAACGAAGTTACACTTATTAAACACTAAACTGTCAACAACTATTCTTTAATCCTCAACCTCGCCTATGCTGTCGCGCTGACCACACAACTTCTCAGCTTCCGATCAAACCAAATACCTTCCCTTATATCACCACACAATACCGTTTTAACCACTTGTTTCCCATTTAGCATTTGGACACTCTGGTGTACACGATATAACCAAATACAGTACATGTATAACAACTTGCATTTTGAATGGTCGATAGAAATGGTAACATCTTCTCAAAAACCCTTATAAAAAGTTGATATATACAAGAGAAAACAAATTGAAATCGCTATACATATGAAGGAACAATGCATGGCCTTATCATCACAGGTAGTGTCGTACCCCTTAGAAAACGCGTGATTGCCACAATTAAGTCTAGGCCCAACACAATAACCTGGACCCGAGCATTTGATATTTCCTTTGGAAAAGTACAGGTTTCCAGAAAACTATCAATTGAATATGGTCTTCATTGGTTGTTGAAGATAATTTTGCTTTACTTTGATGTAGAATATATATGATAAGCAAGATATGATAGGGGTTTTCGTATTTCATTACATATCAACACTAGAGTTAAAACTATCTGGATGATTTGGACGTATCTGGTCGAAAAAAAACATCATGGAATTTTCTAGGTGTGTAATTGTATGCGGTGATTTTCCGATTTTTGGACTGATTTAGGATAAAACGTAATTATGTCGTAATATTCGTTCATCAAACTAGGCATTACATAACGACGTCAGTTAACTTAGTACTCTCGAAGGAATAAATCTGTCATATTTAATTTATACCCAGACCATCTTAAAGTTCTTTGACAAAAATACACATGTATCTTTAAAAAGGATTTGTATGTTCTGTTACGGTAGATAAAGTCACCGTCGTGAAATATCCCTATTTAAGTTACAATTTACATTGAAAATTGCTCTTTAACTTTATCAGGATGATAATTTGTTTTATGAAGGCAAAAAGTATAACAAGTAATTAGAGACTATTACGGTTAATCTCGAACAATTAGGCTTATAAAAATTTAAGTTCGAGTGTTCTGTAGAACACATTGTGTGGCATGTTGTCATCAATCATTAGTCAATGAGGAATTGGCAATTACAGTATATGCAAAAAAGATGTATACCTGGAATTAATACACAACTTTTATCTAGACCTGGCAGTACTAGTAACTCAATTTTGATCTAAAACGGCCATTCTGGTCTTGTTGAGTCTTATTTAGTCTTGTTTTTCTGCATTTCCGTAGTTTTCAACAAAGTAAAGATAACAAGATCAAATCAAGATATTTTGCCTTGCTGTCAATCAAGTTCAGTCAAGACCAGTTTAGATAATTTCAGGACAGGTATTGTTACAAACTGAATAATACATTTTTAACTTTTATGAACAGGTCTTAACCAGCCTGATTGACTGCAAGGCATTATATCATGTTATCTTGATTTTGTTTGAAATCTTAGAAATACTAAAAATCAAGACAGTCAAGATTAAACAAGACTGAAATGGCCGTTTAAGATCAAACTGCCCATTCAGTAAAAATTACAAATCAAAGTCTATGTTCATTAAAAACATAGAGTATCATTCCGATAAAAAATTAAATAAGAGGTGCAAAAAAGGCATTAGTTACTTAAGATTGCCTGAATGTTTCTTTCAAATGTATTTACGGGTTAAGTGGAGATGCAGTTTGACGACGGTAAAAATTACTTTGGCTAACACAAAGTATAGACGCTAGTATTTTAACGGTCTGTATTTGAAGTTTTAATCTCTCTGTACATTACTGAATTAAATCTACATGTCAATGAATTATTATGCAAAAAATCAAATACGCACCGGTTACTTTGAGAAAACTTTTATAGAATTATACATTCATTCCGACGATGCTGTTGTAGAATTTTATATTGATGACAGCTGAGAATACAAAGAAAATGGTGATTGTTTAACTAAAGAATTTAATTAGAAAAAACACGCTGATTTAGCAATAGAGAAAATGTTTAAGCTTCCTGTTGACAGAAATTCGTAACGAATTAAATAACTGTTATTAACAAGTAACCCAATTGTACTCTAGGGGCTATTGATATTTGTTGATTTCGTTTTGTTATGGAATATAAAGAGAAGTCCCTGAAGGTAGATAAATCGGGTGTAATTATGTGTAGTCTTTATTGAAAAAAATGAACGATGTTTTCTTTTGTTGACTGACAAAAATTTTTCCGTAACAGTGGAAAAGAAAACTAACTCTACTAGATTCCTAATTTATTAAATAATGATTTAAATTCTGCAAGTACAAAAAGCATGTCACTCGCGTTCGCAGTTATAATATACTAGATTCTAGAGGTTCAGCTTTTACTCTTCCGTTCATATTTTCTCACATTTGAGATAGTGACTTTACGCCGTTTCTATGGTGTGGTATAAATAGTATCTTTTATCCTTATGAGGATGAGACAAGGCTTTCTCACATTTCCATGTGTTTGGGACAGTTATATTCCATGTGAGATACCGGTGTGAGATTCATGCATCTCACATCACATGACCTACCTTGAAGTAACAATGCAAAAAAAAAAAAAAACGTCACATCGTAACGCTAGAACGTCAGAAAACACACAACTTCGCACATATGGTACGACAACGTCGAAATTAACATCGCTTCAATTTGAAAACCCCTGAAGCGCAACCTAAAAGATATCTTTTTAAAGTTTTGTACCTGTGGTACAAAACCACAACGCATACGATCTTTTCAAATATGTAATTTATTTTGCACTAGGTTGTCTAGTTTAATAGAGTGCATTTTCGTGCCATGGCGGCCATCTCTATTTCTTTAAATATTCGGCCGAGAAATGTGAGAAAAATAATCAGTCATGGTAAAAAATGTGAGACTGGACAATTCCACCCTCGGATGCACATTTTCTATCATCAGAAATGACTGGAAAATGTGAAATTGTCCCGTCTCACACCTTAGACCATGATTGATTATTATATTCTCATATTTCTATGTGTTTGGGACAGTTATATTAAGTGTGAGACACCAGTGTGAGATTCATGCATCTCATATCATATGACCTACCTTGACGTAACAATGCAAAACAAACGTCACTTCACAATGCCTGAACGTTTGAAAAAAACACAACTTGTTGAAATTGGACAATTCAACCCTCGGGTTCACTCTTTTCTATCATCAGAAACTCGGCAAGCCTCGTTTCTGACTTGAAAATGTAAACCCTTAGTTTTGCTTCTCCCAGCAGTTGAATTTGGTTCCTTTGGCTTATTAAACAAAGGTCATGTTTATTATGCGTCAAAAAATCGGCTATATCCTCAAACGTTAACGGGTACAGTTCAGATCGTTTTTTTGGTGGGGTCCATGTTGTTCATTTGTTTTTAGTTTTCAAGTGTAGTGTTTGTATAGTTTTGGTCTTGTCTTCGTTGTTCTTCGGAGTTTGTCAGTTATTTTTCTCCTCCTTCGAATATCCCTTTGGTATTTTTTGACTTAACTTCTAACTTCTTAACGATTCTAGGCGAAGACTGTACTAGAACCATTGTAGGGTAGAACTAACCCTGTCATAAATGGTTCTAGGGTAGAACTGTTATAAATGGTTCTAGGGTAGTACCATCCAGAATGGGTCTAGAGTAGAACTGTCATAAATGTTTTTAGGATAAAGCCGTCCAGAATGATTCTCATGTAGAACTGTCATTAACATAGTTATGGGTCAGAATTACCTATAGGATTTATAATTATTTTTAGAACAACTATTCATCAGGCCGATGGTATATATGTCGAAAAGTGAATTTTTAAGACTTTAAAATATACAACTAATAATTGTTTTGATAATTCGATGTATTAAATTTATAAAATACCTTAAATTCCTGATAATGTAGGTGATATTTTTAATTTCAGACTCTACGAGTTATTCCTGAATCTCAAAAAGATAGTTTTTTTTTTATAAATATCATAATAAATTAAATATTTTAATTCTTCATATGGTTTTGGTTTTACAGTCTTTGGTAATTTTGGTCATATTTGAATTTGCTCTTCAACTTTTGGGATTGTTGTTTTTGTTTTTTTAGGCCTTGAGCACAACTGACAAATCGTAAATCGACGAAATATGCATCAAAATTAGTATCAACGAATTGTATTCAGATTTTGATGTTTTAAATTAGTCAAAAACGTAATTTTCACTTCATTTTGAGTGAAATGTTACTTTTTGTACTCTGTAAACTATAACAGAATGTTAAAAGTTGATTTAAAAATTATCGAAACAAGTTAATTATTTTATTGCTTATAATTTTGTTGTTCAAAATTCATAAACTGCCAAAATTTCTGTTTTGCACAGACCCAATTTCTAGTTGTTCCGTAAGTTGTTTGGGGAAGTTTAAATGGTGATTTAAAAAAAATTTTGTAATCGGTGCAATGATAAAAATCTTGATAATTTGATGATAAATTTATAAGCTACCGTAAATTCCTGTCTAGACCGGTAAGATTTTTAATTGGAACTTTATTAGTTGAGGTAACAAAAAAAAAAAAAAGAAAAGAAAATGTTTTTAATATATCACAACTAAATAATCGCAGATGCTATGAATGGTTCTAGTGTACAACCATCAAGAATGGTTCTAGGGTAGAACCTTGCACAATGGTTCTAAGGTAAAACCGTCAAGAATGGTTCTAGGGAAGAACTGTCATAAATGGGTCTAGGCTAGAACCGTCCAGAATGATTCCAGAGTAGAACTGTCATTAATGGCCTTAGGGTAGAACTGTCATACATTTTTCCAGGTAAGAACTGTCTAGAACCGTTCTAGGTAAGTACACACCCTGTTATAAACGGTTCTAAAAGTGTTTCTTCGTTGAATCAAATTGTTTTTCAGATATTGGTAACATTTACAATAGACATCATACAACAGTCACGCTCAATTCTAGGATGTAAGAATTTCATTTTTGACGGACTTTGTACTGTTCGAGTTTTATTTTACCGATATTCGCATTGAAAAGAAAAAAAAAATCAGTTAATAATTTTTTTTGAGGATGTTTTATCTTATTACGGAACCTAACAATAAATTGTCTAGAAGAATATTTTATTACGACCTGCAAGTTACGTGGCGACAATTTATAATTTGAGTTGTCAACCAGCTTAAGTACATAAGCTACTAGATTTAATTGTTTTTGGTTTTAAAACATCCACTAGTAACTGCTCGTGTCATCCTACGTGTTATCGGAATTTTGCTGTTGGCCAGCTGATTATGTTTTTGTTAAATTTATAGTATAAAAGTATTTTTGTTTCCCCACAAAGTTGATTCTTTGCATTTCTTATTCCCATCTGCACAAATTGATTCACTTCGAGAGCATTTTTATTTATTTTGCACAGGATGTAATCAGATGAAATAGAATTAAATGGAGTTGGACATCTTTGATACAAGGTAAAATATATGATTTATTATAAAAATGTCCTACTTTCACCATTTTCACTATCTTTCATCCGATTCTTACTTTCATTCATTTTAATTTGTCTAGCTAATATTATTTTGATTAGTAACACTACATAAAGGATATCAAATTGTTAGCACACTTTCTTGATCTAGAGTTTTGAAAAACTTTAACACCGCCCAAATAAACCCGTTATTGGTATTGCGTAGATATTTTCTTTTAAATCACAATTACGTTATAATTACACGAGAACCGTACCCAGAATTGTGGAACTTAGGATTGATTTTCTATCTGCGAGGGGTTTGGGGCCGCTAAAGGCCCATATCCGTGTTTGATACAGACCTCTGGAATGTGGGTAATTAAGAGTTGGGATGAAAGTCATTTAATATAAAATTTATACAATGCATCGTTTCGTAAAATTAAACAAAGTAACTCTCTTTGACGACAAATTGCGTTAATTTCTTGTTCGAGTTGAGCCATGGAACTTCATGCTACACTCCATATACACAGGTACGGAATTTGTCTAACATTTATCCTGGTATAACCGGTTAACCTATAACCTTTAACCGGTTTTCCAATATTTTGATCTCGAGCACTGCTGATGAGTTGTCAGTCAACGAAATGGCCATACAGTGTTTATTTTTAATTTGGTATTTTGTGATACGTTTTATTATCAACATCTTTCAAATTTCAAATGAATTGTATTCCGAAAAATAACTGTTTCATTCCTGTGACTACTTATATAATTATCTCAGTTTTTCATCGTCATTATGGGGAAGGAAAATTAAATGTCTCACCTCCATCTTACGAGGAAGTAAAGTAGCAGTTGCATTTATTATTTGTAGTCATGAGGAAAATCGTTATGTATGTGTAAGTATCAGAATCAGTATCAGTGCATTCGTCCTGTTATTGTTGGTGAATTCTTATGTAAAGTGATTCAGTTGCTTTAGAATAAAAAAAAATAATAATCCAAAGATACTAATATTAGGTATAGTAAATTTATACTATGCTGTATACGACATATTTCAAGGAATTACCTCTCATCAGCCACATTAAAACCGAAACATTTGGAAGACCAAAAACCAAAATTGTTTTAAACAAGAAGTACTCATAACCAAAAATACCGAAATAGGAAGCAAAATTTCAGCTAAGGAGATCTACCATATGTAATACAAGGAATGAACCCGTAGAATTTCTATTATTTTTGAATTTTGTTCAATACTGGTAATTTCTGTAACAAATCAATGAATAATCATGTCAGACAAGTCTGACGACTGGGTTTGACGACTGGAATTTCTGTCAAAGAATTGAAATGCAATACCGTAAAGAGTCTCGTGTCAGGATGTTCAGTTTGAACCAAGATTCCTCTCGGTAATTGATTCCTGTGTTGTCCAAAATCATTGACGTCTGTCGTAAGTACTCTGTTCTATGTCTGTACATTCAGAAGCAAACACACATTTTAAAATGAACATTTCTCATCCCTTGATGGCAATCGGATACCCGACATAATTCGCTGAAGTTAGATATAACCTTGCTGTATTTAAGTAAATAACAAATAATACAATTTACATCCTGTTCTATAAATTCTTTATAAGTTCTACATATACATGTATGAATAAATCAATTGTTACTGCAGCCAGTTTTATGACCACGTGAATTATCATACATGACTTTAGTATCAGCAAAACATGACAAGTTCTGCTTTCATAACATTTGTAATGTTTTTAGAGTACAGTATGAATAAAATATGTGGCTATATATAAGTTATTTCTGCAATTCTACACTTTAACTTTTTTAGCTCTCTATATGTTGTATATTCACATTTTGTTGGCCATTTTATTTACTACCATTTGAAGTTTAATTGCGTCAATAATTGCTTGCTGTGTATATATAACAATGTTATAGCCTCTATACCAGGATACATGTATAACTAAAAGAATGAAAAAAAATACTATAAAGTGAACAGAATTAGAACAAGACAGCTCAGAAACTAAAGCATCAGCAAAATGAACTCATACTAAGAACAGGGAGTGACATCAGGTACTTGGGAAGGGTAAGTATGTTTCTGCTCCGTTAACGGCACCGTCACATAGCCAGTGAGTATCATCCGGTTAGGTATCAATTACAGGAAGACGTGAAATTTAACTAAATAGATCTAGTCTGATTTGTGATATGGAAACTTCGTATCGGACAATCAATTCCTGATGACGACTCTAAAATGTCTGAATTGATCAAATCAACAAGGAATGAACAACTGCAATTTCGCTCTGCTCAGAAATTCTTCGTATATATCGCATGCATGACAGTTACATGACAGTAGCAAATTAACTGTGAAATGTACACACCATAGGCTAGACACCTTGGTATGTTACTCCTAAGAAAGGTGAATTTCACAATTTAAAAGATTACATGATGACGATCATATAGTTTTGATTTTAATCGTCCATTATCGTCTTTTTACAAGTTTAGATATAAAGCAGACGTGGGTGTGTCTTTGATCTCTTTAATGTCAAGTTCAATGGCGTGTTTAAGATTTAGGTAATTCTTTAAGTTAGGATTATTAAGTTACAGAACATCATCTGTATAGCGGAAACTGAAATTAAAAGACTGGGATAATTTCTTTTCTTTTATCTGCAGTAGCCCCTGTAAAACAATAATAAAAGTTTGTCCCCATTGAAAAACCGTTCCTCCAAACTGGAAGTTTTTGTTGATTATGTTAACAACACAAGTCACATAGCATATAATACCAAACGTTTACTTCGACCTTACATATAGCTAAAGGTGCCGCATGTCTTCATAACAGCTGAATTAATTGACTAGGGCTGAAACCTTTTAAAACTTCAAAACTTTTACTTGATATAACTATATTTTATCACATGTTGATTAAATGAAGTTTATTATTAAAAGTAATTCTTTAATTAGCATAACTGAGCAGATAAAGCATAATCATATGATAAACTTTTGTTTTGATCTTCTCTGACATCAAATGTAGAGATAAATGGTTTACAAGGTATCTTTTGAAAAATAATATGAAGGATTTTATTTAATGCTGCAAATATCTACATTTTATGGAAATTAAATGATTACCATAAGGGATACATAACAGTGTAAAACTCATAAACAATCCGATCTAAAGCATCAATCAAAAGGTAGATACAATTGTAATACATTAATAAAATAAATAGCATTTATACAGATTTAAGACGGCTACGAAATGCATTTCTTCTTAACATATCCATTGATAACATTGAACATAATGTTTTTATTTACAAAAAAAAAAAAAAAAAAAAAAAATCTGCAAATAGCTGTTCAAACTTCTCATAACTTATAGTTTCTATCGTGACATGAACGATTGCAATATTCTATAAATACTCATGGCTACACATATATAATGTCTGTTAAGTAACTCTCAAGAATTATTTCAATTCATTTTAATAGCAAGATGCATGTGGTAGTATGGATAGGTTATCTGCAAAGTGTTTGAGAAAAGATAGTTGAGCTGTCGAACGGGATATAAGAAGAAAAAAACCAACCATACAAATAACTTTATACATAAAATGTCTAAATTTAATGATCAAAAAATGCAAAATTTTGTGAAAGCTCCGGAGTATCTCCCTAATGCATAGCTCTGTTCTTAGATGGTTTTTGTTTTACAATTTTGTATTTGGTAATTAGTCTTGATTACTAGGCATATGTGATGAATCCCTGGAGCTCATCCCACCGAGAGGCATATGGCAGTTGGCGGATAGGTGTGACACTCTCGTTGGGGCATTGTCAGGTTATAATACGGAAAGTCGACCGCAGACCATGGTTAATAACATATTTGGAGAGTGCCCCTTCTGTAGTTTCGTAAAAGAGTAGGCTAATGGCCGCTACAGAAGGCTAAACCATATCCAAGCATACCCCGTCCCACCCCTTTTGGTGAATTGTGTTTGACATATTGTTGAAATGGTTCTCGTGCTGAAGAAACACGAAGTATTTGCCACTGTAAGTTAAACAAACAACATCAAGCAATCAATCTCGTGGACTGTTTTCAGTAATTTCGGCCTTGAGTAGAACTGACGAGTCATAACTCGACAATATGTGTACACTTTGAGCATTACAATTGGAAGCGGAGACTTTCAAAATGTTATAAAAATCTATACATTTTATTAAACTTTTTCTCTCTTTTTCATGGCTCTGCTCTTCAACGTTTACGTTATTGTTTTGGCCTCAAAATTTTAGACATTGATCACAACCTATGAGTCTTAGTTTGAAAAAATACAAACAAAATTTGTATCATAGAAAATGTTAAAAGTAACGAATTATGACGTACTATATATGTGCACATTTCAGCAAGTTATGCATCATCAGTAGTGCACAAAACTGAACATGTGGACTAATCCTAGAAGGAATTTACATGGAAAGCAAAAATATTAGCAACTAAGCTGTTTCTCTAACCTTTACTTCCAGTCATCCATAAAGTTCGTATGTTAAAAAGTGCGATTACCATATTAGCCCGTTGAAATCTTACATAAATCGAATGTAAAATATACTGTGATAAAATGCAAACTAATACAATGTCTTGGATATCAATGCTTAGAATCTCTTGTTATATTCTGTAATGAGAATGTAAAAGGAACAGACGATAGAAATCATATTATGTCAACATTAATGAACTATACATCTTTTTGGCGTACATAAAAGACGCAAATGAAAAATTATTGCGATTGTGTAAGCCTTATTTCCTTACATAATTCTAATTTTTTTTCATATGAATACTGTTAAATGACACAAAATGCAAATACAGTATAGGTCAATTTGTTATCTGTAGAGAATAAAATCCTAATAAAGTTTAAAGGAACAGAACTTGTCAAGATAGATATGAAATTTGAATAAATTGCAAAATTTTCACGAGGAAATTCAAAGTGTACAGTAATACTGGAAATTACTTAATATTATTTATCATCATTATCCGATCTTTTGTTATCCAGTTAGCATATTCACCACTGGAACTCGCAATACAGTCGAACAATTTGTACATAATTTACAATCTATCTGTGCGCAGAGAAAGCCTTGATATTACAGTTTCTGTGTCATTACTCGTATTGTATTGGTCTCCATACAGCCTATTAACCAGCCAAAAAGGCATCATTTTTTTTCTATGACGTACCGTTATAACATGCGTCACTGTTCCACGGTGACATATTACCCGACACGACTGATTGTATGGTTGCAAGCTTGTAAATTTATTTTGGAAGAAGGGCGATATTTGGGGCCTTTGAGAAGAAACTTTTTAACCTCCTGGTCTGCGACGATGTTTATATTTCCAGTAACAATATAGCCACAGTGACTGTAGATATAAGGTGATTTTGACAATCGCAAGTGCTTGGGTAGCTGTCCATAGTTTTCACGTCAGATGTTATAGAGGATTAATTAAAGATGATACACAGGATGTGAAAGGCATTTCATTATTGTCAAAATAAGCTGGTATTAACTTCTGAACATCATGATCTCTAAAAATGCTTACAATGTTAATTAAATCAATACCTTTATTTACATATTTTATCTTAAGAACATGTTTAATGTGATCTTCAGTTTTATCAATACAAGGATACAATAGATCACAGCAGAACGAATAAATAAGTTTTGAACATTCATAAGATGGATTATAGAATGAAGAAAAGGCACATCCCTGATAATTATTATGTAATTGAGAAATATGAATAGAACAAAGCCTGATAAATAAACCACATCGCCCATAATTTTTAAATTTTGGATGCAGATCTTTAAGGTTAACAGACGAACGATGTTGATGACGCATGTTATAGTTTATTCTTTCGCCATGCGATCTTCGTTGACGTAGTGGAGGACTCATAATGTCCATAATATTTAAAGAAGCACTTTGCGGTATATTTTGCTATCCTATAATGTTGTCATTCAGACCAAGAGGGTAAGCCGTTTGAAGCTTCTTTATCCAAGAGAGTTTACACTGCCCTCCAAAGGTTGTATTTTTATGAATATATTAATTATGATTATACATTCGAATAGTTAGTAAATATAAGATCGAAAGATTTCGGAAATCTAAATCTATATAAAGGCTATATGGTGACTATCAGTTTGTATATTTGTTTACAATCTATTCAGAGAGAAAATACAGTTTTTGTATCATAAATAAATTAAATTGTCTTATTTTTTCGTTGTCAAAATCCAATAACTGATAAATCACTGTTCTCCATGTATGTTCGATCTATTGTTAGTTTTCCCTCTATTTGTTATGATTAATTGATGGTGCAATACGACCCCACTAATTAATAATGAACCTTACACGAGTACAAGGAGGTCACAATGTTTTATCACTAATGGCGTATTTGATCAATTACAGAAATGAGATAAAGATAATACATGAATTATTACGTGTTATAAGAAGTCATGGGATAATAGATTTATCGTTAATTAAATACATTGTAGTGATTCATGTGTAAATGTTCGGAGAGAGTGGTTTGGTCAGTTTCCTACAAGGCGAACAAGAAAACCGCCACTTAACAACTAGAGGCTCCCGTGAGCCTGCATCGTTCACCTAGATATCATTTGCAGACTTGAAGCAGAATAAATTGTTAAACTATGTCCACCTGTCAAGTCGGGTTCCAATGGGCTGACTTGTTTTGAAAATTTAAGTTCAATTTGCTCACCGGTTTCAAGTAGATTTATGTGAATTTCCCATAGTGTCTTATGTTAAACTATATTCGGCTCTTAAATATCGGACAGGACAATCAGATGTTTCGAAAGAGGACATCAAAGGACCATTGCTGCCAAGCTAGGTTCCAACTGGTTCATTAGTTTAAGACTAGAAGATTTTAAATGAATTTTGTGAATATGATAATTTGTTATACTATGTGTTACTGTAGCGAGCATCTTTTTCCAAATGCCTCACGACCGCCTCGGTGGTCTCGTGGTAGCGTGCTCGCCCCAAGTGCGGAAGGTCGCGGTTTCGATCCCCGGCCGGGTCAAACCAAAGACATTAAAATTGGTATTCGCTGCTTCTCCGCCAAGCACGCGGCATCTAGGAGTAAGAGCAAAGACTGGTCGGCTCGGAGTCAGTATAATGTGTCCGAGTGAGGTGATATGTCTTCCTGCGGACAGTTACCTCGTGAGCTAGCACATTAAAAATCCGACTTTGCGTGTCGGTCTAGTACAAAGCAGGGATCATATTCATTATCATATCAACATGTTCTCGTCCTGATATGCACCTGGTTGCCACTGGACGTTAAACAATAATTCATCCATCCATCCAAATGCCTCACTAGTCTCATACATGAAGCTTTTCAAGTTAAATTTACACATGAGGTAACTATGTACGGCTCTGGCAACAATCTTGTATGACAGGCGGAGTCATCTTGTACAACTCTGACAGAGGACCCATTATAGTAGAATCTCGAACTCGAAGTGATCTGTAAAATTAGTTCGAGGCATCGGTAGTTCGAGCCATCCGGAAAATTTGCGGTTACGAACTAGCAATAAATTTAAAATTTAACTAGACATTGAACCCGCGCGAGCGCGGGAAAATAAGCATTTTTTTGTGGTGGCCATATTGACTTTAAAAAGTTTTTGCGGCCATGGCATTCGTGGAACAGTAACTCAATGTGGATGTTGTGGCAGGCTTCCCATAAACTTTCCTGTCAAGTAGGTGGTGTCAACTGATAGTTTCATGTCTATATATGCTGTAGTATTCCAGAAATGGATGTTAATGCAAAATTTAACCAAAGTCAATGAAGCGTGAAATGTAGGTCAACGTGACCTAATTGTCATATGGTTGTTCGTTACTACCGAAGATGTATCCACTGATGAAGTAGACTGTATGCCACGTAGAATTACCAAAATGGACCTTAAGGTTCCATCATAGTCAAAATCTATGACGAAAATACAACCACTTAAATTGTCAATATGTTTATGTTACAATTAATTCTGAACTGGAACTTGATGAAAAGCTTTCATTAAATACACATTTCATAATGCATTACCTTTTTCATTCAAAATAAATATGAAAAAGAATATGAATAAACATTTCCTTAGTGACGGATGAATTTTTCAAAAGATGCCGTGAGTTAAGTAGAGCATATTTTTGGAAAATAATTGTTCCAATTGTTCATTGTCATCATGGGCAGGGCAAGCGAGGCTTAATTTCACAAATAAATCCAATAGACGATAAAAACATTTTTAATGTGTGGCTGAGTGTGCTGTCCACGTTTATAAAGATGTCCGAGATAAATTTCGTCATTAATGATAAAGTAGACCATTTGTTAAAAATATTTTTATCTAGAGCTTACAGGGAATTGTACGGTAGAGCTATATTTAGACAGGTCACATGACAAATAATGTAAAAATGGATAATGGCTGGTTTTATCACTTTGTGCAAAGTAAACATCCGAGCAATCCAAAAAACAACTAAGTTAGGAATTCCTCTGAATTTTGCCTTACTTCTTCATAATCTTCAAAGTTCATAACCTTTACAGTTAGGAGAAATTGCGTTATTGTAGAAAAAAACAATCCTGAATACATGAAGCGGACACATCCCACTCGAAGGAGAATGTTTTTAATTTGTTTTATTCTTCTTCCGTAATTTCAAACAAAAATAAATTTTAAATATGTGCATAATTGTTTATTTAAATCAATGTGTTAAAATGATGCTTTCGAGAACCTTCTAAGGGATATGTTGGGAGAATTCATACCGGAAAAGTCCATGCAAATTCCATTTGCACATAAACAAAACTGCAGTTTAAAATTTATAAATGCAGATTGTCAAATCCGATAATAACCTTTATAATCTGAACCATAGATCGTTTATTTTGAACCACGCGTTTTGCCGCCTATTCGGCTAATTCGTAAATTTAGTATTATAGATTTACATCATTTTTATCTATCCGATCGTTTAAACAGCATCAACTCATCAAATCTTGATGTGGAAATAATAATTTAAGAATAAATCACCCATAAACATCAAGTGCATTATCAATGACCTGTAATTGACACTAATCACCTTTTTGTCGTGAATTATCTGACCTCTGTTTTTTCACCCTTGTTTGTCAATTACGCCAATTAAACATTATGTTCGAGTTACTGAGAGTAAATTACGTTATATTACTGTTGTAAGGACCAGAAAATTAGTTCGAGAATTCGAAAAATCGCTGTTCGAAAAATCGAAGGTTAATTTATATAGACATAATGGAAAAAATGCCCGGACTTTCGTAAAGGGTCGAGAATTCCATAGTGTTCGAGGGACTCAAGTTCGAGTCACCAAGATTCTACTGTATAGACCATTGGTGTCAATTTTAAGTTCTTTCAGACATGAAGATATTTAAGTGAATTTTCCCATAGAGGCCTATGTTTTATTAAGTTCAACTGTGGCGGTCGTCTTGGGTGGCAGCTTGGTTCATCATATACATTATAGTTCTTAAAGAGTACCACCTTAGGACTATTGTTACGAAGTCTGGTTTCCATTGTGCCAGTTGTTTCAGAGAAGATCTTAAAGTAATGTTTACAACGACGACGGACGCCACGTCATGGGAATATCTCACAGGTGAGCCAATTAAAGGTGGCCGAACCTGATTGTTGTGTTGTAATTTGTATTATGCGTATCCCGAACATCAGAGATGCTACAAATAAATTGTAACACAAGTACACTCTCATTATACATTTGTCCTTTTTCTTTGTTCGGCCCCCTCCCTGCGCTTTTTGAAAAATAAAAAGTCAATATACATATTTTCTACTCAGCAAATTATGACATTTTTGAAAACAAACCTTTGTTGAATGGTTTATTATCTGGTTAAGTTGACTTAATGTGTTCAGTATAGTCCCAATTTGAACACAATTTAAGGTAAAGACACAATTTTAATGATTAAAGATTACCAACATGTTGAAGAGAAAAGGAAATAAATATGTTAAAACAAGTAAACGCAATATGAGGTTTTCACCAGATAACAATAGTATAATTCCCAGAGTGTTCGTCTTAAGATGTCAGTTGTTTAAATTCAATCTTCATATTCACAATCTAAAGTATATACATGTACATTTTTATAAATGTGATTTTCTAACTTGAAGATTACATTAGTACAGGACTTCCAATACATCTGTTGGATAAAGTTGTCATTTCTACTTCAGGAAGATTAAGATATTATGATCTTGTCATTATTTCAATACAATTGTGTTTGCAGTTCTTTGTATTTCTATGGAAAGGATTTCCTAATGTTATTAACGAAGGATTTATAATGTCAAATTTGTTGTTTTCTTTTTCCTTTATCTTGGGCAAAGATAAGTCATCTTTGTAAAAAAAAAATCATCTTATGTTTTGTCGATTTTATCAAACACAATTCCTCAGATTATTACTTTGCTTCAATGAACCAATTAAATGTAAAATAACGATTTAGCGTTGAAAACTATCACCTATTAATTTAATCCAATTCAATTCAGTCTTCTATTTAAACAAATAAACAAAACACAAATTTACTATTTACAGGTCAGTATTAAAAGTCTAGTCCCATGTCTTTAATTCTAACCATTGTTTTAAAAAGAAAGTAACCAGTTGTTAAAATAATTAAAAAAACTCGTCTTTTACTTTTTAGGCATTATGTTTCATTGCGTAATAACCAAGGGTCATGAAATTATTTTCTAGTCATCAGAAGTACGCACCAAAATCTAACTAGCATGTCTTAAGGGTTGTGGTCAAAACGGTCATATAAAAATTGTGATTCACTATATCAAAAACGTTGCCAATTTAAGAGCCATCAGTATTGCAGAAGGCCGTATATTGGAAGCTGTAGTGTTGTCTTATTGGTAAAACAGGTTCAAATGTCAAAATTGCAAAAAAAACCATGTAGAATAAAGTGAAGATGGTAACCGAGATACTGGTGCTGCAACGTTAATGGAATTTTAAAAGCACTAAATAATTTGGTATCGGTAAGGCACATTTACATGCAAGGACCTGGTTTTAGGCATTATATGCATACCAGCCAAATTACTTCTCCTTTTCGTCCATTTCGCTTTGCAGATTCTAGAAACATGTAGCCACGTACGGTTGGTATGGGACACATGCATGAGGCATATTTGTCCTCTTTCTCAACAACCGCCTCTGTGGTGTTGTGGTAGCATGCTCGACGCGAGTGTTGAAGGTCGCGGGTTTGATCCCCGGCCGGGTCAAACCAAAGACATCAAAATTGGTATTTTCTGCTTCCCGGCCAAGCACGCATCCAGGAGTAAAAGCAAATATCTACTGGTCGGCTCTGAGTCAGTATAATGTCTCAGAGTGGGGTGATATGTCTTCCTGCGGACAGTTACCTCGTGAGCTAGCACATTAAAAATCGAGTCAGCGTGTCGGTCCAGTACAAAGCAGGGATCATATTCATTATCAACATGTTCTCGTCCTGATATGCACCTGGCTTCCACTGGACGTTAAACAACAATCCATCCATCTTTCTCAACTTGCCTGTATATTTTAAATAACTGAGTAAAATTGTGAAAATCTTTGTTGACGTTTTTGCATTATACATTTTAAAAGATAACTCTATTTGAACAAATTAAGGTGTAAAAGAGCTGACCCCGTAAGAGGGATCTCACCCAGCATACAACACCCTTTTGCATAGTCCAGATGCGAGGTATCCAACTTTGTTTTCTTAAAATTACTCGATAAATTCTCTTTCTATATGCTAAATTTTTGAAGATTATTTTCAATATTTAATATATCTGAAATTGTTCGAACAGTTTCAGTATTATTTTGCACTATACAGTCAACTTCTGATAGACAGAATGTGTTTTTACAACACCATATACTAAACATAACTTTGTGCGAATTTAAATAACGCCAAGGCATTCTTATAAACTTATTATAAAACTTTACCGTCATAATTTGGTTTAATAATATAATATGTATTTATGATTTGTTAAGACAGGAATAACCTTAGGTATTGTTTGTCTTTTAATCAATAAACATAAAAATCAAAGTTTAGGCAGTAACTATTTGCGTGACGCAGGCAGGTAAAAGAGGTCATTTGGACCTAGCGGTCAAGGTAGGTCTCCTTGATCACTCGCCTGTCAAAATAAAAGTTGTGGGTAAGAATCCAAATCGTGAAGAAGTGTGTTACGCTCCTATCTTTATTGACAAGGCTTGCCATTTTTCTGTCGTGGATCGATGGCTCTCTCCGGCTTCCTCCATCAATAGATCGATTGTTGTACGTCCAGTAGCAAATACTTCGTGCTTCTGCAGGACGAGAATCAGTTCAACAATTATTCAAGCAAATATCAAATAGGGCTGGGACGAGATACAAACGGTAACCCATGTTTATTGCCACTGAAAAAGGGTGGATGATTGGATAGGGATAATACAGCCTTCTATAGTGGTCATTAGCCTACTGTTTTTCGAAAAACACTTAAGCGTGCAGGGAGTCTAAGCACGTTACCCACTATGGCCAGCGGTCAGGATTTCCGTATTATGACCTTACAATCCCTCGACGAAAGGGTCTCACCTATCCGCCACCTTGGGACGCGCTAGGCATCTCCCTTGATCTATCACAGGTGTCTAGTCATCCATCAATACAAACAGAAAGCCACAATGTGGAAAATTTCGCTGAAAACAGCGTAAACCTCAGTTAACCAAACAGAATCAGAGCAGGCAAGTATAATGACTCCAAACGTACAGTTGAAGATTAATATATATATTACTCTAATCTACATTAATTGAAATAATACGAAAATCTAAATTAATGGAACATTCCAAATGAAATAATTAGTTCTTAAATGAATTCTGTTATCCTAAATTTGACCTTTTGAAAAATACATTTATGCAATTTATGTCAAATGAAAATGTATAAGGTCTGAAATTACATTTAATTTCTGTATAAGGTTTCTGAAAGAAATGTTAGTTTTAAATCTTCCAACAAATAGGATTTCATTGAATATAAAATTTCGTCAATAAATAAATGTTGTAATCTTGTCCTAATTGTAAGTGAAATAAATGAAGTTTATATATCTACATTGTGTACATTTCAACGTGATTTTCATTTTTCAACAATGCTAAATAACTCTAGATCTTAATGCCCTATATAAATTCTAACTTTGAATTGATTTTCTTTATGTCCCTACAAACTTGGTTCACATTTACAACTTTCTAAAATATATGCCCATTAAAGGTTTTGATCTAGATTTCACGGTTCAGTGGACATGGGAAATGAGATGGTGAATCATCAAGTTTAGGTTTGTGTTAAAGCTTTTTTTACCCATCACCATGAAACTTGGTACACATGTAAGTCATGATATGAACGTAATAAAATGCATGCCTTATATATGGGTTTGGCCTAGGTTTCATGGTCAATTGAACATGGGAGATGTAATGCTGCTGACTCAGGTTTAGGTTTGCGTTAATGCTTATTAAGTTATTTTTTTAGTTATACATGTATCCTTGTGGCGTTTCTTTGATGTGTTCCATTCTCCTGACTTTGTCTTTTCCTGGACTTCGAATTTGTGGACTTTTCCCACTGTTTTGTCGCTTCTGTATTCTTTTGCAGATATTTAAGTGACTAATTAGTTTCGGTCAATTATTTCGAGTTTAAGACATTAGTTTAATCCTAACACATGTTCTTGGTTTTAATATACAAGTCAATTCTTTTTCTTTTAAAAACACTTGCTGGTACATTGTGTGTCGGTATAAGAAACAAATGGAACAATTGTGCTTTAAAAATGAAATCGTTATACAATTCGTAAAAGCAAAGCATTAAAATTACCCCATCACTCAAGTACAACTACATTGTATATGCTACGACGATTTTGTCTATACTTCATTTTGGACATTTTGGATATTCAAAATGTAGAACACAATAATATATACAATGAGCTGTATCGACCAAAATGACATACCAAACTGCACGTCCGATAAATTAAAAAAGTATCAAAGAGTGTCCGACTTTGATATAGTTTTTCCAACACTTATTATAAAATGTATCACAACATACCGAAATAAATTTGATGCACTGTATGTTCATTTGGTTGACTGACAACTCTTCAGCAGTGCTCGAGATCGAAATGTTGGAAATCCGGTTAAAGATATAATGGTGAATTAATAAACACAACAATCAAAAACCAAAACAATTAAAACAAACAGGAATCTAAACTCAGCTAAGGGTTACAGCTGCATCAAAAGCAAGAGCCTTATAAATTTCTGGTAAATTTTGTGTAATTTTGAACGGAAAATTTAAATGCATTTATGTAATGAATCATGCCAGGACAACGATTCTGGCTATTGGTCTGATAATGCCGCTTAGACTTACAGTGCATCAGCATTGACATAGACCCAGTGGTAATAATAAACTATATCACAAAATACAGAAATAAATTTGATATACTGTCTGTAATTTCGTTGACTGACAACTCATCAGCAGTGCTCGAGATCAAAATGTTGAATTCTCCCTTTAGCGACACAACTTTTCTCACTAATATTAATAGGTTACGGTAATTGAACCATGATAGATAATTTGATTAATTTTTTTTGCATTAAAGAAAGGCGTTGAAATTATCATTCAAACTTAGAAGTATGCTTCAACATGAGAGGTATATATATCAATTTAGTGTCCACCAAAATGAAAATTCATATAATTTATCCACTATGTCTATCTTGGGCCTGGCAACTTAAACCTGACATTTACAAGGCAATCTGGCTTATTTAATCTTTTCTAAACAATTTGTACATGCATCTTGAAACAAGCTGATTTTAAAATACTTGTCTTCATATACTTCTTATCTTTCTGTATGTCTCCATTGTTTTCATTGTTAAAAGAAGACGGAATTTGATCTTACATATTACGTCATAAGACGTGATTAATAAAGAAACTACGAAAATATTAGTCTACAATTTTCTAGAAAAGCATTTGTCCGTGTTATTGGTTATTCTAAGATGTTTAAGATTAATGCAATATATTCAATTAATTTTCCATATGGACTAACGTATAAAATCTACCGAAGCCCATTTTATTAAAGGTTCAAAAGTTTTGTTTTGTTTGCTAAAAGCATTTAAACTTTACAAAAATGATATTTCAATAATTCCTGTATTCATTTCTAGGATGATCGACAATAGCTTCTTTAATCAGAAGTATGAGAAAAACAGGAAATTCATAGAATTTTACTTAAAAAAAACAATTTCAGACTCAAACTAATTATTTTGTTTACATTATACTAATGTAAAAAAGGATTAGGTATTATGTTAACAGAAAAAAAATCGGTCAAGACAAGCGATTTGTATTTCATTTCCTAGTCAGATATTTGGTCAACTATTATACTTATTGTAACGCAGATGATCGATATGACTACATTATGCATTCTGCTGATACAAGTTGCGTGCAAAAAGGTCAGATACTAGATCACATTAAAAACAACGATTTGTATTGAAAAACTATTCGAGCTACATTTGTACTTTTTTATATTGATATAAATGTTATAGAATATGTATTATTTGTACGTAGTGGATGCCTTGGTTGATGGACTTCAGTGTCTGTACCAAATCACACTATTCTGACTATCTATTAGGTTTATGTATGGGTTTTGCGATCTTTTCTATCGGTGGTCCGTCGGTGTGGTTGCGTTGATCGATTGGTATGTTATTATTGACCTTTCATGGCTATCCATTTTGCTATTTATTTAAGTCGATGAGGGTATCTCCAGCTCAGTTGGTAGTATTTGACACTTTTCTGAATGAAACTGTAATTCAATTTTTTTAAATTATACGTTGGAATATGATTTTTATGACAAACTTTTCCGGGGTTTGATTACTAGAAACTTTCATTGAAATATAAAGATGTTTCAATAAAAAAAATGAAGAAGCAATCCACAGGATCTAGGCAACAACGACATGACGACAGACGGACGGGTCAAGAACATTATCGACCAGACAAATTTGTTATTTTGGGTATTATTGAAGCTTTAAAACGAGTGAAAATTGAATGTAACAAAATAAAAGATACAGAGATTTTATATTAATATAATTTATATTTAATTTTCACGAATCGTCAAACGTTTTTTTCTCTTATAATCTTATTTTGTATTGTATATACATGTATGCTGTTAGGAATCATAGTACATTCCATCCTTTTCCAACATCTTCGTACCAAGTATAAACTTTCTGACCGCGAAACAGCCGGACAATATTATCCAATGTTATTAATATCTTTACTGTACTTGTCATCAATCTGTACCTTTCATGACACCTAAAATAACATAACTAGCTCCAAGTGATCCTTGCAGCTTCTAAATACATGATTATATAATTAGTATTCTTTATTGCGTCAGACATTCTTTTATAGATAGAAAGTTCTGCTTGTCATTTTCAACCTACGTTCTCACTAACATAATTCATTTTTCAGTATGTCGGAAGAGTCTTATGAGCTAAGAAGTTTTCATGTATAATAGCTTAGTTGACATTTATGAGATTTTTATTTTTATCTTGTCACTTTTTCTAGAAATACGTAACAGTTAATGTTCTTGACAATATATACTCTTAGCTTCATACACTCGACTCCTCCGGTGCATCAAAGTTAGTTCGAGTTTGACATGGTTGTCATTTCCTTTAATACCACTCGTGGTCTGATTGTAAGCTGATTTTGTTAGTCCATGCTGCTCCCCTAATCTTAACATCACTTAGATAATTTTACGGTTGTCATCACGAATTGATTGACCGTTACAGTGTTCCAATATCTAAGATGATGTTGGACCTGTTCCCACTGTCGTAACATTTCATGTGCCTCCACCGATTTGTGACTGCCACCAGATTGACTTTGTTGAACTTCATGACGGGTTCCGTATACGGAGGGAACTGCTTACCCTTCCGGACCACCTGGGTTCACTCCTGGTTTTTATAGGAGTTCGTGTTTTTCATTGTTTTTTAGTTTTCTGTGTTTATTTGTTGTGCTTGTGGTTGTTCGTTTGTCTTCCCGGGTTTGTCTGTCCAATGGATTACGTTTTTTTATTGCTCCTTAGGTATATTTGTCCTTTTTTTCAAAAGCAATATTAAATGCAGAGAGGAAACGTAGTATTCAGGAATCATCTCATGCCTATGATATTTTTAGTTACATTTTTCATTCCGTTCTTTTGCATTTTTGTCTGCGAATAAAACATCATGGTATACATGGTATATTATTTCGACTGCTCATATTTGTTAATAATAAAAACGGATACCAGGGTTGGATATATGATATACATGTACACACATGTACCAATTAACGTCATCAAATCTATAGACAGTAGGTAAAAAAAACACAGAAAAAGATTACAAAGCACAAATAATGTATCATTGTAATCTAAAAATATAAAAATTACATGCATCCTTACTTCGACACGTTATACAAATAACACAAACCCGCTACAAAATTTCGTTATTCACATTCTGATGCTCCATTCACGAACAGTTGTCTAAAAATTCCTGTTAAATCGAATGGTGTTGACGTCGCCAACAGAGTATATATATTCTTCAACAAATCACGTCTCATCATCTTCAGAAAATCTCAATGCTCAAGATATGGGGAGTCGATATATAACCCTTAAATATTGTATCAAAGATATAGATAAAACATAACAGAAAAAGAGTAAGGACGGAGCTACTCCTGAGCGAAATATCCCTTATTTCCTATGGTTCTTAACAATTGGGTGCCTAAATGCACACCAGTAGTTTGTCAAAAAAGAAATTATCGATTTATTAGCTTTATACATGTATTTACAGAATCCAAGCAACAAGCAATACGTCCTTACGGTTTTATTTTTATTCAGTATATGGTTTAAGTAACACCATTCAGACAAAATATTCTCGTATTCAACCAACTGATACTTAAACCGTAAAAATGCAACAACTATCGGCAAAACAATACCGAAGCGACAAAAATGGCAATGAGGTTTTTCGAATCTTAAATAAGAAATATTAAACGTTACATTTTAGTTACTACATATGACTTGGTTACGATGAAAATTGCTTTGCGTTCATTGCCTTAATTTACAATTTGGCGGATATTTGTATTGGAATGTAAATAGCGCATCGTTTCAAGTTGATATCCGATTTTGATATAATCCTAAAAGCTCTACATTTCTTTTACAGCAACATTTCCGTTTATTGTTTCGTGCTTTAGACAGAATCTCATTTGATATAATTAATTCCTTATGAAGCACCGCGTGACTCGATGAAGTCATTAGGTTCTCACAGATTTAATAGTATTTTCTCTGTAAGTTTATTTGACTAATTAATCAATCAAATTGACCTAAAATAAGATTACTAGGTTAAATAGTGTTGTTTTTTTACATTAAAACCCTTGAAAAATACCTTAATTGATGGTAATATGGGAGTTCCAATGTCATCTTGCTTATGTATGTACATGCAACTGGTATTTTTTAAATGTAAAATCTGTTTTGCAGAGAGGAACGAACACCCAGTAATTTTGTTGTCACTATTTGATGGTTTTTTGCTGTAAAGTTTGAGTAAGAATACCTGGTTTTAAAACATATTCCACGAACCAATTTTGATACAATATGTGTGCACATTTCGACAAATTACAACTTATCAGTTGTTTTTAAGGCTGAAACAATTCCTAGAAATGTAAAAAAGGAGAATCAAATGCCAAAATAACCGAACTGGTAAACCATTAAAACTGATAAAGCTGTGCAGATTGGACGTACTCCTTAGTTTTTACAAAATGTAAAATTTGTTTTAAATACTAGTAAGCCAAACACACTAAATCTCTTTAATTTGATGTTTGTTTTTATTCGTTTGTATGTATCTATAGTGTCCTCGTTCGTTGTCATGTTAAATACGTTTGATTTGGTATGTGTTTTCATTCCTAGTATCCTCGTTTGATATCATAGAAAATAAACACTTTGATTTGGTGTGTGTTTTCATTCCTTTGTATGAATTTGTAGTATCCTCGTGCGTTGTCATAGAAAGAACACATTCTATGGTATCCTATTTCTGTTTCATCAGTAGTACAAATAGTGCTTGAGCACATTCATAACTAAACTGATCAAACTAGTTAAAATCAAACCCTCTCCAGACGTAGCCTGATTGAGTTTATACTTCATTTGTAAAATTAACAGTGTGGAAACAATAGATTATCTGTTTAACTACCGAAATATCGATGTCATGAACACCTAAGATGTTGTTATATTTTAATAATTGTTTTATTGATTCCTGAATATTTAGTCGTTTAAGTGACTTGTTAGTAAAAAGAAACCATTAATCAAAACTTAAATAACACCATCCCAAAGTCTTCTTTTCAATTTACGAATCAGGATATAAGATAAAACGATTTTTCAGAGGATCAATAGGATTGCGTAAGACGTTGAGAAATCCGAGAACATAAGATAAAAAATGAAGGCAAGAGTTCCATTTGGCACATCTAAATGCTTATTCCGTCCAAGATTTACACAGCTGGGGGAACCATATGGAAGTCTTTCCAAATGAATTAGTTCTTTTACTACACTCTTTATTTGAATTCATTCAAGTATAAAAATAAATATAATATATAATGACATTACAAGCTAAAATAAAAACCTTATTAATTCCTTGTGTATAAACTTTGTCACACAACAATGAATATGACATTTTACAGTACTTGACACCTCACCGAACATGAAACTTCACTGGCTTTTACTCACTGGAAATGTGAGGGGCTGTTTCCCTTTTGGAGCACCTGTTGTCTCTTCCTGTTTTTTGTGGGAGTTCAAATTGCTATTGCTGTAGTTTCTGTGCTGTCCTGTTCTATTTTTGTTTAGTTTATTATGTATTTTATATTATTTTAGTTATACGTGTATCCCTGTGGCATTTGTTTGTTGCGTTCTGTCTCTTGAATTTGTCTTTACCTTGGATTTCGAATTTACGGACTTTAACCACTGTTTTGTCGCTTCGGTATTCTTCTGCTCATATAATATATGCTATGTAAAAAGTGAACTATCTAAAATAATCTACCTATACCCGTTGATCTATTGAATCGATGGAAAGTGTTAATCCAACAAGAAAAAAAATTAAAATTAATTTAAAACAGAAGAATTCAATTAAGGAGGTACCCAACACTTTGACTAAAATAGATTGGCGCGTTTAATTTTCATAAAATTGGGACGAAATATTTAATGTGACCTATTGACAAAAATATAAAAAATTTCAAGCAATTTGAACCACACAATTTACAGGAATAATTTCATTGGATATATAGCAGTTTGAGAAACACTAATTTTGATCATTGAGAAGCTTAGTTTTTCTTTAGTAATAGTATGTGACTAAAACGTTCAGCTGATTTTTAAAGAGTTAACTCCCTTATGTGTTCTGTACCCTTAAGTTTCCGATACTCCTGATGCCTCGCCTATAAATTGATAAAACTTGTGTATCCAAACGTTTGAAATGTATAGAATTGTATAAAAGTCAACATTTGTTTGCATACACACACACACACACACACACACGTTTCAGACATACATTAATGCATCTAAATTATGAAAAACTATATTTTATAATTTTTTAAAACAATTATCCATATTTTGGAACTTAGACATTTTTGTTTACACTTGTGTTATAAAATCAACTGCTCCTAAAGTTATTGACCCAGTTTAAGGAAACTGAATGATGAACTGAAGATGAGATTAAGAATGATTTCATATGAATAATTTTTCGCATCAAATTTTTATTTTATCAATTCTTCATAAACATGTACTTGTAAAAAGATTTATTATGCTCTTATTGAACATGTAAATTAGTATTGATTTCTCAATAAAACATATTAATGGCAGTGAAAACCGTCTTCTTTAATTTGTTTACTACTAGTAATTTTATTATGGTGTTCCGTGTGTTATGATTATTTCTTTTGTAATTCTCTTTAGATTGTAGGGGCCTCGGTTGCCGAGTGGTCTAGGTAGTTCGCCATGACTACTAATGATCACTAGCCTGTCAACGCTGGGGTTGTGAGTTCGGGGTGTGTTCGACTCCGATCTTAATTGACAAGGATTGCCAATTTTCCTACCGAACGTCGGTGGTTCTCTCCGGGTACTCCGGCTTCCTCCACCAATAACAACTGGCCGCCGCGAAATGGCCAAATGTGTTGAAAACGGCGTTAAACCCCAACTAAACAAACAAAAAAACTTTAGATTGTATGTTTTTTAATTCTTATAATTCTCCTGCATTGTCTTTGTATTTTGTTTTTACTGAACTTCACCTACATTGTATATCTTATTGCTTGGTTACGTTTTTGCCCGATATTTAATCCGTACTGAAGCTCAAAAGTTTATAATTAATACTTTTCTAAATTTGTGCTTTTTTTTAATTCAATCTATGAAATATACCGACATTAATCTCACGGCATATATCGACCGTCATAAAAAATATACATATTCAATTTACAAACACGACAACTTTGCGTACAAATGTAGCACCTACACAGGCGTTTTATCCAGTCTTATTTATTGTATTTTAGCTGTAATTTGTTGCAAAAGAGTCCTAAATAGCTACTATATCCATTCCTATTTATTGTATTACAGCAGTAGTTGTGTTTTGGAAATGAGACCTACATATAGCTGATCTATCCATCCCCAATTATTTATAGTCAGCTATCTGCACTGACATCAAACAAACAGTATTGGAATGCAAGTCACGAATTTAGATAAACATTCCATTTCCTTCAGACTTAGTTAATGTTTCAATATCATCTAAATGGTTTATTTTCTCTGTTAATAAATCTGAAAAAGTAAAAACAATCTACCCCTATAATATTTTTTTTAAAATATGATTTCAAGTAATTATTATTCAATAATAATTCAGTAAAATATTTGCCACAAGACATAATATGCTAATTACCGATGACAATTGAAAACGCAAGCGTTGTCGTGCTAGTAGACCCCTACTCGCAACCAATTAGTCAAAATTGGAACAAAGTACACCAAAAGACAAATGAATATTTGCATAAACAAAAGTATGTATTGAAAAGTAAATAGCTGACCTCGAAAAAGGTCATTACACTTGCATATGAACAGGAATTTTTGTATAATGAAAATTAATATTTTTTTTCATTTATGATAGTCTCATATCACATGTCCTACTTTTGGTTTAAATAATGTGCAAAGAATGTCTTACACTATGGATAAAAACTGATAAAAGATACATCAACGATTTTCTTTTATAGGTTTTTTAAAAATTATTTTCCTTCATTAAAATTTGATTATCATAGGTACTACACATTATTATGTATCATTTAATGTCTTAGGTTTAAGATAGGTGTGTACCGCACTTTAAAAATCCCATTATAGTTTAACAATTTCAGAAGAACACTTAACACGAGATATAAATTTATCATGAAAGACCGTAAATTTCAAACAAAAACTCTTCTATAGATTGAAAATATGTACTTGCTGACAGCGAGTTTTCCTTCAATGAAACACTTTTGCTAAATGAAATAAAATTCTGTCTGAAAGCAAAGTGTTTAGAGAACTTATAACTATCATAAAACATTTTCGTGGCAATTCTGATCAGATATTTATTAGACATCGAAAATTAAATTTTTACAGTGAACATTGATAATTGTATGGAGTTTGCCTGAAAATTACGACCACGAGAGATAACAATCTTGAAAAGAATAAATATTTTGTAACACACATTTGATGTAATACGATATATATTTCATGGCCGTGGAAACCCAAATGATAAACAAAGCATACTCAAATATTAAACACGTTTAAAGCACACTGAAATATTAAAGAGAAACAGTAACTATAAAGACAGGGGCTATGTATGAGGAAGAAACGTGTACTCTTTAAAAAATAAACAAAATAAACAAAACATTACATAAAAAACCCATTTAACCCTTAATTGGTAGCTGAAATTGGTAAATGAAACTGGCTCGAAACTGATACTTTAATGTCTTAATTTGTTAAATAAGAATATCTTCTTTGTACATAGTTCTGTATGTAGATGGTTTTGGCTTTATCGGTTTGGTAACGTACATAGTTCTGTATGTAGATGGTTTGGCTTTACAGGTTTGGTAACGTACATAGCTCTGTATACAGATGGTTTTGGCTTTACAGGTTTGGTAATGTACAAAGCTCTGTGTGTAGATGGTTTGGCTTTACAGGTTTGGTAATGTACATAGTTTTGTATGTAGATGGTTTTAGCTTTACAGGTTTTGTAACGAACATAGCTCTGTTTACAGATGGTTTTGGCTTTACAGGTTTCGTAACGTACATAGCTCTGTATGAAGATGGTTGGCTTTACAGGTTAGGTAACGTACATAGCTCTGTATACAGATAGTTTTGGCTTTACAGTTCTGGTAATGTACATAGCTCTGTGTGTAGATGGTTTGGCTTTACAGTTTGGTAATGTACATAGCTCTGTATGTAGATGGTTTGGCTTTACAGGTTTGTTAACATAAATAGCTCTGTATGAAGATGGTTTTAGCTTTACAGGTTTGGTAACGAACATAGCTCTGTTTACAGATGGTTTTGGCTTTACAGGTTTCGTAATGTACATAGCTCTGTATGAAGATGGTTTGGCTTTACAGGTTAGGTAACGTACATAGCTCTGTATACAGATAATTTTGGCTTTACGGGTTTGTTAATTCACATAGCTCTGTATGTAGATGGTTTGGCTTTACAGGTTTGGTAATGTACATAGCTCTGTATGAAGATGGTTTGGCTTTAGAGGTTAGGTAACGTACATAGCTCTGTCTGTAGATAGCTTTGGCTTTACAGGTTTGGTAATGTACATAGCTCTGTCTGTAGATGGTTTGGCTTTACAGGTTAGGTAACGTACATAGCTCTATATACAGATAGTTTTGGCTTTACAGGTTTGGTAATTCACAAAGCTCTGTCTGTAGATGGTTTGGCTTTACAGGTTTGGTAATGTACATAGCTCTGTGTGTAGATGGTTTGCCTTTACAAGTTTGGTACCGTACATAGCTCTGTCTATAGATGTGTTTGGCTTTACAGGTTTGGTAACGTACATAGCTCTGTCTATAGATGTGTTTGGCTTTACAGGTTTGGTAATGTACATAGCTCTGTATACAGATGGTTTTGCTTTACAGGTTTGGTTATTTTAATCTGACCTTTCAGCATTAAGATTTTCAATGTGGTCAGCACAACTGATGAATCGTAATATGATAAAACTTAACATCCAATAATACAAACTTATATATTAAGTCTCTTTGCAGTGTAAGAGACAAACATTTTGGAAATATTAAATAATACAAACGCAATATATGCAATAAAATACCTATATTTTACAACTGGTAAGTATTTGTATTATAATGTTTGAGTACTTCTTGTTTAATATAAGTTTGGTTTTCCAAATGTTTCGGTTTTAATGCTACTGATGAGAGGTAACTCCTTGAAATGCGTCGTATACAGCATAGTATAAATTTACTATATCTAATATTAGTATCTTTGGATTGTTATTTCATGTTGGCATAACAATTATTTAAGAGGACAAATATATCTAAGGAGGAAACCAAAATCCCGCATTCTTGAAAAAACTGGCCAAAACTTTGACAGAAATTATTTATTAAAGAAAGCTGTACATTTATTGGGATGAAATTCATATTCTCACGCAACACTATTTTGGGCGGGAAGTTTTACGCACTTCTAACATCTCTAATAAGACAACAACAAATCAAAACTAATGTTGCCTAGGGAATAGAACATGACATTGTAAAGAAAAATAACTATTTAAGCATCCTAGAAACTATATAGTAAGGTAATGTTACATTAATGAAGTGAAGTAATGTTATTTTTATTAAATGTTTCGTTGTCATTGCATCATAACAGAAGTCCACAAAGCGGACGTCATTAAATATTTATTAGAACTAAAAAGCCACTAAGAGATGCAAGTTCATTGCTTACCCTTCTGGAGCACCTGTTTTCACTCCTGGTTTTTATATTAGTTCGTGTTTTTCATTGTTTTTTTTTAATTTTCAATGTTTATTTGTTGTGCTTGTGGTTGTTCATTTGTTTTCCCGGGTTTGTCTGTCCAATGGATTATGTTTTTTTGATTTACTCCTTAGCTATATTCGTCCTCTTTAGATAGTGCTAAAATGAGCCGGTACCATAATAATTAGAATCGTTATGAAAACGTTTTATCAAGGATAAGTTGATGTCATAACTTAGGAAATTTTATGGTCGTCATCAAAAATTGATTGACCATTACAGTGTTCCAATATCTAAGATGATGTTGGACCTGATCCTACTGTCGTAATCTTTCATGTGCGTCCACCGATTTGTGACTTCCACCGGACTGATTTGTTGAACTTCACGGCGGGTGTCGTATACGGAGCAGGAACTACTTACCCTACCGGAGCACCTGGTTTTTACAGGAGTTCGTGTTGTTTATTGTTTTTTAGTTTTCTGTGTTTATTTGTTGTGCTTGTGGTTGTTCATTTGTCTTCCCGGGTTTGTCTGTCCAATGGATAACGTTTTTTTGATTGCTCCTTAGGTATGTTTGTCCTTTTTTTCTATAGTTCTCTGATACAGGAATATTTTGTATATTGAAAGTCACTTATGCAGTGAAGAATCCAATCAATGTCTGCCTTTGTTTGTTTTGTCATTCTGTGCCTCCTCAGAGAATATCGACACTTTACCAATAGTTTTCAATGTAAGATTTACTTCCTGTGCCAGTGAAAGTTAAGATAGTTATAAAATTATCGATGTAAGAATCTTTATTTTGCTTTGATGAGTGAGCTTTTGGCTCCTAATTGGAGACTTCAAGATTAAGAACAAGAATAGAAGCTATGTGTGTTCATTCAGTTTTTGTATTTTGTTTTAATATTACCGTGGATAATATCTTGTGTGAAGACCCGTGATTTTCTATAAGCTTACATTTTTTCTCATTTCGCATATAGACAGTCCTAAATCTACATCATTGATATTCTCAGTTAACAAATATTTTTGTGAAATCTGTTTTAAATTCACAGGTACAAATTTCTCCCATTAATTCATTGTCTAAATAACGTACAAAACGTCAAAGATCACAACCAAGTTTGCAATAATTAAAAAAAAAAGAAAATAGTTTACAATATTGAAAGAAAATACCTTTATTCTATGTGTGAAATACAGAATTTTATATATAACGTACAAGACGTCAAAGATCACAACAAAGTTTTCATGAATTTTTCTTAAAAATTGATTGATTAATTCATTGCTGCTTAAAGTCCAGTGGCAAATATTGCATGCTTATTCAGGATGAGAACCAGTTCAAGGTGTCAAGCAATTCAAAAGAGGATGGGACGGGACACGAAGGGGAACCAATTTTGACTCCCACTGTAAAAGAAGGCTGGATGGGTAGGGTCAGATAATTTTGCCTTCTGTAGCTGCCATCAGAAGGGGTCTTAAGCGTGCAGGGAGTGTGGCATTCTCAAAACACGTTACCCAATATAGTCCGCGGTCAGGCTTTCCGTATTATGACCTACAACCCCCCCGACGAGAGGGTCTCCCCTATCCACCTGGGGGCGCGCTACCATAGTGCTGCCCATTATCCGTCACAGGTGCCTAGTTTTAAACATAGAAAATAGTTTACAATATTTAATGAGAATACATTTATTTTATGGATGAAATACAGAATTTCTCTTTTTTTTGCAATACACTGTATTAAGAATTTATGCTATTTAAAAAATGTGGAATAAATATCAATCGAACTACAAAAGAAGTTATGCAAGATCAAAACTCTCTTATACCTGTTTTTGAATCCGAAAAAAATATACAAAATATTTCATAAAATCTTTTGACATTAAAAGTATTCCAATACTTGTTTTATTCGTGTTATACAGGAATTACCAGAGATTGTAAATACAATTACACCCGTTTCTATCCAACCCCATAAAACTACGTAAAAGTAAATTACTAGTTACTTAATGTAAGCTAGTTATAATATTTTATCACGAGGCGTATAAACGAATGACGTCTTCTATTTAAAAATTGCCCTAGAAGACAGCGGATTTCTTTCGTTATAGATTTATACAAGGAATAAATATCAATTGAGAATCAAGCATGTTGACCATAAGCGTAACTAGTTGTGATATAGATGTCATGGGATTCATATGAAAGGCAATTCATTAATACAAAATCAAAAGATATAGGAAGGTAAGAGTCCTGCTTTAAACACATTTAAAAGCAAATTGCAATTGCTTAATTAGAAATCTAGGTGTAGAACATAACTGAACAAATTATAAAATGTTCGTTTAGATTTTTATTCGGATTGAAAAGGTATGGTGGGTAATACTGAAAGTATAGGTAATTAAGAATTTTTTAGTACAGCTTATTACAGCGTGAAATTTATAATTATCTGATAAAAGAATTGAAAGCTACTCCAGGTTGCACGATTCTTATTTCTTATTGTTCTATTTTGTAGATTTGAGATGGTATACAACGTTTCTAGTAACATGTCTTTTCAAGCTTGTCCAAACGGAAGTGGGGGAAATTCTACGATTTGCATGTTCCCTGGAGTAAAATCTGTAATATGGACTCCAGACGTAATTCAGAGAGTGATCACTTTAGGAATAATAATGACTCTAACATTTATAGGAAATACTGTCATCATGATTATACTAACAAAGACAAGACAACGAAAAAGGAACAGTCGAGTCAATCTGTTTATTATTAATCTGGCTATAGGTGACCTAGCTGTTTGTTTGGTTACCATGACAACTGAACTTTTGTTTGTAGTTTTTGGAGAATGGATACTTGGTAATGTTGCCTGTAAATTATTGACATATTCTCAAGTAGTCACTTTAGCAAGCACCACATTTATATTAACGTCAATGAGCATCGATAGATATATGGCCCTGTGTTGTCCTTTACGCTTCTATGCTGGCAGGTCAAAAGCTAGGACAAAACGCATGATTCTTCTTTCCTGGATATTATCATTTGTATTCTCAATTCCTCAGCTGTTCATATTCCACGAGACAGTGGAGACCACTAATCTAGACGGACATATTCGTTACGGATGTCGTAGTCATGGTTACACTGCTCAATGGCAACGTAAGTTATACATCACGTTTATGACGTCATATATTTTAATCATTCCTTCTATAATCATATCCTTTTGTTATATAAAAGTTGTCCTGTGTGTATGGAAACAAGGCGGAGAGATGACCCTTAAAAACATTCCAGCTTGTAGAAAAACTGTAGTAAACACCGCTGGAATTTCAAAGGCAAAAATTAAAACTGTTAAAATGACGCTTACCATCATCACAATATTTATAATATGCTGGACTCCGTATTTTGTAACTACGCTTATAAGGATATACAGCGATTACACATCCAAAATTCCAAAAGCAGTTATGGTCTTTTCTGAAACAATGGCGTTGCTACAGAGCGCACTGAATCCGATACTTTATGGATTTTTTAATATCAAGTTTAAAAGAGGAATTTCAGAATTATGCTGCCCTTGGTCAAAAGTTCGACTAACTACACCATCTAGACATACATGTACAACGGAGATATCAAATTACACCGATATGTGCACATTTGGTGGTGTACATTACAGTGGACTATCCACACGGAAAATGTATGTGTCAAATTCCGGCTCCGGATTTTCCGATGACTGTAAATCTCGAGATGATCTGTTGTACTCTGACAATGAAGAGAGTACAAAGTTTCTCATGCTCACACCACAACGTATAAGACGGAATAACAAACCAAAGGCTGCAGACCTACCTGTGATGTAGTAATAAATTTTATTAGGGGTAAAAACACTTTTTCATGGAGTTTTTTTATATCTCGAAGTGAAGTTTTTCGCCATAGAAAAGAATTACAACATAAACGGTCTATTTGTTACTATAATGTCAGTGCATATCAACATGTTGTTCAATAAAGGAAAATATTTTCACAGTTTTGACATTTTATTTTATTTTGACACGACGACAAAGAAGAAAATGTTAAAGCACAGTATGATAGTTTACTGCAATTCTTACTAAATAAATATTTTCTGAAACTTATATTTGATGAACCTTTAAGGTATGGAACATTAATCTATCACTTTAATCTATCACCAAACGTAAGTCTGATTGTTTTCAATATTAAAAAAATGGATGAAGTAATTTTTTTGTCCGGTTTCCATGGTAATTTTGATAATTCCAAGATCAAAGAAATTTCTAGTCATAACATGTAACCTTCCTATGACGTTTTATAAAGATTTGATAAATTTCAGTTTGGGAAATATTTTTGTATCGGAAAGTTTCATATAGATTGTTCATCAGGTACGAGTGAGTTATGGAATTTCTCCACCCGAGATACTAGTAGTTAATTTTTGATTTTCAATGCGCGAGCTTTAGCGAGGGTGGATACATTCTATAACTCACGAGTTATATTTTCTTCATGCGTGCTTAGTCTTTTATATCAACTTATTAAACAAAGAACGTACTTTGTGTGTACATAGTTTGTCTTCAAATACTACACGATTAAATATAGATGTGGAAGAACAGGAAATTTGTGAATTTTTATGAAGATTTCCTACAGAGGGTTGATTTTAAAATAATTGTTTGTACCTTAGTGAACGAACACTGACTCTTACGTACCTTTACATATCTTTTTCACAAGATAATATACATAATTTTGTGATATTCCTTATAAGGGTATATTTTTCTTGTTCAATCTTGTAACGAGTTTATTTTTCAGATTTTTATACATAGAAACTTAATTTATAATAGTATTTCCCATCCAGTTTTTTTAAAATTTTTTGTTGTAAATAAAGCATTTAAATCTTAAAGTAATTCCTTAGATTTTACTATTCCACTTAGTAAACATATCTGGAAAGGGTAAAAAGATACATGTAATGTAATTTAAAAAAAATAAATGTTTTAAATATTGCATTGTTTGCCATAAACACTGTATAAATTGTTAAAATCTAAAATGGTTAAAAATCCATTACTCTTATTCATCTAAATATTTTCTACTCCTATTTTATGTCAAAATTCGCGATTTTTTATTAAGTAGTTTCATTAGTTGGCGCCTGATTCCTTATTCTGAGGTTTGATGTGCCAAAACAATTGATTTACATGTAAGCTACTATTCTTTTTCCAATTTTTTAACACGTCTGCTATTACTACTTGTCCTGTCATTGTCACAGGTGCGGAATATTGAACAACTGCTGACGCAGTTTATACCCGTCATATGTTAATGTGCCAGTTCATTGTAAGAATTTTTTGTCCGAAGTTATACGTTTCTTCGATTTTATAATTGGGGTGGTGGGGGGTACTGTTGTGTGCTGCAGTTGAGTTTTCTGGCCAATTTTTTTATACGGGCCATCCTGAGCATTGCATGTCACGCCTTGCAAAGTGTTTATATGGGCCATCTGGAACATTGAATAACAAACTTTAATTTATGTTGAAAATATGTGACAAACTTCCCTTGAAATTTTCGAATTACGTTTTATAGTTTTCCCATTGATGTGTGTACTTACTTTTATATCTCGTCAATTTTCTTTAAAGAAGCTACATCGCAGTAAATATTTAAACATAAAAATAGACAATATCTTAAACGAAATGTAGAAGATACTACAATAATGTTTCGTACACGCAGATAAAATTACTTTTCCAAAATGCATCTTCAACGTCATACAATAACCTTCGTTAAGTTAATAGTTTATCTCTTGACAGTAACATGGCATAATTTGTTTGAAGAATAATAAATTAGTTTGGTTTACTTAATTTTATAAAGTAAATCAGAATACAAATTAATGAATTAATGTCAATCGTTTAATCATTATGAACTTTGGGTCAAGGTCAGATGTTGCCATTGCTTACCAGCTGCAGTTGTTGTATTGTATTATTAATGAATACGCGAATGAAATGATTGCTTTGCACATAAAATAATTTCAATTAAAACATATATATTTTCTAACATGATTTAGATAATATATGTCAATATTTAAATAAATTAATTTTGAATGAACTTCTACTATAATTCGATATAAAATTATCAAAATTCCACAAAAATGTTTTAATACAAGAAAGTACAAACGGTAAGAAAATTCATGCAATATATATACAAAACAAAACCAATCGAAACGAAATGAAATCATAAACGAAATAAATAAATATTAAAATAAAGTAAATACCTACAAAATTCCAAATTAAAAATTCGGATACCACACTGCTGTTTAGGAAGAGGAAGGGAAATGGAAACATTTCAGGTCATTTGTTTTTCCTAAATTTAACAAGAGTTAAAGAATATAATCTTGAATAAAAAAATTACCATGGGGTATTTTTTGTCAGTAGAATTACTAGGTCCATATTAACATGATGTAGCTGTTTCCTTCCGATTTAATATCGTTTTATAATTACCACTATTTCTTTAAATAAAGCCGAAAAAAATTATATATCATATAACCTGTTAATCGAACGATCAAAATGAAACGTTATTTGTTTAATTGATTTTTTTCACTCATACAAAGAACTGTCCTAATCAGTGAAATGCCAGTTTCCATTCTCTATTATATTTTAGTGGTGTAACGAGAGTCAGATTCTACACGTTGTGTGGCTTAGTTGTTTGATGCTTGAAGTTTCCTGTTAAAGTAAACCCGAGTTTATGGGATGAATACAGACATGAAGTGTCAGCATGACGCACCAGAGAAATATACGAACATATTATAGTAGACAAAGGCAACAAATGAAGTCGGCAGTATTTATACATTTAGTTTCAGTTTAATGAAGCCTTGCCGGGCTGATCCGGTCACAATGTAGCCAGAAAGATCTATCTGACCCCCCCGGTCTGGAATTACATTTGTATAAATGAAACTTACCTTGACCCTAAATAGAAGAGAATAAACAAGGAAACAATATATTCCCACCACAGTGGCATTCTAGGGAAAAATAACATGAAGCTTCTAATGACAAGGGGCGACCATTTGGTATTCTGGGGGGAAGGGAGGGGGGGGGGGGGGGGGGGGCAGTACGTTTTAACGGACCATATTTCACTAGCTGCCAGATTGGATTGGAATGTTATTTTTGTATACGCAATTATTTTCTGCAACGTTATTTTTTTTAAACAAATACAATCAGAGGTATTAATTTTAAAAAAAAATCCTTCTACCCCTTCGCCCAGAATGTAAAAAGGTCATCTCCTAACTATTCAAATAACCTAGTAAATGAATTTATAAAAGCATACTGAAAAAGTCTCTTGTTCATCAACCAGGGATCTTCCACCGGAACTCTGGTAATCCTTCCAGTTAAGATCGGGAACGAACGAAACCAGACATGAGTGAGATTCCAACTCATATTAAATTAAGTCTTAAATTACGAAAAAATTGCAATATTGTTTTTTATCAAAAGTGTAATGGTATAACAACAGGAAATCAAAGGAAAAAATGAGTATCGAAACACTAAAAACCACTAAAAAAACATGGCGAATATATTCCTTTTCCTAAACATAATCATGTGTATCCGATCTTTCTTATTTATTTTTTTTTGTCGCGTTTAATATTTCATTTGGTTTCGGCCAGTTTTGTTTCGATTTTGTTCCGTATTTTTACAGATATCCCTCATTTCCTTAGTTGTCAACTTGCATTGGCTGCGTTCGGTATCTGCAACGTAGATTTTGTTCAAATTCAAATGATATAAAATTCAACAAAGGTTTTTCATCCACAATTTAAGATTCACAAACTCAGATATTCGTAAAAAAAAATAGTATATTATGTTCAAACCAGACACTATTTTTCTATATCCTTACCAAACCGCCCCTCCCTCCCCCCCCCCCAAAAAAAACAAAAAAACATACTCATTTGTAATCTTGTAACAGTATTAGCTTCTAGCACAGAGCATGTTATAAAAAAATGGAACTTCAACATTAACATGTAAAAATCGTAAAGAAGCAAAAACCAAAAACCGCAATCCATTAGACAGAAAAAACCCAGGAAGACAAATGAAAAACCACAAGCATAACAAATAAACACTGAAAACTAAAAAGCAATGAACAACACGAACTCCTATAAAAACCAGGAGTGAACTCATGTATCCCCCGTATAAGGCACCGTCGTGAAGTTGAACATACTCAATGCGGTAATCGGTGGAGATACATGAAATGTAACGACAATGGGAACAGATCCAACATAATCTTAGATAGTGGAACACTGTAACGTCAAATGTTCTATGCTTTTGCCTGTAGCCAAAGATTTTGAATTTAAACATTGTAGTTATTTCTTTGAGTTTTTAAGAATCCAAAACTGATTGACGCTACTAGTGGAATTTGATGTTTCACAATAATTCTGAAGGCCCTCTTTAATACATGTCAATATAAATGTTAAAATCTTGGAAAGAGCTTTTGTAGAGCAATCAGCGGATCCGACGAAGTCCGGAGAACAACGAAGGCAAGACCAAAACATTACAAACACTACACTAAATAAACTAAAAACATAAACATGGACCCCACCAAAAAAAACTGGGGTTAGAATCAGGTGTTCCGGAAGATTACGTTGTGTTACCCACAGTGTTATCTACACCTAACTCGTTTCTAAGACACTCAAAGTATTATTTCTTGCAGACAAAAACGTTGGTATTGGGGACAATTACATATTTTTCATGGAGGCGACTCAAGTTTTTAACAACCTTTAGTCTTAAAGATGGATGTAGCTTTAGTGCTCATAGACCATTGGAGGTTTTTAATTGGTACCTGTATCATTGACCTAATAGCCTTCATTCAATCTGAAGTGTATTAGAAAGTTCCTGTTCCCTTGAATTCCATTTTCTGGCATAGTCCTCAACAAAATCCATCACTATTATATTGGCAATAAATTGATTGAGGTTCTTGGTATTTGTGACCTTTAGGTAACATATTTTTTAGCTTTGGATTATCAACTAGATTAAGATCTGATAACATATTCAATACGTAACTCTAATTATCCATTTTTATTTTGCAGTTTACTTTCAAATCTACTTAAGATTGAATTTCCTTTGCGCAAGGGGTATTAGAACCGCTATACGGACAGATCTAGTTTAATTTTAGTTACAAAGATTCTGCTACTTATGTTCTTCGCCAAATGGTTGTATGGCTATTGTTAAAATACTCGTAAATGATTGAGTTGATGATGTTTATATGAGGATTACTAAAAAATGACACGTGGATGTAATTTCAGTAACAATCAGCAAACAAGTCCAGTAACTGAAAAAAAAGATAGAGTTAAAGAGAAAGATTGTAAATAGAGAATCTAGATTAAAATTTAAAACAAAACATGTACAATTTTGTTAAAAAACCATAAATGGAAACGGACATAAGTTCAATATGTTTTTATTTTAATTTTGGGTCAAGGTTGACATGGAGTCTCGGATTTTATCATTAGAAATCAGTAGATACAACCAATGTATCAATAAGTAATGAGAACTGTATTTCAGAATAAGTTCAAAGAGCATACCAAACTATAAACACCATCGAGATTCGGTTCTATACTCAGGTTACCTATGTAACAGGAACAGTTAAAAGATGTATAAATATTTGTAACGTGAAATAGAATTGGTTGCCATTCTACAAAAATTGGAAATTAATTTTGGTAATCAACATCGACAATAATCTTGGAGTTTTCATCCAAACAAAAATATCTATATGGTGTGCAGACCAACACCAATATTTGAAATAAACACCATATAAGTTGTGTTAAGTTAACGTACAATAAATTGCCCATACGAGTTAAAACATGAAGAAATGTTTTTGAGTTTTGTCCACAGTGTCCATGGCAACAGGAAACCTGGTTTCCTCATTAGACAATTCATGTTACCGTTTTAAGAAAATGTCAATTTTTTAAAAAGAAATTCATAAAATAAAATTGATTCCATTAACTTGTTTTACGTATCTGTTAGAGATGTCTTAAATTCAATCAAAATGAAAGAACAAGTCAATCATTTCAGCTTTATTAACTCTATTTTTAATAACGAGACAAGTGAATGTCAAATATGACGACGTAACCTAGTTAACTTAAATGCTGTGTTATTTGACAAATATAGACCTTTAAATGACACATGAAAAAGTAACTGATTTCCTCGATTCCTTGAAAATAAAAGTTAATGATTCGTGATATAATCAAGATGTTCAAAATGTGCCTCATTTATCTTAAAAGGGTTGTTTCTGTCTTTTCCGATAAAATAAACGTAAGCTTACTGCAAACGTTTATTTGTACAAAGCAAGTACATGCACGGGTAGAACCTGAATTGTACTTTAAAATGCATACTGGTGGTTTTCAATTTAGATGAAAAGTGCTCACTCTATTTACACGTATGTGCATGAGACCCAGAATATAGAAAATAAACATCTAAAAACACACAACACGACAACCCACGACTCAGTAGAAGTCCTCAAGGTAAAGTATGCAAAATGTCGCAAAAAAGAATAAAAAACGCACAATGATCTAGACTAGTTCAATTCTTAAAAAAAAAAAAAAAAAAAAAACATCATCGGACAGGGCTTAAAGGACTATTTTGGTTTTAGAATTTTATTCCTCTAATGCAGTTGCAGGTAATTCGAACTTTAGTTGTATGCATTTAACAACATTTAATAATGAAAAATTACAATATATTACACATTGAAATATTCGGAACTTGTCCTTTCCTTTGTAAATCCAGAAGGCGAATCGGAATTAGTCAATATACAAACATCCAGGTCATCCAGCGAATAATTTAACCGGATTAACTTTGTTGAACTTCACGACGGGTGCCGTATACGGAGCAAGAACTGCTTACCCTTCCGGAGCACATGGGTTCACTCCTGGTTTTTATAGGAGTTCGTGTTGTTCATTGTTTTTTAGTTTTCTGTGTTTATTTGTTGTGCTTGTGGTTGTTCATTTGTCTTCCCGGGTTTGTCTGTCCAATAGATTACGTGTTTTAGATTGCTCCTTATATTTGTCCTTTTTAAGTTTCATAGTTCTATATTTTAATCACAGTTAGTCCCAAGGTGAAATGGATAGCCAAAGTTTTTCCTCGAATATGTAGTCCAATTGATTAACTACTTCCGAATGCCAGTTGCAGTGAATGAAAGTTAGAATATATCCAAGAATGCACCTAAAATCTAAATGTTTAGGTGTCTCCTCTGACATTGAGTGTATCTTTTTGAAGTTTTTAGGAATCCATAGAATTCTTTAAATCACGACTAGAGTCTAGAACATCCAATAATTTAAAAATATTGTAAACAAAAGAAATCTGTATATCCAAGCATATATTTGCAGAATGTTCTTAATTGCATCATAGATTAGGTAAACAATATCAATTTCTCTCAAAATAATTACAATTTCATTTTAAGAATATATTATATGAACAATTTTAATTTCACGAGAAATAAAATAAATACAGTATCATTACAATTAAAATGAAACAATTACTATATCAGAAGTGCCTGATTCGACAACCATTTATATTCTCACCCGTAACATGTCAGTGGTAAGTATAATTGTCTACTGGTTGGTTTGCCATTATCACCTGAACCAAATGTAAACTCTTCTTTACACTTTGAATATGACATGTTCCAATCTATCGTTGAAACCCTTGGAAGTATAAAAAGGAGTAGGGTCACTTTTCCCTGTATTTGTTTCACTCATAACCATTGGTTTCAATCTTGAATATTTACTTACTTTTTATATTAACCGATTGTATGCAATGCATTTTTATATTAACAAACAGAAGTCTTATACCGTACTTAATCCTAAATAAGTTCAAATTTTCTGCCCACAAAAGTCGTGTATAAAGGCGATTTGGAACAATTTGTACCACTTTCATGTTTTGGTTCTGAGTGTCCTTCACGTTAAAAAACTGTCTCAAAGACGTCAGTTTGGCATATTTGTATTCAAACTGTCCCAAAGGCGATATTCAGGTACGTAGGAAAATGTTTGGTAACTTATTTATTAATTATTATTAGCAAATCGGTGGGGACCACATACCAGACAAAGCCCACAGAAATTTTGAAAGGCTTTAGGCAACTTTTTGAAAACGGCCATAGAAGTGAAAAAAAATGCAAGCGAAAATGGCACTACTTCTTTGATAGATGGTAATACGTTAAAATGTGTCTGCAAAACAAAACAAAATATTAAAGAAACGTAGATTACCTTGGTAGTGAAAAACGTATCAACGAACAGGCGGTACAAAAAACTTCCAAGACAAAACAGGTTGTAGATAGTTCTCAAAAATAAATATTTCACAACTGTAAAATGGTAAAAAAAAACAACCTCGAGCTTATTCATGACCAACACCACAATAATTCAGCTGGGAACCCGAAAGTACAAATGTAGTTTGTACAGAAGTAATGACGAGTCTAAAGATTTTCAATATAAAAACTGGCCTAGATTAAATCATTTGGCCTATCCAAACTTTTGAGTAGACATGGGTCTTCATGTTCCCATGTCGATTGGATTTAGTTGCCAAATGATTCATCCCAGGAAAAAATCTACCTGACAACAAACATCTACGTAATCCAGGTAGCCGACTAGTAGTACCTATACATGTAACCAAAAGAATTAGTTAAGTCGGTGGTTTGTGGTCAGTAATTAAAAAAAATATCAAAAGCATAATTTCAAATTTCATGTATTCCTATTTCATGAAATTTGAGTTTGATGTTCAATTGTTCTAAATTGCATCTGGATAATTTTCATGAAATGCATGTATGGGTAACCTAGAAATTACTTATATGGGAGATGTTTGTACATGTATATCTGTATTTTTGTCTAAAGTTTACCTTATACTGATATCTCCTATGAAATTAACTTAAGGTGGTATTCAACACTTTCACTAAAATTAATTTGGCTCGTTTAATTTTCATAAAATTTTGACAAAGTATTTACTTTGACCCATTGACAAAAATTTTAAAATTTCAAAACATTTGAACCAACCAATTCATCAGAAAAATTACACTGATTGTATAGCAGTTTGACAAACACTAATATTGATCATTGAAAAGCTTAATATTTCCTTAACAACACAACGTTATTAAAACGTTTAGCTGATTTTACAGAGTTATCTCCCTGTAGTGTTAGGTACCACCTTAACTTTCTAATGGGCAAAAAATCAATTGTGTTTTATGAATAGCCAAAACTGACCATAACAAAAGACGATGTTTTCTTTTGTATTTTTGGCGTGAGATAACGTCATGATAACCAACCCAAAATATTGTACTTCAGTGTACTTAGTTTATATCTATGTACATTCAGTTTATTGAACAAATGCATGCTGGTTGTAAAATGGTTCTTCATTACTTTTGAAATTACAAAAATGTTACGTGAAGGCCCTTTAGCGTTTTTATGGAACTTTCTGTATGTGGAAATAATGCTATTACAGCCAGTCTGTATATTAATAAATTTCATAATGGCCAACTAATGACGTTAGATAAAATGTCATTTTCTATTACAATAGTTTCTAATACACGTGTTGATTGGCAGAACATTAATTTGCCCTCTGCGCAGCTGTTTTAATCTGTACGAGATAGAATTCAGTTATGTTAAGACCAGAGTCCAGACACGCCTATGGTGAGATGAAATTAATAAGTTAATGAAGCAAATGTTGTTTTCTTCGTTATTTTTTAAAGTTAAGAAAATTCATGTCTTTGGCACCTGAAAATGGTCTGCAAACAATATATGCAACACTTTCTGAATAATGCTAATAAATTGCACGTTCTAAACTGACGCACATTTCGGACAAAGAACAAGACTATACTATCAAAATTTAAACATGGAACAATGCGAAAATTCAATTTCTTCAAAATCTGAACGAACCTTATCATGTAGGGTAGGTAGATCAGTTCAAAACATCATAGAAACAACAACTCGGTGAAGCAGCTCAAATAATTTAAATTTAATTGACCTCCTCTTTCTATTTACAAGCTTCTGTTAAAGAAGCCTTTCAATTCCTGTAGGCAATGTCGACCTTTTCTGTATTTGGATAAACTGTTTAGGCTCGTTTGGCTCTATTGCTCACGATTTTCTGGGGACAAAATATATTTTGGTTTTGACAATTTTTGACCCTACGGTTAATGCTGAAATACCGTATCTGTTTCTGAGTAAATTTTAAACGGTACCTTAGAAATGTATAATGACCTGTTCATCCTCTGTTTCTTCTCTTTTATCTGTGCAAATTAAATCGTACTGTGTATATAATCTTCATTATTTTAGACAATTACAGATAACAAGAAAGATACTTTTATGATATTGAATTCTTATACCAATCACATGTTGCAAGAAAATATGAGTAGATACTTCTCTGTTACGTGTGATTTATACAATAATCATCCTTGTTGGTGTGTGACCCGACGGTTTGTCTCCCAGAGGAAAGTAAGGTCACCCTCGGGTGACCTTACTTTCCGAGGGGAGACAAAACGTCGGGTCACACACCAACAAGGGTGATAACAGTTATATTATATCGAATATTCAACTTACTATGCGACCTTACTATGCGACCCAACGATTTTCGGTTGACCCAACGAATGGGCAAATATCACGTGACACTGTTTTAACAAATCAGATTAAAGATTTCTATATGAGTATATAATATTTCACTTTATCATATATTTAATACTTAATAATTTTGTATATTTGATAAAGGTTCTTTTCTTTAGTCTGTATCATCTACCCTGTATCGCATACCCCGTATCAGACCCCTTTCGGAACCTCTCATATGTTACTAACCGGTACTCCTAGGATATTATTGTCAGTAGCAGACGACAATTACTGCCATGTCATGGAGTCCCCGTTCAGTTGAAATGGGGGAGGGACTGATGAACCAACTTTGGAAACTATTTCTCCCCCTTGCTACTTGCAAGTTTTTTTTTATGACCGCTAAAAAGACTACGAATACGAGCCTATACCTTGACTCAGTGCAGGGCAGCATAAACCGATATCTTGGGAAATATTTGTTGTATTCTAAGATAGAACAGCTCACAATATCATTAGTGAATGCATTTAAATACATGGAAAAAACATGTCTCAAAATGCTCTTATACATGTATATTTGTGAATAGCTCTGTATTGATCATGTCAAAAGGTTATTAGAAACATTTCGATGTGGATATATCATTTAGTATGAAAGATTCCGAATTTTTATATGATTATCATGAAACAGTATAATCAAATCAGGAGTTCTGTGAAAACAAAAACAATTCCAAGTATCCTGGAGAACTACAGGAAAATCATCATATTCTTATATTTTCGGACGGTTCTAAACAACGATAAATCACAGACCTGTTATATATCATGAATCTGGATCTATTAAAATATATGATAAACAGAATAATACATGGCAAAATGTATGACCACTCGACCAATATCAGCCCTCGGGACTGATATTGGTTCCTCGTGGTGATAAAGCATGCAATACGGATTTTGACATGTATTATTCTATATTTTAACTGTGTCTAACCCCATCACCTAACAGAAAAAATCACAAAATATGTACTGATTTATATTTTCTAGGGCATATAAGAACTCCAGTAAATAACACGTTCAATAATTCTTCGAAAGTGTGGGGATATTGTTCTAATTCTGTTTAGTTTATCACATGTTTTTATTCTTTCAGTTATGCACGTATTCTTGTGGAATTTGTTTGTTATATTCCATTCTCAAGAGTTTCTCTTGCCTTTAAGTTTCAATCTCACGGACTTATCCCTCTGTTTCGTCGCTTCGGTATTCTTTTTCCGATAGTCGATAAGGTTTTAGAATTTTGATGTTAATAGGGGCCTACAGGCGTCGAATTTCAAAAATTGTAAATTTGAGCTTGTGACTTAATTCCTCTTTCATTTTTCACTTTATAAATTTTGTTTCTATAAATTATTACATGTTACATGCGTTGTAAATGAGCAATACGGTTTTAGAATTTTGATTACCGATATCAAACCTATCGTTTTCGATGCCTCCATCTGGGTTTCGTTTGTTACGACAAAAGCGGAATAAATCTTGTTTAACATAATGACAGGCCAGAAAGACGCATTTTTATTTTAAAAACTCTTTGGAAATAAATTATTGTGTATGACGTACTTGTACTTAATATATGTCACCGGAGGTTTGATTTTTAATATTAAATTGTAATTAATTAATTATATTAAATATTTGCGTATTCATTTAATTGTTTTCATATTCATCATTCATTACATCTATGTCCATCTGCCATGTGATTCGTTTTCATCATATTCATTATGACGCAAGACTGATGACGTTTTCTACTTGTACGTCATCAATGCATGTTAATGATGTATCCAATAATACATCTAATAATATCACATTATACGCATGTTTTGCAAGCACAATTTTAACAGGGAAATTTTACTAGCTATAAATACAAAATATCCTTATAGTATTCATTAACTGCTTTAAGATGTCCAGGAGTAACTATAGTTGGATTTTGTGAATTTTCCTATTTTGTGTTGCAGGTAGGCAATGTTTTAATACTTCAGCTTGTAAAGATTTATTTAAAAGGAAAGTATAATTTTCAATTCGTTTGATTCTTATGTAAAATTCCTTTTTTGCTGTAGAATTTTCAATGAAATAGGTATTCTATAAAAGGTTAAATTTGCGTCCTGTTCAGTTTGGTTAATGTTTCGGCTTTCATTAATTTCGACCTTAGCACTGAGTCGAAATTTGGCGAAATATGCATTACAGAATACATTTAGTTTTACGCGACATTTTATTCCCGCTTTTGTTTTTAATATTCGGTTCCTGATTCGATTATCTGTATTGCTAAAAGTATGACTTTGGGTATTACTGAAAAGTGTTATATTCCGTCCTGTGAATTGTTAATTCATATATTGCAGTTTTAGTTTAAAACGAGGTTAATTTCTACATTTAATATTTTGTGTCTGCCTATGTGTGATTGAATGAATTTATATTTTCTGCTGTATTGTAAATCATTGTATATGTTAAATAAATCTTTGTTGCAGTTAATAAAAGTGACACCTGTTGCAGTCTTTTTATATATATTGGCCAAATCCTGTGTATTGGGTTAATTTTGACAGTGACATATGGAGGCGCCAGCGAGATAAATCTAAAATGGTGTCGCTGAATTGGTGATGGTGTTATGGTAGTTTTGAAATTGTTTTTATAATGGTGCCAGTCCTGTAGTTGTATGGTAATTGGTATAGCTGAGGAATACTAGTCCTGTACAAGACGGATATGGTAGCCAATATTATGATTAAAACAGCGCTGTGTGTGGTGTTTGTGTGTACATAAGTTTGTATATTTTCCGATATGGATCCTTGGGCAGATTTTGGTAATGAATATTTTACGATTTTCATATACTGCTTATTCCAATAAATTATAGTTTGATGGTGTATGGATAAACATGATGTTATTTTATTCATGAGGTTGATGTCAAGGTCAACTTTACTAAAGCGGTGTGTTCGAATATGATGTATGGACAGCACTTCGGGATATAATCGTGGCATTAAATTTCATTACTATAGTTTAGCGTAATTGTAATTTTTGTTTTTCAATTTGAAATTTCCATTTGAATTGATAGTTTGAGCCTAAATATTTTTTTAAAAGTGTAATTCATTTTTATATATTTAGATGTAATGAATTTGTTTTTTGTTTTGATCGATATTAATCAAATTTGGTATATTTTTCAGTTTGAAGCGCCTTAAAGAATGAAATACTAATTGCACTGAATATTCACATAACTGGTTTCTCAGCATCAGAAGGTAAGTGACGTTGATATTATCATAATCATACTCATGATCATTATCATTTCATATTTGTATCATCAAAAATGATTAAGTTTTAGTAGTGTATTTGTTTACTTATTATAAAATATGGCTTCCGGGGAAACTTCCCAGGAAAAATTAAAAGAAAATGGGGTTGAATTTGATGAGAATCAGATTGAAAAGATGATTAAGTTTTTGACACTTTATGGTAAATATAAAGTTGTAACTTCTGGGGAGTATGATTTGTCGTCGAAATCTAAACCAGTTAAACAGGAGTTGAAGTACGATGCACCTCGGTTTACACGTACTCCTAAGCCTAGTGCTGATATTCCTCCAGAGAGGCCACCGCCTCCAGTTCCAACTAGAAACCCCCAAGATAGTTTGAAATATAAGGATGTAAAACCTAAGGTGAATTTTAATTTTGTAATTTGAGTCAGAATGCTTCTTTTACTACCCCTATTTATCAGAGGCCAAGGTTACCGACATTTTCTGGTGATCCTAAAAGGTGAAACATCCTTTGATATTTGGAAGTTTGAAGTGAAAGGCTTATGAAAAAGGTAAGATAATTCATGAGGTCAGGAATGATAAGTTAAAAACTAAGTTTTGGTCAGGTATTAGAGATCCTATATTAAAGAATGCTACTAAGTACAAACATGATACTGTCGCCGATTTTGACCAGTTTCGAAAGGCTGTTTAGGAAATAGAGCTTGAACTTGAGTTATCTATGCTACCCAAAAGTACTGTTAGCATCAGCCTGTTACTACTGATCCTAAAAAGGAAAAACGTACCTAATAAAAAAAAACGTAATCGATTGGACAGACAAACCCGGGAAGACAAATGAGCAACCACAAGCACAACAAATAAGCACATTAAACTAAAATAAACAATGAACAACACGAACTCCTATAAAAACCAGGAGTGAACCCAGGTGCTCCGGAAGGGTAAGCAGTTCCTGCTCGGTATACGGTACCCGTCGTGAAGTTCAACAAATTCAATCCGGGGGAACTCACAAATCGGTGGAGGCACATGAAAGGTTGCGACAGTGGGAACAGGTCCAACAGGTCCTAAGTTTGTTCAGTTTACGGATAAGTTGGAATCATTTTCAAAAAGGTTAGATTCTTTTGAGAGTGAATTAAAGAACATGAAAGAAGCTAAATCAGTTAATTATCAGAGTCAGTCTTATAATAACTATAGAGGTATTAACTTAAATAGATGAAGGTTTAACGCCAGACAAAACAGGGGATTTAATACTTTTAGAGGAAATCAAAGAGGTAGGTATAATTCAAATGCAGGAGGACAGTCAGGATTTAAACTTGAAGTAGTCTCTGTTGAAGGGCGAACTAGAGACAAAAATTTGAAAAGCCATAAAGGTAAGTTAAGTAATAACAAAACATTGTTGGAAAGAATGGTAGGTACAGAAAATGAGTCTGATATTTTTGTCAACTTTTTGAAGCGTAGAGCTTTAATAGACAGTAGGTCTATGATTTCGACACTGTCGGAACATGTACTGAAGTTAATGAAGCCAGTACCTGAGGTGAAACCTTTGGAAGAATTTCAGTTATCGGTTAAATTAGCCGGAGGATCTAAACTTCCCTATAACGGATATGTTGAGGTGGAGGTAAATATACCTTTTATTCATAGAGATCCTTTACTAGTCCCTATGTTGGTTGTCCCTTTGTCAGAATATAATGAAAAGGTTCCTATTATAGTACTAATATTCTAAGGTTCAGTAAAGATTTACTGTATAGTTCAGATGAAGAAATTATAGTTCCAAAACAGTGGGGTACAGCATTTTCTATTCTTCGGGTGTGGAAATGTCTGTGAATAAACGTCCTTTGAAATTACAGCCATCGTCAATAATGACAATTTCTGGTCTAGTTCGATTAAAGGGTACACCTGAAGATTATAATACTTTAGATACTGAGAATTGTACATATACTACTAGCATTTCGGAACTGGTTGTTGTTTGTCCTAGGGTTGTTTCGGTTAAGGGGAATGGTAAGCAAAAGGTGCCAGTTAGAATTTGTAACATTACTGCGAAGCCAATTTTTATTAAACAGAAGACAGCTCTTTGTAAGTTAAGATAATAATCAGATAAATCTGGTTTAAAGGAGTTTGGTATTGAAATCCGAGATGATTTGTCGGATGATTTTAAGGAAAAGTTGAACAGTTTGTTAGGCAAGTGGAAATCTATTTTTTCAACTGGACCGACAGATTTGGGTTTTACTACTTTGGTTGAACATGATATAAAGTCGACTGACGAAACGCCTTTCAAGGAACCATTCCGGCATATACCCCTTCACTTTTTGAAGAAGTCTGTGAACATTTGAGAATCCTCTAGTCCTTTTTCCAGAAACGTGGTTTTAGTAAGGAAACCTGATGGTTCATTATGTTTTTGTATAGATTTTTGTAGGTTAAACAGGCGAACTATAAAGGACGCTTATGCTTTGCCCCGAATCGATGAAACATTAGATTGTTTGGCCGGAAGTAAATATTTTTCTAAGTTAAATTTGCGCTCGGCTTACTGGCAGTGTAATCTGAAGGAATCTGATCGATACAAAACCGCTTTTAATTTAGGACTCTTGGGTTTTATGAATGTAATCGGTTAGCGTTTGGGTTAACTAATGCTTGCGCAACATTCAAGAGACTGATATAGAGGTGTATGGGTGAGCTTAACGTCAGAGAGAGAATGTTTGTTTTATTTGGACGATATTGTCATCTTTCGAAGACCGCTGAGGAACACTCGGGTACGTTGGAATCTGTTTTTGATAGATTAAAGAACGGGTTAAAACTTAAAGATAAGAAGTGTGAGTTTTTTAGAACAGAAATCAAGTACCTTGGATTTGTGGTTTCAGAAGGTATAAAGACCGACCGAGATAAAGTCGCGCGGTTTGTAATTGGCCAGAAATTCAGAATGTGAAAGGACTTAGAAAAGTTTTGGGATTTACCTCTTATTATCGGAAGTTCATTAAGAATTACGCAAAGATAGTGAAAACCGCTGAATGATTTGTTGATTGGACATCAGACTAACAGAAAAGCAAAGCGGAAAAAGAACGGTAAGGTCAAGCCAACACCTTGGAAGTGGGGAAAGGAACAACAAGACGCCCGGGAAAAGATAATACAGGTATTGACTAATCCACCAGTTTTAGCTTACGCAGATTATAGTTTATTTTGAATGTTGATGCCAGTGGCGAAGGTTTAGATGCTATTTTGTATCAACAACAAGGTGGTGTTGAGAGAGTAATTGCATATGCTAGTCGTGGTTTGCGAGCAGCTGAAAAGGTATACCCTTCACACCAGCGGGAGATTTTGGCACTAATGTGGGCTGTTACTTATACATTTCAGGATTATTTATATGGTCATAAGTTTGTAGTTCGTACAGACAACAACTTTTTTACATATGTTTTGGGTAAGGTTAAGCTAGACGGTACGTCTCAGCGTTGATTGCTGCTTTAGCTACTTAAGATTTTAATATCGTATATAGGAGTGGAGTTCCTAATGTGGATGCGGGTGCGCTCTCTAGATTAAATTATGAGTAAAAAGAATTGTTTTCTGATGCTATCAAGGCCATATGTGATTCAATATTAATTTCTCATACCAGTTCTCCTATTGAATGTGTATTGATGACTTAGAATATTCATGATATTGCCCAGGTAGATTTTTGAGCAGGCACATTTTCTGATATTTCTAGGGATCTTGAACAGAGAAGGGATACTAAAATTGCTAGGGTTATAGAACTGAAGAAGTCTGGTCAGAGGCCTGGTAAAAGACAAATTTGTTGCGAGAAGCCACATGTACGGCAGTTATTATATGATTGGGAAAAACTTGTTTTGAGAGATAACATCTTGTAGAGGGTTAGTAATATGAACGGAGAAACTATACATCAGTTATTGCTACCAGAGAATTGTAGGCAGGTCGCTTTAGTAGGGTTGCATGACGATGCTGGTCATCAAGGCAGAGATCATACATTAAATTTGGTTAAATCTCGGTTTTATTGGCCTGGAGTAAATAAAGATGTGGAGGAGAAAGTGTCAACTTGTCCTAACTGTATTTTACGGAAGTCCAAGAGTCATAATTCTGCTGAGTTGATAAATATTGAGACCCATCAACCCCTGGAGATGATTTGTTTAGATATTGTATCGTTGGAACAGTCAAAGATGGGTGACGAAAATATTCTCGTCATAACTGATCACTTTACTAGATATGCTATGGCAATACCCACGAGAAATCAGACTTCAAAAACTACTTCTAGATGTCTTTGGGAATCGTTTATTCAACATTACTCTTTTCCAGCTCGTATACATAGCGATCAAGGTCGTAATTTCGAATCCCGAGTTATTGCCGAATTATGTGAAATTTCTGGTATTTAGGAATTTAGAACTCCCCCTGCGCATTCTTCTGGAAATTGTCAGTGTGAAAGGTTTAACTCTACTCTTCTTAGGATGTTAAGAACATTGGGTAATGAACAGAAGTCAGATTGGAAGAATTACGTAGCTCCACTGGTTCATGCTTACAATGCAACGAGACATGTTGCACAGGGTACAGTCCTCACTTTTTGATGTTCGGTTGGCATCCTCTTCTCCAAAGAGATGCTTTCTTAGGTGTTAATGCAGAGTTGTCAAAAGGTCATAGTCATGATTCCTATGCTAAACAGTTGGAAAGGCGATTACAGTTTGCTTATAAAACCGCAGCAAAAGTAGCAGAGAAAGCCGGTAGAAGGCACAAAACTAGGTATGTCTTAAAAGTTAGAAATTTTGTTTTACATAAAGGCGATAGAGTTCTTATTAAGAACATAAACCATAGAGGTCAGCATAAATTAGCAAACAGATGGAACAGAGAACCTTTTATCGTGGTATCACAACCAGATCTCAGCATACCAGTTTACATTGTAAAGCCAAAGTATTGTAAAGGTAATGTTAAAACATAGACATTTCGACACTGAAGATATAAATTTAAATGTACTTTTAATGTGAAAATGTATATCAATATATTTATTTAAGTATACATGTATATCATAAACGAATGGCTATAAATTGGTTGTCTCGTGGTAGCGTTATCAATAGTTGGTCTATGCTGCTTGTATAGCCGGCATTTAGGAATGGTAGCAAACATCAGAATAATATGCCCAGTTGTCCTGATATGCATGTAATAATTGCAATTGAATATTGACCAACAATTCATTCATGATATCCGTTCCATATAAAGTAAACAACAATTGCTCATCTGTATTTAAACACTGTGGTTATGATGTTTCTACAGATATATCAAAATTCAATAAATACTTTCACTGCTATTTTTCAGTAAGACAAATTATGTTTAATTAAAAATGACTAAAAAAAATAAAAAAAATAAAAGGTTTAGAAAGAGCAACAGATAAAATGACAGAGGAGTGGACTCAGTAGTTCTTCAACTACTAATGGTGAGTAACATGTCAAAACTGAGCTCGTGAATTCGAATCCAACTAATAGCAAGGTGTATTTGACTCCGAGCTTAACTGAAAAGGATTTCCTGCAGCGTGTCAGTTGTTCTGTATATATTCTCTGCTACCTTTACCACTACAAACTGGTCGCCGCAATATAGTTAAATGCCCATAAAATGGCGTTAAACACAAATAAATCAGTCAGTACTTGACTTAGACAATAAGTAGAAGTGTATTAAAAAACAACAAATTACATTATACAATTGCAGCCATGATGACGACTAATGCATCTCGACGTGCATCAGCCAACCCAGTCGTCACACTTGTCTGACATGATTATTCATTGATTTGTTACAGAAATTACCAGTATTTAGCAAAATTCACAAAATAATAGAAATACTAAGGGTTCATTCCTTGTATTGCACATGGTAGATCTCCTTAGCTGAAATTTGGCTTCCTATTTCGGTATTTTTGGTTGAGTACTTCTTGTTTAATATAAGTTTGCTTTTTGGTCTTCCAAATGTTTCGGTTTTTATGCTGCTGATGAGAGGTAACTCCTTGAAATGCGTCACGACAGCATAGTATAAATTGACTATATCTAATATTAGTATCTTTGGATTGTTATTTTTTATACTAATATTATTTGTAATTAAAATGGAATACCTTTTCTATATTTTAGCAGGTTAGGATAACACATAGAAAGATAACAAGTACTGTATTGATTTTTTGTATGTTTCTCAAAATCCCATCTTTCAAAATTATCATTATCATCTTAAGCTGTATCAAATTATAGTCGGACATCAATAAATGGATCTGCTAAAATTGAATTACATAAACGGAGTACCGTTTTTTGTTAGTACTAATTTTGATGTACACCGTCAAATAAATCGATCAAAAATAAATTTTACGTAAGTCATATAAGTATGAAAGACCGCACATGTATTTTTCTCTGTCTTCTTATGGAGAATTAAGTCCGTTTTACTTTTAGTACCATTTTCTTCATTAATAAAATGAAATTTAGTCTTATCCTTCGTACATTGGCGGTTCGTGATAGTTTATGAAATGTAGTGTAATTCTGTTAAAATTGCTCTTTTCCCCGATGATTGAAGACTTTAAATTTATATTGGCCTATCACGAATACTGTCGAGTTCTTTCGAACTCTACAACAAACCCTTTATGGTGGTGTCATGTCTGACTTTTCATTTAGTAGATCGACAGTATCCGACCAACCGTTATGAGAGCCATAGCTAGTGTTACAGTTTAAGCGAGCACATTCTGATCATGCTATCTACATTACGTTACATCAAACACATTTTATCAAGCGGTCATCTTCATGGCCTTGTTAGTGATCATATTTTATTGAGTTTTATAGTACGTTTTATACACCAGTGTCAGGGTAGACAAGGGGAGACTTGGGTTCCCATAAAACCGCTTTAACCCTACCATTGCCTATTGTCTATACCAAGTTACACTATCATGACCCTCTGTTGTGTTCATGTTTGTGCTCTTTTATGAGAATTTATGTCTGGGGTTCTGTCTGTTGGGTGGCGTTGATTGATCGGTATATGAAGCTGACCTTTCCTGTTATCCTTTTATTGCTTATTAAATGTCATTTGTTTAAAATCCTGCAAAAAATAAAACAACGTTCTGATAGTTATTGATGTTTTACTGTTGCAATTATAAGGTAAAACATCTTAAGACGGTTGAAGCTGCAACTCATTACCAAAGCAAACTAATATAAAAAAACCCTCTCAACATTCTGAAAAATTTCACCGATCAGCAACGCCTCATCATATACTGTTGGGACTAAAAGAAACCATTCGTTTGTAATCATAGTTTTACTGTAGAACCTAACATTTCGCTGTCATCTGTTTTGCTTTTTTGATCGTTGGAATTTTCGGAAAACACTAGTGTAACTGTTAGACATGTGATTTGTGGCTAGACAAAAACATGATACTGAAATATTTTTTTGAACAAAGTATAGTTGCAGAGTTTTTCGAGTTCGCCTGAGAAGGGGTTCGGGAGAAAATCATCTGCGTGACCATCATCTGTGAATTGTTTTGAGAGTATACTGAAGGTCAGATTTTTGTCTTTTTAATATTCTATATTTCTACATATGAGGTATAGCTAGGGCTTAAATCCGAGGCTCTAAACCCCCATAACCACATCTGAATTCCCATTTGAACTACTCGTATAAGGCATTCATTCTGATCATTTCCGTGGATTCAGGTTCATCCCATTTTTAAAATACAGGTAACTCTTCGTCATCATTACCATCAAACTTTTTAAATATTGCCTTACCTTAACACAATTTAAGCATTATCGGGATATTGAATGAAGGATAAATCGTCCTCTTTTATTTTTATTCTTTAAATTTTGCAGTAAGGCTACATTTGTAATGTAGTGTCACGCAGCAAAACCTTTGTTCATTCTATTTTAACTGTTTTATATTGTTCCCTATTATTTGCAAACGCACAGAATGATTTTGAATTTCAGATATTGCTCTTGCCGAGTTTTAGACTGAAATTGATCTATTTTCTTTATTATGAGGTTTTCACAAGATCTGCATGAGTTGCTCCTCTTTGATCAGGTTTCTGATTTCTTTTTATTTGTATTCTAAATTAACTAAGATTATTGTTAACCCTTTATTAAAGATTTTTCCAAAAAAACGTGTCCAATGCCCAAGTCTAAAGAAAAAAAATATTGCTATTCAGCGTATTTTTTGTGTGTTTGCTGAGTCCGGTTTCAGTGCCTAAAATGAGGTGGTCCCTGTAAAAAGCAAGGAATATAGAAAAAGTCTCCCGCATGATTTTACAATTGAAATAACAAAAAACATTTTGTAATTTTCACAATACTATGCTTAAAATGTACCATTTAAATTTGATGCATGCAAATTGAAACATTCCAATTCGTAAAAGTAGTCAAATAATAAAAGTTGACAACCCATCCAATGTGCGAATACAGGATTAAATTTCTACTGATGCAACAATAGATGCTGATAAAGAGGACAAATATACCTAAGGAGCATATAAAAAACGTAATCCATTGGACAGACAAGCCCGGGAAGACAAATATACAACCACAAGCATCACAAATAAACACTTAAATCTAAAAAACAATGAAAAACACGAACTCCTATAAAAACCATGAGTGAGCCCACGTGCTCCGGAAGGGTAAGCAATTCCCGCTTCGTGTACGCACCGGTCGTGACGTTCAACAAAGTCAATCCGATGGAAGTCACAAATCGGTGGAGGCATATGAAATGTTACGACAGTTGGATCTTAGATATTGGAACAATGTAATGGTCAATCAATTCGTGATGACGACCGTGATGACATTAACTTATCCCTGATAAAACCCTGGTTACGAACCTTTCCTAACAGCGTTAATCCTCTTTGTCGAAAGTCATGGTAATCCACACATGCCATTGAAAATCGGAAAAGCTGAGAAACGTAGACGCCATATGCAGGCGATACTGGTATATTGCTACTAAGGAAGGAAAAGTTAACAATAGGAAAGTTGTAGATAAGTTCTAAAGTAGAATATCTAATAAATGTTGAAATCTGTTAACGGCAATATTTGTCGCAATTGACTTTGCATTCTATTATGAGTTTATGTGTGATGAAAAACGTCGGTACTTGCCACAATTACTTCAAATACGTTGCAACCATGAGAGAATGCGACCTAGATAACCTGAGCAGCAGTGAGGAAGATGTTTGGAGACGGAATTGCACAGAGGAACAAGTGATCAAGAGGAACAACGACTGGGACAAATGAGATTGCATTGGTTAGGGTATTATTTCCAGAACTAGAAATTGACCATTGAGATGAGGAAATTGTTCAAGATGATGTTGGTGCCAAGGATACTCCAGATCCGGTCGGCAGGCCAATGACCTATTTATTCATCCCTAATGATGACTGTAGACCTCTATCGTGGTTAAAAGTCATCGAAACGAACAAGTATGTGTAACTCAATATTTCAGCATTCAGTAGCCAAGATAATGTACATGTAATATCCGCAATTTAATGTCCAGCCTTGCAAAATCAATTTTCTTATGTCTTATGTTACCTTAGCATAGTGAACCGTGGACTTAAGTCAAGGTTTTACATCATTATGAAAATGAGACCATTTTGTATACAATATTATAATGAAATAATACAATAGTACTTTTATCGATCAGCGGATGTTCCTGACGCATTTTTGAGATCCATTTCTTTCTTTTTTGTAGACTTAAAAAAGTAAAACTTTATCAGCGACGACATAGATGGGTAAAAACATCTCAAGTTGGCAAAACAAAATAGAGATGAAAAATATGTTCTGTACGCAAGATCGAAAAAAAAGTATTTTACACAAATTTCCTATCAAACGCACAACGCATGCTCAGTGACAAGTTCACTTATTACCCATCCATCAAGAAAACTTGTATGAATATAAAAAATCTTATTTCTTGCATGTTTTTTTCAAACTCGTGAGCATTGTACTGCCAGGACCTCATTTTCAGGGATCATTGATAATTTTAAATTTATGTGATACTTGTTGTAAAACTTTATCTTCAGGACTATCAACATAAAATCAATCATGGTTAGTAAAGCAGGCGAGACATTTCAGCGTGTGCACTCTTGTTTAGTTAAAACATACTGTTTTCAACCTATTAAAAAAAAGATGTGGTTTGCTTGTCAAATGAGACAACTCTTTGTCCAAGACTAAATGTCATTGATGTAAGCAATTACATGTACACTGTTACAGTACAACCTTCAACATGGAGCATTGAGTCACCCCACATCTATAGTAATCAACAAAGAGCCCAAAATGACCAGTGTAAAACAATTCAGACAAGTTTGCTATTAAGTCAGCAAATGGTGAGAGGCATTTATAAAGTAAGTCGAGTAGTTAATGAATATTTGATTACAGAAAAATTCCCAAGGGTACTTTTTAAAGCTTTAGCGCACTAACTTACTGCCCAATCGCACTGCTGAAATTAATATACAAGAGAAAGGGATAATTTATCTATGTAGGCTAATTACAGAAAAATTTGTCATTTAATGGAAAATTAATGAAATTTTCATTTGAAGATCAAAGAAAACACCAAAATCACTTAAATAGGTGATTACTGAAATTTTCAAATCACTAAAATAGGTGATAATGAAATCACTTGTTTAAGTCATACCCTTGACTGTTGATGAACTGTATTTTTTATGAGTACGATTTTTAAAACTATATTAAAGGTAAATTTTGATTTTACTTATTCAGGTAATACCCCTAACTGTGCCACTTCTCTATGTACATGTTACCGCCTAACTAATTTTGGCATCAAATTGCATAAAAATGCTGAAACTTTGACCATTTGATTAGTTAATGGTTTCAGAGACCATGGTATAGTATTTCCTATGAGTTTAAATAGCTTAAGTCTTTGAATGGCTCTTTCAACGTGAATTCTTAACTTAGCTATAGAGCGAGTTTGTTTAATTTCATTCACATTTAGTCTTTTCTTTTTCCCCACACACACTTCCGGGTAAATGGTGGCATATTTAATGTTGCTTTTTTATCTGTTAATGAATCTCTGATAGTGAAGCCTCGATCTGCCATAATGTCATCTCCCTCTTCAATATAATCCATAAAACCAGATTTTTCAGTTATAAAACGATCGGATACATTTCCGCCATAAACATCTGAAACAAAAGTGAAGGTTCCAGAAGGTGAGATACCCAAAAGACATTTACCAGTATTTTTGGATTTATATGTGCTGTATGTTGAGGCCTGTGCTGTCGGAGATCTTGGATGTTGAAAAAAAAATTCTGTACAGTCAATTATAGCTCTTGTTTTGGGGTATAACATTTTGAAAGAATGTGGCATATGTTTTCTTACTTGTTGCTTGGATGGCCATTTTATTAGTTTTCCAAACAAACCTGACATAAATGTTATCCATGTTGTAAATATCTGTGAAACACGGGTCTTTGAGATTCCAAAAATATCAGCTAAGTGAAAATCTAGCAGACCAAGGCGAAGACGTACTAAAGTAAGTATAAATTCCTGAAAATCTGCCAATTTCCTTTGTGGTCCAGGTTTTAATTTATTTCCAGTTTGGTAGTTTTTGGCATCAACACTTCCCTTGCCAGACCAGTACTTTAACTTTGAACATTTGGTCATAAGAAGGTGGAAAATACCCATCAAGATAGCAAAATTTTGAACACCGGTGTAAAACTTCACATGTTGGTCATCTTTGGTTACATGTTTTACAAAAATTTCTCTGGACAAGTTCTCTTTATCTTCCAGGGTATGCTTGAGTCTGTCATTTTCCTGTTCCAGTAGCCTGATATCAATAGCTGTAATTTCTGTCTGGGTAGACGAATCTACAAGCACTTTATCATCTCTGTGATAACTGTAATCATGCTCTTTAGTTGGCTTTTGTGTGGGATGTTTTAATTTTGATACATATCTTTGTCCTAAAAATAAAATTAAGATTAATTAAACAGCAGCACCAAGGGTTTTGAGCATTTTAAAATTTCATAAAATGAAATAACTTAAATTTGAGTTATTGTATGACATTTGAGATAAATGGTGAATGTGTCCATGCGACATGGATGCCCCAGCTTGTATATAATGATATAAAGATGCATTTATCATGAACGGTATAAGTGACCAAACCGAATTTCGAACTTGATATGTGTTTTGTGATAATTAGCATTGTGTATAAGTTTCATAATATAATATCAGGTTGTGACAAAGTAAGAGAACGGAAAAAAAAATCCTTGAACAATTAGTAGTTAAATTTCAACATATTCTCTAAAATAAAATTGATTGCACTTTACAACTGAACATGATCAAGCTCTGGATCAAATATTAAACCATTCCCTTTCATAGAAGCCAAGAAATCTTTAACGAAAGTTTAATATGCAAGGTCTTTAGGACGGACGGAATGACAGACGGAATCGAGCAGTTACTAGACCTACTTTCAGCTTTGGTGATCCAGGTAAAAATTAAAGGACCTTTGTGAGCACGCTCACATACCCCAAGCCCCCACATTGTCACTGGACAAATAAAATCTCACCAGATTCCTAAGTTCAAAGACTCATAACTCTACAAAAGTCAACTGATAAAAATTTTCTTGTGGATATGCACATTTACATATTATGTCCTCATTAACTACAACGTTTCATGAAATTCTGTTGTGTGGTTTCAGAGGAGTTGCGATGACAAACTGTTGCAGTAGTATATTTAGGCCAAAATTCTAAGTTCAAAGGGGCATAACTCCTAGAAAAAAAATTCAATCGTAATTTCCTGTCGATATGCACATCTACATAGTATGTCCTTATTATCTACAAAGTTTCATGAAATTCTGTTGTGTGGTTTCAGAGGAGTTGTGATGACAAGATTCTAAGTTATAGGGGCATAACTCCTAGAAAAACAAGAGGCTCTCTAGAGCCTGAATCGCTCACCTGAATTTTTTTGCTCAATTCATTCATCAATCATGATTTATATTTTTGCTTTTTAATGTATATCGGTGTTTGCTTAAAAATGCCTCTTAAAAATTCTTTGTTTTGGTCATATTTTCTTCAAAATTAAAAAAAAAATGATTTGTCTGCAATCTCTCTGCAGATAGATTTTAAATTGTTGATCAGATTTATTCTGTAAGTTTTGTCCTTGGTGCTTAAGAGATGAAATATAAAAACTGCATTTTACTACTATGTTCTTTCTTGGCAATAGCAGCCATGTTTTTACAATGCATTATATTTTAGATATAATTTCTAAGCTAAATACTTAATAGAAATTCCAGGTATAATTTCAAACAAGAGTGGACATGGATAGTATCTAGCATTCTGAGATTATTGCATAGAAATGTGAGTCAATTCACTCAAGGATCCCACATCTTGTAATTAGTTCAATTATCTCTCTTGAAATATTTCAGACAAGGATTTTTATTTATGCTTGTACTGCAACTGTGTTAAGTTTCATCTGTATCTGTCTATACATTAAGGAGGAGTTTCATCTGTATCTGTCTATACATTATATCACTTACAAGAAATATGGACAGACGGACAGACAGGGTGATTCCTATATATAATTCCTAAAAATGTGTTTGTTGAGGCATAATTATTTTTGCCATTTCATTTCTGAGGGTGATTTTTTAAATTTTTCTGCTGTCAGATAATTGATCCCAGAAAAAAACTGAAGATATAAATTGTTTTAATTGATATGCATAAATCAAGTTGATAGTTATGTTACTTGAATGCGACTCTTTGGCTGACAACTATCTCTATAGTATCTAAAAGAGACCAAATCAGAGAAGTTAACATCAACCAATGAACCATGAAAAATAAGGTCAAGGTCAGATGAAACCTGCCAGACAAATATATACACCTTACAATCATTCCATGAACCAAATATAGTTCACTATACCTTATAGTATCTGAAAAACAGACCAAACAATAAAAAATGTGCTTTGCCAAGCGCAGCTGGATACGACCGCAGAGGTCCAACCCTGAACAGTTGGGGCAAAAATGGACACAATATTCAAGCTTGATTCAGGTCTGAATTTGGATTGTAATTAAATATTTGACACATTATAGGTTTCTGACACAGAATAAATGTAGTAAAAAAACTTGAAATTGGTTATATGATTTGAATTTATATTCAATTGAAGATTTCTTGCTGTTGTGCAATTCACTGTGCTGTTGCACAATACTTAGTAAATCTGTTTTCAAATTGGTCTGAACATTTTGTTGCAGATAGATCTTAATCTATTCAATACTCCTGTCACTTTTGCTCTAACTGCTTTAGTTTGTGAGATATAAAAAATAAGTCAAAAACTGCATTTGTCCCCTATGTTCTGTTTTTAGCAATGGTGGCCATGTTTGTTGATGGAGCAAAACTTTGGATATAATTTATAAACAAGATACCCTAAGGAACATTTGGTTAAAGTTTGCAAGTATTTGGCCAAGTAGTTTCAGAGAAGATTTTTGAAAAAGTAATAGGCGCACAAAAAAATGTAAAAAATTGTGTTTCAAGGGCAATAACTCCTTAAGGGGTCAATTGATAATTTGATCATGCTGACTTATTTGTAGATCTTACTTAGCTGAACATTTTTCTCATTTACACTTTCTTTCTATCTACTATTATTTTAAAGATAATAACCAAAAACTGTAAAATTTCCTAAAAATAAACTACTTCTGACAGTAACCCAACAATGGGTTCTCCAATAGGCCTGAAGATTTCATAGCAGATAGATCATGACCTATTCATCACTTTAACTCCTTCACGTTTGCTCTAACTGCTTTAGTTTTTGAGATATAAGCCAAAAACTGCATTTGACCCCTATGTTCTAATTTTAGCAACAGCGGCCATGTTTGTTGATAGATCAAAACTTCAGATAAATTTATAAACTAGATACCCTAAGGAACATTCAGTTAAAGTTTGAAGGTATTTTGCCCAGTAGTTTCAGAGGAGAAGATTCTTGAAATAGTTTACGACGACGACGACAGATGACGACAGACGACGGACGCCAAGTGATGGCATAAGCTCACATGGCCCTTGAATTGTAATTTCCTGTCGATATGCACATCCACATAGTATGTCCTTATTATCTACAAAGTTTCATGAAATTCTGTTGTGTGGTTTCAGAGGAGTTGCCATGACAAGAACAGGACTGACGGACGGACGGACAGACAGACGGACGGGTCAAAAACATTATAGCCTCCGCAACTTTGTTGAATGGGGTATAATAAGTGTACATTACAATATACATGATCTACAAATTAAGATTAGAAATAAATAACTTATATTTGATTCGATATTAAACATATGGAAACTTATGAAAATTATTGTAATTAAAAGTATGATTTTTCTAAAAATCACTCTGCTACACAAGCTTAAGAGTCTAATGTTTTGCAAGATGTTGCTTAAATATTTGGTTTGAAATTCAAACAGTCATTTGCTTTCGAAACTCTCCCTGTTTAATCAAACACTTTTTTATGTAATTTCTACTTGTTTGCAACCACAAAAGAAAGCTTAAAAGTTATTTTATCAAATTGATCATTACATCCATACAAATAATTATGACCGAAGCTATTCCAAGACTCCATGTAATAGTTTTTCCCCTTGTGTATTTGAATTGATACAATATATAATTGAGTGCTTCAATAGTTATAGCAAACAAATGACTGGAGCTACCTGCCCGTCTTACACCCCCAAATCAATAACTGGATTTTTATGTTGAAAATGAGCTTATAAAATAACAAATTTTGTTCTTACCAGGCAAAATATTCAGTTGTAACAAACTTTTCTGTACTTATGACCTCAACTTCTCCACAAACATAAGGTATAGCTGAAAAGATAACTTGGCTCTCAGGGATGGATCCATGATGATGATCAGAATTACATACATGCATTGGAGATTCATGGTTAATGTCTGTTCCAAATTGTGCTGAATTGCTGGTTTTTCTGCAGTATTAAAGTAAATATATCATTTATATAATAAAAAGAAAAAAAAATTATATTGATATACATGTTGCAAATAAAAGGTCATTTTTTGGTTTACTTTACCAGTTTAAGCAGTTAATGGATAAGTTGTATGTATAATCAATAACAACATCAAGATTGTTTTTAAAGAAAGATGAGAGAAATACAATCTTAAGACAGTTTTAAACCAATAATTATACATGGTAACAGGTATATATGTAGAAAAAGCTGTGTTATTATATGTTTGGTTTCTCTCATATAATGCAGCATTAAATAATGTCTTAGTCATAAGTATATGAAAAAACCTATGTCCCTCTCCTCTTAAATCCAAGCTTTATTGTAGCTGTTTACCCATTCATCATGTTAAGAGGTAATAGATATTTTTACAAAATCAAATGCCATTTCTTGCATTCTGACAGATATTAGAGTCCTTGCATAAAAACAATAAACAACATATATTCATAAATAGGATTTCTTCACCTTTAACTTATATGATTCTGAAAAAGCCCCCACCCCACCAAAAAAATAATGCTGAAAATGGCGAAGTCCAAATTTGCAAAAATTTTGGGCAGCACTTCTCCCAGTAAATGTGCTTTTTCACACCCCAACCCCTATTCCTCAGACCATACAGAAGGAAATCAAGAAAGATATCAAGAGGTGCTGGGCAGGTTTATTTATAAGCCCTAAAACCATACACCATCTCAAGTCTTAACTATAGTATAGAAACTAAAGAAAATCTACAAACCTTGCACCATTTCTAGTCAGGAATCTTTGAAAAAACTTTAAATATGGTTAACCAACAGTTGTAGTATTCGGACATGTATTTTTTAAGAATGTTTTTGCACCACCCATTTTTTTCCTGTTCAACTGTTCTAAGCACAGGCACTTGTTTCTATAAATTGGAAGGTCGACTATCCATGCTTCGATTATAAATAGATAGTCGACCTTCTTATTGATAGAAACAAGTTCCTTTGGTTCATAGGTACACGGTACGATCGAGATTTTGCTATTTTTTTGGGGGGATGGAAAGGACATAAGTATACATGTAGTTGAATCTGTTTATATAAAAAACAAAAATACCTTTCACTCAACGGCTTCTTGAAATTGTTGTAAGGAAACAGTGTTGGTAGAGTGTTGTTGTTGTTTTCATCAAAGTGAAGTGAACAAATACGTGTGTATTTCGTTGGAGTCCAATCATTCGGCCGCCTAATCAATTTCAACCAGTCTCGTCTTTCCTTTGCGTTCCTTGTCTTATTTGGCAGAGAAATAAATGTTACACCTTGCATCCAAGGATACTTATGTAGTTTGTTTAACTTTCTAGTAGCTGCTGTGCAGTTTGGAACACAACAATGATAGACCATCATTTTCCAGCAGGCGTCCTTAGAAATAGTCCCACCTTCCGGTATAGAAATACACGGAATGCAATCTCAGACCGGAGATTTCATTCAGTAACGATAACTCGGACCGGAACCCGAAACTTGCGTATTTTGGTCACATGTCTCTTTCATTTTAGATATGTCACCCTGTTTATCACCATCCAGTTAGAATTCCAAGACATTTTAGACTTCATGCTTGGGTAAACGTTTGGGGGAAGGGGGGGGGGGGGGGTTGGCATCAAAGAAATAAAAGTTTTGTTTAGCAGTCATTCTCAACATGGGTCTTTTATTAAAATTCGACGCACAAAAGTCAGGAAACGAATTGGTTCAGACGAATGTTGTCAGAATCGTGTTTAGGTCATCTTGAAATTGATAGCATCATACCACAGAGAAACAGCCCAAATTACTCCCCAACTGCAAAATGTCAGTGCATTCATTGTTCACCATTTTAACCTTGTGTCATCCAGGCATTTAGTTCCCTGTCAAGACGTAAGTATCGACGAAAGCTTGACACCAACGCGAGGAAGAACATATACGTTGCAATATATTCCATCAAAGAGCGCACAATTTAGTGTTGAATGATCGATGCTTATAGAAGCTGTTACAGAATACCGCAATATGATAATTTTATCGTGTAAAACGTATGGCCCTACTCCCGGGGAAGATCTTTAACAAATTTGCTCTTCACATGCTGGACTACTGAATAAATGTTACCATATTATATGAGATAGCTTTTATTAAAAAAGGACAAATATACCTAAGGAGCAATAAAAAAAAAACGTAATCCATTGGACAGACAAACACGGGAAGACAAACATACAACCACAAGCACAACAAATAAACACAGAAAACTAAAAAAAAATAAAAAACAGAAACTCCTATAAAAACCAGGAGTGAACCCAGGTGCTCCGGAAAGGTAAGTAGTTCTTGAATTTGGGGCGGCAACTGTTCATCAGTGACACGTTATTCACTAAAACAATTCGGGAAATGAGGCGTATGCCGTATGTGTAGCTTTCGCGAACGAGGTCGGAAAAAGTCCGTGCGTATTTTATCATCCTTTTGCAAAGCAAGTCAAGATGAGAACAATAAACCGAAAATTCGAAACTTTTACAATAAGAACATTGCGCGTAGTTGATTTGTCAGATGTGATGTTGTCATAATATTCTACCAAAGTGATAAAAAAAAACATTGAAAGTGTGGAAGAAGATCGTATTTAACATTCTGCATTGAATGATAATAAATGCATAAATATTGTATCGAAAAATTTCATCCCACAGGCCACTTAAATCAAGACTAAGATTCATACAGAGTGTAAGGACCATTTAAACAAAAAAGACGATGAAAATGAATTTGTAAGAATAAAGCTCCGTGAAATTCAAAACGGCAGACAGTGGGAATTTAAATTAAAATCTGTTTTTTCGAATATGCTTGAGATGTGTCAAAGGATTTTTAAAATCCGAAAGTAAAAAATGCTTTCTATTTTACAATTTAGAAGTCGAACTTGATATCCTTAAATGACTAGATTTGTTTTCCTTCAATATAATATAACTTCTAGTTTACTTTTAAGTCATATTTTGATTGTAAAGAGTGCTGTGTCCGGAATTCATTGACATTAATGTAAAATCATTGTTTTTCAAATTTCATCGTATTTACAAAAATGACATTTGTGTGCAGAACATTATATATGTGAATTAATCACTGATTAAACTGGAGGACAAAACTGAATACGGATGTGTCGAAACACTGTATAAATCTTTAAGTCCCATATAGTCCCCGAGAGCATTATCAGCCCAGTAGCTAGAACTTTTGTTCTGGCATGATTCATTACTCAAATGCCTCTAAATTTCCCGTTCAAAATTTGACAAAATTATCAGAATACTTATAAGGCTCTTCCTATTGATACAGAGGTAACCCTTAGCTGAGTTTGGATTCCTGTTTGTTTTAATTATTTTGGATTTTAATGGTTGTGCTTATTAATTCAACATTACATCTTTAGCCGGTTTTCCAACATTTTGATCTCGATCTCTGATTAGTTGTCAGTCAACGAAATGGCCATACAGTGCATCGGTATTTTGTGATACGTTTTATTAATACTTGACAGAACCGAGTTATACTCTATAATAAGGAAGATTCTAATTTTCTAATTTCTTCATGAAGACGTGTCTCTAGCTTTGTATGTCAGTTCAATTTCGTTAGTTGATGGTAATTAAATATTGATATTTCCTGTTATCCGTTTTATTATGTAATAAGACCAGATTTACATGTAATGAAATCGCATGTAATAACTGATGTTCTGTAGTCAATTTAATTGTATATTAATTTTATGGAAGTGTTGTCTCGTGCAACACTTGATATTTATTATCGAAGCCGTGAAATAATAATATGTTAAGCCTATTTTATTGTATTGTAGTTTAGTATGGGTCCTGGATTATCTTATCAGAAATAATATAGAAAATCTGTCAAAATACAATTCCGCTTTTTGAAATTTGTATAAGGAGTGGGTAGAGGAGCTGTTAATTTGCCAGTATTTTCAGAACTTAGTATTATTCCTATGGCAATTGATGCCATAAAATTGTCTGTTGATTTTTGGCATCACTTAACAACCACTAGTTCTATCAGTGTGGTCTCATATACATATAAAGAAAATTTAAAACTCAATGAAAGTTTAACATATAAAATTCTACAGTTTGTTTTATAAGTTTGAATTTGCAACGTATACGATAATCAAGCTACTTTTTCGAGGAGTAGGTTGATGTTTTCTATTAAGGGAAAACTGGAAGAAAATTTAAATTAATACCGGAAAAATGTCTATTTTAAGATGACAATAGACCCTATAAATACTTCTTAAGAACATATACAATGTAAGCTGTTTATAACAGAATTTAAATATGGAAAATTATCTTTTATTAAATATTGAAAAGATGTTGTTTAAATTTTCGTCAAATTAAGAATAAGCAATAGCAATTTATTGATTGAACAAGGGCGCCATCAGAATACTCCTTTAAATCAGAGAATTTGTTCTCTCTGTCAAGTTGAGGATGAATTCCATTTTGCTATAGTTTGCCCTAAATTAGACCCCATAAGAAAGTCACTCGAAGATAAGATTATTTTAGATATGCAAAATTATAACGCTAAAACAGAATTATTAAACTGAAGTGAATTGAATTAATATTAAAAAACTTCTATGACTATACTGGGAAAACAAACAATTTAGAATAATGTTTTCATTTCAGGTTAATTTTAACTTAAATATACTATTGTTTGTATAACTAAGGCTGAATTTGGTTTTTGTACAGTTTCTCTTTAAACCGGATATTGATGATATAAGGTAAACACTATAAACTCTTCAATGAACACTAAGAAGTTACGATTTCTTTTAACTCATAAACACATTAGTTCAACGGGGATTGCAATACTGTAATGTAACTTAAAGCACCAAAGATTTATTACCATAAAAACAAATTTGTAATAGAAGTTAATCTGCTCTTGTACATTTCTTATCAAATAAAAAATTAACGTAATTTTTACAAATTTAAAAACATGTAATTCTGAAAATGATATTCTTATTACGAATTGTATTTGAAACATCGTTATTTATCATGCAACAGGCCTATTTACTAATCAAATACAGGGTGTTGAATATTTTTCTTGTGCCCTTGTCTTCAGTTGCAATGATCAGTTTTTTATGATCATGTTGTTCCCAGATTACGCGCAAAAATCGCATTTATATGGATTAATTTTCTAGTAGTCATTCTCCTTTGGAAAGATAAAAATATGGAAGACATTTTCTTAAATTTCTGATTGGTCCAATTACAAATGGACGTTGGAGTAAATGATACAGGAAAAGACCTTTGTAACAATAACCATTATCTTTCAGAATTCTGTGATAGCCACTGCAAACAACGATCCCCACCAAAAATAAGATTAGTATAACATATGATCATTAAATCTTCTTGTCAACATAGTACCAGAGGTAAAATGTATGCAGGGACCTCTATAAAAGATATATTTCTTCTTGGTCAGACGACCAATGGCCGCCATGAACAATACCGTACATTTTATTAGTCAAATTAACATTGTATTTTTGAAGATTTTTGAAAATCAAAAATAGCCTCTGGCGACCATGTTGTTACTCCAATTAGAACTAAGGTATGTAGTTTGAAGAGGCCCTTTTATACATCATTCCTGCCAAATTTAGTTACACTCCGGCTAGTAGTTTCAGAGTAGAAGATCAACATGTGAAAACTTTACGGACGACGTACGCAAAGTGATGACATAAGCTGACATGGTCTTTACACCAGATGAGCTAAAAATCTCTCGGAAACTGAATAGCTAAATGAACACATATGACATACTGGCTCACCCTTTAAGCCTCTGGTAAAATAGTTGCGAAGGTTTCAAATGATAGATTTGTAGACCTAATGTAGCAAATGTCATGTTTATACATTGTTACACAAACATCAGTTTACCAAATACTGGATATACATGGTGAAATTAACCAACAAACAAGAGGCTCTCAAGAGCCTGTATCGCTCACCTGGGACATGGCCCACATCTGATAGCATAACGTTATTCGAATGGCATATATCCCATAGGATTCAATGTAAACTACTTTCCTCACTGATGACCATCTTAAATGAGGTAATTGCATCCTGGTAAACTTAGAGTCATCTTAGGACCACGGTTACTAATTGTATATAAGTTTGTTATAAATTTGACTTGTGATCACTTGTAGTTTAAGGGAAATTTTTTGAATATTATTGCCATAGGGTCAAATAGTAAATTATGTAAGTGTTTCAAGGAGTAACCAGCATTACAATCAAATAGCATAGAGAACCATAATCCAAAAATAGTTAGAAAGAAATACTCATTTCCCCAAAATAGAAAAAAAGGAGGTCAAATCCAATACCAAGGATTTGAATGTAAAACTACACAAGTTGCTGAAGTTTGCAAATGAAGGTCCTAGTACTGCTGACGTGGCATGACTTGTTGAAATTGCAATTCAGTACATCTAAAGTTTACTATAGTTGGACTTCACATTTTTTATGATGTCGTGTGCATTTACTCCATATCTTTTCGTCAAATATTGGCATGTACTCATTAAGGTGTTTCCAGTCTCAAGTTTTGAGATTTGATCAGGGACAATAACTGAATATTGTTTCTGATTATCGGGATCCTCTGGTTTTTATCCATTTAATTGCATTAAAATTTTTACCTACTGGTGAGTCATAAGTTGAGATTCATGGTTCAATAAACTAGTGTGAAATAACAAGACTTCCGTTGATGCAGATGTATATGAATTCTCATTTGAAATTTGTGTTTTGATTTCATTTTCAATGAAATGTTGGTTTTCGTATGTTTTTAAGTATTTTTTTACATTTGATTCCATTGAAATTCTTCAAATCATGTACTGTGGAATGTGTGAATTCAAATGTGAATTTATTTATTTTTTCTTGTATAAGGGATTGGAATCTGTTCTCTATGCAACTGGTACGGGTAACCTATTCTTCTGCAGTCAGACATGTAAACAACTTGACTATCTTTGGATAGTTAATTTGGTTTTTATATAGTAAAAGGTATAGGTGGGAGCAGTTGCAAACGATAGCTAATTGCCGGTCAGTTGGATAAAAACCATGGTCAAAATAACCTCAGATGCAGATTAATTGCCTGTAAAAAACTTTGAAACATATGCAGTATCTCAGAAGCTGCAAGAGTCTCGAAGATGCATCCACAGACCACAGATGATTGATGTAACACATAAGGTATCTCATACATGAACATTAATGCAAACTTTAACCCAAGTCATTGAAGCATAAAATGTAGGTCAGAGTAACTCAATTATCATCTGAAGCAACATCACTCTCCAAAATACATCAACTAACCAAAGATGGTTATGTAGATTCTCGGAAATGAACCTTAACGCAATTTTTAAACTGAGTCATTGAAGCATAAAATGTAGGCCAAAGTGACCCAATTATCATCCGAAGCAGCATGACTCTCCAAGACACATCTACTGAACAAAGATAATTGATGTGCCACATGTAGTTTCTCCGATATGAACCTTAAGGCACACTTTAACCAGAGTCATTGAAGCACGAAATGTAGGTCAGAGTGACCCAATTATAATCCGAAGCAGCATCACTCTCCAAGACGCATGTACTGACCAAAGATGATTGATGTGCCATATGAAGATTCTCAGATATGAACCTTCACGCAAACTTTAACCTGAGTCATTGAAGCATGAAATGTAGGTCAGAGTGACCCAATTATCATCCAAAGTAGCATCACTCTCCAAGACGCATCTACTGACCAAAGATGATTAATGTGCCACATGTAGTTTCTCAGATATGAACCTTAACACAAACTTTAACCGGAGTCATTGAAGCATGAAATGTAGGTCAGAGTGACCCAATTATCTTCAGAAGCAGCATCACTCTCCTAGACGCATGTATTGACCAAAGATGATTGATGTGCCACATGTAGCTCCTCAGATATGAACCTTAATGCAAACTTTAACTTGAGGTGGGACGAACGGACGGACGGGCGAGATGCTATATTCCCTCCCCAACTTCGTTGGACGAGGGGATAAAAATTGGGCTCCGCAAAGCGTAGCAGGATACGACCGAAAAGGGGTACATTTGGGCAAGTGTGGACACATGAGTTAGTGTGGACTTCAAAATTTGGTGGACCCAAAATGAGTGTGGACTCAGTAAGATACAATAAGTCTAATCTACATATTCAAATTACATGAATATCTGATGAAAAATCTGAAATATACTTTTTTTTTAAATTTGTTATTTTGGCCCTTTTGACCCCTTATAGCTTGAAAACGGTAAGAGCTACCCAAAATTTGTTAACATACTACTGAAAGCTTACATCAAGAGGAATCCAGACAAACAAATCCCATTATAATCCGATTGAAAATAAAAATTTTACTCCAAATCCAATTTTGCGATTTGGCCCCATTTGGCCCCTTATATCTCCATTAGGAGACAAGAAATCATAAATCTGACTGATATGTGCTCAGCTAATTTTTCATAAGAAGTAAATTTTAAAAAAATGCATCAAAATCCGACAAGAAATTAAAAAAAATTTTTTTTTTTGAAATTTGCCCCTTTTGGACCCCGTTTTGCAAAAACAAAAAAAAAGGTAAATGCTAGCTCAAATCCGTCAACATACTACTGATGCATAATTAAATAAGCAACAAAATGAAAGAAACCCCGTCCTACAAAAGATAAACATTTTGAATCTATATTTGTGAAAACACCCAGGGAATAAAAATGTAGGGAAATGGGAATAATTGTCAAATGTGAAAATTGGAATCATAAATTTCATGAACTCCACAAATAATGAAACTTCACCAAATACAATACAAGAACCCCACAAATAAAAAATGTAAAAAAGGCAAAACATATCTGGGAAAATGGAAAGTGGTAATGTTCCCATTTTTTATTTGCATGGAAAAGATCATAAAAAACACTATCCCGCCATCTCAACTCATGTATACATAGAATTATGCATGTAAAAGGCAAAAGATATGTTGGTATGTACAACAACCCTCAACCAAAATCAAAACAATAGAAATTTTCCACTCAAGCAAGCACGTTTTCTCACCAAAAGTTGAAACAGGAAGTGAAGAGTTTAGGACTGGGAAACACTAAAAAGAGACAAGAAGTGTCAAGAGCAACAAGAAAACACCCTAACATCATATATACTTTTATGCATTTATTCTCAATAATAAATAGTTATATAGAAATATCCATGAAATAAAAATCCATGAAAAACCTACATTTAATTTTATTTATCTCTTTTTACCATTTAATATTATATAACTTTACAGAATTACATTTTTTTTTATTTTACATTTAATAGATCCGTTATGCTAGCAATTTTAAATATTTAGTTTTTAAATTTAAAATGCTCATTAATATTATTTAGAGGCACAAAACATAAAAATTTTTAAAACCTGTAATTACATATTTTAAAAAAATAAGCATAGTCATTTTAGACAACAAAAAGCATATTGGACATGTTACACTGGTCCCATAAGTTAAACTTTGGTCTCAGCTAGCATCCAGCTTGGATCAGGTACGGATCAAAGCCACACAATTTTTGAAGGTGACCAGTTTGGTTTCAATTGGCCAAGTATTTCCAGTCTCAGCAGAAGAATTTAAAACTTTTCCCATAGGTCAAATATTAAACTATGGTCCCCGCTGGCACCCATTTTTGATTAAGTACAACCCTAAGCAACACAATTTTTTAAACAGGGCCACCCAAGGTTTATTATGACCAAGTTTAGTTCCAATTGCCCAGTTATATCTGATGATAAGATTTTTGAATGTTTTACCATAGGGTCCAATGTTAAAATTTGGTCCCCTCTGGTGGCCATCTTGGATTGGCTACGGACCCAAGAGACACAATTTTTAAAGTAGACCGTTGTAGCCAAGTAAGACCTGAAATTAGTTTCTATGACAACCAAAACTTCTGCTATCCATTACAATTTCAGACCACCTTTCAAAAAAAAAATCGGGCAGGGGTTCCCCCTATAATCTAGGTTATATATACTGCTGAAATTAAAACCCATCAAAATCAGATATATATTAAATATTCCATCAGACATTAGAAATTTTTATTTCACTAATGCCAAATTTTGAGTTAGAGTTATCTTTCTTTGTATAAGAGTTGCAATGTAAAGACAAAAGAATTTGAAACGCTTGTGGCCCCGCTGGCGGCCATCTTGGATAGGATACGGATGTGAGCAACACCACTTTTGAAGGGTACCACCCAAGGACTCATGTGATTAAGTTTGGTTCCAATTGGCCTAGTACTTTCAGAGGAGAAGATCTTTGAATGTTTTATCCCATAGGGTCCAATGTTAAATTATGATCCCCGCTGGCGGCCATCTTGGATGAGGTATGAACATGAGCGACACAATTTTGAAAGGGGGCCACCCAAGGACTATTGTGACCAAGTTTGGTTTGGATTGACCCAGTGGTTTCAGAGGAGAAGATCTTTGAATGAAAAGTTTACGGACGACGGACGGACGACGGACGACGGACGACGGACGCCGGACGCAAAGTGATGGCAAAAGCTCACCCTGGCATAGCCAGGTGAGCTAAAAACGTCTCAAAAACTTTAAAAGGAAAATAATATTAGATTCATGCGTACATATTTATTTTAAAAAAAATTAATTCAAATATTATAGATTTCTTTATGCTTTAACTTTTCCTTGTAACGAATAAATATAAATTAGAGATATACTATATTATATTTATATAAATCAATAGATTGGAAATACAGTTGTATTCAAAATAACTTTACCATTCAAAAAGCAAAACGTACACAAGACACCTGTCACTTTAACAATATAATCATTGAAGTCGTTATGATATCAAGTTTTTGAATCAATGGACAGACATGCGCCAACAAACTTACATTATAAAATGAATTAAAAGAGGTACAGTTAGGATAGTCATTATAGAACACATCTATCTGGTATTTATATACTTAAAAACAGCATGAAACTAGTTCTTCTAAAGCATTTTAATACCCATACATTGTAACTTAAATAACTGTACATTATAATTTTATTTTGGTCTACTAAATACCAAGACGGGTATATAGATATATAACTATATAAATAAATAAATATATATATATAGTAGCCCCGCATGAATTAAAATTCATACGAATATTGACTAACTGCATTGAATGAAAACAAATACGTTATATGTTATATTGAATGTTAAAGGTAAGCAGTTTTTAAATCATTAATACAGTGTAACGAAAAATTTACCCTCAAATGATATGTTAACTGGGAAAAGGTTGCTTATTTCATTTTTGCGATGTAAAGTACATTCTGCATGTAATATAATTGCTCCTGTCATGAAAATTATATAGGAAGCGAGATCCAACCGAAACAATAACACAGTTCCGCCACAACAAGGACTTGCACATTTAGTTTTCCACGAAAACATTGGTTTTCTATGCAAAACTATGGACGTTATCTATATACATCTATACATAACATTCTCTTTTAAGGTATTTGAGACTCATTAGTAACCGGGCCTGTTATACGTTAATGGCATATTCTGCTACTTAATGTTTATATATGGCATTGTACAGACTGCGACATACTTTTATTAATACCATACAATTTAAAATATGTAATAAGCATTTTGTTATGGGAAAGTGTCGGATGGATTCCATTCTTTACATGTGAAAATCCCAAAATATTTGAAGTGTGATATGTAAAATGTTTGAACTTTATATAAATAAATGCAGGGGTAAAACAAAATTTTTCAGTAATATCTAGATGAAAACAAGTTATAAACTAAAAACAAAACAAAAACAAACAACCAGTATATAAAACTATCTTAAATGTAACAAATTTTTCTTTCCTGAAAAATAGATTGGGGCTAGAATTAAAAAAATTAGTACCTTTTCGGCCTCCTACAGACAATTCAGGATTCGGTTACATAGATAGCCGTGCATATTTTATTCACATGATTTTTATTTTAACTTATCGATTTCTTTTTGTATATTTGGTCCTAATTTATGTTGATAGGTGATGGAAATTATTTGAACAATGTGTTTTAATTGCTTTTGATTGATGAATTTGTTTACAGGCTACATATTTTTTCCACATTACGCAGGGCCCATAAAAAAAACTTCTGAATGACAAATAATTCTTATTTTGACTTTTTAAAGTTCCTATTTTAACTTACTGATTTCATATTTGCAACATGTGTATATTTTGTCCTTCTTACCGACACATGTCAAATTGGCTTCTTACAACATGGGGGCATTTCTTGGAACGAATAAAGTCATGCCAAAAAACAACAGTACAGCGGGAGTACCTTACGATCTCTTCAAATAATGGATACAGATGTAAGTAAAATCTTAATATTGCCCTATATTCCATTGATCTGAAGCCATTTATAAGGACTCTCACAAATCCTGCCGTCGTGCCAATAACCCACTATAGGCTCTGGATTATTTTAAAATCTTTTCACAGTAAGGGATACAAATGTAATTAAGATTGCTCTATCCCCCTGTGTACTTCAAATTGATAATAGATTGCCACACTTTCCTATTTTTTTAAAAACTAGATACAATTGAGCTGTTTGCTGGAGTGTTATTTATATATAGTTAAATATTGCAGCTATGCGAATCTTAGCAAGTTGACAAGGAAAACAAGCCTGCTATCTAAACTTTAACTAGCGATCATCATCATGATAATCATATCATGGCTTTTACAGTGGGTTTTTATACATCAGAGGTTGTGGATTGGTACGCAGGTGGTTTTGGTGCTGCACATGCATTTGAACTTGCAGCAATATCCGACCAGAAACTATGCGAATATTAGCTAGTTTACAAGGAAAACAAGCGCATTTTGACCCACACAATCTGACGTGAGGGTGAGGATAGATGAGCAAGAAGTCTGTGTACCCAATCACTGCTAACTGTCCGCACCATCTCACGAGAGGGCGAGGATAGATAAGCAGGATGTTTGTGTATTCGCTAACTGTCTGCATCATTTGACTATCATAATTCTCAGTTTACGCATGTGTATGTCCTCTAAATGTGTGCCGATTAGATGACTTTAAAATAACAATCCAAAGATACTAATATTAGATATAGTAAATTTATACTATGCTGTATACGACACATTTCAAGGAGTTACCTCTCATCAGCAGCATTAAAACCGAAAGATTTGTAAGACCAAAAACCAAACTTATATTAAACAAGAAGTACTCAACCAAAAATACCGAAATAGGAAGCCAAATTTCAGCTAAGGAGATCTACCATGTGCAATACTAAGAATGAACCCTTAGTATTTCTATTATTTTTGAATTTTGCTAAATACTGGTAATTTCTGTAACAAATCAATGAATAATCATGTCAGACAAGTCTGACGACTGGGTTGGCGAATACCCTCGGGGACCTAGGGTCCACCAGCAGAGGCATCATCCCAGGAGTTTCAAAAAAATTGATATTTATGTCATTGCATGTAGACATTTTCTATTCTCTGTTTGATTCATTATCCGTGATGTTTATCGAAAGTAACACAATATATAATCTTTTTTTAATGTGCACGTACACCTGTAAAAGACAATCACTTCAAATGTAGCTCAAACCATATGGCGCACATGACATGGTGTACAAGTAATCTTATTATACCATCTGTTTACCATGAAGATATATCAACCCTTCAGTCTTTTTCTTCATTTTGTAAAGAATATGACCACGTGTAGATATCCTTAAATCACACGGTCTCATGACTTGTGTAATTGTTTTCAGATGTTAGGTCGCGTATATATATATATCTTTACATCACAATTATAATACTTTAAACAAAGGTAACCGTGTTTAAATCGTACTTTTGTCTTTTTCATCTCACGTTCAACATTTTAATTATGTTAAAGATTTGTGTCATATATTTTGCTGAACATGCAGTTGCACAGTGTGGGTGCGGAAGTGTACAGTATTTTTTTTAACATTGGAGTTGCGATTCTTTCAAGCGCTAGATAAGGATAAACGCTTTGGAGAAGGTAAGCTTTTGACTATTTTCCATGTTTACAAACACATTTTTGAAATAAATCGATAAGAATTTAAAACAATAAAAATTTATTCATTCATGCTTGTTAAAATCTACATTTAATCATATAACAGATATATTACGTAAAAAATGCTTCGAAATCATCTATTGTTGGTACAACACGGCTTCTTCAAATGCTTTGTAAACCTGATTTCTTTATCCCTTCCTATCAATAATATTTATTTTGAATTATACTAAAATGATCAGTTAATCTTCAGGTTAAATGCGAATTTCCTATGTTGCCTCGTTAATTCTCTATACTGAAATGAAGGTGAAACAATACAAACTTGGTTTGTATAGGTGCTTGCTACGACAAAAATTTTTGCTGTATAGTTGCTTGCGATAGCACTGTATAGTTCCTTTATATCTTGTGTGAAAAGTTTAATGCATATTTCGTCATGAGATGGCATACACCTAAGATTTCAGGTTGCTCGCAACACACATCTTGTAATTGTGAGTGTAATACTATGATCTATTAAAAGAGGACAAATATACCTAAGGAGCAATCCAAAAACGTAATCCATTATATAGACAAAACCCGGGAAGACAAAAGAACAACCACAAGCACAACAAATAAACACTGAAAACTATATAAAAAAAGGAACAACACGAACTCCTATAAAAACCAGGAGTGAACTCAGGTTCTCCGGAAGGCTAAGCATTTCCTGCTACGTATACGACATCCGTCGTGAAGTGCAACTAAGTCAATCCGGTGGTAGTCACAAATCAGTGGAGGTACATGAAATGTTACGACAGTGGGAACAGGTCCAACATCATCTTAGATATTGGAACACTTTAACGGTCAATCAATTCGTGATGACGACCGTAAAATTTCCTAAGTGATGACATCAACTTATCCCTGATAAAAACCTGGTTAAACAGTTTTACAAGTTGAATCTTTTAATGCTACAGTAGGCAGCTCAAGGTACATTTGTAACTAATGAATAACAAATATAATTGTGTTAATTTGTGTTACTACATGTATTTAGTTATAAATCTACCTTACTATAACATTCTGAACACGCTTATGATAATTAAAATCAAAGTCTCGGGTCTTAAAAATTTGCTGAAGATGGCTCACTCCTTCTCACCTCCAAGTCTTTTATTTTCTGAAAACCTCTTATATTAATTTGCAAGCGTGTTAATCGGATTCTAATCGAGTAATTTGAGTTTTACATTTATAAATACTTTGTACCATTGACTTTGTGTTTGTTTCTTTGTTCAGTGTTTGTATTTTTGTGGCCCACACGGGTGTAGCAAATAAAGATATCAGTAATTTGAGTAACTTTCTTTTGATGTCTAAAGGTCGAGAATTTAGTTTATCGGCAATTCATACTTTTTCCTTTTGATGTAATAGACATTTTTCAGTATTCATGACATGACACACGAAAATATCATGCAATACATTATGACGTCAAAATCGGATGCTTCGCCGATAAATAATAATCATAGGATAACTAATTATAGAATTTGAATATCGCAAAATATTCAACGAGTGACCGAAAACACCTTAAATCCCGAATGCGCGCAGCGCATGAGTGAATTATTAGTGTTTCTTGGTCACGAGTTGAATATTTTCGATATTCAAATTCTTGAATTAGTTATACTATTTATTACATTGATAAAATAGATAAAAAAAATGCTTCAAAAGTGTCATATTTTCCTTCTTGAATCTTTCGACGTCACAAACGTCATTTTTTAGTAACGCCCTTGACGACGTTAAATGGAAACAGATCTTACACTGAGTGAAAATATCGAATTTATTTTCACTGGAAATTACGATAAATCACCATCATCAATCTAATAATAGACTGTACTGAATATTGACTTCATCAATTTGAATACATGTCTAGCCTTCGTCTCGACCGATATTCAACGTGATAAAGCCAGTATCAAAAACCATTAGTGTCTATTCATTTAATTTGATTGGATGAACAGTGTAGACCAACATTGGTTATACTGTTTAACATAGTTTAGTCTTTAATTAATCCGCCACTTGTAAATTAAGTCCAATGTCATTATTGATTCTTGAATCAAGGGATCATTGTACTTCTGTTTGGAAATTAAATTATAAGGAATGTTTCCAATTTTTTAACAGGTTATATATAGATTCTCCTTCAGGTACGAGTGAGTTATGGAATTTCTCCACCCGAGATAGTTAAATTTTCGATTTTTAACACGCGAGCCTTTAGCGAGCGTGTTAAAATCCCAAATTTAATTATTGAGGGAGGAGAAATTCCATAACTTACGAGTAAATTGAAGGAGAATCTAATTCTCCTATGACTTTCGACAAAAAACTCAAGAAAATGTCGTTGCTATGTAGTTTGTTTACATAGACGTCATTTCAGGACTTCTCTAGTTTATCGTTTCAATAACTGTAGAAAAAAAGGGCGGTACTTCCCACGTAGACATTTTAATCACCGGGAAGTGGTTAAAGATATAATGTATTTTTATCCCACCGATTAAACACATCAAGAATAGGAGAAACTTCAATAACCTGGTTTGGGTCAGTTTATGACATTCATAAACCACTGGTTTATTATGCGTAAATTGACCCAAACCAGGTTATATCGTATAAACTGTTCAAAAATTGGAAACATTCCTTAAATAATTATTCTATGTCACCGAAATGACTATTTTATGATATCATTCGCATAATACTCTGTCGCTATATGAATTGTTGTTGTATAGCAATGTAATATTCCTTGTTAAACACAACAAAAAATTAGCGCTGACATTGCACTTGTGCTCATCGGTAGTTTTCTTGGTTGGTAGGAAGGTCTTATTTGCTTTGATATACAATGAAGGCGCTATTACACAAAATTGGGAAATAATGTCCCTTCGTAGAATATGTATTGTATCACACCCGCAAGCTCGAGCAATATTACATTCTACTACGGACAGTGTTTCCTAATATTCATGAAATAACCCCATATTATAGTCCAAGTACATTATATTGCAACAAGTGACTATAAAAAAAAATTGCAAGCGCCCGTACAGAACACATACAAGCACCTATACAGTCAGAGAAATGATGTGTTGTTTGTTTGCAAGTAATTTACTTCATTTTATAGGCAAAATAATTCGATAAAATTTGGATTTAGGGTATAAAAATTAATTGACATCTGGATAACCTAAAGAATACCTTCTTATTTCTTACCATTTTTGACTTATTCAGTTTTAAAGTCAAAATTTCAAACATTAAATGTAAGAAGCATCGTGATCAAAGCTTGATAAAAGTAATATTAATCATATTTGTGAAAAAATGTTCATGTAATTTTATAGGCATGTAAACAGCCAAGTGTCAAAGGAGGCAAACATACCTAAAATTTCCATAAAATCTGTGTAAAATTAAAAAATCTATTATTACTTATAAGCGAACTTCCCTGCAAGTGACCGATTTTCTGCTATACAAAATCGCAATTTAACAACTGACAGAAAACATGTTCATTTCTGCTCCCACACTGTGAATTGATCAATACATGTACTTACAATATTATGTCAGAGCGTAAAGCATGGACAATATAATATCTATGGAGCATTCCAAAATACGGAATCAAAAGAAACAGACATACATAAAAACGTACAAATACAAAGGACAAAATAGATATATTTTAAATTAAAAACTGTGGCAAACATGAAATTCTATAAAAATAACACCATTGCAGCCAGATACTCCAAGAGGCTTAGTAGATCTTGTTTCGTAAAACTATTCTAAATGTCATAAACTTATGCATATTTTGCATTATGCATAACAACAGTAAAATAATGTCCTCTTCCAAAACAAAAATGACACAAAATTATTACAATTATTATTTTACAATATACTACATGTGGTCAAGTTCTCTTGATTAGAAACATTGCTAACTTATTCTGTAAAACGTATAAGGGCAGTCATTTTTTTTTCTTTTCAAAAACGTTCTATTACCTGTGAGGGTAACTTTGTTTTACCTCCCGTGATGTTATTGTGTAAACGGAGGAAATCTTCCTATAAAATCCTAACTAAGTAATCTCTATTATTCTACAAAGTATTTTATCTTTATCATGGGTATACAATAAACAGATGGAAGACCAGGTCAGACCACAAACAAATATCAGTCATTATACACACACAACAGAATCGACATCTACATCAAGTTTTACTCCAGCTCACAGAGAATGGACTGCCTTTGTTGGTCCTGTTGTATATACAGGTAAGTTAAAATTCTGATGAATTCTAATTTTGCAAATTTCCATTTTATGGACGGATTACTAAGTATTTCAGGAATGGAAAGCAGATTGAAAACGATTCTTTCATATCAGAATCAAGTGATACCTTTTAATCTGTACTTAAAAGTGAACTTTGGTTTACAATATATATGTTAATTCTTCTTAAATGTATAATATACATTAATACTAATTGTGATGCACAAGATGTGCACATTTCGTGGATTTACACCCCATCAATTTTGCGCAATGCCTAAAATGTTGAAAACCAAAATAACAATTCAAAAAAATGAAGAGGAAATTAAAAAAATGTCAAAATGACAAAAAGGGGTAAAGCCAAAACCATCTAAGGACAGAGCTATGCAAGAGGGAGATACTATTTAGTTTTCAAATATCAATTTCGGGCAAGTATCGAAATACTAACAACTTAGCTGGGGATACCCTCGGGGACTTGGAGTATTATTTTAGAACTAAGGTTATGGTAATAAAAAAATTGAGAATGATTTGTTTTTATATTGAACTAATTATAGTCCCCTATAGATCGATTCCCTTGCTTAAGGGTTGTATAGTGTAGTTGCCCAGGCATTTATATTAGAAGCATTTTACATATTCTGTGAAAATAGATAAATTGTAGTTTGATTACGTATATAAACAGAAAAGCCTTTTTATCTTGTATTTTTTAACTGATAATCGTTTGGTAGATTTTTTCGCGCCGGTATAAGTAAGGACAAGTCTAAAAAAATGCCTTTTAAAAACTGCGTGTAAGATTGTTAAGAAATTTCTAGTTTTTTACTGGTGTCTTTATCTACTGTTGATGAATTCCACCCTGCCTTACATTGGTGACATTTATGTTGGAAGCATTTTACATATTCTGTGAAAATAGATAAACTGTAGTTACGGTTAATTTCTTTCAGGGTTCATTGTCGTCGAGTTTATTTTCAGCAATTGATAGTTAACAAAAAGTGTCCGGTGTGTAACTAAGGTTAGAGTACACCTTTTCAAAAGTATTGCTGGGGGTGGTATTGACGAAAAACTTCAAGTAGAATTTAATAGCTTTGCTGGAATTGACATCTCAAAGGCTTTTACGCTTTACTTGCAATGTGACGTTTCACTTATACAGTTGAAGTACATGTAGGAATGTAAACTCCCGTTTTTGTCGTGTGGGTTCACTTTGCTAGTGCTTTAAGGTTTATGCTGTATTGTGGTCATTCTCTTTTGTTTCTGTATAAGCTTATTATTTTATATTTGTAGAATTCGTTCTTTGGGTAACATCCCTGGTGTTTCATTATAGATTTTATGACGTCAGTATTCTTTTGTCGTTACTTATTAAAACTTATTAAATGTCGCCGATAAGCTCACCGGATTTTGTCCCCCCCCCCACCCCCCTGCTTAAATTTTTCACGCCACTATTTTATTAATATCAAATTATATATATAGAAGGCTAAATTATCCGTCCCTAACCAACTTTGCACATTTTTTAGGTGGACGACAAATTTGGGTCCCATCCTTTCCCCAATTTCATTTGATTATTTCATCTTTGCTGACTTTGCTTGACAATATTAACGCTTTATGTTGTTTACGTGGTTTCGTTTCAGGTCCAAATGGTGAGCGAGATCAAAAGGTGACCATAAGCAGAGATTTCCAAATGGTTGGAATTGGAGACAGATCTCCTGAAATCACAAGCCAAATGAGCTATCTCAGCAGACCACCGCCAGGGACAAAATTTCCAAAAGCAAAACATGAACAAATAGGAGAAATTGGATGGCCTGTGGAAACATTTAAAATAGTCAAAGGAATATAATCTACTTTATTTTTGTTAAAACATTTAACATGAAAAATGCATGGTTATATAAAGGTGACAAAATCATCCTTGAAAATTGTACGACTCTGTATTCATAATTTTTTGTTTATCCTGATATGAAATAAGGTATGTCGTCACGATTTTATTAGTTTATGTATAGAAATAATATATGGAATTGACTTCATCGTACTACAAATTAATGTAAGTTATTTAATGATAATTTGAAGTAGAACGATTAAGAATTTCCGATTGCAAATACACAATAACAACAATAATACTACAATTTAATGTACTTAATGTATTTATATGGTTGATTTGCAAATTTTCTATATTACATGTATATTTGATTTCATAGTGTTTGGATGTAAGGTCGTGAAGTATGTAAACAAATATTCGAACGCGCATCCTTGTTATCTTGTATTTTTCAACCGACAATCCTTCGGTAGATTTTTTTTGGCCGGTATAACTGAGTCTAAAAATACATTTTAAAAAATGCATTTAAGATTGTTAAGAAATTTCTAGTTGTTTACTGGTGTCTATCTATTGCTGATGAATTCCACCCTGCTTTACATCGGTAGAAAGGAAATGATATTGACAGGAATACATGCATTTGGTAAAATGACGAGATAAGTAATAACAGGTCTTAATTCTTTTCTGTTTTTATTTCTCACAAAAGTTTAGATTAAGTTCAATTATTAATCGGTATTTTCGAGGACTGATAAAGATTGGATTCATCAAGGCTTTCAGCTAAAGGGATGTTTAACATTTACCTTGTACAGGCAGTCCTAATGCTTATAAGGTTCAATTTCGTTTTCTAGTATTAATGCGTTCATAAAAACGTTTAAGCTTAAGTAATATTTTTAAAACGAGGTACAATTGTAAAGTACAAATATAGGCATATGATTAAAATGTGTATTCAAATAATGTTAACTGATTTACAAAAATGGACCACTCCTGATTTTGCAATTTTTATATTTATATCATTCTATATGCACTGCCTCCTTTGAAATAACGGTTTGTTAAGGATAACATATCATACTTGATATGTGACAACACACAGGTGAAGTGAATATACACTGAAACCAAAACATGTAACAACATGTCAGTGGAGAAGAAATATAATACATGAATTTTGCTGATATTCTGCTGTTTGTAACAGTGGCGATATCGATTAAAAAAAATCTTGACCTCTTGATACAATTTTGAAAAGGAAAATCACAAGATTAAGTAAAGTCAAGAATTACCAAAGGGATATTCGAAGGAGAGAAAAATCGTTACAACTGACAAACTCCGGAGAACAACGAAGACAAGACCAAAACAATACATGCACTACAATTAAAAACTAAAAACGTATGAACAACATGGACCCCACCAAAAAACCGGGGGTAGACTCAGGTGCTCCGGAAGAGTAAGCAGTCTTTGCTTTCTGCAGGACACCCGCCATGCTGCGCATGTCAAATCCGGTATGAGGAAGGGATAATATCAGTGGAACAGGTCCATTTTCATTTGGGAAACGGTTTTTTCATACCTGTCAACCAAGTCATGATGATGCCCATAAAACTTTAATAAGGATGACTTAGGAGTAACGTACCCCTGTCTGAGCAACTTTTCTGTCAGGAGCCGGGCTCTGTCCAGGAAGTCAATGTATATGTCACAAGCTCTGGAATAACGTATGAGTTGTGAAATATATACTCCATACGCCGGCGCTTCTGGAATATTGCCGCTCAAAAATGGAAAGTTGACGATTGGAAAGTCAAAGTCATCCCGTTTGTCGTAAAGTTTTGTATTCAACCTTCCCCTGGTGTCAATTTCGAGGTGAAGGTCAAGATAAGATGCAGACTTGGCAGTGTCTGTGGTATCTTTAATTTCGAGCTCATTGGGATAGATGAGATGTAAGAAATTCCCAAAACGTGAATTGTTGAGTGATAAAACATCATCTATGTAGCGGAAGCTGAAATTAAAGGTACGGGCTAACTTCTTTTGTTTTTCCTTAAGAAGCCCGTCAAGGAAGTCTGCTTCATATGAGTAAAGGAACAAGTCGGCCAGGAGTGGCGCACAATTAGTACCCATAGGAATGCCAATTGTCTGTTGGAAAACACGTCCACCAAATTGAACAAATATGTTGTCGATCAAAAATTCAATCATCAGGACAATTTCGTCCTCTGTATATTTTTTGTTAGATTTAGAGTGGTTTTTAACAAAGTATGATTTATCTCTACCAATGACAAGGTATGTGTATCTGTTGTTGCCATTTTTATTTTAAAAGCATCGATGGATTAGATCTTTCAACTTCTCCTTCAGTTGTGAATGAGGAATGGTAGTATAGAGGGTAGAGAAATCAAATGTTTTTATGCTGTTATAGACTGAAATGGACCGAGATCGTAAAATATCCTTTTTAAGTCTTTGGAGTTCTTTAATATCCACATTTGATTGATACCACTTCTTGAATAACTTGTCTCACAATAACTTTGGAGGCCTGTTTTGACAGCTGTTAAAATAGAAGTTAGAAGTTGAGACAATGGTTTGGTTTGGCAGTTCCAGCTATAAAGCGTTGTTTGTATGGACACTTATGTAACTTGGGTATCCAGTACAAGGTAGGAAGATCACAATCATCAAATTAAATTTGCAATCCTTTTGTTTATTATTTTATGTAAGTATTTTTATTTTTGTTTCTGATTAAAGAAAAACTATGTCCTTTGTGATAAGTAAGGGCATAAAATTTTTGCTTCCAATTTCTTTTGAATTGTTCCTGTTTAACTATTAATTTAAAAATGTTACTTATCTGACATTTGAAATTATATTTCAATTCATTTACTAAATATGCACACTAACTTTTTGCGGTACTGTTATCTTATAAGAATAAGAATAATTTTTATTAGCTCAAACTCAACTACAATAGATGGTTAAGGCCTATTTTGAAAATGTATACATAAAGTGACATAATTAATACATAATAATTAATATGTATATACTTATATATATATGTTATAAAATTTATTTGTTTGACATGCATTATATTTGTAATAACCTTTATAACAGTTATAGTATAATCATAATATGAATAAAACAGGAAGATTAACTTAGTTTTTTTTCATATTTAATCCATCAGATATGAAAGAGGAAGTTAATTTTAGTATTGTATATGAAGTGTTATTTAAGAGAAAGTTAATGTCCGATACCTTTTTGAAATAAATATGCTTTTTAGTTTGAAAAATGTTTAATACCTTATTATGAAAAGTTTCTCTTAATTGTTTATATTTTGAACAATGAAACAAAAAGTGATTTTCATCTTCAATCTGGCCAGAATTGCACATATTACAGAGTCTTAAATTTTTGGGAATTTGGAGATGTCTTCCTCTTTCAATCATTAATATATGAGAGCTTATTCGTATCTTACATATTGCAGCTCTATCATTTCTATTTTGCAAAATATCTACATATGGTGCCCTCTTGCCTGTGCTGTAGACTTTTCTGAAGAAATCTAATTTTTCTGATTTATTTATATTTGATTGTTGGTTTTGAAAACATTGGTCATTTATTCTTTGTTTTATTTGGTTTAAATTGCTCTTTAAAAAGTTTAAATTATTTGCTACAAATGACATTCCCAGATCATCTAAGATATTTTTAATTTTTTAAACCAAGGGCTTGAATTTTGTATTTTTTTAAATACATTATTTATTAATGAGTGTTCAGATGAGATAATATGCTGAAGAAAATTAATTGATGAAAATATTATCTTGTTTTTAAGTGGTACTCTGTTGAGTTCAGCACGGCATGCATCATTTGATGCTCTGCAGTGAACTCCTAAGATTTCTTTTATGAATTTTATATGTAATTTTTCAAAGGAATCAGAATCTTTAAATTTGAAGTCAATACCCCATACTTCACATCCATATAAAAGGATGGGGGTAACTAGACTATCAAAAAGTTTTTCTAAAAGTTTACATGCATTATTAAGACCAATTGTTTTCTTAATTTTAAAATATGCCTTTCTGGCCTTTTCCATAAGACTGTCTACAGCAAGGCAAAAGTTACCATTATACTTTAAAGTTATACCCAAGTAGCAATAACTTATATATGGTACGTTTTCTATACATCAAAACGTCAAAGATATTATTTTAATTATTTTTACTATATAGTTTTACTAGATACCTTGCCATTTATGTATTTTCTATGAAGTACGTAATAATTATCGACACCCATTTTACATTTTATGTACGGACTCAGTCTCGCGCTGGGGTTCAAAGAGCCAACACCTTTTTATTTTTATTTTTTACATGCTCGTGATCAAGACCATATTAGTCGAAACGTTGAGTATTTTTAACTTTTTAGTTTGTTGTTTTTTACGACTTTATATTTGGTTTTGTTCGACTTATGTATTTCATACATTTTAGCCGTTTTACGCTCCTTTTGACAGTTCACCATTTCCATTTACTTTTCTTGTTATAAAATGTAATCAATACAGAGTTATCGAAGTATGATAAATGCCTGGCATGAACGGGATCAGTACACAATAATTGGGTAACCAGTTGATAAGTCTAAGCAGAGCTACCTAACTTAACTATGAAGGAAATAGTTGAATATGGTCCCTTTTGACAGCTCTCTTGTAAAAGCATATTCACTCTGTAAAAGAATATTGACTCCATATTACAAAAATTATATCTGGATTCGTTCGTAAAATTTCTCAATATTGTCAAAATGTTGAATCAGTTTAACTTTATGTTTCATTGTCTACCTGTTTTACGGAAGGTTGAGAAATTTCAAAACGCACATTTTACAAATTTTGGTTTGAACGTGCTAGAGAACGTTTCTTCATGGAAAAACAAACAGTGCATATGTAATTTAGCAGTTAATGACTTTGAATTCGGTCAATATATTATACATGTATAAGGACCTGGTAGAATGATATTGACCTTGGAATAGATTCCTCTGTCGATACCATTCTTCAAGGTCTATCTATAATGTCCCCGGTCGATATCATTCTACCATGTCCATATATAATGTATTGACCTGATTAAAAGTCCGTATTGGAACTTCCATCTTTGTTGTTTTTTTACTTTATACATACACGTGTATTAGTATAATTCATATCGGGGCTGCAGGAGGTGTTTTGTTTCATTATCAAGTGCACACGAAGTTCGAATCTATGTTATTTTCGCCTTTTAAATTTTGCAAACAGATGAAGGTGCAATAAGTTACAAATCTAATTCGGGTTGTTTCAGTATTGTATATGGTGTTAATGAGCGTGTATTGTTTGACTTTCTGACAAAAACAACACAAAAGAATACAAAACACGAGCATATAATCTCAGGATGGTTTGATTTGATGCAGACCCTTGGTAGTGGCAGGGTTAAATTTTCAGCCAATTTAACCGTCTCTCGATCCGTTGTTTAAAGATTGATAATTTCACTGACTTTTTAGTTCTCGGACATTGATTCGTCAGGATTTCGGAGAAACGCCAACAAAATTGATGACGTCGTGCACATTAATCCGATGCCTTTGATTACAAATCATAAGATTTCAAAACGAACTAAAAGTTATTTTATAATTTAATTGTTTTAAAGATTTAACAATCAACAATTTTTTAACATCCAATCTGTAATCCCAAGACACTAAGATTAATGTCTAATGAAATACAAGCTCAGGCATTAAAACAAATTAAGTAGTACAGGAATTTCAGCACATTATTTTGACTTTTATAAATTCCACCTTGTTAAGCAGATCCTCATTTGGCCAGTTACTTGTATATATCTACCATTACCTACATAAAATACATAAAATTCCACACACTTTTCGTTTCATTTCTATCTCTAGCAAATGTACCACCACTTAATTTGCATAAATGAATTAGTGTCGCAATTTTAATTTATAAATTTCTTCTTGGGTGTAAAAAATTCCTACAACGTTTTGGATAAATTGTAAACTCTTAATCATAAAGTAACTACTGTGGAAAGTTATGATTTTTCTACATTTGTATACAAACCTTCCTCGCAATCTCACCAAAGAAAGGTTGAATGCATTAATCAACTGGTATTTTCAATCTTCCGATTTAAATTTTATTTGCTATAATAATTTTAACGTTTTTTTTTCGTCAGAAAAGTACCAAAATTACAGTTGTTGGACAAACGATGACATGATCAAGGCCGAACTATTTTTGCTGGACAACAATTTTGTTCATTTTGTTAATAATGCGTACAAAGTGTGCTATTCTTATTTTTATATTGTTAGGACGAGTCTTTTATGAAAAAAGTTAAAGGTGAAATACAGGACCAATATAAATTACTAGTAATTCATATATACAACTGCAGGTCTTGACGTTATACTTATGTTTATAACTACGAGTTTCTAAGATTCAAAATACATATATACAAAAGAGCTGCAGTTAAACAAAGCTAATACAAACAGTCAATGCTTTTCCTTTTTATATCTTACAATAGATGTTGAAAACGGCAAGACATATAACTAAAATTTATGATAAAAGAAACGATTTTAATTTTCCAATCACTAATTTCCCCTTTCTTGAAGGAGGCTTTCATGTAGCACCATTGCATGGTGTGTACATATCATAACTTTTCATGAATTAACTCTAGATTAGCAGTTTTATAGAACGATACCATACGATTACCGCCCAAAAAACTGCTTTTATAAGGTTTACATATAGATTCCTCAACCTGCTTAAAGCTTTAAAAAGGATTTTTAATAGCTATCATCATCAATAAGCTAAAAAAGAAAAGCATTTATCAAGAACGGGATTTCCCATCGTAGTTTCTATTGTAATAACGTGAATAAATGCAAACGTCTTGTAAATTACCCAAAGAAGGTCCGAAGTATCTTCACATCTTTTTTCCTCAGCAAGGGCTATAAATATGAAATTTTATATAATTGCGTGAAAAAGTATTTGAAGACTTTACATATTGTGAAATCCATGACGAGAAACCATTCAAAACTTTATGGAAGTGTTATTTCTGACTAATGGAGCAACAGTATTTGGCCAGCAGCTATGAGAGCCTTAGCTAGCTTAATAGTTTTAAAAACTAGAATTTTGACCCTGCTATGTAAACTATGTACCGTCTGACCAAGTTGGGCATCTCTAACTAGAGGTCACCTTGATGGTAACCATTATGTATTGGCTTTTATAGTGTTTTATACACCAGATGGTCTGGGTAGATAAAAAAGGTATAACCAAAGTACTGTTGATTTTGTAGGCCTATCCTGCTATTTGGAAGGGTATTGTACAGACATCAAATGACATACATGTAGGAAAGGCTGCTATAAGAAATAAATTTCTTTGATTCTTGAATTTTTAAAATTCACGATGACATTTTTGAAACGCGAACATTTACATGTAACGACAGCTTTATTGTCAAAAATATTCTATATATTCACTAAGTTTCTTTATTTATTGCTTTACGAGTAATATTAGTTTAAAAATAATATGAAAATTGTGAAATAATGTTTCCATTGTTATCTCTGCACAATATATTTCAGTGATGTGTAGGAAAATTTCTTTTTTTTAAATTGTTTAATGAAATTAACAAAAAAAATTAACATCATTTAATTTCTTGAAATAGTTAACCTTTTCAAGATTGAAAATGGAAGTGTTGCCGTTTTGGCGGATATTTTTGTCATTTGCAAATATTTTAAGACGTCCTACATTTGCTTTTTTATATTTACAATGAATGCACCGTCTTGTACGTCAATAAGCCATTAAGATGTTACAAAATATTCAGAATTGACATCAATTATAGAAATATTATTGTACATTTGACACACGAATCTTTTACTACATTTACAGTAAAAAAATATTTTATTAAAATTAGAAGATGCAATCAGCTTTACTATGAAAGCATTTCACGGGATTTTTTTTTTATACGAAAAACAAATTCCTAAAAAAAAAAAAAAATACAAGAAGGTTACATGTCAACACTTGTACTGATGTAACATTTAAAATTGTTATAAATTTTCAGCTCGGAATTTATATATTTAGGGAATATGTTGGTTGCTCCCAAGGAATTAATTTGAATTTTCAGATGGCACCAGCTAAAGTATATTTAGACCGAGAAACCCCATATCTTAATATTTTTAAGGATACGAGAGTATGCTTCTAATTCTGTTTCGTTTGATCATACTTGTATTGCAAGTAAAGTCAAGAAATACCAAAGGGATATTCAAAGGAAGGAAAAATCGAAACAACTGACAAACTTCTGAGAACAACGAAGACAAGGCCAAAACAATACATGCGCTAAAATTAAAAACTAAAAACATATGAATAACATGGAACCCACCAAAAAAACCGGGGGTAGACTCAGGTGCTCCGAAAGAGTAAGCAGTCTGTAGGACAACCGCCATGCTGCCCATGTCAAATCCGGTATGAGGAAGGGATAACATCAATGCAACAGGTAATTTTCATTTGGGAATCGGTTTTTTCATACATGTCAACCAAGTCATGATGATGTCCATAAAACATTAATAAGGATGACTCCAACTTAGGATAAACATACATTTGGGTCAGGCCGCGCAATTGTTTTCCTGTTACAGAAGTCATGAAATAATAGGCTGCCATTAAGTCTGTAAGTTTCGTTGAAACATGGGAGATGGCTCAAAACGATCGCCATACAATGGCACATATCCACTTAAAATCTCGGGGTGTGAAGTCAGTCTACTTTTTCCGTAATTTGAGAAATCACGAGCCATGGTAAAAAAGTCTCCTTCCGCGAAGTAAAATGTACCTCTTTCATGCTCTCCATGTAGATTAAAATTTTCTTGGTTTTATTCACTTAATCCTTTCAATATTTCTATGTCAAATGTCTCAGGTAAATACGCCTTTAAAACAACACTAGTTATTCAGTTATCATGGTTGGTTTTGTTACGGTAGGTCCATATATGATGGTGCAATTATAATTTTTTTAATGGACTTCTTTCGTATCCCTCAGGTCAAAGTTCATTGCAGGTCTTGAGCCATATTGAAATATGACATATAACTTTTCACTACATTATGGTATTTGGTTGGTGCGGAAGCTTTTCATGAACATAACTGTGCAATATTTTTCAGATCTGAAAGAAAATAAGAAAGATTCAGCATAAATTTGGGCATAAAGCAAACATGTTTATTTCATGAATAAAAACAAAAAATCAGTGAAAAAACCAAGATTCATTACTGATATAATTAGAGCCTCAGTTTACTCTTTGCAACTCACTAATGCCTTCTACAATTATCATTAATATTTATACTTTTTAAAAAATCTTATAACAGACAAATAAAGGTAACTTTTTATATTTTTTTAGGCTGAAATATTGCAAATTTTGAAAATTATTATCCGTCATTTTAAAAGTTTCAGCTTGAAATTTTCACATGCTCACAAAAAAGTTCAATATTTTTTAACTAATAGCTAGATTATGTAAAGACGAATCTAAAATGGGGTCAACTGTCAAAATCTGCCCAGTATTAACAATTTTACAGCTATCTAAAAATTTGCAGTTTCTATGTCTGAGAAATGTAAACATCTTGAAGGCGAACAAATTATGAGGTTATATGAATTATGATGTCATAACTTTATGACGTCACCAAGTATTGTAAAACACAATTAGTCCTATCCTTTACATTTCAACGATAAATGATTAAAGAAAAAAATATTAATCTACAAGTAGTAACCAAGGATTTGCATTGAGGAAAAAATGCATAGCAACCAAGGAGAATGAATTTTTTTTCCATTACACAATCACATGTGCACTTTTAAATAATTTATCAGTATGTGTATAAGTGTATAAGCCTATAAATTTACAGGAACAATAGGACAGTCCATTTTGTTGCCTGATATTAAAAGTTTAAAAACCAAATAAATTCAGTAATACATGTACATGCAAGTTACATGCTGTCATAATGAGTTACTCCCCTTTACAATTGACAAACTGCAAATTCTAAATCACAAGAATTTATTCAACCTGTTATTGGTAAATGTTGGTTTAAAATTCTTGTTCAAAGAGATTTGTGGATGATATAGGTCTCTTTGCATCTATTCCCATTAAATACATTCATCTAATGTTACAATTATTTAGCTGTGGTTTTCAATGCAACCACCTGTTTGTGTTTACAATTGTCTTTGTTATATGACATGTATGTAGTCTCGCAGTTTGTCCATCAGTTGTTTACAGGATGGATCAGCATCACAAAATATTCCTTTACACACGTTTGAGATCATGACGTCAAGTTGGGTCAGGCCGCGCAATTGTTTTCCTGTTACAGAAGTCATGAAATAATAGGCTGCCATTAAGTCTGTATGTTTCGTTGAAACATGGGAGATGGCTCAAAACGATCGCCATACAATGGCACATATCCACTTAAAATCTCGGGGTGTGAAGTCAGTCTACATTTTCCGTAATTTGAGAAATCACGGTAAAAAAGTCTCCTTCCGCGAAGTAAAATGTACCTCTTTCAGGCTCTCCATGTAGAATAAAAATTTTCTTTGTTTTATTCATTTAATCCTTTCGGTATTTCTATGTCAAATGTCTCAGGTAAATACGCCTTTAAAACGACACTAGTTATTCAGTTATCATGGTTGGTTTTGTTACAGTAGGTCCATTTATGATGGTGCAATTATAATTTTTTTAATGGACTTCTTTCGTATCCCTCAGGTCAAAGTTCATTGCAGGTCTTGAGCCATTTGTACCCCTGTCTGAGCAACTTTTCTGTCAGGAGCCAGACTTTGTCCAGGAAGTCAATGTACAATTGTATTAAGTTTACATGTACATGTAATCAGTGATTAATCGACACATTGTTACTAGCAAATTAATGAGACTGTAAAACAGAAAATGTTGAGTTGCTTCGCGTTTACAGCTGATCAATTTAAAGAAAAATAAATTAAAATAATTACAAACCTTTGTACTACTACGATCACAACTGGTTCCAGTACATCAACAAAACAAAGCTACTGAAGACCAGGAATCGGATCTTGGAATTAATCGTATTTGTACTAATTTACATATTTTATTGAAATAACGCCGATTGTGCATATGTAATAAAAGCATAATTTGATCCATGTTATTTGCCCCCGGGGCAATAACATGTCATCTGCCCTCTTGTGAGCATCACCTTGACCAATATCAAGGTCTCGGACTGATAACAAGGGCAATATGAAAAAGATCGTGTATTAATCTATAATTATAACATGGCATTTTCAATATCGGCCCTGGTATCATCCTTGACTTCAATATCGGACCGATGGCTTTGCCCGATACAAGGGTTGATATGGAAAAAGCCATGTCATAATTTATTTATCACATATTTTGAATTAAAAATCTATACACAACTAAATAAATAATATGGAAAATGGCACAGAAATAAAAAAATGACCAGCTATTTGACTTTATGTTAATTATGGTAAACAATATGAAAAATCATAAGGAATACTGTACCTTTTGATAGTGTTAATAAACAAATTTTTAAGGAGTCTGCCATTTGCAGACGACTGGAAGTGGGACGCATTACGGGAGCACGTGAGGGCTAATACGGGGAATGATACGGATTTCCAATAGAATTCCTTTATAAACCCATATCAGACGTCATGTTAGATATGGGGGCTGATACAGATTTCCAAAGCAATTGTATTGGAAATTCATATTAGACTGTGGGTCTTGATATTTGAGGTCCAATCTGGTCATATAAGCTATGCAAAAAGCACTTATCAGATCAAAATATGTGATAACCAAATTTTATGTATACTCCACAATAAAGAAACCTTGTATTGTTAAGCATACAAGTGACAGCAACCGAAATGCAGATAAAATGTATTGAATTTGATGAGGTTACAGCGGCAATCATCTTCTCTCTATATTCAATGTCAAGGCTAGAATAAAATAGGACAATCAGTGATTATCAGTTTGAATGTTTATGCTTTCACACATGTAACTCGTATCTCACTGTAATAAAACTGTCTATGTCTGTGTCACTCTCTAACCCGTGTTAGCTTTTGTATGATTTTCAGGTCCTAATAACTTCAGGTCAAATTTTGATAACCCCTTGTTAAACATTGTGACATCGGGTCACACGCCATTGCTGATTATATAGTCGGGTCAATCCCCGATTAACGTTTGTGACGTAAGGCTGTTTTCTCTGGGATACATGTATTGTAATACCATAAGTTATTATTCCTCTGACGTCAAACTGCATTTTGCTTATTGCTTTTTGTGAATTTTTAATTTTCAAAATTGGAAATGTAACTTTGCTTAAATCCCTCTTTGTACTTTGTGCTTTTACATTATTTTTTATTATTTCATATTGAGTACCAAATAAAAACATTTTCATATTTCTCAAATAAATAATTTCGTTATATTGAATAACATTTATTAGTAACAAAATATGAAATAGAATATTTAAGCAAGTTCTAGTAATAGTATTTTTAAATATGGAATGCTTTGTCCTCAAAAGAACCCATATAACAACACAATATAATGATTATTGATTTACAAGACGGACAATATACAGATGGCCATTTATACAGTTTTATATAAACATGAACTACCCATAAAAGTGATGTCGCTAATTTCTTTACATCTATTATTTATTGTCTATTAAATCGTCATGAGAGTAAATACACGACAATTTAATGGCAGTTCCAATTTTCAGGAGATCAGAGATTGACAGGATTTTAAACATTAATAATTCAAAACAATCTTTAACGCACGCGTAGGAAAACTTAACAATATCACACGAAAATACTATTGGGTATTTGATCATATAAATATATCAGTAATAAATTTTAATATGTAATAAATCTTAGAATTGAAACACGTCGGGTTTGCTGAAGTAAGTGCTTTAATTTCTTAGATATACTAAAATAAATGTAGACATTATCTTTAAACAGTAATTATTTATACTAAAGTTTATCTAAATAAGTTATTACTAGAAAAAAACAAAATATATAGTTTTGTTTAATTCATAATTTTAATGGGATCGAATTGCATGATATCAATTCATTTATTCAAAAATTATACTGTTTTTAATTAAATATTACCGAAAATCAGTTAAAAATCTTTCGTTTGTTTTTAATATCATAGTTAAAAAAAATATCGATAGTTTTAAAGACAGATAGGTATCATAAATAAATGGGTGTAGAAATGCCTCGAATATCGGAACCAATTAATGTGTGATTTTTAAACAGAATTTTTGAGAGAAAAAAATGAGTGAAATTTCGATTTGGATTAATGAATTTTCTCGAACTTATAACTCCATTATTTGGAAAGAAAATTGTGCTCTTTGAAACGTCAGAATTCTGAAAATCAAAAACCAAAGTATAAATAAAAATATCTGATCCACAAGATAAGTGTTAAAATCTATGTTGGTACCTCAACTTCTTTGCATATGTGAAAAGCACTAAGTGTATCAATTCTTTTGGTGCAATTATCTACTATTAACATGTTTTTATCATAACAAAATGAATTGTTTAGTGCTATATTACACCCCTTAAGCTAAATGGAAGAGGCTACAAACTGCATGTCTTTCAATTTAAAAGTTTTACACGGATTTTAAACCCGATGTAATAAAGATAGAATGTAGAAACATTCCCCTTCAACCAAGCGAGTTATTAGTAACTTTTTAAATATGTCTATCCTTGTTCTATTTTCATCAAACTTAATTTGCATATTTTTAAACTTTTATACTGGGACACATCTGTTTTAGGTAAATTGTAAAATATAACTACATGAAACCATCAAGCAAAATCTAAAATTAAATTTTGGTGTGCGACTGGATACAGTCTAAGATGTACATGTAATAACAGCTGTCTAGGACTGAGAATAATTTTGTTATTGTTAGTTTACAAACCGTTAAGAAATAATTCTAACTTGAAACCAGTGACAAAAAAAGAGAGCGATAATTTTCTAAAGAATATTTGAGTATTTTATTTAGCTATAATTATGATATTTCCCTTATTTCAGCGGACCATGTTGAGAAGTAATGTTAGTAATGTACTGTTTATTTTCATCATAGTATATTTCAACTTTTTCTCAGTAGTGTGTATTCCTATATTAAGCAGGTAAGTCTTTACTTTTAGTATTCAATGTATAGTGTGGAATTACACGTGTAATTTATTTCACCAAATTTCTCGTTTAATTTATACGTTTCCTAAATCTTCACATTCTTTCCTTTGTTTGGTAAAGTGAATCACATATGTAGGATTTGTTTTTTTTTCATTTTAAAATAACAATGCATTTTTCGCTGATTTTAAACGCAAGTTGATATAAAAATTACAACACGTTCCAGAAAGTTTAGGAACCTTCATATTACTGGGCCCTATTCATACTACGATTATTTGTAAATACGATCTGCTTTTAGCTCTTAACTGTCTTTTTTCTATTGATGTTCAAACTCCACACAGCGATTAACATTCGGTAAACCACTCTTGTGACTATATGCAGCTTAGATATACTAAATCTATATTGAATATTTTTAATGCATTTTGGGGAGAGTTCATGTAAAACGGGGTGCGGAGTATGGGTTCGATTCATGGCGTTTATGGAACATAGACAGTCGTCTGAATATTTGTAAAACGGGATCCTGACACCAGGTTTTCGTAAAACTGGTCGTATAATTGAATAACTGTATTTTGAAAGTGCTAAGATTCACCCTTTACAGTTCCGAATGTTTCAAATACTTTCAGAAATATGCCGTCACGAAGCTCAAGGACGGCAACTGATCAGGTTATATCAGTTTTTATAAGTTGTTTCAAAACAGCAACGTTCTCTTTTGTATTGTGTGCGTCATCAGTTTCGTTCGGAAAAGCAGATACTAGAGAATGCATATTCAGATATTTAAACTTAGATATAGGAAGGGTATCCAAAAAATACAACCTTTTGATTACATTTATCTATTAGGGTTGTATTCTGTCGTTTTAGTTTTTGTTTTGTGAGCTCGCCATTTTTATAATCAATTAAATCGCTTTGTTACGTCACTTGAAGGAAGATTGAGATTTTCCGCAAGCTCTGATCTTCGGAAACAAGAATTTTACGGATAAAGTTATTGTGATATTTTCGAATAATCTTTTTATATGAATGTATAATATTGGCAAATAAAAAGGATAATAAATCGAAGTATTAATAATAATTTTTGTTCAGTTCATATAATAAACTCATAACGCCTCTGTTTATACAATCACTGTAACTAATTCTAAAAAATCAAGCGATTTACAGTACGCTACGATAGCGTCAAGGGCGATACCTCTTAACGTAACGTCATTTGGTAACGTCCCACTTTAAGGTATCCGGACCATAATAGATAATGACCGAAAATTGTATCTCTTTTTGACCGTGAATAGCTGAACCAAACAATTTAAAGCTGGGATTTTGTATATATATTTTTCTCATGTTGAAACACACTTATATGCAGAGTCTGTAAAAATAAGTTGGTTACTAGACATTGAACCCGCGCAAGAGCGGGAAAATAAGCATTTTTTTTTTGTGGTGGTCGTATTGACTATAAAAAGTTGTTGCGGCCATGTCATTCACGGAAAAGGAACTAAATATGGATGTTGTGGTAGGCTTCCCATAAACTTTCCTGTCAAGTAGGTGGTATCAACTGAGTTTCATGTCTATATGCTGTAGTATTCCAAAAATGGATGTTAATGCAAATTTTAACCAAAGCCAATGAAGCGTGAAATGTAGGTCAACGTGACCCAGTTGTCATATGGCTGTTCGTTACTACCGAAGATGTATCCACCGATGAAGTAGACTGTATGCCACGTAGAATTACCAAAATGGACCTCAAGGTTCTATCAAAGTCAAAATCTATGACGAAAACACAACCACATAAATTGTCAATATTTTTATTGTTACAATTAATTCTGAACTGGAACTTGATGAAAAGCTTTCATTAAATACACATTTCATAATGCATTACCTTTTTTCTTCAGAATAAATATTAAAATAAAATTGTAGATGTAAACATTTCCTTAGTTACGGATGAATTTTTCAAAAGATGCCGTGAGTTAGGTTTATTCTGATTACAAACGGTTATGTATTACGGAATGTATATCAAATAAAAGTTTTTCACTTAGTTTCAGTCCAAAACGCACGGCAAGAATAAAATATTGACAATTTATTTGGTTGTGTTTTTGTCCTTTTTGACTTTGATGGAACCTTAATGCAAACTGCAACCAAAGCCACTCAAGAGTGAAATGTAAGTCAAAGCGACCCAAGTGTCATTTGGCTGTTTGTTACTACCCAAAATGTATCCTCTGATGGAGTTCATAACTATATGCCATATAGTATTCAAAAAATGGACCTTAACATAACATTAACCATGACAAAAGGATGGACGGACAGACAAATAGTATATCCCCTCCCCAATACTCTTGGGCGAGGGGACAATAAAATGAAGACTGGATGTAGGATGATCAATGACAACGGATGATGATGGATGCCATGCGGTATCTATCATCGAGAGAAATAACTACCTGTTGTAGGCGACATCACGTGAGCAGTGAAGTAACAATAATTGGCTTGTGAATACCTGAGGGGATACAAAATTCAGGAGTTGAATCATTGACCTGGCGGATGAATGTTCGATGCTGGCTTTTTCTTTTGTTACCATTTTGATCCTGGATTTTTTTCCGCGCTACTGTGGTCATTTTTTTTCTTAAAATTTTAAACCCCAAATTTGTATGTACCTACACAAACATGTCAGTCACAGGTGCGTCCATCTCTTTTGAGCTTGCCATTTTGTTTGTGTGTCGTAAGACCGTGTCACGTGAATTGTGTTATCCACGTTTATATTGTGCTGTCCACGTTTATATATATTTATCAAAGATGTCCGAGATAAAATTCGTCATTAATGATAAAGATGACCATTTGTTAAAAATATTTTTATCTAGGGCTTACAGGGAATTGTATGGTAGAGATATATTTAGACAGGTCACATGACAAATAATGTAAAAATATATAATGGTTGGTTTTATCACTTTATGCAAGGTAAACATCCGAGCAATCCAAAAAAAAAAAAAAAAACAGCTAAGTCAGAAATTCCTCTGAACTTTACCTTAGTTCTTCATAATCTTCACAGTTCGTAACCTTTACAGTTAGGAGAAATTGCGTTATGGTAGAAAAACAATCCTGAATACATGAAGCGGAAACATCCCACTCGAAGGAGAATGTTTTTAATTTGTTTTTTCTTCTTCCGTAATTTCAAAGAGAAATACATTTAAAATATGTGCATACTTGTTGATTTAAATCAATGTGTTAAAATGATGCCTTCAAGAATGTTTGGGAGAATTCATATCGGAAAAGTGAATACAAATTCCATTTGCACATAAACAAAACTGCAGTTTAAATTTATAAATGCAGATTGTCAAATCCGATAATAACCTTTATAATCTGAACCATTCATCGTTTATTTTGAATCACACGTTTTGCCGCCTATTCGGCTAATTCGTAAATTTAGTATTATAGATATTGACATTTCCGAAGTTTGCGGATAATTACCGAGGTCATTTCAATTAGGTTGTATGGAACATCCTGGAACTTTTGCATAATCACGTGGTCATTTATGGTCCGGATACCTTAAGCCTAGATATAAAGAATCTAACACCCGGGAAAGTACGACACCGAGGGTAAGGACGAGGCTTGCCGAGTTGGAGGCGTTGGAAAACTTGCCCGAGGATTTCCGAGATTTTCCAGTCTTGTACTTTCCATGGTGTTTGATTCTGTTTCTCACCCCAAAAAATAAGCCAAAAATGAGTTGAATGCCATTGTTAACATGAACGAGTTCCTTCCCCTTTTGGGACGTCATAATACATGAAACATCGCGTTTAATGGTTCTTTTGAACTGGAATAACATTTTAATTTAAACTAATACTTCTCGTAAAGAATGTACAACTTTATTTTAAGCTTATTATGTAAAAAGCCTTACTAGACGGTTTGGTGGTAAAAGGCACTCAAAAGTGAGAAAATCTCAGTAATGCCACCAACATAAAGATATACTCTAAACAACGAAAAGAAACAAATAACCTACATTTCCCTGATGATTTGAATGTACATATGTATCAGCATGGCTTGTTAATACTTTCAACTCTGAGACGACAAAGGCAATAAAAAATTCTAAAAAAATGAATATTATTGGAATGAAGGGAAACATAATTCTAATAACAATTCCTCAATTGTATTAACAACTATATAAAAATACAATTTTCTTAAAATAAGCCGTGTTCTCCGACATTCTTGAGCAAATTGATCAACCTGTCTGGTGCATTCATCGTAAATAATCTCCATAGCCAACTTTTCTTAAAAAAGTCGAAGTTTTAATTTAATAATTTAAAACATTTATAAGGAAGTTAAAAACAGGAATTCATTTGAAGCCTCTCTCCGGGTGCGGGTTTTCCTCACTGCGTTGAAGACCCATTGGTAGTCCTGAAATGTTTTCTGCTCTTTCGTCCGGTTGTTGTCTCATTCACACATTCCCGGTCTCAATTCGCTATTCTATCTATTTATTTTGTAGAAAACCTGTTGTTCATAAACATTTTAAGATACCCATTATACTTTACATAATATGCAGTTTTCGTCGAATTTCGAACCATCAACTGTGTTTGATAACGTAGATCGCCAAACCAATGACACTAAATGCTGAAGAGACTGTTCCAATGCTACACTATGTACATGTAAAATCGCCCAAAACGATACAGCAAAAACAATATAATAAATTCTTTGATACTAATTTTGATTAATACATAATACATGGTAAACACTTCTTATTGCATCAAAATTTATCAATATTACCAGGGCAATTTGTAAAATTGCACTTTCACGCTTGAATCGAAATGTTAGCAACTCAGCTGGTTAATTAACTTTGAAGACATAAATTCCAATTTATATTTCCATATGCATGATATGTTTAAGATCGTATGCGAATGCAAGTATATAAAATATACATCTTTCGATCAGTTTAATTGAGGTCTGGAGCTGGCATGTCAGTAACAGCTAGTAGTCATTTGTTAATATATATTGATCATTGTCATTTTGCTTAGTTACTTCTGTTAACTTTTTTAACATCGGACTCCCAAGTCAGGAATATCTAGCCTTTGTTAGTATTGTGTGTTTTTTTAATTTTGGTTCATTTTTATGTTTCGGAGTTTAGTGTGCCGTCCATTTTGCTGAACTAGTATACATTAATGTTAAGGGGCCAGCTGAAGCCCGCCTCCGGGTCCGGGATTTTCTCGCTGCATTGAAGACCCATTGGTGGCCTTGAACTGTTTTCTGCTCTTTGCTCTGGTTGTTGTCTCTTTGACACATTCCCCGATTCCATTCTCTATTCTATAAATGTTGGTTTTTAATTAAATTCATGTAAAAGTTAAATATATATTTTTCATAAACATGTAAGTAATAACAAGTCTAGTAATAACATGTCTACTTGACTATTTCTCGGGCAAACAATTCTAACCTAATTTCTAGCAACATTAAAATAGTATCATTACGAATTTTCGCTGGTCATGTTTTGGTCTTTTTGTCAGATTTTCGGAATCGTCGGGTTTTATCCATTTCTTAAACATGAATTTTTTTTACCCATGAACCCCCACTTTTTCTTTTATAATTCAATCATATAAAACTTAAAATGGTATTTGACAAAATTTTATGAAATCCTTTTTATTTTTTCATACATCTTTGAGAGACTGAAGTTGTCAATGCAAAGACAATGAAAAATCTAGAGAAAACCCATTTCCTGCAAATTTTCAAGGCCTTATAGATCTAAAATGAGCACATGAACCTATATTTGTTTCTCGCTTATTTGTTTACTCTTCCTATGTTCTCTCAAACCAAAACACCTATTTCAAATCCTATTTATTTCCTATTAGACCAGCGATCATTCTTAAATTCTAAAACATCTTTTGGGTGAAAATCCGTTACTTTTATGCATATCAATGAAAATAAACAGTACGTGTAGTGCTCCTATTGACATTTTTGACATTGTCGACAGTAAAAGAAGAATGTTGTACGATACAAATATATATGTAGAACTAGCTTTAGATGTAATATCAGGCAAATAGATAATGGACTATAAGTTACGTATCAATTATTCAGTAATCAATGCACACAAAATTCACAACAAGATCCGTTCTTTTAACGATTGAGACTTAACTGAGTAAATGCATGCGAAACAGAGCTACTACATGTAACTTATCACATGCCCGCTTGGTATATTAATACTTCACGATTTCTTATATGTCATAGAAAAACCTATACATGATATATTTTTGATACTAAATTGCTTTATGGATGATTTTTTTTTGTTTTCATCATTTTAGCCCTTGACCACAACCGATGAGTCATAATTCAACGAAATGTGCACATTTTTGTACATCAAAATTGATATCAAAGAATTTATAGCAACAACTGTATGCTACTAATAAAACGCAACAACAACGGTTGAATGGATATAAAGTATATTGCATTGTAAATGTTTATCTCCAAGATACATAACTTCTTAGTTATATTGCATTCATACAACGAAGCTATCTTGGTCAATTTACGTTCAAGATCCTCTTCAACTTTAAAAGATAAGTGTTAAAATTTTCAGACTCGAATATGATTACAACTGGCTAAAATTATTATTTCCAGGTGAATTTGTTTACCTATCTCTAAACGTCTGAACCTTAACTTAAACACGTACTAACATTAAGATATTTTTCGAAGAGTCCCTTTTCAAAAAGGTTTTTGACCCAGGTTTCGTTGTGTACAATTTTGAAAACGTAATACATACGGTCGAACGTACAATGGACCAAACCACACGCACATGATATGACCTAAAGAATAATAATAAAAAAGCATACAAACAAAGAATAAGAAAATTCTTTTTCGGTTTTGTTATCTTCTTTTGTTTCTTGAAAATGACAAGCCGCGGTATACATGGTATAATGATGAAATATTTCTTGTTTAAAATTATCATAATGTCGCTTATTTGGTCACGGAGTCTATGCCTGATCATGTAAAATGCCCGTTTTAAGGTCGTGTTATAAGGTCAGCAATGTTGTAAATAGATATATTAAACATTGTTTAAATTTACGTATATGACAGAAGCCTATGCTGGAGTTTGTACTCATGGATTTTCTGGATGCATACATTACTGGATTGAACACCGATTCCTCTCATGAGTCACTATCTGTTGATATATATTACTTTCAAAACTTTTATTAAGTTGAGATATGAAATCAATTTACAATAACTATAAGGAAGTGATATTGTATCACTCCATTATTACCTAGAATAAAATTGTTTGATACCAGTTTTGATGCACAAGATGTGTACATTTTGTCGATTAATGACTCATCAGTTGTGCCCAAGGCCTAAAACAGTAAATTTTAAGTATTTATTTCTGACTAGTATCGAAATACTAGCAACTGAGCTGGGGATACCCTCGGGGACTTTGAGTCCACCAGCAGTGGCATTGACTCAGTGGTTAAAATAAAATTCTTTGATACCTCTAACTAGTTGTAAGTACGATCATTCTCAATATGGCATCTTTCACTTCCAACTGTCGTTTGTATTTATTTTTGTTTTGTTTTAATACCGAACTAGTTGGGACTAATTGTTTTATTGTTCGTAGGAATTTGTTTAGTAGGGACGTTAGAATAGGTTCAATATGCCAATTAAAAAGTTTTAATCTCGTTTTTTTTTCATAAGCTGTCTATTGGTTATTCACTCTTATATGTATAACATATGAAACACTGTGTTTATTGTAGATTTGTTATACTTTTTATAAAGGTTTGAAACATTTGGCTTTGCGATCATGTAGTGGTGGGTCTATCATTTGGTGGGTCTGTTCTGTTGATGAAAATGCAATCAATATGTTCTCCGTTTCCCGTTCTTTAGGTTGCTGTTTCATTGAAGCTTATCCCAATATCCTTAAATTTTCATATGAAAAAGCTGAGATATGAATGAACACGGAAATGATATGACAGCAGGCAAATTCCACGAGACCAAAATGCGAAGACAAGGAGAGTTTATCAGAACATCAAAAGAGCCAAAATATACTACAAAAAGACAAAAGTATAAACACACAAAGTAAACCATAGATCAGAAATAGACATTGTATGAAATTTAAAAGATTTCTGTTGCCAAGGGTTTTCTCGTGATTAATCTTTTTATATCCATTTATATGGTTAAATAATAAAAAGATTATACACTATGTAAAAAATTGTACTTTCTCTTCCACGTTTTATATCCATGTAAGAAATATGATGCAGCAGATGAACAATTTTATGATGATTCTGACAAATTTTCTTTTGTTTATTGAAGCAATATTTTTTTTCAGAAACAATAAACAATTAATCGTCATTAAGAATCAGACATTTTCGGTTTTCTTCTGAGGTTTGGGAATAAGAATAATATAATCTTGCACGACTTTTACCTGGAACATGAATATCATGATGATAATATAAATCTAGATTAGAGAAGATCTAGATAGTCATGATATAGCCTATGGGTAATTAGTATAACCTAGACAGCAACAAAATTTGAATTAATTCGTTCATGAAACAAAACATTTTGTTCGCACTTTTAACCTGAACCAATTGAAAAAATATAAATTAAACGATCCCAATATTTAGACGTGTGAACAAATTTGATATTAATCGGCACGAGTAACTAAGCTTCATTTATCGATCATAATCCCATTGCTTTCGAACTCCATTCAAGGAATCTTACTTAATATGGAAGGATTGGCTGTTCTCAAGATATTGTCCTGCTGATATTATTTATACACAAAAGTGACAGGATAGATAAGAGAGAGGTCTGGGTAGCTATAAAATTGGTTTAACCCTGCTAATGTTTAGTGTCTGTACCAATTCAAACTATCCTGACTGTCTGCTGAGTTTATGTTTGTGTTTTGAGTTCTTTTATGTTATTTTTTTGTCCTGGGTTCTGTACGTTTGGTGGCGTAGATAGAATATGATGTCATTTTTTTTACCTGTCCTGTTATAAATTTTGTTGTTAACTTTTTTGACCTGACAATTCCAACCTCCAAACTTTGAATTTAATATTTTTCAGGCGTCACTTACCGGATGTGAGGGAGCTTGTTGATGAACTGTATAATATAAAACAGAAGACAAATATCAACAGGTGAGTAAATACATTAATGCGTTCTTTAGTCTTGGAATTAGCAAAGCGACGATTTCTGATCTTTTACTAAAATTCTTATTACGGGTTTTAAAGGCCATTCAACGGTCACACAACTGAAAGTTTGACCTGATCAGCTTTTAACTTGCTAAAAACATTTTAAAAGCAGATAATTGTGTTTTTTATTGTTTATTTGTTTAAATAGTCCTAAAACTATTTGGGCAATTTGGATTAGTAATCCTTAGTCCCTTTTAAAGGTATTTCATGGGGTCTTAACTTTGAAAAAAATATGTGCAAACAATTTTAAAAAAAACTCTTCGCCTTTGAACCTATTAGGCTAATTCGGACCAGACTTTAGTGGAATAGTCCTAATGTTTTCCACTTTCAAAATTGTGATCGGTAGTCCTGGCCATGCACAAGAATCTCCACCATTACCTAAAGAGAGAGAGAACGAGAAAACAAAACATTGTTATTTAAAAATCTTTTTTGAACCTACTTTGTCATATGAGATCATACTTTGATGGAATAGTCCTTAATTTCCCGAACCTTGAATCAATACGGCCAAAAATTACAAGTTAAATGACCAGCGAAATAATAATTAAAATCTTCTCTGAAACTGTTCGGACAATGGGAACAAACCTTTTGGTAGAATGGTCGTTAGCTGGGATTTCGCGCCTCGAACCAATACGGCAATCCTTATAGAAAATAATAAAAATCTCCTACGAAGGTACTGTTGCAAATAGGATCAAATTTGGCAAAGTGGTGATTTGGTCCCCTTTTAGTGGTATTTACATTGGACCATTATGGATGCGGTTACTGAAAATAAATTAAAATAACAATCCAAAGATACTAATATTAGATATTGTAAATTTATACTATGCTGTATACGACGCACTTCACGGAGTTACCTCTCATCAGCAGCATTAAAACCGAAACATTTGAAAGATCAAAAACCAAACTTATATTAAACAAGAAGTACTCAACCAAAAATACCGAAATAGGAAGCCAAATTTCAGCTAAGGAGATCTACCATGTGCAATACAAGGAATGAACCCTTAGTATTTCTATTATTTTTGAATTTTGCTAAATACTGGTAATTTCTGTAACAAATCAATGAATAATACGTCAGACAAGTCTGACGACTGGGTTGGCGAATACCCTCGGGGACCTAGGGTCCCAGCAACTCAGACAATTTAGACCAGCACTTGCTTATTTTAATGTATTTCATTCTATTTTTTGCTGATGGACTGTAATCCTTGATTCGGATATGAGATTACTTTTAAAACTTGTGTCGAAGTTTTCAGTTGATCAAATTAATAATTTTAAATACTGTTCAAATTATGATTTAAAATTCCTGAAGCAAAGTTGAACTTACTCGGATTTTGAATTACTGTTTACGCCGTTTTGGTACTATTGCTCACAATGTTTTGGTGATTGTTGGCTTTCGAGTGTTTTGGTTTTACCTGATGAACGCTAAAAGTTCTATATAAGTCCAAACGGAAATATTTTGCCCATTTTTTTCATGTTTCAAATATTTTAGTTGAACTTTGCATTTTTGTTAAAGGCAACTATAATATTGTCTTAAGCTGATTTACTAGATATATTTGAAAACTAACCATATACGGTTGGCGCAATGGTTTGAGAATATAATTTTTAAATTCACATGCTTGGATTGTCATTTTTACTAACAGAAACATTAAAGGTTAAAACAGAGATACAATCCTCGGACGTTTCTAAAGGGTTACTCCACCAGTTTAATTCTAACTGAGCTGAGATGTTGGAAATCTAAAAGTAAAAGGATGGGTACGATGGATTTTAGTAGATGACAAAAGGTTAATTTTGATCACGGGGAACTAACGGGGGACACATAATATGCATATCATCAAATACAACTCTTCATTGTGCTATAAAATCTTGAAATTCAACATAAAAACCCGAAATGCAAATTTATTGTTGAAATTACGGGTTATTATAACTTTACTTCATGACTTTTCTTAGTTTTATCATTTAAAGGTTAAGATTAAAGGATTAACCAACTGAACAAAATATTTCTTATCAGCAACTTTTATTTCGATATGCAGCATGTTTAATGTGAAGTTATATTTAATTTCTAAGATAAAAAATACAATGTCATAATCAAAGATTAAGTTATAAAATGACATAATATCATGTAAATAATCTTCTTACCAATTCTTTCACATTTCTTCAATTTCTTATGCGACTAACAGATTAAGATAAGTCATCCAGAGGGAGTAATATTTGAAACTGAATTTAAAAATTATAAACTTAAATTTAAAAATTCTAAATAGTATGTTATAACGGAAGGAATGGCTACATTTTAGTAAAATAAACTCACGTACAGAGGCATTTCTGGATTAATATCATCAGGTACGCTCTTGTCGAAAACTTAAGAGGGGCGAAAAATTATCACTAAAACAAATCCGGTTAAAAATTAAAGGAACAAAGTTTCCCTCGACAACCTAAAATTCTCCAGTCACGTGAGAAGTCGTTGTTTCGCGTTTATATGGCGACATAAGGTAGAAATTATTTGAACTAGATTGAAGATAAAGAATGCAATTAAGACCGAACCGCCATTTTCAACAGCTTAATACAAGATGCAATAAAACAGCCGTATTTTGTTTAATTAATATAGCAATTTTAATCGGTGTATATTAAGATTTGACAACTTTCATTCATAACGAGAAAGCCTTTGGAAAGTCTACTCGCAAAAGCTGACAATTCTTGATATCCACTTCCAAAAAATGCCATAATTGTATAATATCTCTATATAATATACTTATAACAAAAATTCAGCGAAGATTTAATGCATTATTAAACTAGTAATCTTAAAGATCTATTTCATCATTCGTATTCTTGACCATATTGATTTTTACAATTTCTGAAACTTCAGACAAAATGAAGATAACGTTCAACTTTGCCTGTAGCGAACCGATCTAAACTTATGTTGACCGATCGTGCTTGGCTGCAAGGCAACCTGTCTCGGTATTATTTAGTTATCTTGATATTTTTTTTGAACGTATGTTAAAAAAAGAACAAGACAAAGTAAACTTAAACAAGACAGGAATGACCGTTTAAGATCAAACGTGTTTTAATAGTGATTTGCGGTAATGTGGTATGGGGTCGGTTCTTTAGTTTTTTTTGTAGGAATTTGGCCTCATTGTGATTGACAAGGATTCCATCCTTTCATGACTATCTAATTGTTGACCTTTACTGATAAGAAATTTTCATATCTATTGAAGTCGGTTTTGTGTGAACAAATAAGTATGTTTTAATGATTGAAATATTCATAAGGTTTTCTTGAAACCGCACAACTTACAACGGGTTACGTTCGCTAAATATGTTGCTTTTTATTCAAACGAATTTCATGTGATAGTGAATCAGTTATATAACCCATAAAAAAAATAGAAACTGACCTTATCAGTTCTGCCAAATAATAAAAGTGATAAAGACCTTAAAGTTAAATGTATTTCTTTGATGGTTTTGATTTTCCACTTTTACAAAAATGACGAAATGTGCATAACTTGTGCATCAAAACTGGTACAAAAGAATTCATTGCCATACAATTAATTTAATTGTCCTTGATTATACCTGGGCTACAAATCGACTATTCTAAAACTTTATGAGAATGCACAGATATAAAAGTAGGTATTTAAGTCCAATAAACAATTGACGAAGAAAACACCATCCAGGCGTACTGCAGTGAAGAAACCGAACGAAACCATGGAACTTTGACAACATATCATGAAAATTAGATAAACGCGCGTAAATTGCCGAAAATGGCTCACTAGGAGTTCACTCTCTTGTCCCTTTTCTAAATATCAGAAATTTTGGCAATATTTTATCTACTGTTTTATGGCAACAACCAAATGATCTAATACATTATTTCAGCTTTCTATACAAGCCAAATCCAACAAGAGGTCCACTCTCTCGTCAATTTTCTAAATATCATTAACATTTTGGCAATATTTTATCTACTGTTTTATTGCAAAAACCAAATAAAATTTTTAGTTTCTGACAATAAATGTATATGGTCTAATACATTATTTCAGCTTTCTAAACAAGAGAAATCCAACAAGAGGTCCTGATTTGGGCTATGGCAATAGGATTCAAGCTGGGTTTACAGTTGCACACCTACAAAATCGTTAGTATGATTACTTGTTTGAAATCACTGAACCATTTGGGATCAGACATGCAAGCAGTATGTGCTCAAAGTGCTTATTACAAATATAATAAAATGACGTTTCGTGATTAAGGCAATTAAATTTTATATACGTATTTAAATATTACAAGTATATGTCTGTGTTTAAAATATTTGTAAAAGTAGAGCATGACTTTTCTCCCCGAACTACCTACTACACAGAGAATCGAAATCAGGAGCTGTAGGTTCAGTAGTCCATCATTATACCAATTACACTAAAGGAGTACTCCACTAGAGTAGTTAATGGAGGGGGGTTAAACCTGTTACGGACTTTCTCGTTTATGATGTATATTATTGTATTGTTATAGCTGTTTATGCTAATGCAGTTAAGTATCCTTTTTTTATTATATTGATTCACTGTTGGTTATTACATGTATATCAGGAAGAGAACATGTTGATAATATGAATATTGTATTGTACTCGACGGACAGTATGAGCAGGATATTCAATGAGCTTCTTCGCGTGGTAATAGTCCACGTGTAAACAGACACCTCACTCCTCTTAGACTCGTTATTCTGACACCGTGCTAACCAATTTTAGCTCTTGGCACCAAACGCCGCGTGCTTAGCGGAGAAGCAGTTAATGTAAATTTAAATATCTTTGCTCTCACCCGGATCGAATCCGCGTCTTCTGTGTTAGAGGCGATCACGTTAAAATTCGATCTAGAAGTGTTTTACTGCTGAAATGATTGATTTTATATTACTAAAAATCAGAAAAACGAGATTTAACCGACAAGCAACTGGGAAAGACATTGAAAATAGGCACAATGTTACTTTTTAACTATTACAAACACACACACACTAGGTTATGAACAAATCCATGAGCATTTACGAATCTTGGGAATATGACAAAATGGGTGTAAGGTAAATTAGACAGACGCCCATTGAACAATACTGTACACGTAATTATTTGTAACATATTTGATTGCCAACAAAATTAAAACAAAATAAATGTCGATTGTGTTGAAACTGACATAAGCATACATATCTTAAGTACTAAATAACGTTCATATATAAACTTTAATTGTCGATACCATTTCATAGACTTCACAAAATGTGTCTGTGTAACTAAAGTTAAAGTGTTTTCAGTTGCTTTGCTATAGTGCCTTCATACATCTTTTATTTTATTACGAAAATTGTCATTTGCATTAGTTGTATAATTACCTTTACACATTGTCTGTTTCACAATAAGCTTTGTGGTGTAACAATTTAAATTTGGTTAGCTTGTTTTTTTTTATCTTTCAGAAATTGAAAAGTTAACCGGAAAAGATTCACCTGGAAAAAGGTCTAGAGGACTCTACTTATGGGATCGATAAATTTGCGTCCAAATTAAATTAATTTATACTTTTTAATATCTTTATTCTTGTTAACATAAACTCATAAAATCAACATTTGTACGTATTCTTCATTGTTGAAAAATTCCTACCATAAGCATTGCGGATTTATACTATGATGACATTAAAGATCTTGTATGCTGAAGCCCAGTCGCACTGGATGAGTATACATGTAGTTGTATTGCAATACAACTGTTCTAGAACCTATACCAACATGGCTCTACGTTGACGTAATACAGGACAATATAAAACCAGTGTACTAATAATATCTGTACGATAACCTATTATAACAATATAAGCTGTAAGAGACACTTTCCCACAATATAGTACGAGAGCATAATACGAGATCAATAAAAAAGAAAACAATTTATGATACCTCTATCCGAAAGTATTATACTTCCTGTAAGACACTGAATTTATAGTAATACACATAGATTTCTTAAGACATATCTAGCATTAAACTGTATATGCGAAAAAGTATGCATCCTTTCGCTCAAAACTATTGATTTTACCATTAATCAGTATACATCCATATGGAGAAGGCAGCGCTTAGTAGGTTGGTACTTGTTCACTTGATCAAATACGCGCTCTAAGTTAGAAGTATTTTTTTACACACATACAAATGATGTTACGTAGGTTGCTCACACTCAAAATGTCAGAAATTACTAAGATTGAACCGAAATGTTTAAATGGTTAATAAATCCATTTATTATTTATATTACATTTATATTTCTGATGCAGGGTTAAAAGAACAAAACTTGCACCATTGAAACAGTCCTGGAACATTTAGGAATATTGAAATCTAGAAAGACACAATATGTACTGGTTTTTGTCATGTTTCATGTGTTGAGTTAACTATCGAGGCTGATTTCTCAGCTGATCCGATATTCAAGGGCATGCATGAGTTACCATGACTTTCGACACAGAGGCTTACTGCCGTCACAAAAGCTTCTTTACCAGGATTTTATCAGGGATAAGTTGATGTCATCACTTAGGAAATTTGACGGTTGTCATCATGAATTGATTGCATGACCGTTACAGCGTTTCAATATCTAAGATGGCACGTTAGTATTTCTTCCAACCAGGCCACTTTTCCACATTGTCAATGTTAAACACAACATTATTATTTACATGTAATTGTGCTGGGAGAAGGTGTACGAAATACAAAATAGCATTAGATCTTGACGATATAAGTTGTTTTAAAGAATTTAATCTTTTAAGGGGACGACCATTTGATATTCTGGGGGGGGGGGGGGGGGGGGCAGGAGGATTTTGAAAATAAATAACTCAGCCTTGATAATAACAAAAATGAATGGTTTGTTCTGTGGTAGTTTGAAAATAAATAACCTGACCTACAATGTATTGAAAATAAATAACTCGGCAGGTCTTTTAAACCATTTTATAAATGCATGTTTTAAAGCATGAGATGGCACCAGATTCTACCAAAATTCGTCTTTTTTCATATTTTTTTTCGGGAAAACTTCCCACATCTTTTAATAATATATAAACTACACCATATAGAATAAGAATAAGAATTTTTTATTTCCAATTAAGGGCCCATTAAGAGCAAGCAATCAAATACAAATGATTTATATCATTGGAGATACATATACAGTTTATATACATATACATCTGAATGATTCCTAAGATGGGAATAGTACTTTGATGATTTTAATTATACTGGCGTGTCGTGAAGGATATCATAATCCTGATTATGGAAGACTAGCAAAATATAAATAACAGATTCAAATCCGATATTTGATACAGGCAGTTAGTTATGTAACACAAATATTCACCGCATATGTACGTACACTATATATCTATAACAGGGAGAAAAAACTAGATGACAACGGTTCAGATCACTTTCACTGTATAAAGGTTTAAAAGGTTGTTTTTGGAATAAATAAACATCACAATAATCATGAAAGTCCCTTCTGATATATTTATTCCATTTCTTGTCAGTTGACATTAAACATGCTTGTATCTGACCATTCTGTACTAGCAAAATGATTTGAAAGAGCTTAGTTACTTGCGCATTTTGCAATCAACTTCAAATTACCCATACGGTCATGTGCATGACCTGCGGATTTTGCCATCAACTTCAAATTACCCACACATGTGAGTAAAAGTTCCCTTAGGCTAGTTGTTCACAAAAGCATGTAAAACATTGAAACATCTATAATACTAAATTTACGAATTAGCAGAATAGGCGGAAAAACGCGTGGTTCAAAATAAACGATGTATGGTTCAGATTTTAAAGGTTATTATCGGATTTGGCAATCTGCATTTATAAATTTTAAACTGCAGTTTTGTTTATGTGCAAATGGAATTTGCATGGACTTTTCCGGTACGAATTCTCCCAACATATCCCTTAGAAGGTTCTCGAATGCATCATTTTAACACATTGATTTAAATAAACAATTATGCACATATTTTAAATGTATTTTTGTTTGAAATTACGGAAGAAGAATAAAACAAATTAAAAACATTCTCCTTCGAGTGGGATGTTTCCGCTTCATGTATTCAAGATTGTTTTTTCTACCATTATGCAATTTCTCCTAACTATAAACATTATGAACTTTGAAGATTATGAAGAAATAAGGAAAAGTTCAGAGGAATTCCTAACTTAGTTGGTTTTTGGATTGTTCGGATGTTTACTTTGCACAAAGTGATAAAACCAACCATTATCCATTTTTACATTATTTGTCGTGTGACCTGTCTAAATATATCTCTACCATACAATTCCCTGTAAGCCCTAGATAAAAATATTTTTAACAAATGGTCATCTTTATCATTAATGACGAAATTTATCTCGCACATCTTTATAAACGTGGACAGCACACGCAGCCACACACTAAAAATGCTTTTATCGTCTATTGGATTTATTTGTGAAATTAAGCCTCGCTTGCCCTGCCCATGATGACAATGAACAATTGGAACAATTATTTTTCCAAAAAATATGCTCTACTTAACTCACGGCATCTTTTTAAAAATTCATCCGTCACTAAGGAAATGTTTATTCATATTCTTTTTCATATTTATTCTGAATGAAAAAGGTAATGCATTATGAAATGTGTATTTAATGAAAGCTTTTCATCAAGTTCCAGTTCAGAATTAATTGTAACATAAACACATTGACAATTTATGTGGTTGTATTTTCGTCATAGAGTTTTGACTATGATGGAACCTTAAGGTCCATTTTGGTAATTCTACGTGACATACAGTCTACTTCATCAGTGGATACATCTTCGGTAGTAACGAACAACCGTATGACAATTAGGTCACGTTGACCTACATTTCACGCTTCATTGACTTTGGTTAAAGTTTGCATTAACATCCATTTCTGGAATACTACAGCATATATAGACATGAAACTATCAGTTGATACCACCTACTTGACAGGAAAGTTTATGGGAAGCCTGCCACAACATCCACATTGAGTTCCTGTTCCACGAATGCCATGGCCGCAAAAACTTTTTAAAGTCAATATGGCCACCACAAAAAAAATGCTTATTTTCCCGCGCTCGCGCGGGTTCAATGTCTAGTAGGAAAATAAATACAGAGGATGCAAAGGTGCCAGACGAGATTTGTATTAAATTTATATACCAAAACAACAACTAGATTTGTCTGGTCATGAATATCTTTCAAATGGGGTTCAGAAGGAGGTCTTTCCAAATTTTCCCTTTCTTTACTCTGGTCGAAAGATCTTTAATTTTTAAAGTGAGCAATAATGAGATTTAAAAACCTTTATGCTTAAGAGTTTTGCTAATAATATCCTAAATAGTTTTCATCAGTCTGGAAGCAGGAATCTTTACGGGCACATACATATTCAATCTGAAGAACTAGTAAAGTCAAGAAATACCAAAGGGATATTCGAAGGAAAGAAAAATGGTAACAACTGACGAACTCCGGAGAACAACGAAGACAAGACCAAAACAATACATGCACTACAATTAAAAACTAAAAACATGAACAACATGGACCCCACCAAAAAACCGTGGGTAGACTCAGGTGCTCCGGCAGAGTAAGCAGTCTCTGCTTCCTACAGGACACCCGCCATACCGACCATGTCAAATCCGGTATGAGAAAGGGATAATATCAATGGAACAGGTCCATTTTCATTTGGGAAACGTTTTTTTCATACCTGTCAACCAAGTCATGATGACGTCCATATAACTTTAATAAGGATGACTTTAGCGTAGGAGCAACGTACCCCTGTCTGAGCAACTTTTCTGTCAGGAGCCGGGCTCTGTCCAGGAAGTCAGTGTATATGTCACAAGCTCTGGGATAACGTAAGAGTTGTGAAATAAATACTCCATTCGCCGCGCTTCTGGAATATTGCCGCTCAAAAATGGGAAGTTCACGATTGGAAAGTCAAAGTCATCCCGTTTGTCGTACCTTCCTCTGGTGTCAATTTCGAGGTGAAGTAATCTTAATATCTAGAGAATACAAAATCCTATTAATAATGATTATCTATCGATATTAAAAAAGATAGAAATGAAATTACCTATAACAAACCTCGTTATAAGATAAACGAAATAAAAGAAATATACCCTAAACTTGCTCAACGATGCCACTCCCGATTTTTAATTGGAGTACACAATGCTCGTGCATAAGTTTGTTCTGTCTTGGTCTATTTTTGTTCAGCGTATTACATTTTTTTGTTCTTTTAGATATACATGTATCTTTGTGGTTTTAATAAGAAGTTGCCTCTCAGTTATTTTCTATTCTGTGGAACTTTGTCCTGCTCTACAGAAATTCAAAAATAGGTTTAAAGTCTTCTTATGAATTAAACCATCAACAGGTAGTAGACAAGAGGTGATGTATACTACAGGATCAGCCAAAATTGCAGGTAAAGATAAAATTTAATTATTCTATTATAGTGCTTCTCAAGAAGACCTTAATACTTTCTGGTTGGTACTAATATGTGTAGGCCGTAGGGCATACTGGGAAGAACATATTCTGAAAAGATTGGAAGCGATAGAATCTGCTCCGTTTTCACCGTGCAGCCCTCGGAGGGGTTGTTCAACTGTAGATAACTATGTCTCAGTTCTCATCAGTCGTACATGCTACAGTATTTTTTCTGTCCCAAGTAATGCCGATATGTGGGGTTCTATTAACGATTGACATATTTCTATCTTTCATAGTCGAATTGTAAGACTGTTTTAATTGGTAAGATGACACTCTTTTCGGAATTTAGTAAATATGCTTCCTTTTACAATAATCAAATGCAATATCAACTGATGCTTTTAATCAAGGGGATTAATCCTAGCTGAAACAATATCATCTGTACAGGTGGTCTCCCCTCCTAATTCAGGAATCAGTTAAGACGTTCAAGAGAAAATTAACAGAGATATTATAGAGGTAAGCACTTTGAGAACAATGTAACACTCCCTATTCTATCGAAAAAGCTTTGGATACCATGCCCTTTCTTTACCATTAACTATGTAGATGCATTTTTATATAAATTGTCAATCAGCAGTAAATTTTGCTCAGAAATTCCTATATGGTATTATTAATTAAATCTAGTGTTTTACTACATCAAATGAAGATTTAGCATCCAACATTCCAGAAATCTGAGCTGTCAGTAACTGGGACATGTATGTATTTCGAATGACATTTCTCAATAATTTGTTTATGATTTAGGTCAGCATAGATTAATATCGGGTTTTGAGCCAGGTCGTTTGCTGGAATCATCGATCCTTGGTGTCGCTAATCCCCGGTTGCGATCAGACGGAACCTACATATTGTTATTTTTATCTAAATAGCGTTGACATATGAACCAAAATTGATAGGATAATAATAAAGTTGTTAGTAAAATAAACATTACGCCACTATTGCATCTTTCAGACAAAAAACGTGGGGGCTTGGGACAAAGGACTACTTTGCTTACAACATCTAATTAGACAAGGGATTAGGAGGTGCCCCGAAGGGGCAAATACTTATTTACCTGTACATCTACCTCAAATATACAACGTTTAATTGTTTAATTATAATTAAATTCTAAAAATATTTCATTTATTTAATAATAATATAACATATAATATAATATATTAAATGTCAAAATATATTAATATATAGTTGATATAAATATTTTTTTTACATGACTTTATCAAGAAAAATATTTAACTATGTCAGATTTCTTATGTATTCCTTTCTTCAATCAGAAAGCTTATCTCAGGTAAAATTACAGGTAAATAAGACATTTTTCTTTTCATAAGACCTGTTACCCCCCTTGTCTAATTAGATTTCGTCTTAGCCTAGTAGTCGTCCGGGCCATACAGAATAACCAGTCACTTACCTATTTAAAAGATGTAATTTAAAGATATATGATCATTTAATTTCGGAAACATATAATTTCACTTAATATTGCGAAACAAATAAATTGAATAATTACATTAACAATAGAAAAAAATTGAATCTGTGCGGGATTATTAATACATGTATCAACACCGATGAAAATTCGTTCCAACAATATTTTAATTCAAGTTCGAAATATGCTCTGATTTGAGTTCACACGTTTTAATATCTGTCTCGACCAATGAAATCTCATACCACACGCACACGTTTCCTACTACACGCAGACGATTCGCAAGTTGCATGCACACGATCTACACGTTCAACCAAGTGTAGCTGTAGTTTGGTGAGTGACATTTTAAAATTTTGTTTTTATCTTATACAGTACGGATCATTTAAAACATCACCCACAAGCAGACATTTGAAAAAAGAGATTATGTCCGTTCCAAGCTAACTTAGACCAGAGTTTATGACTGGTCCGTTTGGTCATAATCTCTGCATACAGTTAACATGAGGACAGAACTGGTCCTAATGACTGTTCTTAGGACCACGACTAGGACCGCATCTGGTTTCGTCCTTAGGACTAAGTTCTGGCGACCGTTTTCGTTCTTATGACCAAAGCCGTCTCTGCTTTAGGACGACGCATGCGTAGTATACCAAATGTACTTGAATTCTGGAACTGGTCATCAGGAGGTGCATGCGTAGTTAAAATTCTTTAAATCAAAACAAATAATTTGCTTCTAAGACCATGAAGACGTTCAGCTGATTTTGTTAAAATTTTTCATGTTAATTAAAGTACGCAAACTTACAAAATTATTCGTACATTGTATAATGGTATATATAATTTTTAAGTAAATGTTTTCTTTTTAATTGTAATATTTTTCTTTATTTTTCATGGTATTTATTTATCATACCTTATTATCCTACTTATGGAATAATAATTTGCACATAAAAAATTTATTTTATTCTATTTTTCTTATTATTTCATTTTTGTTTCTTATTATAATGTGACTTCTAGGTTCGATCTTTGTTTAGATATGTTGTTCCTATCAAATTTATTTGTGTGATATAAGATTACTGTGACTTTTTATATTGATATTTTTTTCTAAAGTAAAAATACAAGATTTTTCAAATCTGAAATATGCTTATCTTTATGAAGTTTTGACATGCATTTCTTACTGTATCTTTAACGGCTTCTCTGTGACTTACCGTAATACATTTTAGATGAAAAAATATCAATTTCACAGTGAAGCAAAAAAATTGGCTTTACAACCAATATTATGTTCATACTTAGTCAAATTAAGCCGTATCAGAGTGTGCGATAGAAGACAAAGATGATTTTTGTAATAACTGAATTCTTTTTAAAGTAAAAATACAAGTTTTAAACTTTACATATACTTATTTAATACCTTTAAGACTTCATAAATTTGATTCGGTGTCCTACAAAGCTTCTCTGTCACTTATAATATTTGTTTGATAAGAAAAATTTACATTTCGGGGAGAAAACACACAGAATTTAGCTTTTCAAACATTTTAAGGATGATATTTAGTTAAATTTAGCCATATAAAATTGTGCGATATAGAATAAATAAGATTTTTGTTAAAATTCTACTAATTTTTAAAGAAAAAATACAAGTTGCAAACTTGTCATATGCTTTGTTTTACTTTCATTAATTTTGATAAAAATTTGATTGATAAATCTGTTCCCATATCTTAAAAAGTCTGACTGCGACTTATCGTAGTACTTCTTTGATGAAAACAAAAATCAATTTCACAGTGCAAAAACAGAAAATGTAGCTTTTCAACCAATTTTAGGTTGATACTTAATCAAATTCAACTCTATCAGACTGTGCAATATATGACAAAAGTCATTTTTGTTAAAACAGATGATTGTGTAATTTAAAGTGAAAACATAAATTTCATATTTGATGGGTACATATTTTATACTTTTAGGAATTATGATATTAATTTAGCTCAAAAAATTTCATACAATATATTAAAAAGCTTCTCTGCAACTTACCATAATGCTTGTTTGATAAAAAAAATTCCATTTTAAGGTGAAAAAACAAAACATTTAGCTTTTCAAACATATACATAGGATGATACCTAGTTAAAATTAGCTATACTAGACTTCTCGATATTTGATAGGTAAAAAAAAGTGGGTAAAAGCTGAAGTCTGTTAACAATACTGATGCTGAAGATTAAAAATAAAATTGTTAAGAGGGAGATTGCGAACAAAAACCTATATCATTGAATAGCACAGTTTCAATTTTATGCGACAATCTCGGCTGGTGTCTTTAAAGAGGAAAAGACTCATACTTTGCTGGTGCAGCTGATTTTTATGGATGCGTGTTCATTGTGTATCCCCGTACACCAGATATTGCTATTTACTGGTAACCAATGCATTGTCTCAACAATAGAAGTGTATCGTCAAATGCCGCTAGGTACCGCTAATTGTAGCATGTTGCCATTTACGGTACACCTACATGTATAATATTGCAATAGGTACCAGAAAAGAGCAATATATATCTGCTGTAAGGGGATGCACAGTGGTGTTGGTCTTAATGTGTTTTTTTCTCAACAATTTTGTATTGTCATTACATCTTTGTTTGTTTCCTAAGCTTTGTCCTTTCCCTTGGACTTTAGTCTTTTTAATACTCAGGGGAAAATCCGGGGGACAACCATTCCATTCTGAGTGTTTAATCATGTACACGCCACGTGAAGACCAGACACACTGTACATGTAGGTGTTCAGCCTGTGATCATTTTGTTATTTAAATGACAAACTAACATTCTGTAAATGTTCATTGTACACAACGGGACCTATTATTCTTTGTTAATCCAGATAATCATGGCGTCTCAAGGGTATAATTATTTTTGAATATTTTTTTTGATCCCTAATAGATGGAATATATGTCCAAGTAAAAATTTTCCAAGACGGATTAATTATTTGGACTAACCTATTATGTACCTTCCGTATTGTGAACACGCCATGTGATTTTTAAAACGCGTTGAGTTGTAAATTACACATTAAAACACTAAAAGATGAAAATTGACTGTATCACGCGTTTTCCATGACGGTGATCAAATAAAATGAGGGCTTTCATATGTTTAAATCTACTTTACCTACTATTGATACTGTGTAAACAATATTTTCATTCAATGTTTCACGGCGATGTTACTTGTTTGGTACGAAAAGGAAATGTAACAGGAGTCTGACAGCTATGCGTTTCCAAGCCCCGCAGTGTATTAAAATGTCTAGAATTGCTATTCCGACAAACCTCAAATAAAAGTTTCACAATAAACCTCTAATTTACCGACAAACAAATGGACAGACTGATGCACAGTAGCAATTAAGACATGCAGTTTGTTCTACTGGAACTCCAAGCTGTTTATATAAAATTTTAAGTTTTCATATTTTATTAACCAGGTTAACATAGAACAACGATTCAAAACATATAATTCAAAAATATAAATAGGAATTCATTACAAAAAAGTAATAGTTCTATATCAAAAATAATTATAATTTGGGAAAAACAACACTGACAAAGTAAAAATGACCCCAGAAATAATAATCCTAGAAAAACATACTTGGTGGTAAAGACATTAAGCGGAAATTTTTAACGTAGTCTCCATTTTAATCTAGAAAATGAAATCTTCAATTAAACCTTCTAGGAGGGGAACTTGGCTTTGAATTTCGTAAATTATTCAAATAAGCAAGCTCCAAACCAAATGGAGAAAGTGTGATTCTTGACAGATTTCATACCTATCGGAAGCGCAGATGTTTGACAATAGGCTTTAAATCAAATATACTGATCATAAATCATGGTACCATATAACTACATCTTTTGCAAAATAGTTAAGTTAAACCGAATACCTAATCATAATAATAATTTTTTTTATGTTAAATGATTACTCCCGTCTTATCGAATGTTAAATTTTACCAAAATAGATACTATCGCAAAAATGAAATAAACTTTAGCAAAATGTTTTTTTAAAAGGGGAGATAATAAAATATTAATCATGCGAATAATACTCTTTCCAATGACGGGCGTATTTTTAGAACATTTTCACACAAAAATCAGTTTTATAAGAAAAGGAAATTCTACTGAGGGCAAACTTGGTAACTACTGAATGTCACAATTACATGTAAAATCTCAAACATTAGTATTAATGATAAGCTTGTGCGATATAGAAAAATGTGATTTTTGTTAAAATGCTACTGTTTTTTAAGAAAAAATACAAAGTTTCTAACTTATCATATGCTTATTGTTACTTTCATTAATTTTTTATAGAAATTTAGTTCAGAAAATTTCTTACTCTTAAAAGGTTTCTCTGCGACTTACCGTAATACTTGTTAGATGGAAAAGATTCAATTTCACAGTGGGAAAAACTAACTTTAGCTTTTCAAACATTTTAAGGATGATACTTAGAACAGGGAAAGTGGAAAAATGTTATCTTTCTTCATTTCCTTATGAAACTGAATAGTTGCCGCAAACTTGCGACTGAGTTGCCGCACGCTTGCGTCAAACACATTTGTTTGCAAGAAACTACATTTAATGTTTGCGGCCAAGGGCAAGCTTCCGGCAAACACTGCAGCAAGCTTACCAGAACTCAAATGTTTGCTAGAACATTGCAGGAAACTTTAAAGTTGCATATTTGTTTGCCAAAACTTTGCCGTAAACTTAAACTGATTTTTATTGTTTGCCAAAAGTTTGCAGCAAACTTCAACTGATTATTTTTGTTTGCCAAAAGTTTGCAGTAAATTCAACCCTTTTCCTGGTTGTTTCCATAGGTTTGCAGAAAACATAGAAGTTTAAACTTTAATTGCAAAGAGATTGCAGAAACTTTATCATTCATTATCCGTTTGCAAATAGTTTGAATGTGTATTTATTTATATATCTAAACAATATCATTACCTCAAGTTTCATTTCCCAGATTCAAACAAATTGCTTTTTTAAGATTGCATGTCCTTCAAATTACAAAAGTAAGTATGTCAAGAAACATTACATAAAAGAAAGATATATATACATGTAAATAAATATGTAGAAAATGATGTCTCTGTTAGTGTTTCCATATTGAAACAGAAGCTGTTAACCATTTCGCTTTTGTGATTTTTTTAGTTTTTGCATTTTTTTGGCTGTTTTCTATCTCATTGCGTGTTTTTAATATTCTAACTGTCTACTTTGGTACCCTTCATCAAATTAATATGTAAAATGAAAAAGGGCACAGGAGACTGACATTTTTTTACTCTTGTTTTACATTGTAGTTGCTTAAAGAAAATTCCGGTTACATAAATTTTCAAAGAGGGTCGGTAGGTCTGAATTTTTTTCATTTTTTTTTAATTCAATAAAACTGCTTCTTGTGCTCACGTAATTGAAACTAAATAATAGCGACTTCATCCATTGAAATAAGTTCATCTAACATGTCTAAATGAGGAATAGGTGTTGAAAATATTTTTGATGAATGTTATACAGAAGATGATATAAAAGATAATTAAGACATGGAGGGCATTGCTTACAAATTTTTGCTCAACATTTCAAGCGGAAGTCGCATACAGCAAGTGTGTATTAAAAAACACATACTTAATTTCATCGAATTATTTGAAAACTTTCGAGTCAGGGGTAAATTTGTAGGGAGAGTCGGGTAACCGGAAACATACATTATATTTTGCCTGATGAATTAAATGTAGTCTGAAAGAAGGTAAATAAATTTACAGACACATTATATGCAGTCCCTAGGGTGTAAGGCGTTTATTTTCTTCAAATCATTAATTAGTATAATAATCAATTTAAATATACATATATCTCTTCTAAATTAAAACGTTTTAAATTTTAGTCTGATTCCAGTAAATTAGGAACTTCACATAATAAAGTTTTACCCATGACTACATTCAAACATGCACCACTGTAGAAATTATCTTTGTAACATCAATAACACACAAAATATTTGTTTATGTGGCTACTTCAATGTAGGGAACCTGTATAAATAAGTTTGGATCTAATTGATGGCCTGATTTCCTCAAATTGTTCTATAATAGAGGCTAATACTAAGTCACAATGACAGATTTTTTCCAGACAATTTCTTCACAAGGATAAAATATGCAATTGTCCCATAGGAAATTTGTTTAGAAGAAGAGTTATACAATTTTACTGTAAAGATATTTCTTAACTTGAACTCGAGTATATGCAGCTGAATGTAGTATAGTTCCTCGATGTGAAAATCTCTTGAATGAAAATACTTTTGATGCTTTAAAATTTTCTTCTGTAACCAATTTTCCAAACAAGTCCTCAGTAAGTTTGATGTTAGTACTAGCTCAAATTGGATAGGAGCCAGAAAGTGTACCAACAGGAAATATATGATGCAAATTTTTGTGCCTCATTTTTTCAATAAATTTGAGTATAGTTGGGTCATCTATATTCTGTAGTATATCAGGCATGTTTTGTAGGACATTAACACTACTTATTATTTGTAGTTCCACATGTTGTGTACCATGGAAAAGTTACATAAGAACACCATTAATATTCTCGAACTGAAAGCAAGAATAAACCCATAATGGCCCTAAATCTTCTACACACTCTGTCAGATGCTATAAGGAATGCTTGTTCAATGTAACATATCTTTCTCCGTACATGGATGGGAACATATGAACAAAGTTAATACAATAAACTTTGACTCATCTTTAAATCACTGGGAGTAACACAGTCAGTTGACAATAAATAAATGGCTTGTACAAAACAAGCATAATGCATTAGGTATGCTGGCGTAAGTATATCAAACATAACTGGAAGTGAATGATAAAACAACCATGATCTGAGTTCAGATGCTTTCCAATATTCAAAGTGATCTGATAAAGCTCTTGGAATACTAGTTGTAAATGATGGAGGTTTTATTTGAAGTAATCTTTCATCTATAATTTCCACGCAGAAAAAGAAATCACAAATTATAGCTTTTCAAACCCATAAGTCCACATATTACCAGACGGAAAACTTTTGATCGCCGAATCCACTACTTATCCAAAGTTTTATTAATAGTTTAGTTATTCCCAGAACTCCATGCATATATTCAACCAAATTGGATTTCACAAATTCATAGCTTTTCAAACCGATAAGAAATGAAGTCCCTTTAATCCCATTTGTAGTCTTTTGATCTCTAATAGCAGCAACTGCATGTTCAATACGACTTTGAATCTTCTTTTATCATACCGTGGTTTTGAGGCATCATGCGGGAAAGTGTGAACACAACCACTTTTATTTGTTTTAAGTTTCTCCAGGGTGCATACACCTCGTGCAGCTATACATTCCATTAAACTAGTTACAGTTCAAAACTATGCTCTTTGCTGGAAGATCGACTGTTCCACAAATTACATACCCTTTAGTCAAATAACTGGTGCCATCAACTTCATAATCAATACCTTTTGTCTCCAACTGTTTTAATGATTTCAGGAATGGTTTTGAAAACAAATTCATAAAAGGTTTTACCTCTCCAAACCACAGACTACAAAGAACCATGTTTTCTTTTAATATTCGCTGTTTGTAAGGAAGCTCATTTATTACTAAGTAGAACGGACAGAGCGAAAATTTTAAACTTTTAAAAACAGGTATAACATCTGTGTTCCAAATAAGAGACGTAATTGGAAAGTCTTGTAGAAAACGGTCCACCTGGCTCAAATAGTGTACGGTAAACTTACTGTTCATAATGTTAGCATACCTGTTCTTTTCATGATGTTTTTCAATTGATCTTGCAGTGAAATTTCTATAAAATAGCTTTTAGATTTCGAATCTTTCAATTTTTAAAAAAAATTTTCTGCAGAACAAATTTTATCACTTTCACTAACACTGTACATTCAACTTTTGCAAAAGAAATGCTTTTTAGTGGGGTCTGAATTTCTGCAAAGTATTGCTTAAACATATAAATACTGTGTAAATTAGGATGTAGATGCAAGCAGTGGACACTACTCAGTGTCAATAAGTCAACTAACTCCACTTGTTGTATGAACTATTGTACACATCAAAATTAATACCATGCTGGTGTAGACTGTCATTGAATGCCCGGGATACATAAGAGCATTTTTTGAAACATATTTTTCTGATCTACTTCTGAAGAACTGTCAGCATCTAAATCATCATTATCAAATGTATCGTCTATATTTTGATTAGTAAGTTCTTACCATGTTTCATCTGAAATCAATTTTTCATTTTCACTATCTTGGTTGGATACCCACATGTTTGATATATTTGTCATATCACTGATAATTTGGTGAAATTCTTCCCTGACAGCATTATCTGGCAAATACCTCTCATTGGCTGTGTCTTCCATTTTTGTTTCAATTTCATCATAACTGATATCATTCACTGGTATTGTATTTGAACCCTCTTCTGCTAAAATTGTCTGTTCTACCAGTTTCAATTAGACTATGTGTACGAATGTAAGAGCTTGGTCTGGCTCTTCCTTGTTTATCCACTTTTCTCTCAGGAATTTTTGATTCTGAAATGACATATTTAAATTGTGAAAAAGAAGTGTTGAAATTCTGCAATAATGAAATTTACATTGGGTCAAACAAAAAAGTATTTGTTCTTGGTTTCAGTCGTTTAAAATCTGCCCCACCAAACGGCAACAATATACAAACACTCTATATGTCGTACAGTTGTTTTTGATAAAACTGAAGTTTTTCTCTAACCCACTTTTAAAATTTAGGCCTTCTGTCTTTTTTTTGTATTTCTGATTTTAGCCCTTTTTATCCCTATTTGGGCCCTTTTCCATTTTTCAACTGGACCCAATATTTGCTTTTTATTAATATTTGATTTTTTCACTGAATAATTGATTGATGATATTACACTTCAATTTTTAATCAAATTTATTTTTCACCCCTCTTGGGCCCTATTCCAATAACTGGTATGACCAGGAACCAAAAAATCAGACTTTAACTGTATTTTGTAATACAATATGAAAATAATTCATCAAGGAACCTAAAATCAAGACTGCCTGCGGGCCTGAAACTTACAGTTTACATTTGTGTCCTCTTTTTCATTAAGGCCAAAAAAATATATATATATGTATGCATGCCGATATAATTTAGGGTCGGTCAGCATTATTTTTTTTAAAGGTCGACATAATATCCGGAAGTATACGTAGCTAGTTCCTGAAACCATGTTTTTATCACATTTCTCAGAATATCTGGTACGCCGCCATTTGTAGAAGGATGTTACGTACTGCATGTCAAAACAGTTTCAAACATTCTTGGCTCTTGTTTTTTTTGCCACTGACTTATAATAAGAGTCTGAATAAAAAAGCATGACATGGAAACAACTGCAATCTGTTTTAGGCTAATTAACTAGTGGTATCAGATCCCCTAAAATCAACGTTTGTCCTCAAGAATGGATATTTGGTAAATGTACATGCGACAAAATCACATGTACAAGAAAACAACCGCCTCGTCATGTACCCAGTCTCACCAATTTTTTTATACTGAATACTGGTAAAACGTAATCTCAGATGATATTTTTTTTCTAGGCTTCTACTTCTCATGAATGTCAGCAGAAACTATAGCTACGATTTTTGTTCTTGAGAAAATGTGTTAATTAGAAATATTAGGTTCCTGGCAATATATACATGACGAGTCTTCAGTTCAGAGTCGTAGTAAATTAAGCCAATATAAAGCCTGAAATGCGAAACCAGAGAGTATATTGTGTTTGACTCATTTAAATCATTTAAAAGATTGAAGAGAATCATTTAAATACCGTCGTTTTAATTAAAGCACATGAGATATCAATCTCATAAGTGTGTCTTATCTTTTACCGGAGTTTATGTCAATAATTTCAAAATCTTCCATGCAGTGTGTCTTTTTAACCGGAAACCGGAAGTGAATAAATTTCATATATTTAGCAAAACGAACGAAATATATTTGACCGATCGGGATGATGACAGGTGATTGAGATCATTAAAAAATGTCATATCTATCTGCAATCTTAGATCTGTTTTCTGTGAAATATAGATTTCTTACAAATCTAGCAACATAACAAATTATGTACGTTCGTGTTGCAAAAGATTCTGTGTTTTAGTCATTACCCAGTTTTGACCAATCAAATGCAGTTCTCGAGAGCGCAATTATTTTGATTTGAAAGAGAGAACGCAGCCAAAACAAGATGTCAACAAAAAGAAGAGAAGAATTACGTAAGTATTTTCAAGTATTTCTGTACTGTATATACGGGATATATTTACTTTTTTATGCCTAATTAACGCTTACAACTCATATGACTTTAATATTTGTCTAGCAGCTATCAGTAGGCCAGAGTGTTGAATTATACGCTAGAGCAACATATCTGACCATGGGCACGGCATGTGTTGGGGGGGGGGGGGGGGGGGGTGGTTGATACAGAGACGTAAAGCTCTATATGTCCTTGAGCTATTTTGTTTAACTATTGCGGATCGAATATATATATATATATATAAAACCAGGAGGACCTATTGAACTGTCCTAGCTTATGTCAAATGCACTTGGATTTTGAAAAAATATTACGATTTTAGAAATAATTAAATTGGCGAGACAGCAGATGATTGAAAGCATTATAGAATATCAAAATCCGTGTTAAATATTTATTAAAAAAAATCATTAATCTTGATGGTTTATTTATTAAGACGACTAAAATGTATAAAATACACCAGTCGAATAAAACCAAATATAAAATCGTAAAAAATAAACTAAAAAGTAAAAAGTAAAAAATACTCAACGTTTCGACCAATATGGTCTTGATCACGAGTGTGAAAATAAAAAATAAAAATAAATAGGTGTTGACTCTTTGAAACCCAGAGCAAGGACACCCAGAACACCTATTTATTTTTATTTTTTATTTTCATACTCGTGATCAAGACCATATTGGTCGAAAAGTTGAGTATTTGTTACTTTTTACTTTTTAGTTTGTTATTTTTTACGATTTTATATTTGGTTTTATTCGACTGGTGTATTTTATACATTTTAGTCGTCTTACCCCCCTTTTGACAGCTCACCATTTCCATTTATTTTTCTTGTTATCCATGGTTAATTTAACACAGAGATGATCAATAAAAATGCAAACTATGGGTAATTGAGAAACAATTTATGTCGGTGCCATTTGACACTAAGGACAAATTCACATATGGCGCGGATTCGAATGTATTTATATATAATATTATCTTAATTGTGTTTGAGGGCGATGAACACCACAAAATGAATCCTGGCTTGGGTCGGGAACATAATGGAGGGGTTAAACTACATGTTGTAGTTTTTAAGGTCTCAAACCCTCCCCTCTAGAAAACAAATACTCACTGATACTATTAAAAACACATGATGAAAAATCGGCCTGTATGCACTGAGTGTCAGCTCTAAAAAGATCTATTCTATGACAGATATAAAACAACATATGGACAAACACTATAACAAATAGAATAGAAAGATCTAATGAGTACCCCAGGTTACTGACAGCTTCAATCTTAGTTATCATCATTGTCTGTTTAAAGTTTTCTCAGCAGCAACAATTTCAGAAACTCATGATAGGATGCACAGGCCCTGGGATATCATATTAACTGTGACATATAAACTCTATACAGGTGCTGCTGGAATGTTGCAACTAAGTTATGTTTGCATAAAACATTGTATTATTTTTTCTCATGCTGGTATATTGTTGAATGTTTAGAAGATGGGAAACTGAGCAATGATGATGTTGAGGATGACGAAGGTCAAACGGGAAATGAACGCCATTTTGAATTAAATCAAATATGTAATGCCTCTTGGACTGATGGAAATGCATACCAAGAGAAAATAATATTTGAAGCAGGTTGGTCTAGTATTTTTTAAGTATTTTTGATATATGGCAATAAAAAAAAACACAAATCAGTTGAGTAATCCCAATACTTCAGATATAGTTGGAATCTGTTACATTTTGTTTTGCAATGTAACACATTTGAACTAATATTTTTAACATAAGATATGCATGTTTACTTGTGAAGATTTCGGCCAAAAAACTGTTTACATTGTACATTTTGTACTTCAAGAAATGTAATTCTATTTAACTAGATGTATAAACCATGCACACCTTTGTAAACATATTCCTTTTTGGTTTAAATATATAAAAAATATTTAGAATTATCAATGAAGTAAAAGCCTTAAAAAGACCAGAGGATAAAAATACCAGCAAACGAAACACAAGGACCTTACTTTTCTTTGTCTTGTTTTTTTAGGTTTTGGTTTAACTTTTTGCAGTAAAATACATGTAATTTAAGAACGTCTAAAATATAGCGAAAAACAAGAACTGCATTTTTTAATCTGTTCGTTATAAAGGTTTGGCTGAATCATGAAAACTTCAATCAATAAAAATAATTTTTTCAGTTTGAAAGACTACTTATATAATTTTTGCATTACTATTTATATATATAGATGCAAAGGTAAAGTGCCAGAAGTTTGTTATGGAAAAATCAAAGAGGAAAAAAAACAAGTACAAAAAGGAAACCTGAGGTTCACAGAACTAGTACCAACAATGTTAACAATAAGGACTTGGCAAAGAAGAAAAAGGGTATGTATGATACTCTGTTATAAACTGCTGGATATAATGCAGATTAAAACTATATTTTTTTGATTCTACACATGCATATACTGTTTTTATTTAAAAAGGAGTTAAAAAATGAGTGATTGTTTTTTGTCAACAGAGTTTTTTTTTATTTATTAAGGGCTAGTCTATTAAACAGTATATGGTGGGTAGAATCGACTTTTTTCAATTTTTTTGCTCATGTTGTTTGTGCAAAATCATTTATGACCACCAACCCGGCCATGTGCACAAATCCCTTCCTATATCACCTTTGACTTTTAAATGGAATAGCCCTAAAATAAATAAACCTGTTTGTGTCGTAATGATGTTTATAATAGGGCTCTTTCACCATATATCTGTAACATTGTTTCTGTAAGATAACTTTTTCTAAATTAACCAATAATTAAATTTGTTTAATTATAAAGAAATGATCATTTATACAATTTAATAAAGGTTGGAAGTTTTGGTCCCAATATTATTTATAAAAAAGGTTGGAAATTGTGTTTCCATATTATGTCTAGCTACTATGCAGGTATCAACTCGCTGTGGTGTAGCGTAGCATTATTAAATATGTCGGTTGCATTATACAATGAATTCTTTGGGTAATTAATTTTCTTGGGTTAAACAAGATGAAATTATTTTTAAAATAATCCTTTTTTACAGAGCAAAATTAAATGAAAAAGCAATGGAGATCAGGCAAAGAGAGACGGCCATAAAAAATGCCGAGAAGATATTCAAAGATAGCATGATGCATGATGTAGGTACATCTAACAAGGTTAATCAAATCACAAAAGCACCAGCAACTAATTTGGAATCTTCAGATTCATCCTCTAAAATTTTGCACCCATTAGTTACATCTGTCAAAGTATCAAAAGCTCTTAATGCCTTAAGTTATCCAACTTTGAGAGATGTGACTAATGTTGCCGTACAGGATTAATCTGATAACATTGTGACTAATCATAATTCAGGTAGCATGCATGTCCTCTAATCGTTCTGTTGTTCCACCAGCGTGCAGCGTTGTAGGTAGCATTCCTACTTCCTCTGTTCGTCCTGTTGTTCACCAGTATGTAGCGTTGTGGGTAGCATTCCTACTTCCTCTGTTCATCCTGTTGTTCCACCAGCATGCAGTGTTGTGGGTAGGATGTCTACTTCCGCTGTTCGTCCTGTTGTTCCACCAGCATGAAGCGTTGTGGGTAGCATGCCTACTTCCTCTGTTCATCCTGTTCCACCAGCATGCAGCGTTGTGGGTAGCATGCCTACTTCCTCTATTAATCCTGTTGTTCCATCAACATGTTCTTCAGTTAGTGACATTAATCATACCCCAGGAAGCATGCCCATGTCCTGTTCGTCCTGTTGTTCCATCAACATGCAGCCCTGTGCATTACACATATTCTTCTGTTAGTGACATTGTTCATACTTCAGGTAGCATGGCTATGTCCTTTGTTCGTCCTGTTGTTCCACCAGAATGCAGCCCTGTGCTTTACACATGTAATCCAAGTGACATTAACTGTACTATGGCAGTCAACGTGAACTCACAGATGCCATATAATGGGTCATATTCATCATCATTAAATAACATGTCAGTTTCCAATGTCAATCCTCCTATATCAAATATATGTAGCCCTTTTCCTACCACTACTAACTCAAGTGCAGTTAACTCCAGCATGTTTTAAACAATTCCTCCACAGGCACCCAATTTAATTTCCCCTGTTTATTTAACAGAATGTGTTCAGATTAAGCACACTTTTTAATATTAAATTATCCTCACCCTTGAGCAGACCTCGCATAACTAGTATGCCTTCCAGTTCAACACCAAACAGCGCTAGTCTTTTAAGGGCAATGACCACTGATTGTATCCTAAAATTTGGATGAGTCGTTCTCAAGTTACGGCGCGACATGTTTACGACGGACAGACGGATAGACGGACGCCGGACGGGCGTATAAAAACGTAATCCATTGGACAGACAAACCCGGGAAGACAAATGAACAACCACAAGCACAGCAAATAAACACAGAAAACTAACAAACAATGAACAACACTAACTCCTACAAAAACCATGTGCTCCGGAGGGTAAGCAGTTCCTGCCCCGTATACGGCACCCGTCGTGAAGTTCAACAAAGTCAATCCGGTGGAAGTCACAAATGGGTGGAGGCACATGCAATGTTACGACTGAGGGAACAGGTCCAACATCATCTAAGATATTGGAACACCTGTAATGGTCAATCAATTCGTGATGACGACCGTAAAATTTCATAAGTGATGACATCAACTTATCCCTGATAAAACCCTCGTTTAGAAGCTTTTGTGACAGCAGTAATCCACGTTTTCGAAATTCGGGGTAACTCACGCATGCCCTTGAAAATCGATAAGCTGAGACACGTAGACGCCATATACAGGCGATGCTCATAATTGCTACTCAAGAACGGAAAATTAACAATAGGAAAGTTGAAGAATGTTTTTGACAGAGTGGATGGTATACTAGATTGTCATTGTCCCAATGTATTGTGTAGCCAACCTTGTATTTAATTGATATGACAGGAGCATGCACATATCATTATAATTTGACCAGTTCCGAGTTGTGGTCTCTTTTCTTATACCGAGTGGGGTATTCTTAAAAGGGATGTCATGTTTGTACATTTATAACAATTTGGCATAATTAAGGGGGAAGTGGCTTATGCCACCAGATAAATGAAGGAAATAGCAGCATGAATGCAGTTTAATCAAATGGTTGAATTGTCCAGTAAATGGGTCAAAGATTTAAGTTAACAAATGTATGTAATGATAAAAGATATGCATTTTTTGTATGGTTTTGCCTTTAAATAATGTATGTTATTGCAATATGTCTCTAAAAGAGATTAATAATACATGTTTTTATTCTTCTTTTCAGCATATGCACTGACCAAAATTGCAATGGACAGAAAAGAAGTCATTTTTCCTCTGAATGCAAAAATTGCAACAATGAACAGAGCAGTGAAAACAAAGAGGACACCACAGGCACAACCAGAGGATACCATATAAACAATTTGGAAGAATTAAATAAATTTACCTTAATTTTAATTGCTTTTGTTCTTGTGTTGATATTAAAACAAATAATTTACCATCATAATTAGAAAATGAAGTTAAACAGTTTTTATGCAGTCTGCAGTTTAGTTTTATCTATGTAGAAATATATCAGATGACAGTGTTACATCCCTTTTTCCAGCTGTTAAGGTTGCACCAAGAAAACAGATATTTTTTTCATTTGTTTGCAGAAAATTTAATGGTTGCGGCTAGCTTACCGCAATCCTTTCCGGCAAGTTTGCAGCAAATCTAATTCAAATAATTGTTCGCCGCAAGCTCAACGCAAACTTCATTTACATGAAAAATGGTTGCGGCAAGTTTGCACAAAACGTTTGCGGTTAGTTTGAAGCAAATCTAATTTACATAATTATATTTGCCGCAAGTTTGCAGCAATCTTGCGGCAATGTTTGCTGCTAGTTTGCTGCAAACGTTTGCCAAAAGGCTTTTTTTTTGTAAGAGTTTCCGTGATTTTATTCCACTTCATTGTAATAAGTGTTTTTAGTTGAGTGTCAATGGGTATTTCTAAGCTGTATTGTTTCTGGCAAAACAACTTAAAGATACCAAGTTTATAATTTTTTTTATATAACTTCTTTAAACGTTCAATTGTTTCCCCCAGCTGTTTAGATTACTTCAAGCAGAAACAAATGATATCATAGCTCACTACTTACATATGGCAGTCGAAAATAAGAATTTATACAAGCCAACAGAAAACCTTGAGAAAAACAAAAAAGAAAGAGCTCTGGAAAGAATATTTTCGCAACAAACTGTTGCAGAATCTTGGGATTTCAAATTACTCCAAAAAACTCAATGAGTTCAAAGGTAATGTAATCATATTATTTGAAGGTAAATGTCATACTCAACATTATAGTACAAATATAAAAATCAGAAGATTTGACAATCACAGGACTATCCACCCGAAACACAATGATGTTAACATAAGCATCTATAGGTCACCACATGACCTTCAAGAATGCGCAAAATGCATTTTGTATAATAAGTTATAATAAGTCAAGAGTTTTGCAACATTTTTTAAAATGAATTTTTGTCTTTAATGGCCAGCAGAGGTATTGTAACTTTTTGACACAAAATAAAGTTTTGAAGTTGCACAGAAACAACAGGAAATGTCATTTTAAATAAAGGGACATAGCTATCAGCAAAAATTAAAACTGAAAATCATCTAAATATAACGGATTCGGAAGTTGTTGCACAAAAACCATATATGTTTTCAAATATCATCTTGCTTTTCAAACCAATATGTACAATGATTCCACCTGTCGCCCTACATGGCCTTCAATAGTATTTGAAAAGAATTTAGATGAAGAAAATCTGGGCAGACAAAAATGTTTAGATAGTAAAGATCTATACATAATGTCTTTTTTTAGTTAAAAGAGTTATTGCCCTTGAATAGCAATTTTTACCTTCTTTGGTGTACTTTTTTATGTCCTTATTACCCCAAAAATTGCACAACAAAAATGACCAGCATTTTTAAGCACTGCAGACATGGTGAAAATTGAAAGATTAACTTAATAAAAATTTTTAACTGCCGCTCATGCCAAAATATGATGCCTTTAATTTTTTACAACTTATAAATATATCTTTTTATATTTCAGACATGAAGACTCCCAAATTTATACCAGAGGAATTAATAAAATTCTGCAATAAAGCAGCATAAATGGAGGATGAACTTGATAAAACAGAAATAGAAATAAAATTCTAAAGATGTTTCTAAAAATCAAGTTGCATCTATTTTAACAAAATATTCAAACACTATTTTAGATGAAGTCAATAAGGTGGAAGGTCTTTTTTTTAAAGAATAATATATGAAGTAAAATTTGTATTTTTTCTTTTAAACTATCCTTTCCTATAAAATGTGGGTCTTTGCCATCATATGGCGTACATTGTTGTCCATTGTAAACTTTTTCAAAGATTTTAAACAAATGAACCATTTTCAGCCAAACTTAGTTACATGATCCTTACGGTTTTTTTGTATAAATTTTGGGGGTTTATTTAATTGTTTGTTGTTTAATGGCTAAAAATATTTTTTTGCTTATATCTCAAAATCTAAATGGAATAGAGGATGGAAACTGGGAATGTGTTGAAGAGACAACCACTCGACCAAAACGAAAAAAAGCCACCAACGGGTTTTCAACGCAGCGAGAAAATCCCATAACCAGAGGTGGGCTTTAGCTGGTGGCCCCTCAACAATAATGCATATTAGTTCAGTGAAATGGACGCCACACTTAACTCTGTAACATACAAATGAACCACAATTTAAAAAAAAACACAAGACTAACAAAGGCTAGAGGTTCCTGAATTCGGACCGGAACAAACATGCTACAGGGTTAAAAGGTTTTGTGAGATCTCAACCCTCCCCCTTGCCAATGTCAAATAAATAAACACAGTGATTTTATTTTAATAGCTCACATCGTCTGTAAACTTTTCAAATTTTCATCTTCTCTGAAACTAGTCGGCGGATTGTAACTTTACTTGGTAGGAATGATGTATGAACGGACCTCTACAAACGATCTACCATTGGTTCCTGATGGATGAACAACATGGCCAACAAAGGCCATCTTTGATTTATATTAGCCAATTTTCAAAAAACTTCTCCTCTGATGAAATGTTTCGAAACTGCATGATTGACAACAATATCCTCTACAAACGATCCACTTTCGGTTGAGATTAATCCGCTCAACTGACAGCTGAAGCTGTTCAAAGTTTCCATGGAAACCATATTGGTAAAGTTTTTGTCAATCGCTCAGGAACTAAAGGGCAGATTGTAACCAAATTTGGTAGAAATGATGTACGGAAGAACCTATAGTAAAGTTCAACCTTTGGTTCTAGATGGATGAACAACATGGCGGCCAGAGTCCATCCTTGATTATGATTTGCCAATTTTCTCCTCTGAAACTACATGATGAAATGTTTTGAAAGTTTGCAGGGATTGATGACAAAAATGTCCTCTAAAAACGATCCACTTTTGATTGAGATTCATTTGATTAACCGACGGCTGCCGCTATTCAGTTTCTATTGAAACCATATTGGAAAAAAGGACTTTTTTGTAATTTCAACTAATATGCAGATTGTAACCATCGGTGGCGGGAATCTCATATGGAAGGACAGATTCATTTTTAAGGTCAAAAGTCAAATATCAAAGTTACCGGTACTTTGACAATTTTGCATTTCTTTAACAGCTTTTTAAACGGCCTTATAGAAGCAGGTGAGCCTCTAGTTTTGTATTTCAATGATTTACCTATATATATAAATAGTTGTTTGACTAATATGTATGCTGATGAATCTACCATAAATATTTCTGGAAAATGTTTGATTGACATGGGAGGTTTAAAAAAGCATTTGAAAATAGAATATGTAAACTTTGTAACGAAGATGTTGAAGATGAGTATCATTTTACAATTGTGTGCCATTCATTGATATAAATAACAGATGAATTGTTCTTAAATATAGGAAGTATTTTTCCTGACTTTGAAACCATGAGTAATAAAGACAAATGTATATTCATTTATTCAGTTGAATATGTTGATATACTTAAAATCTTAGTTTCTGGGATAAGAGAAATGTATAATTATAGACACTCTAAAGTATAAGATTAGCCTTAGTCTTCTTTTATTGTAAGATTAAATAAGATTGGTAAGATGATGGAATGGGGAAGCTGCAGCACATACTCTGTGTCTGTTGCTGCAGCTCCCCCTTTTCATTGGTCCAACTTTTATTCTAATCAAATGTTTAAAAGGAAGATGCTGCACCTTCGCCATTCATTGTCATGTATGACATGCTTTTCAAATTTAGTCTAGAAACCTCTATTTATTAAATTGGTATTAAAAGCAATTGAAATTTGATGGAGGCATGGGTCCATGGATTGATTTATTGTATATTAATACATGTATGTTCATTTTATATATATTTTTTTTCTTTCTTTAACCATGTTTATTATATTTTGGTGACAATCCTTGTGTTTTTTGATTTTGGACCAATAAATATTCTGATTCTGAATTAAATAACTATATCAATAACCTGGTGATTCTGAATAATACTTCAATATCCTGGTTTGGGTCATTTTACGGCATTGATATACCTCTTCGTATGTATAAACTGACCAAAACCAGGTTATATCGTATAACCGGTTCATAAATTGGAAACATTCCTCATGAGTTTGGGAAATTGTATTATTAAGTGTATTGAAAAAAGAGCTTTGTGCAAACAACAAGGTATAAACTATATATGAACTTAATTTTATTATTGAAAAAGAGCTTTGTGGAAAAAAAATAAGGGTTGACTGTAATTTTGTTTTCAGTCTATGAAGAAATAACCTCAATCAGAAGGTGCATACACTGCAACTATACATGCATATATAAGCATTAAAGCAAAAATAGAAATATATTCAAAAGCATGCAAAGTATTGATATTAAATAAAATTAACATTTTAATTAAGAGAAGAGGTGGTGCTACAAATATAAAGTGTTCTTGATTATTAAAAAGTGTGCATACATTAATCGGTAGTCCCGAGGGCATTATCAACCCAGTAGCCAGAACGGTTGTCCTGGCATGATCATTACTCAAATGCCTTAAAATTTTCCGTTCATAAGTTGACAAACATTACCAGAAATTTCTAAAGCTCTTCCTTTTGATGCAGAGGTACCCCTTAGCTGAGTTTGGATACCTGTTTGTTTTAATTGTTTTGATGGTTGTGCTTATTAATTCATTTTATTACATCTTTAACCGGTTTTCCAATATTAATCTCGAGCACTGCTGAATAGTTGTCAGTCAACGAAATGGCCATAAAGTGCATCAATTTATATCGGTATTTTGTGATAAATTTATTGCTTCCACTGGGTCTATGTCACTGCTGGTGGACTGTTCGTCCCCGAGGGCATTATCAGCCTAGTAGCCAGAACTTCTGTCCTGACATGATTTATTATCAAATGTCTTTAAATTTTCCGTTCAAAATTTGACAAAAATTACCAGAAATTTGATAGATTGTTGCTTAACGTCCACTGGCAAATATTTCATGCTTCTTCAGGACGAGAACCAGTTCAATTTATCAAACAGTTCAAATAGGGATAGGCAGGAAGGCGAACCAATTTTGACTGCCACTGTTGAAGGAGGATAGTTGAGAAAGGTCGGATAATTTAGCCTTCTGTAGCGGCCATCATCCTACTCTTTTTCGAAAACTACAGAAGGGGTCGTCAACGTGCAGGGAGTGTGGCATTCTACAAACACCTTACCCACTATGGTCCGCGGTCAGGCTTTCCGTTTTATGACCTAACAACAAACGAGAGGGTTTCCCCTATCCGCCACAAGGGGACGCGCTAGGCAGCTCTATGGGTCGAGTTCCAGTGATCTTTCACATGTGCCTAGCATTTTTATTACAGGTCTTCCTCCCAATTTTAGACAGAAACAAATGCATGTAAATTTTATTGGTGCATCAGAAAAAGTAGATATCATGGATATTTCGAAATCGGTTGTTGATGTAAAAATCTCCAAATGCTGCTCTACTATACATTTTTCATGTGAATTTTTTTCCTAAGACAACATGTATGATTTTTAGTTCTGCACTTTAATACACATACACTTTAAGGTTAGCAAAAATATATTTCTACCCAAAATTTGAAAACTGCTGTTTTATCATATTCAGATTCATTTATTATGCAAAAACTAATAAGTCGGAAGATTGTATCATACTTTTCAACCACCATTACATGAAATAATTGAATTTTCGGTTTTGAAAAGGCACTGGTCACAACCTCTCTGAATTTCATTGTTTCACATTTTTGTTTTTGTTCAATCAAGATTCAAGATATAGGAATTGTATTTATTCTGTGGTTTTTAGTTAATCTATGAAATCTAGATTTAGAAATCGTCCATTAAATAATTTGTACGTTTCATCTGTTCAATCTATTTGGGATGTTGTCTCATTGACAACAACCCCATATCCTTATATTTTCATACAATTTTGACTTTTAATGACAAATATACCTAAGGATCAATCCAAAACAACGCAATCAATTAGACAAATGAACAACCGCAAGCACAACAAATTAAGATTGAAAACTAAAAAACAATGAACAACACGAACTCCTATAAAAACAAGGAGTGAACCGTATACGGCACCCGTCGTGAAGTTCCAGAGTCAATCTAGTGATAGTCAAACATTGGTGGAGGTACATGAAATGTTACGACAGTGGGAACAGGTCCAACGTCATTTTAGATATTGGAACACTGTAACGGTCAATCAATTTGTGATGACGACCGTAAAATGTCTTAAGCTTTTATTTTTTTTAACCATATTTATGTTTTGATTTAACTACCGGAACTGTGTTTACATGAACTCATATGTTATAGGCATGAGTGCAGAGAAGAGGACAAATATACACAAGGAGCAAACAAAAAAACCAGCAAATCCATTACACAGATAAAAAATGAACAACCACAAGCAAAACAAATAAACACTGAAAACTATATATATATATAAAAGGACAACACGAACTCCTACAATATGAACAAATAAAGATATATTGTGACGTCCTGCGTAGATACAATGGCTGTTATCAAATTGGTGCTACAACCAAGAAATATTGTCCAAGATGTAATGTAAGTATATTTTAATGATATATAAATACTGATATTTAGGTTAAAATGACTTCACTATTTCGTTTTGATTATTATAACTTTCCCCTCGTTTTGGGAAAAACCTCTAGATATTCTTCCTATTAATCTTTTTGCATTTAGATTGTTGGAAAAGACATCTTAATTGCCTTGCACAAGAAATCAGCATCAAACAATCAGCTTTTAACTTTGCTTTATCCGGGCAAATTCAACCCAGGTGTCTCTGATAGGAGACTAGTTAAATTTGTCGGTCAAAATATCACTTTACTGAACATATTTTAGCAGAAAATGTAGTCATAAATTTTTTATGTTAGTTGGCAGATTCAGAACAGTTTATGATGCTAGGAATTAGGACACCTACAGATAGAAAACATATATGGCAAATGCTTGACATAAGATCTAATGAGACAGACTGAAAGATACTAAAAACAAAAAACAGGGATAAAAGAACATTACAATGCTTTTTGGGATGTTATAAACTCATGGTTATTCTTTTAACTACATTTGTTTTGTATTTTAATCATAGAAATGCTGATTTGAAGAGTTCTTCCTTCTACAGGAAGATCTTTTAGTTATATCCGCAAAGCTGATAATACCATTAGCTATCCAGAACCAATCAATTCACATACAGGTGTACATACCCAAACTTAACCAAAATAAAGCATTTTTTTACTATGTCATTATCACCCTTGCTGCTCAGTCTCAGAAAACAAATTACCATTATTCATTTTATGCAGTGTAATATTTAACACATTCCTTAATGTGTGGAAAAACGGAAGGACAGAAATTTCAATTTAAATGAAGAAGTAACCTTTAATCTTTGCAGTTCTTTAAATTTATTAGCCATATCTGTGGGTTCATTTTGACAGAAATATAGAAGTGAGAGTGTTACGGCCGAAACCACCTTTTAAATTGTAGCCAACAAAAGACACAAATCAATAATAAAATTTAACAAGATTTATTACATACAAGTTTACAAAAAATATTACACAAAATAAAATGTCAACTTAACTGTTCAAAATCCTTTGTCTTTTCCGGAATTCTTCTCGTCACTGTCGCGGGAATCCAAACGGAATATTATATCCAATCAGTCACAATCTAGTATGATGTAACGTAAATAAAAGTGTGTCAATCCAACAGCTGAGAACACAAGAATGTTAATGTCCGGTCCAATATGTTATGCTCTGACAGTCTAACTTTCTTGTCCGTATATATACTGTAGAACGGAAACTTCTGGAACACGATAGAAGTTCGAATCACACCAGAATTATTACACAAGTCAAATAGAAAGTTCTAGTCATTCCATCAGTATCTATTATTGTTCCAGTGATTTCTAAACTGCGCAGTTATAACATTATTTGGTAAACAACTATAAGTATTATGTAAACATATTATGCAAGTTATAAGGCTACGCAAAACAAATTAGGCCAAGATAAATAATATAATAATTACAATATCATAACACCTCCCCCCTTAAAAGAAGTTTGAGTATAACGAGAAATTCATGAACAATATATACAAAAATATATAGTATGTATACAGTGTTTTAATAAGATCTAGATAAAGCATCTGCTATTACATTATCTTTACCTTTAATATATTTTACAATAATATCATATTCCTGTAACAATAAACCCCACCTAGTCAACCTCTGGTTCTTGTTTCTCATTCTATGTATGAAGGTGAGAGGATTATGATCAGTATAAACCAGAATAGGATGCATAGTGGGATTTAAATATATATCAAAATGTTGAAGTGCAGACAACAGTGCAAAACATTCTTTTTCAATAGTGGAATAATTTTTCTGATGTTTATCTAATTTCTTGGAAAAATATGATATAGGTTTCTCAACATTATCATCTGTTTCTTGATATAAAACGGCTCCAACTCCTACACACTTGCATCAACGGCAAGTTTGAATTGCTTTTTAAAGTCTGGAGTGATAAGAACGGGACTGTTAATTAAAAGTGATTTGCTTTTTTCAAAAGCGTTTTGACAATTATCACTCCAGATGAATTTAGAATCTTTCCGTAAAAGATGAGTCAATGGTTGAACAACAGTAGCAAATTTTGAACAAAATTTTCTGTAAAATCCAATCATGCCTAAATATCTCATAAGTTGTTTTTTATTTGTAGGAGGAGGAAAATTGGTAATTGCATCCACTTTAGCCATAATAGGTTTCACTTGACCTTGGCCAACTGTGTGCCCTAAATAATCAACAGTGGCCTTACAAAATTCACTTTTACTAAGATTAACAGTCAAATTTGATTGTGACAATCTATCAAAAGTATCATAAAAATGTGTTAAATGCTCTTCCCAGCTATCACTACATACAATAAGATCATCAATATAAGCATAACAACAGTCTAAATCTTTTATAACATTATTGATCATTCTTTGAAATGTAGCTGGAACATTTTTCATACCAAACGGCATGACAGTATATTGAAATAAGCCGTCTGGTGTAACAGAAGCTGATATTTCAGGAGCTCTCGGTGTCAGGGGGACCTGCCAGTAACCTTTTAATAAATCAAATTTGCTTACGAATTTTGCTTGTGCAATGTTATCAAAACAATTGTCTATCCTTGGAATCGGATAGGAGTCAGATTTTGAAACTGAGTTTACTTTTCTGAAATCAGTAACGAACGAAAGGTTTTATCTGGTTTCGGCACAAGGAGACAAGAAGAGCTCCATTCACTGTTACTCAGCTCAATAATATCATTGTCAAGCATATATCTAATTTCTTGTCTCATAACTTCAAGTTTAAGTGGATTGGGCCGGTAAGGATGTTGCTTAATTGGAGAAGCATCGCCTACATCAACATCATGACAAACATCAGTGGTTTTGTTTGGCACATCTGGAAAAAGATTTTTAAAAGAAAATACCAAAGTTTTCAATTTTTCTCTGCGATCAAAAGTCAGATGTGCAAGTTTTGAGGCTAAATTTGACAAAATTTCTGAATTTTTCAATCTAAGAGTTTGTTCCATAGTCTTGGAATCAAAAGATGGTTCAATTATGTCTGGTTTGTCATGATCGTTCTCCAATTTAACCATGGCTAAAGTGGCAACTGGTTTACTCTCACCTTCATTAGTACGCTCAAAATATGGTTTTAACATATTAATGTGACACACTCTATTTTGTTTACGCCGACCTGGAGTTTTTACAATATAATTCAAATCATTCATTTTACTGTCGATTGTATAAGGACCACAATATTTAGCCTGTTAAGGATACCCAGGCACTGGCAAAAATACAAGTACCTTATCACCAGGCTCAAAAACTCTGTCCCTGGCATCTTTATCATACCATATTTTCATCTTATTCTGTACAGTTTTTAAGTTTTTCTGAGCAATTTGACAAGCAGTATACAATTTTTCTTTAAATCTAGATACATAGTCTAGAAGATTCAAGTCAGTGTGTTCAGTAAGCCATTTTTCCTTAATCAATTTCAAAGGTCCCCTTACAGTATGACCAAACACCAACTCAAAGGGGCTAAAACCTAGGGATTCTTGAACAGCCTCTCGAACCGCAAAAAGTAGAAAGTGAACACCATCATCCCTGTCAAATTGAAGACAAAAAGTTCTAATCATGTTCTTCAATGTTTGATGAAAACGTTCTAATGCACCTTGAGATTCTGGATGATAAGCACTTGATCTATACTGAACAATCCCTAACTGGTAAACGACCTGCTGAAATAAACCTGACACGAAATTTGAACCCTGGTCGGACTGTATAGACTTAGGAAGCCCTACTAATGTGAAAAATTTTATAAGAGCTTTGACAATAGTTGGTGTCTTGATATTCCTTAAGGGAATAGCCTCAGGAAAGCGAGTGGATGTACACATGATCGTCAGTAAATAAGCATTTCCAGTCTTGGTCTTTGGTAAAAGTCCAACGCAATCAATAAGTACTCGGCTGAAAGGTTCTTCAAAGGCTGGAATTGGCAGAAGTGGTGCTGGTGGTATTTTCTGGTTAGGCTTGCGAACAACCTGGCATACATGGCATGATTTGCAGTATTCTGTGACATCATTTCTAAGTCTGGGCCAGTAGAAATGTTGCAATATCTTAAGGCAAGTCTTCCTTATACCTAAATGTCCAGCCAAGGGGGAGTCATGGGCAAGACCAATAATTTCTTGCCTATAGACTTTAGGCACCACCACTTGGTATACCACTCTCCATTCCTCCTCTGGGATAGAATCAGGGGGCCTCCACTTCCTCATCAAAATCCCTCTTGATGGTAGTAACATTCGGCCACTTTGTCTGCTTCTTCTTGGGGTAGAGCCCTCTTACAGAGCTGAAGAATCTCAGGGTCTTTATTCTGTTCTTCCCTAAATGTTCTTTTGTCTAACGAATGGCTGTTCACGTCTGCACATGGCAAAATTACATGTTTGTTAGTACCAGGTGGTCTTATTATGGCCTTTTTTGAGCTACCGGGACCTTCAATGTCGGAAAGGAAAGTGTCAGAAAGGTCCATATAATCATACTGGCCTTCTTGTAAATCCTCATCTTGTTGTTTTCTTGCCATTGCCCTAGTAACAACACAAGCTGATACAGTTCAGCATCATCTTCAGGTGATTTTACATCCACCACCGATTCACTTGTAACAATTGGTTCAGCAACCACTTTGTTCTTAGCTAGATCATATCCTAGCAATAATGAAACACCCTCAACAGGGAGAATAGGACGAACACCCACAACAACTGGTCCAGTAACTAAATCTGACTTCAAATAAATACGATGGAGGGGAACATCTATACAACCTAATTCCACACCTCGTAACAAAACGGAGGCACCAACGGACGTCTCCTCGGACAAAGGCAACACACCTTCTAACAACAAAGACTGAGAAGCTCCAGTGTCCCGTAAAATCTTAATAGGCTGAGGAGTAGTATTATTAACAATAGAAACAAACCCATCAGACACAAAAGGTTTATACTCCTCAATGTAATCACAAAAACTGGACTTAAAAGCCTGACTCGCAGGACATTCCAACTTATTGGTAACAACGGGTGTCGTACAAGCACTGGACTTGGGCTTATGATCTCTTTCATTCTTCTTCTGGAGTCTAAAACAATCAGCCATTAGGTGACCATTTTTCTTACAATAAGCACAAGTTAGTGACTTCTTCTCAAAAGTATCAAATTTTTGACCATACATATTATAACTAGACGGACTCTTATTCTGTGCAACAGGCTTACTATCTGTACGCTTAATGCTTTGATTTTTGTAATTTCCGCTAGAAGTATTAAAATTTTGACCTTTGAAACTTCTTTTATGTGAAAGGGTATAATTATCGGAAACAACAGCTGCATCTTGTAATGTCTCAACAGTTTTGTGATCTAAATGTGTTTTTAAGTCTAAATTAACACACTGCTTGAATTTTTCTAATAACATTAATTGTCTTAATTTATCAAAATTGTTACCTATTTTCTTTGACGTAAGCCATTTATCAAATAGAACTTCTTTTTCCCTAGCAAATTCAACATAGGTTTGTGATTCAAACTTTTTATAAGACCTAAATTTCTGTCTATATGCTTCTGGCACTAGCTCATAAGCTTTCAAAACTTCCTGTTTAACAGTGTCATAATCAGAACTTTTTTCTGAAGAAAGTGCTGAGTAAATTTCAGCGGCCTTGCCCACAAAAACACTTTGCAGCATTGTAGTCCAATAAGGCTTTGGCCATTTCAGATTTTGAGCAATTTTCTCAAATTGTGGAAAAAAATTTATCAACTGTTTTTTCACAATATTTAGGAACCAAACGTATATTTTTTGGGGGCCTCGGTGGCCGAGTGGTCTAGGTAGTTCGTCATGACTACTAATGATCACTAGCCTGTCAACGCTTGGGTTGTGAGTTCGAATCTCACCTGTGGCGGGGTGTGTTCGACTCCGATCTTAATTGACAAGGATTGCCAATTTTCCTACCGAAGGTCGGTGGTTCTACTCCGGCTTCCTCCACCAATAAAAATTGGCCGCCGCGAAATGGCTAAAATGTGCTGAAAACGGCGTTAAACCCCAACTAACTAAATAAATAAATAAATTTTTTGCTGCATCAAAATTTTCTGATTTTGACTCATATTTAGTGTTGCTTTCTACTTAAACCATTTCTATTTTTATTTTCTCCATCTCTAACCTTTCCTTCATTTCAAGTTCTGCCTGTAATTGTTTTTCTTTAACTTCGTTTTCAAATTGTTTTAATTTAAATTCATCTTCGTTTTCTAATTGTTTTAATTTAAGTTCATGTTCTAATTCAAGCTGTTTTAATTTGAAAGCATCAACATTTTCGACCTTGAGGTCAAGAGCCTCTTCACCAAAAATTTCTAAGTCAACTAAATTGTCTATTACCAAATTTTTTACAATTTGTTTTCTCATAGATACTATAAAATCTATTTTTAAATGTTTAGCAAGCAACACGAATTCTTCTTTCTTTAATTTATCAAACCCTTCCAGGTCTGGCGTTTTCAAAAAATTACCAGCATCAAATGCCATTTTGTAGAATTTTGTTGGCTAATTCTAATAAAAATACTGAAAAAATTTAATAAGATATTAACGTTATCCCGAGACGAGCCCCCAATTTCTGTTACGGCCGAAATCACCTTTTAAATTGTAGCCAACAAAAGACACACATCAACAATAAAATTTAACAAGATTTATTATATACAAGTTTACAAAAAATATTACACAAAATAAAATGTCAACTTAACTGTTCAAAATCCTTTGTCTTTTCCGGAATTCTTCTCGTCACTGTTGCGGGAATCCAAACGGAATATTATATCCAATCAGTCTCAATCTAGTATGATGTAACGTAAATAAAAGTGTGTCAAGTATGATGTGTGAAACGTAAATAAAAGTGTGTCAATCCAACAGCTGAGAACACAAGAATGTTAATGTCCGGTCCAATATGTTATGCTCTGACAGTCTAACTTTCTTCTCCGTATATATACTGTAGAACGGAAACTTCTGGAATACGGTAGAAGTTCGAATCACACCAGAATTATTACGCAAGTCAAATAGAAAGTTCTAGTCATTCCATCAGTATCTATTATTGTTCCAGTGATTTCTAAACTGCACAATTATAACATTATTTGGTAAACAACTATAAGTATTATGTAAACATATTATACAAGTTATAAGGCTACGCAAAACAAATTAGGCCAAGATAAATAATATAATAATTACAATATCATAACAAGAGATCATTTGTGACAGTCATCTCACAAGGGTCAAGTCCATCTAAAACTATAAGTATTATGTAAACATATTATACAAGTTATAAACTTAAGTATTATGTAAACATATTATACAAGTTATAAGGCTACGCAAAACAAATTAGGCCAAGATAAATAATATAATAATTACAATATCATAACAAGAGATCATTTGTGACAGTCATCTCACAAGGGTCAAGTCCATCTAAAAATAGCTAATTACGAAACATTTTTGCATTTTTTTTTCAGACATTCCTGTTGGACTTCTACATTTGATACATTAAGGACTGGTAAACATTTTGGTTATGTACTTCACAGAACAGTGGGATAATTGTGTAAATTTGAAATTGGATGTTCACCTAAAAAGTGTTTTCCCTGTTGCCAGTTTCAAGGATTATGTAAGCAGTTAAATCTGTTGATCTGCGTAATTGGTTTTTATTGTTCTGTACTGCATGTCACTCGTTATTGCTGATAAGTGCAACTTTCTTTTCTTACTTTAGTAATACTTCTGTTATGCTGATAGGAAAAACATCTATGTAATGTATAATAAAGCAGATGACGTCTTGGACATTATTAATTTCATAGTAAACAATACACATAAATTATCGTTAGTTTCATTTATTTAATCTCATCAAATCATATTTGAGGTCAAAGTTGAAAGTCAGTCGGAAAGCTGACATCTTACAAGTTTAAGATTGTCCTTATAGCACTGGTTTTAGCAAAATGATATGCTAAATACATTTGTAGTTAATGAACAGAAACGTTACATTGTAGTGTGTGATATTTGAAGTTTGTTCATATTTTAGTGTCAGATAGCACCTTTGAATATGGGCTATGCAGTAGTGCCAAGTTACTTTGTACAAATGGTTTCTGATCTTGCTAAATTATGTTGCCTATATGTATTTTCAGTAGTAAATGAATTAAAATTAGAAACCTCATGAATTACATTTGTAGAAATATAGAATAGAATATTTTGTATACATTGTCGTAGAATACGAAATTTATTCAAACAAGGCTTAGAAACATAGAAATGCAAGGCTTTTACAGCTTGAGACAATGTAATCATATTATGTTTATCCTGCAACATAAATGCTAGAAAACTGAATGGAAAAAAAGTCAAAAGACCATTTCAATTTATGACATCATAAGTAAAATTTCAAGGTTATATGATTGTGATGTCACATTCAAAGTGATATTCAGTCAGTCAGTAAATCACTTTTAAATATACATTCAATGCATTTTAGATAGTCAAATAGCAGAGTTGCAAGATAAGAATTTTTAACAAATATGCATGACAGCAGGGTCTATTTTAGGAAATTGAAACAAAAAATTTGTTTTCTTAAAAGTGGTATTATTTGGCGGAATGCTCCTTGAGGATCGTCTTTCATAACCGTTTTTAAGGACTGTTCATGTTTATTTTTTCTTCTTCAAATTTTTTTGATTCAGAAAAAATTCGACATGGAATGCTTTACAGATTGATTGATTGATTGATTATTGTTTTACGCCGTGTGGGCGACATTTAAGCCATATCACGGCGAGAACTAATTAAATCAAGTATAATTAAAACAAATACCATCTAAAACGAATAAACTATTTACAAATAATATTTAAGGAGAAAATAAAACAATATAAGACAATCATCAAAATCAAAAATAATATCACAGACGAAATTTGGAATATAATATCACAGATCCGCTATTAAATAAATTATATCATTCAAAACAAATTTTAAAATTATTGGACTCTACTCAAGAATGTCAGACTATATTCTCGAATACAGTCCAATGTCTTTCAAATACTGTAAAATACGGTTGCCAGCAACCTTTGTAAACAGGTCTTTCATATTGTTGACTGTGTAGTACCGACTAATAATGTCGGATTTATCTACAGTCAATTAAAAGATGTTTAATACTATGTCGACATTGACAAGGATTACACTCAGGAGGCGGCTCATTCTCTAAAATAAAAGAATGAGTCGTCCTGGTGTGGCCAATGCGACATCTAGTTAAAACCTCTTGTTCTCTCCGGCTTCTGCCGAAGAAACAAATATTTGTGCCAACAGTTGGCTCAATATCATGCAATTTATTGTCTGTAAGCAAATACCACTGGGACTGCCACAGACGTACAATATATTTATAAATCAAAGGTTTAAAATCAGTATAAGACACTGACATATTAGTAACTGGGTCATCTAAAGCATCCTTCGCTATACAATCTACGACTGTGTTTCCTCTGTTACCAATATGACTTGGTATCCAGATAAAAACTATTTCTTTGCCCATTTGGACAAGTCTTTTATAGAACTCAATAATATGGGCAATTAACGGGTTTTTATATTTCTGACCTTCTATAGCCAATAAACATGAAAGAGAATCTGAGCAAATAAGAAATTTAAGTTTTTCAGACGTTCTGACAAATTTTAAAGCCAGAATGATGGCTCTAGCTTCAGCAGTAAATATTGAACTGGAAGATGGAAGACGGAGAGTTGCTGCCTGCTGTTCGTGGACTGCTGCAGCAGCTACTTTTTCTCCGTCCTTAGATCCATCAGTATAAATAGAGTCATGAAATGCAAAATTTGATTTTATTTCAGCAAAATGTTGCTGAATATGAATAGGGTTTGTTTCGGACTTTTTATGTTGTCTAAGGTCAAAGATAAACATTGGTTTGGGTACAAGCCAAGGTGGTGATTGGAGTATATTAATAGGGGCAATTTCATCAAGGTTGATGTTAGAACCAGAAATATGCGGTTTCATCCGGATACCAAAAGGAGGAATTTTGTTTTCATGTTGTTCAAATATATCCTCATAGAGAGGGTTGAAAACACAGTCGTAGGCAGGATTTGAAGGATAGGCTTTCAGCTTGGTTAAATATTGTAGACCAAGTTTTATTCTACGGTTGTAAAGAGACGGCTCGTTCGCCTCTACATATAAACTTTCTACGGGAGATGTTCTGAACGCCCCCAAGGCCAAACGTACGCCTTGGTGGTGAACCGTATCTAGAATTTTTACATAGGATTTGCGAGCAGATCCATATATATAATGACACCATAATCAAGTTTTGATCTAATTAAAGATCGATATAAATTTAGTAAAATATTTTTATCAGCACCCCAGTCAGTGCTTGAAACAACTTTTAAAATGTCCAACGCTTTCAAGCATTTAACTTTAAGCATTTTGATATGGGGTAGAAATGTGAGTTTGTTATCGAACAGAAGTCCAAGGAATTTGGTTTCTTTGACAACTTTGATAGGTTCATTATATAGTTTGAGTTCAGGGTCTATATGTAACTTTCTTTTATTGCAGAAGTGCATGCAGACAGTTGTTGAGCTAGAAAATTTAAATCCATTTTCCGTAGCCCATTTTTCAATTTTATTAAGAGATAACTGTAGTTGATGTTAAATAGTGTTCATGTTTTTGGCTCTGTAACAAATCAAAAAATCATCCACATAGAGAGAGCCTTCAACATTATTTTGTAATGTTTTTGCCAAACTATTTATTTTTATGCTGAATAAAGTAACAGAGAGGATACTTCCCTGAGGAACACCCATCTCTTGTTCAAAAGGGTCAGACATGTGGTATTAACTTTTACTTTGAACTGTCGGTCAGATAAAAAATTGTCAATAAAGGTAGGTAACCTACCTTTCAACCCCATATCGTTTAGATCTTTTAAAATACCATATTTCCAAGTGGTGTCGTATGCCTTTTCAAGATCGAAAAACAACGACACCACGTGTTCACCCTTTGCAAACCCGTTGCGTATGAAAGACTCAAAACGAACGAGATGATCTAACGTGTTTCTGCCCTGCCGGAACCCACACTGTATGTTGGACAGGAGACCATTGGTCTCAAGGAACCAGACAAGGCGGTCGTTGATACTTCGTTCCATTGTCTTGCACACGCAACTTGTGAGGGCAATTGGCCGATAATTCGACGGTTCAAAATGATCCTTCCCAGGTTTTGGAATAGGGACAACTGTGGCCAGCTTCCAAATAGAAGGCAAGTCACCAGTTTCCCAAATGTTATTAAGTATATCCAAAAGTGTTTGCAATGATGTATCAGGGAGGTGTTTCAGAAGTTTATAATGAATATCATCAAGACCACATGCTGTATCATGGGCCTTTGCCAGAGAATTTTTGAGTTCATCCAAAAGAAAAAGCACAGTTGTAGTCTTCACAATTGTTTGATCAAAAGTTAATTTTAGTTTTTTCCATACGGTTTTTGATGCGTTGAAATTCCTGAGTGTAATTTTGAGAAGAATGCTTTGAAAAAGTCTCTCCAAGTTTATGAGAGATGTCCTTTTCAGATGTCAAAATGCCAATTGGCTTTGTCAAATTTCCAGCGAGCAACTCTCTCAGACGAAGGAAATAGATTTTCCAAAATAATTGGAAAATGATCACTTCCACATAAATCATCATGGACCCGCCATGAGTAGTCAAGTAATAACGAAGGGTCACAAACAGTCAGATAGATAGCTGAGTAAGAACCGTTTCCGGGATGGAGAAAAGTATCGGATCCATCGTTAAAAATGCACAAGCTTTCCTGATTTAAAAAATCTTCAATTTGTTCCCCCTTGTCATTTTGTGAATTACTGCCCCATATCGGATTGTGAGCGTTAAAATCGCCCATTATGAGGAAAGGTGCTGGCAATTGATCAATTAAAAATTTAAGTTGATTGATTTCCAAGGGCATATTAGGAGGTAGATAGATAGAGCATAATGTTAGAGTTTTCTGAAGAGAAAGTCTGACAGCCACTGCCTGTAATTGAGTTTTCAGTTTAATCTATGAATTATACCATTTTTAACAAGAATTGATGAGCCGCCTGCAGCTCTTTCGTCTTTTTTAACATGAGTGTGTAGAGAGAATATTGTTTAATGTTCACATTATCGTTTTCTTTTAGATGTGTTTCCTGAAGGCAAAAGGCAACAGGAAGGAAAGCCTGTACAAGTAACGATAGCTCCAATAAATTTATTTTTAAGCCCCGACAATTCCATTGTATAATAGAATTCATTGCTTAGGTGGACGGATTGGAGAAAAATTCTTTCTTGGTCGTTCATATGAACTATTTCTGTGTCGACCACCCGTGGCACAGGATTCTGAAACATGGGGAGAGGAGTTAATAGTAGATACTAAAGGATCTCCCCAGATAGATTCGATATTTTCATTTGAAGTGGCATCCATCTGCTCAGTGTCTTCGTCAACATCGTTGTCGAACTCTGAGCAGAGGTCTTTGAATTTAGTGAGTATAAGATTTTTTTTTCAGCTTTTGGGAGACGATTAGAAGGTTGTCTGTTTTTTGTTTTGTCAGTTGACGAAGATCTTGTATCTTTTTTGGATGATGACGTTTATTTGGATGATGATGGCTGTTGACTTTTACCTGACCTTTGAGTAGGTAGAGATTCAGATGTTTGAACATAATTTGATGGTTTATTTTGGGAGCTTTGAGGTTTTGATTGATTTGATGAGGTAAAGGTGTCTGCATTTGCGCCCCATCAGGCCAGGTAAATTCAGTTTGGGTTCCGAAAGATCTTGTTGGTTGAGGTGATTTAACTTTATCTGCATAGGAGGTAGGAACTTTTGAGGTATTCGAGGTAGAGACTAGTCTTTTAGCTTCTTGATAGCTTATATTTTTTTCAACTTTTGTTTTCTGAATTTCGATTTCTTTTTTATAATATTCGCATTTCTGGAGTTAGCAAGATGGCCCAAACCACAGTTTACACATTTAACTGTGCCGTCACACTCAAACCTGGAATGGCCCTCTACAGAACACTTAACACATTTCTCCGTACCCCGGCATGAACTCCTACCGTGCCCAAACTTCTGGCATTTGAAGCAACGAGTAGGGTTAGGTACGTATGTGTCAACTTTGATCCTGTAGGGACCTATGTAGATGTGTTCCGGCACAGTCGAAAGGTTGAAGGTCAGAAGATAAGAGTTAAATTTTACAATTTTCCCTTCAGATCTTTTGGTAAACCTTTTCACTTTTGATATATGTTGGGATTGTAGTTCTTCCTGTATGTCTTCCTCTGAAAGGTCATATAAATCATGGTATCTGTCTCGAATAACTCCCATACAAGAATTAAGTGTTCGATGTTGAGTCACTGAGACTTGAAGGTCAGATATGCAAGTAAGGGAGAGGAGGTTTTTTGACTGTTGAGGTCTAAAACATTCAATAAGTAGACTGCCACTTCTCATTTTGGACACTTTTTTAACCTGGCCGGCATAGCTTTGGATTGTTTTATTCAGTAACAACGGAGAAATTTTGGTTAACGGTTTATCAGAATTTGTACTGGTAAATACCAAAAATTTTGAGAAATTCCCAGAATCTGTATTTGGTCAAATGTTCCTCATCATCACTGAAATTAAATTTTCTTTTAGCACTTGTTTGTTTTGGGGGGTTTTCTGTAGAAGCCATGGTGATTGTATAATGTTTCGTTACCCCTGCTCCCCGCCCGCCTCGGAGCAGCACCAATATGATGTATACTTGCCGCATATGCGACACGCACTAGGGCTACAGGGATAAGATACTCGCATAGAGCACTTCTGTTCGGACGCAAGCTTCGTGTCAGGGGTTACCTGACGAAACAACCGTCCGAAGTATGATCTACACGATTGACCCATAATCCACCGCCTTCTTGAACCGACTTGTATAAATGGTACTATTGCTATACATTTTGGCAACATGCAAGTTCAAGGGCTTGGTGTGACCAGCCGATTGGTCAGGACCGGGCCCATCCGACCGCCCGTTTAAGATAATGTAAGGGCCAAAGTGGTGTGTTTCAACCACCAGGATCCCGTCCTCTATCCTTACGGGTATCCACACACGGCAAACATGTGGCCTCATTAAGCCGAGGAAGCCTTGCCCCATGAGCCACCGCCTTCTCTGTGCTTCCGTCAGCGGTTATCATCCGAGACCCCAGAACCCAAACATCAACCTACATCGGTACATGCACACCACCCATCCCATCCCATTGCACCTCGGTTTCATTGAGGGTTCATTTGGGTCTCTTCAAACAAGCACGAGAAAACACAGAGGGCAAGACATGACCAGTAAATGGCTGGACCGGGACCATCGAGCCATTCTTTGAGCTGGGTGTATATTTTTCCAAATTAAAAGACCAAACGAGAATGTAACAAAAATAGTTGGAGAAGTTAAACACTTTACTGTAAAATTTAATATTCATAAATAATAAATAAAAAAGCAATAACAATAACAAAAAAGGAATTCCAAACTGAAAAGCAAAATTGAACCTGTTGAGTTTTGTGACCCATAAGCCAACACCAATTCCATATATCAGCAATTTAGAATTTAGATTACTCAGTTTATAAAGAGGGAAAAAAATATAAATAAAGTATTGGAAGGAGATTGGTGTGGCCAGCCGATTGACCGAAATGGGTCCATCCGGCCTCCCGTCTAGGTAAAGATTGTGCCCCAGATGGTGATCGGAACCGTTTTTACGGCCATCCAGGAACACTCCCCATTACCGACACGGGTTTGATAGGTTCCTGCAGGACACCCGCCATACTGCCCATGTCAAATCCGATATGAGGAAGAGACAACATCAATAGAACACGTCCATTTTCATTTCATCAACTGTTTTTTCATCCATGTATGTCCACTTGCCGTGCACAATTGTGCGGTGGTCATAATGTTTTCTCATAACTTTAATTTAAACATACTGTATTGTTAAAACTTCATATATGGCAATAGGATCAATGTTATGCCGGCCTGCATATAGATGTATTTTTCACGATGTTGTCTGTTGTTAACTTATTTATAGGAACTATAGTTATATCTTTGGATTGTTGTTTTGAAACTCCTGGGACGATGCCTCTGCATGGTGGACCCTATGTCCCCAAGGATATTCGACAACCCAGTCGTCAGACTTGTCTGACATGATTATTCATAGATTTGTTACAGAAATTACCAGTATTTAGCAAAATTAAAAAATAATAGAAATACTAAGGGTTCATTCCCTGTATTGCAAATGGTAGATCTCCTTAGCTGAAATTTGGCTTCAATTTCCTAATGTTCATAATTTTTACATTTGAAAGCACCTGTTAAAAGTACTTTTTTCTTTGGAATGTCAACCGGAAGCGCTTATTATGCTAATTTGTTTGTTTACAGTTATTTTCGCTATTTAGCTATTAACTTTGTAAAATGAGATAGGTAACTTCATTTTTTATGCCATATAATAAGCCCATATCCAGCCTTGTCGCTGTAGTATTCATTTTACAGGGTTTTCGATTTTAGGGAATGTAACATTTTTCAAGAGTCATCGTCACTTTTATTGTCATTTTTACCTTCAAATATATCTATTGTGCATGATGTATGGCATGCACGGTTCACTATTATGCACCTGATGTATTGTTATTCTTATATGATGTCTGTAAATGTTATTTATGCCTTCTCGCTGGTAGTCCACCGGCATGTACATTCTGTCCAGCTGATGGTTGTTGCTCGAAGGTCGGTCTATTAATTTTCCCATTGGTTGATAATAATGTGACGTTTTCACACTTTTAGACTTTGTACTACAACCGTCAAGCTCGGCAGTCGTTTTCCATATCGCTGTTTCAAAAAGTTAAGAATGTCGCAGGCTCAATTGGAATCGCAGATCGCGATGGTAATTCATTCTTCTTTTATTTAATAGAAGATTTTTACAGGGATCAAGCTGCCGATTTGGAGCGTTGTTCCTTTCTTTTTCAATTTTATTCTTTGAGCCTGTGCACCCGGTGCCTAAGATCCATATATTGATGCTTTGGTTTACCTCATACACAAAATTAGTTTAAATAATATACGAAAGTTCTATATTGCCTTCCTATTTAGATCTTTTATTAAATATTTAGAATAAAGTTTTAGGATTTTGACTTTGGTGCCGATTGCATCTGAGATGAGCACAAAACCACGAGCCTTTGCACGTGGTGCACCCGTTGTTTTTTACCTCAACTCTTTGAATTTTTTTTTTCTAAAAGTACATCTGCGAACGTTATTCAGGGCCTATAGTTATAGCTCTTGATATTTTCAACCGTTTCTCTCCTTTTTGATGTTTTTGCATCAAGATGCACCGATTTTGGTTACCTGCACCCGGTGCTCCGGTTCATGTTCCTTGCACTGCACCAAACCTTATTTGTGGCAAACATTTTTATAGGTTTTGTTAGTGGACTATCAGGGGAAATATATTCAATGTATTTATTAATTACGATGTTCATGCCCTTATTGTTTTACTGATAAATAAACAGGGAGTGAAATTTGATTAGCCTTGGTTGTAGTAGCCCTATAACAAATACCTGGAATATTTCATGGAGACAACAAATATTCCTACACTAGTTCCAGAACCTACAACTATAGTTAAATTGTTTGGCACTATTTTATATTACATATTACCAGTCGCCCTGGTTAAGTGGCAGTGCGCTATTGGGATTTACCCACTCGCCGGTGGCGACGTGAAAATCAGATAAAAGTAAACAACTTTTGCAGTCTTCTCTTTTCTCATAAGAAGAATATACTTTTTTCTCAGAAAAGAAAGAATTTCTAGTCATTTAATAAACCTCCATGACTTTAATTTAAACATTTGACAGTGCGTTTGGTATAAATGACCTGCAAAACTTTAAAATTTTATATTTTTAGACTGTCAAAAAATTTAAATAACTTTTTAATGAAAAAAAAACAACTTCACCAGGTCTGTATAATGTTCCAATCAGTAGATTTAAGGTAGATAATGTCCCCATTTGACAAATTAAAGCTTTCATTCTAAATTGTTTGTGCCACTGATTTTGATTTTATTTTTTTATATTAAAGTCCACTACTATATAAAGAAAATGGACAAGAAATTAGATGGAATGACAGAGGATATAGGCCGGCTGAAGAAGTCTTCCAGTTCTAACAGGAACTTTAGTCAGGAGACATGTTCATTTAAGGTAAAATCATCATTTAAATTTTTTCCATGAGGTTTTTAATGTTTTTGGATGCCTCCACAATTTATGTATATTTATGTGCATGCGGTCTCCCCATTTGGGCAAATATATGAGGAAATTTTAGAAAATTTGTTTTTTAGCAAGTCCATTTTATTAATGTAGACAAAAAAACTATCAAGACATTCATATCACCAAAAAAATAATACAGACAAAGTGGGAAAAGTCCAAAAATTTGAAATCAAAAGAAAATACAATCATGAGTCATCAAAAATATTGTAGTTTCAATAAATTGGTGGCCGATTATTAATTAAACTATTGCAAAATTTCAAATTTGAGAATTGTAAAAAGAAAATACTTTATATTATTGTAGTATTAAAGAACCATCCTTAAGATGATTTAGGCCAAATGCCTTTTTTATAATATAATTTGATTTTTGCCTTATACAATCATATTGAAATCCTTTATGTGTAAATTTGACAGTTTCATGAAAATACAGAATATTCAATAGACTTAATAAATGTTAACATTAAGGCAGGAATTTCTTTAATTAAAGCAAAGATAGATCATTATATATAATTTTCATGTTGTCTATATTTTCAGCCAGGCTATATACCTTGTTTGTGGTCAGGGAGTCTCGGACCAATACCAGAATGAATAAATAGATTGATTGTTGCTTAACGTCCAGTGGCAAATAGTTCATGCTTCTTCAGGACGAGAACTAGTTCAATTGATCAAACAATTCAAATAGGGATAGGACAGGACAAACATTGAAACCAATTCTGATTGTCATTGTAAAAGGAGGATGGTTGGGTAGGGTCAGATAATTTAGCCTTCTGTAGCGGCCGTCAACTGCAGAAAGTATGGCATTCTCCAAACACGTTACCCACTATGGTCCGCAGTCATGCGTTCCTTCTTATGACGTGACAACCCCCCAACGAGATGCTTTTCCTCATCCGCCATCTGGGAACGCGCTAGGCAGCTTTGTGGGTTGAATTCCCGTGATCCGTCACAGGTTCCTAGTGAATAAATAGTCCTAAATTTTGCAGTTACATTAATGTAATATATACTTGAATGGATTTTATTACAGATTTTTAGATATACAGTTTTTTTGGTTGAGTACTTCTTGTTTAATACAAGTTTGGTTTTTGGTCTTCCAAATGTTTCGGTTTTAATGCTGCTGATGAGAGGTAACTCCTTGAAATGCGTCGTATACAGCATAATATAAATTTACTGTATCTGATATTGGTATCTTTGGATTGTTATTTTGAAACTCCTGGGATGATGCCTCTGCTGGTGGACCCTAGGTCCCCGAGGGTATTCGCCAACCCAGTCGTCAGACTTGTCTGACATGATTATTCATTGATTTTTTACAGAAATTACCAGTTTTTAGCAAAATTCAAAAATAATAGAAATACTAAGGGTTCATTCCTTGTATTGCACATGGTAGATCTCCTTAGATGAAATTTGGCTTCATATTTCGGTATTTTTGGTTGAGTACTTCTTGTTTAATACAAGTTTGGTTTTTGGTCTTCCAAATGTTTCGGTTTTAATGCTGCTGATGAGAGGTAACTCCTTGAAATGCATCGTATACAGCATAATATAAATTTACTGTATCTGATATTGGTATCTTTGGATTGTTATTATAAAAAAAAACTATGCTTGAGGATATCTTCATTTGAATGCTGCATGTCGTGTAGAACTTCGCGTGCAACAAGAAACTATATATGAAACTAAATCCCAATACGAAGAAATTTTATACTGAACTTTAATATTTCTTGAATGAAATTGATTTAACGATGTAAAAGATTGTTTTATGGCAGCGTTGTTTTTTTTTTTTTTTTTTTTTTTTAGATTTTTTTTCTGTAGAGTTCTTGAAAACACAACCAGAAAGGATACATAATTTCACTTAAAATCAACATTTCTGGAACAACTGTTGTCCCTATGATTTTCTATAAAAAATGTGTTATTTGCTGCCAACATTTCCGTTTAATGTTACAAATTAGTTTGATATTTTCGGATGAAGTTCTATAATAACCCAAATAAATATTAAAAAACAATATCAATCTATTGCAAGATAAGATGTATTAATCAAATCATGGAGTCTCAAATGGAGCAGTATAATTAATACTTTTTTCTACATTTTAATTCAATCTATTGCAAGATAAGATAACATAAGATAAGACAAGACAAGATGTATTAATTCAATCATGGAGTCCCAAATTCGTGTTTTAGTGAGCTAACTTCGTATGGCAGCAAACGACCTCATTAAACACAACAATCAGCATTAACATTTCAAAGGGAGATTACTCCAAGCATAATAAACTGTTAGATTTTAGATAATATTGTATATTGATGGAAATAAATAATTTTTCTCAGAAAAAGGAATTGTCTATTTCATCTTTGAAAGATAAAATGTTAAAGTTATAATTTTACAGCTACCTGACATCTATATATACTAAAATGTACCAAAATTATTAATTTTATTCGTTAAGACAATTCAAAATATATCTCAAGGACAGATTTAGCATGTGTCCATGGCTAGATACACAAAAAGATGTAGAGCTAAAGGTATTAAGATATAGCATGCAAAATGTTAAAATTGAATTGATTTTTACTAAAAGGGGAAGTTAAAAAGTTTGTTTTGACATAGGTTGTTTTGATGATCCAAAAAAGTAGCTAGGTAAGGCTGCGGCCTTAGACCTCAGTATTGCTTTTACAAATTTTGATAATTAGGAATATAATGCATTGTTGGATGTAGCCTTGATTTCCATTGGATGAGAATAAAATATTTTACCACCCCTCCTGCAATTGGTGCCATCTGAGAAAACGGCACATTCAAAATGACTTGACTACCAGGTTTTAAAAAATATATAAAAACAGTTTTTACTTAAAAACTTTACACTTGAATTTCAGTTGTATAGAATAACACAATTGTATTTTAATTATTGTTTCCATCAATTGAATTTATATATATATAAAAAAACTGACACATTAATAATTTTTATAACTTTTAAACGTTATTTTTTTTTAAAAATATACTTTCACTCTTCACATTCGTTCTTAAAGTATTTATTTTACATTAATGAATGAGATTAAAAAACACTTGCGTTTGTATGACAAGTGGGAACGGTTACGGGCCATTGATTTTAGCATAACATCAGAAAACAGTTAACTAATTGCACTGAATTAAACTAGAGGGTCAGAGGGCAGAGCCTGTATCGCTCATCTGGCAGAAATAAAAATTGCCCATGGCGGCCGTGTTGTCGCATGATCAGGACAAAATGAGAAAACTTTGTAAAAAGAAAACTCCCACAGTTGCTTCTTGTCAAGTATCGTTTTATTTGGTCAAGCGGTTTCAGAGAAGAGAATTTCTTTATATCAGCCTATCAGAAACAAGAATTGACCATAGCAGCCATGCTTGTCGTAATAGACTTTCCATAGATGCTTCCTGTCAAGTTGACAGTTTTGGTCAAGTAGTTCCAGAATTTATTTTTTAAATCAACTAATGAGAAACAAGATTTGCCCTTGACGGCCATATTTGTTGCCCGATCAGGAAAAAAATAAAGAAAATTTGTAAAAAACCTCCCAAAGATGTTTCCTGTAAACATTCTTTCCATTTGGCCAAGCGACTTCAGAGGAGAAGATTGTTTTATATCATCCAAAAAAAAAAGAACTGCCCATGGCGTTCATATTTATTGTCCAATCGGGACAATGAGGGAAATTTTATAAAAAGCCTCCCATATATGCTTCTTGTCAAGTTTCGTTCCATTTGGCCCAGTCATTTCAGAAGATTTTTTATATCAGCCAATCAGAAACAACTGCCCATGGTGGCCATATTTGAAGTCCGATCGGGAAAAAATGAGGAGACTGTGTCCAGAACCTCCCATAGATGCTTCCTGTCAGGTTTCATTCCATTTGGCCATGCATTTCAAGAATTTTTTTTAATCAACCAGTGAGAAACAAGAATTGCCCGTGACGGCCATGTTTGTTGCCCGATCGAGACGAAATGAGAAAACTTTGTAAAAAACCTCCCATATACGCCAAACAATTTCAGAGAAGATTTTCTTTTATATCAGCCAGTCAGAAACAAGAACTGGCCATGGCGGCCATAAATGTAGTCTAATTGAGACAAATGAGAAAACTTTATGAAGGACCTCCCACATATGCTTCCTTTCAAGTTTTGTTTCATTTGGCGTAGCAGTTTCAGAGAAGATTTTTAAAAACTTAGCCAATCAAAATCAACACTTGCCCATGGCGGTCATGTTTATTGTCCAATCGGGACAAAAAGAGCAAAGCTTATTAAAGACCTTGCATAGGTGCTTCCTGCCAAATTTAATTTCATTTGGCCAAGTGGTTTCAGAGAAGATTAAAATGTGAAATGTTAACGGACGACGGACGCCAAGTGATGACAAAATCTCACATGACCTTTGGCCAGGTAAAAAATGAGTGAGAAGTCTTCTACATTAAGATGGAATTCAAATCGTTTTGTTTTCAGAATACAAGCTTTGATACTTCAGAAATTCTAAATCTATGAATGTGGAATCTGTTTTAATTTCCAGCAGCATGTACCTTATTACAACTAAATTTTTTTGAACTTTGATTAATTACATCGCTGATAATGATAAATTGGTTGAAATATGAAATTTTGTTTTTGCATGCAAAAACATCCCCCGTCCTCATGTTATCAGGAAGGTACATACAATAGTTGTTTTACAAACCTGATATTAAATATGCAATTAATTGGATTTCATAATGAGTCAGAAAGAAAAAGGTGTCAATATTCCTCTCTAAGAATGAAAATTAATTTGTTCCATCCTGTCCTAAGGCAAAATGGCTAAATCCATTATTTACCCAGATCAACCCAAAATAAAATTATTTATCATAAAGTCAAGAACACATGCACATCTGCATTCCCTAACCAGTATTCCTGCCAAGTTTCATCCATTGCAAAAGTACAATGCATAAGATAGAGTGACGAAAACATTTCTTCCATTTAGTCCTAAGTTCACAATTTGATCCGGTAAGGCGTTAAAAATTGATTTACTGCTTACCCTAATAAGTAATCCTGTCAAGTTTCATCAAAATCGAAAGTACGATGCATGAGATAGAGTGATGACAATAATATTCATCTAGTCTTAAGGCAAATAGCTAAGTTTATATTTTACCCTTGTAAACCGTCAAAAAATCAAGAACATATGCACATCTACATATCCTAACCAGTATTCCTGCCAAGTTTCATCGAAATCCGAAGTATGATGCATGATATAGAGCGATAGACAGTCTAAAAACAACATGTCTCCCCACCTCAGAAATGAGCAACGGTTTTGCTCATAAATATTCATGACAGTCACGTGGTTTTCATGAGTTTTGACGGCAATATTTTTAAAAACTGAATCGATCCAGGACAAACTTGACTAAATGAAAACACGAAAGGTCAAAATCTAGATTTTACTAAATTAAATGGAAATATACCATACGAGAAAAACCAAAGGCCTGGAAGAAAGCTTTAGACCTATATTTTGAAATGGAAAGACTTTTGACTTCAAAGTTCAAGAATGAAAGCCTACTGTAAGTTATTCACCAAAAAATTAATTGTTCCACATGTCCACATATTTTCCGGTCAAGATGAACAATGTTTATACTCTTCAAACAAAGGAAGACAAAACAAAAATATGATTGTCTTAATAAGATACTCCGATTATATTCGCCCGTACCTCCTTCATAAACTCTCCAGTCATTTTAGTTTTTACAGACCAGGATGAACGAAAACTTGAGAGGACCATTAGGTAATTATAATGTTTTGAAAATTAACTAATTGCCTATTGAGCTTTAATGTATCTTTGACAAACTTTGGAATTCGGTACTGACACAAATTACACAATTTCTAGCAGAATCAATTTTAAAAAAGTTTGGTTTATTTGTCCACCTTCTTGGAATCTCATTCGTGGATGTGCAGTAAGTTGGAAATAATAATTTGATTCTTTCGTGGGAACCTACATGTTTGTACCAAGGCATTTTCGTCCTCAAAAATTTTAAATTTGTGATTTCTGAATTTCCGGAATCCGTCCCCGCAATTGAAATCCCCTTCACTTAAAAACGTTAACAATCTCCTGAAAACCACCAAAAGACCTTTTTTGCCATTTTCTGTAATACAGTAATAAAGGATACTCGCTTCGAAATTTGTTCGGTCGTTGGAACCTTTAGTTTTTAACGTACAACTTCAAATTTAGGACAGAATTGTTAAACAGGTGTATACTCAAATTATCTCCCCGCCCGCAATTGTTCCGGTCAAATAAGACTGATTTTTCCTTAAGAAGTCTATATTTATACATGAATAATATTTAAATGAGCAATTCTGGATATGCCGAGGGGTCACAATTTTTATTATCAGACACTCGGCGAGCTTTGTGTCTGAAAGAAAGTGTGACCCGTCGGGTGGAATTCTTTCTTTATGAAAAATAAATTTTATTTCATTAGAGACCGTAATAAACAGCTGCACCACGAGCGCATGATACGCCCGTCGTCTTGTGAAAAAAACAATATATGTGTTTGGAATCCTCCTTTATTTAGTGGAGCTGCAGGTGGGATTTATATTGAAACCCGGCAAAACATAAGCGTGTAAACTTAGGAGATACGGCGCGAAATGTGACCAAAAAAGACTATCCTTTTTATCAAAAGCTCAATAAAAGTTCAATAACTCAAAAATAAAATAAAGAATAATCACAAAAAAGTATAAAGATCTTCAGATTAATATAACTAACAAGTGTGTGAAGTTTTATGCAATAATCGTGAATAGTTTTTGATACGGCGCGACATGTGAACCCCCCCATTTTTTTCCAAAAAAACTCAATAACTCTAAAATAAAATTTTGAATCATCACCAAAAAGTATAAAGATCTTTAGATTGATATAACTAAGAAGTGTGTAAAGTTTTATGCAATAATCATAAATCGTTTCTGAGATACGGCGCGACATGTGAAAAAAAAAAAACACACCCCCGTTTTAGTTACAAAGTCCCGTAACTCAAAAAGTTTTAATCTTATTTTCACCAAAAAGTATACAGATCGTTTGACCATCATAAGAAACAACTATGTTAAGTTTCATGAAATTTGGATAAGTTGTTCTCAAGTTACGGTGCTACATGTTTACGACGGACAGACGGACGCCAGACATTTGTATACCATAATACGTCCCGTCAAAATTTTGACGGGCATATAAAAATTTAAAGAAATAGATTGAAAGTAAGAATGGCCGCCATGACGGCAAAAATCTTGCAAAACGAGGGATTCTAGAGAAAAAAATAACACCATAATCGGAAAGATCATACGCAATTTGGTTAAAATTAAATTATAAATGAGAAAAATGTATTACTTTTTTTTTATAAGGAATTTCTCTTTGAAATTGTCCGTCCAAATCCGGAAAGGCTGCTGTTTTCTTGACGTTTTGACATCATGACGTCGACGAAATGTACTGCGACGTTAGGTTTTGTGTCATGTGATGTAAGACAAGGATATTTTAAGGCAAAAGAATTTTTTTTATTTTACATGCGATTTCAATGGAGATTTTTTCGGTTAATTCATCTGGATGAGCTCTTTCAGCAGTATGTCAACAGATTTCCCCCCTCTTTTACTGTTTTTTGTAGATAGCAGGGGTTCAAGTGGCCACAAAACAAAAAAAAAAAAAAAAAAAAAAAAAAACACACACAAACAAAAACAAAACACAAACTTAGCTTGACATTATTTTTTTTTCCATCTGATTTTTGTGGTCGGTCTAATATATTTCTGTGTAATGTATATTAATATATCCAAGACATTATTGTGTTAAACATAATAATTTCCTCAATCATTTTAAATGTTCACCTGTTTGCAGTCCAGTATAATAAAGGTCTTTTAAGAAAGCATTACCCAAACAGAAACTGTTGATATGTATAATGCAATGTTGTACAAAATAGACCAAAACCAGATTTCCTGAAATGATTAAGATACAGATTACTGATAAGGCAGATGTGTGTTGCTTCTTTCATACTTAAAACTTAATGCTTAACAATTGATCTTCTTTAGAAACAAGGGTAATAACTGTCTATTTCAACACATTTACCAGAAAACTATAGAATAAAAAAGTTCACACAGAGAATATAAAATATATCTATCCCATGCGTATAATACGAGTAAAAACGCATCTATTTCATACTATTATACGTGCGTAATTTGCATGTATCTAACCCATGCCTTATACGCATGTATGTAACCTATGCATACAGAAGTTAAACACCAAGTTTTTCATGCATTGTACTATACGTGCGTAAAACATCCGTAAATATTCATATGTTTCTTTGTTACAAAGTGTGAGGATATTAAACGTTGTCGATGGCATTAATTCGAAGGCATTACGGCTACCTTGTCATTTTTGGGCGAAAATCTTGAATTGAAACGTTTTAATCTTTAACATTTTAAAGCGTTTTTCTCAGATTATAGGTCCGTATTTTACTAAACTGATTATCAGTGTATATAATCATATCAAACAGATATCCTGCTACTATGTTACAATATAGCTTCATAAAATTAACAACAATAGTAAAATAACTAAGCAAACAAAGAGGATTAACTCCAATTTTCCAGAAAGAATTAAAGTGGGTCATTTGCAGTAGAGAGATTTTCTGTTTCAGTTACATTCGCATACAAGCTAAAAAAATTAATTTAAATCTGTCTCATTTCAGTCATTAGAAAACCAGAGAAATGTTGATCCCTCTCATCAGAGAGTTTGTTTCCAAAGCATTAAATATGCCATACAATAGGACTTGCCCAATGGTCTAACAAATAAACATACGGTTTTAAATAATTATTTGATCTTTATTAATACAAAAAATAAACTAATATGGGTCCGTATAGATTCAGTGTTGCGTTTTTAAAGTCCATCAGTATATGTTAAAGTTTGTGGTTAGATCAGAAAAAGAAATTACATGTAGATATTTTCAATAGTAGGGCATGGGAAGCAATATTAACCCTACATGTACATTTTATCTCCGTACAGTCCATCAGATTGCTAAATCTTTTAACGTTGCTACAGGTAGGCAACATTCCCCAGTTTTAACAGTACGGAGTTTGGAACCCCTCTTTCATCAGGACTAAATCACATACAAATGGAGCAAAATCAAACTGCCCACACCCAAAACACAACTACTACCAGAATTTAAGAATTCAGAAAATTACAATATACAAATTGATAGATATAAACGCTTGTTCTAAATAAATATTGTCGCATGACGCGACATTTTGAATTTGAATTACATGAACACAATGATGTGTGACGAGACGACATTCTAGGTTAGAACTTTTTTTACAAAGTAAATATAGTGTGCATTGACATCTCTACCTATCAGACAATACTTTCTTGGTTAATTAATCTTACTGAGTCGTTCAAGAAAACAATTTGTATAAGTCGTTTACAAAGATTATGTTTGTAGACTTCACAAATGATTCTGAATGGTGAATTTCCAATATAAGAAATAATGCCCGTAAACATTTCCAAAAAATAATACTCTTAATTTATCAACTGAACTTAGACCTATCCTAAAATTTGTAAAATTGTTATTTTAAATATTTTTAATGTGTTTGTGTGAATATTTCATGCAAACACGGAGTTGTAATACTTAATTTTATAAAATCTCATAGGAAGAGTTATCTCCCTTTTATATTGAAAATTCAATAGGCGTCTTTTCTAGAAGACGATTGATTTTGCTGAAAATCTTCCCTCAGAAAAAATGTTAAAACGAACAAACCATATGACCGAGACGAAACAAGGAAGTTTAAGCCGGAGTGGTTCAAACAGTTTCCGTGAGAGATGCAAACAAAGTAAATATATTCACCAGTGGTAACAAGTGTGGCGAAAAAGGATGATCTACGAAAACACCAGCTGACAAGTGAGAATTTTAGTTCTACATGTTGCAATACTGATGAATCTGTTCCAGTGTTTATTGGTTTATTTGAAAAAATGGGTCAAAGACACAAATGGCCGTGTTGCTTTAATGGGTGTTTACTGTAGTGGTGACAAAGGTGATTACAAGATCATATTGCACATTGGCAGTCATGAATATTTATATAGACAAAATCAGACACATTGTATGTTGGTGTACAAGCACAGAGGCAGTCATCAATTTAATTAGAAATAGGTGAAGTAAGCAATATTTGATTTGATTACATGTTGATAAACACTAATGATCTGAGAGTAAGATTACTGTTACTCACGTTACTCACAAGGACATTATACTGTAATCCAAATACCTTTGTGATCACTCCAGTAAGCCTCCAGAACTCCAGTTTGACACTGCATTGAAGAGTATGGGAATGGTGGTCTGTGGTTTTTTTATTTAAAACTTGGTTCAGATGGAATTTGTTGAATTTTTTGTGAGAATGTTTCATGCCGTCTTTTTTTAGATCAATATTGAAGTCTCCCGATTTAATTAGAAATAGGTGTAGTTAGCAAAATTTAATTTGATTAAAGCTGATATACACTGATATTACTGTTACTATTAAGGACATTATACTGTAATCCAAATACGTTTGTGATCACTCCAGTATGCCTCCAGAACTCCAGTTTGACAGTCTGTATTTGAATAGTATATATGATCAATTTGGGAATGGTAGTCTGTGGTTTCTTGATGTAAAACTTGGCAAAGATGGAATTTGTTGAACATTTTGTGCGAGAATGTTTTCATGCTCTCTTTTTTTAGATCAATATTGAAGTCTCCAAGTACAATGATGTTGTGGTCTGAAGTAATTATTTTCTGAGATGGTCTAAAAGAAGTGTTTGATTGTTGTTTGGGTGTTTGTAAACTGCTATGATGTCCCATTTTTCATTGTGTTTATCCAGGATCTGTAGAGATAATGATTCAAACTGAGTGTTTAGATCAGCTGTTGATGACAATATGTTGACAGATGGTTTGATGTATGCACGCAGTCCATAGTGTGGTCTTGTTTCAGATTGAGATGAACAGATTTTTCTTTTCTGGGAGAAATGCGGTAAATCATAAAATGAATCCTGATCATGTGGAAGTTCCCATGTCTCTTGGAAAATAAGAATATCTGGAAGTAAATTATGATGGTCGTGTCGAACATCTTGAATATGTGCATGAAGTGATCGTGTGTTGTGGGACATAATAATTAGCTTGTTGTCATCATCTGGAAGGTAGGGTTCAAGTTTTAGATTGCTTGCAGTTCTCAAACGTTCCATTTCTGTTTTGACTTGTTGATCTACTTTGATTTTAGAATCATCAAAGTCTGTTATGAACAATCCAGACATGGAAGTAACACCACTTAAGGCTACATAAACCATGTGAGGAGGAATTCTTCCTTTAAATGAAACAACAGCTTGTTGTAATGACATTCCCTGTGATTTGTGAATGGTTATGGCTGAAGCAGGTTTGAGTGGGAATTGTTTACGGATGACCAATACTGATTTGTATTTTCCTACATGAAACTGTCGGTCAATTTGTTGCAAAGGCACCCAGCTTTTGTTTATATCTTGTGTATATAAATTTCTCATGGAGTGTCTCAAAGCAATTCCAACATTTTTTTTTCAAACTTGACCCAAATGACTACCGGTTTGTTTTCAACTAAATTAAAATGTTTCACTATACATGCTGCTCCATTGGTGAGACCATCAGTGGTGTCTATGTTATGTGTCAACATAAATTGTCCAGATATTTTGATTTGAAGCATTTGTTGTAGGTTTTGTGTTCTCTGAGGTGGAAGTTCTTTTGCAACTTCCAATACTTTACCTTTTACAGATTGGGCAACATCACCTATGGTGTAGTCTGTAGCCAGGTTTGTTGATTTTTTCTAAGCTTTCTATGTTGTGGTCGTCGACTTGTTGATTTGTTGCAAACAAATGAAGAATATTTTCTTTGTTTGGTTGTGTATTTTGTCCAATTATTCTTGGTGTAATGCTTTTGATATCAGCTGTGAGATGGTTGCCTTCCCGAATTCTATTTGGAATATGTGCAAAGTTTGCATCATCTTTCTGGCGCATAATGGTTTTCAGTTCAAATAATTTTACAAGGTCTTGCCAGATATTTGGTGTTAATGGTCCATAACCTGCTTCTGTGTTTTGGAATATCCATTTGTCCATAACAGGTCGTAGTTGAAACAAGTCCCCTACTAACAGTAAACTTATACCTCCAAAATGTTTCTGTGTTCCAAATATTTCTTTTAATCTGTTGGTCAGGAAGTTGAAGAAATTGCAACCCATCATGGATACTTCATCCACAACTAGAACTTGCAAAGCTGAGAAGTGGCAACGCAAGGTATTTAAAGTGCTGTGATCTAGATTTGTGTATGTTGCTAAGGAATGGTTTGCAGGTATATGGAATAGAGCATGTAGTGTGTTGCCTTTGACATTAAATGCCACCTTACCAGTTGTTGCTCCAATCACAACTTTACTTCATCAGGATTTTCTCCAGGACGTGAATCAAAGTAGCGAAGTAGTCCTTGATATACTGCTTTAAGCAGATGGCTTTTTCCTACACTTGCACCACCTGACAGGAAGAAATGAAATGGTGCTGAGCTTGTTTTAACTGAATACATAATGTGGTCAAAAAAAGAGTCTTTGTTCTTTATTAAGTGAGCGCATCAGTGTGAAAAAGTCCTCATTAGTGATTTTGTTTTTGATGATTGTTTGATTACACTCTGCCACTGACCACTTGCGCAATATCATATGACATGTGAGAGGTTGTTTGTGGCTGAAGAAGTTGCATATCTGTTGCATTTGCAACTAGAGAGCTGACCTCATCTTCTGTCTGACGAGATATTGGAGCAACAGTATCCATAGCATCATCTATCTGCTGCTCCTGTAAGACTTGGCTTATTTCTGATAACGTGTCTCCATATTTGTCAAAATTTTTCTTAACAGACTCAATATGTTGTTGAAGTTCTTCAAAGCGATGTTTGAAGGATTGGCTGTTCTGAAGAAGGTTAAGCTCATTATTCCATGGATGAAATAAAAGTATTTGCTCCCTGTAATAGTTTTCTGGGTCTTTGTCAATGGAATACTTGACATGCCTTAGTATCTTTGACTGTGTTCTCTTAATAATAGTTTGTCCATCAGGTAATAAAATTTCAAAACCATTATGCAAATCATCTATGATGCTGTCTGTTGTATCAATACCTTGGTCATCTTCTTTGGATGTTTTTCGCTTTTTGTATGATTTATCAAACCATGCACAAAACTCTGCCAATGTGATGTTTTGAAGGATCTTTGGTCGATTTGCATATCTTTCAATGATATTTGAGCATGTTACTTCAGTTGAATCATCAGGAAGATTTTTCAGGATGTCTGAAGGTTTCAAAATTTGAATGCGTTGTTCTGGTGGAGATGTATTAACAAAGAAAACTTGTCTGGAGCTCTGAGTCAATGGCATCTGAAGAAGCAGGTACACAGATTCTTGAGCAGAAATTTCGCAGTGGTTAAGGAACTTGTTGGAGATGATTCGCATTTTCTCACGTATGATTACCTGCTCTTGCTTCCCGGCAAGCTTCTTGTAGTAGTAGACCCATTCCTCTTTGAGATTTCATCATGTAACTTGCAATGTATGCACAGACTGCCCATGGATCTAAAACAAATTGTATATCTGTATTAGCTTTCCAGATCTCAAGAAGAGAGGGGTTATAGTTATTTGTTCGTATGTCTTAAATATTTCTCTTGAGGAATATTTTTGTTTTGTCCAATGATGATCGTATTGCAAGGATGTATTTTTCATTATTAGAGAGGCCAGGCCTATATAATAACAAGAAATTATGGTGTATAATTGACCTATTTGTAAAGATCTTGTCAAGACGAGCATTTTGAGCCCTTGTTTTTAAAAATCCAATGTACGGTTACAAAGTTATGATCGATTCAAAGTTGGTTTTCAGCCCCCCTTTTTTCTCCAAGATGGCCGCCAATAAAATCGAGTAGATTTCAATTTTAATAGGTATATTTTGTGGCAAGTAGTTAGTTCTTTGCCTTTATACGCCATTTTCTTTCAGAATGCACTCCAATCTTAACAGAAATTCATTTATACTCATTTACATATGTTTTTAGCAGATTTTTTTCAGCATCAAACAGCCTAGATTCCTCCCTTCAGACATTGCACAATATGCCCGAACAGCCAAGTTGAGACATATTTTTCTGTGAAATTACAAATTAATGTATAGGTTTACACTATACTAACTGTAAAACCTTGCCTGTTTTGTTGAATTATGAAATCTTTGTGTAATAAAATGGAAAAAACAAAGAGTTCATGGTCTCTTAACATGTAGTCGCTATAATTTTTGATGAAAAATGTAAATGGCACCGATAAACTAAGACATAAAGCAGCCTTTTTGAATAGAAAACAGACCAAAATGATCATATCTCTAAAACTGTGCAATGTATTGGGATCAAATTTGAAACTCAACATTGTGAAAAGTCAAGAGCCATAATGATGATAAATATAGATGTTTGACAGGGAAAATGGCGGCCATTTTGAATAAAGATGGCCGACATTTTGTCAATTTTTCCCCGGAAAAAACATGTTTTCCTTCATAACTCGCTCATTTCTTGACCGATTTTGAAAATTATGGTACCAAATTAATGGTCTTTAATCCATCTTTGCATTGCTGGTAATACATATTTCATTACTGGCATCAATAAGGAGCTATACTGATTTTTATGAAATTGTAAAGCTTATAAAATATATGTTGCATAAAAACTGTGAGTAATCTTCAAAATTTGTTGATGCCGATTTACAAGGTAACAGTCCTATCTTAAAAGATATTCTGAATTGCCTTGCTAAAAGGCATACTAAATGCTACATTCAAACTAAATCTTAGTAAAGATAAAGCAAATACCAATTTTTTAAATCGTACCTTTGACCTGCTGTTTGAATAACCAGTATCCTGCACTTAATATTTAAACTAAATGTAACCAAAGATACAGCAAATACCAATTTTCAATTCTTTATGTGGATCTTTCCATTTAATATCCTGTATGCTGAACCAAAACATTCTGAGATTTTCAAGGGCTATGTCCATGCATACACTAATAAATCATTTTTCAGGAATATTCATCTGTTTATATTCAATTCTCAAAAAGAGGATGGCTTTAATCAAAACAAATTCATAATACTTGATTTAGATTTTATTATCAAGAAATTCAGAAGATGCAGTTTGATTGACAATTAGATAACTCTGCATCCAAGACATACATAAATGTTAACTTAATAAACAAACTTAATCAACAAACTTAATTAACAAACTTTATAAACATGCACTTAGTTTTTCCCATCACCTCTTATAAACATAAGAAACAATGGAGTGAATCATTCCTCAACTGACCGACCCTTGAACCTCAAGAAAGTTCAATTATTTAGTTCCTGAAACATTATTTAAAAAATTTTGGTGCCTGAAACAAACAAAAAATTTTAGGTGCCTAAAACATAATTTTTTCCCAATCATTTAATGAATAAGAATATATAGTCGATACATTTAACTACAAAATGTTGTCCAGGTTGTGGTCAGTTCTGAGATGAATCACTGATTTCCATCACCATAATTTTTTACATGCCAAATTAATATTTTCCTTACAAAAGGAGAAACGTTTACATTGTTAAACCCTAAATTACTTAAAACTATAGGCAAATTTTCTTTAAATGTTAATGACTGTGATTCTTCAATTGTCTTCAGAACCATATCCCAAAAAAAATATTGCCTCCAAACAGGTTCTTGAAATTTGGTAATGGCCCAATCATCTAAAATTAAAAAAATATCCCAAAAATTATAAATAATGTACATAACAAAATCTGACTCTCCCTTTTTAGTGAAATTACTAGCATTTCATTAAAAAAAGGGAATGTCATATATTTACCATATTATTACAAGATAAAGGCATTGATTTATCTGTGACCAGCACATATCGTCCAGCAATAAAATCATCTTTGCCACATCTAAAATCCTATGACCAGCATATGGAAGAATGTTTTGTACTGAAAAAGAAAACAAAAGGAACCACAAAGAAATAGCTCTAATAACATATCATTTGTCAGTAATATGGATGTTATTTTTACTTGAAATAATTTCAATTCATTTTCACTTTACAAGTACTTTTAAGTGTTAGTAATAAACAAATTCTTATTCAACTGATAAGTTTAAATGTTAAAACATTTTTTTTTCAATTTGCATGATTTATTATTTTTAATCAGTACATAATTAAGTATTTTACTAACCGGCATATGTCTCATCAGTAAGTAAACCCTTCAATAGTTCCTTAGATATGTTTGACTCCAACAAATATTCTTGAAACATGCCCTGTCCTGAAACACAGAAAAATAATCAATTGTGACTTCATGATATAAATGAATAAATCTGATATCTATATGTCTGCCTTTATTGAATATTCCAAACATTCCCGTGAAATTACATCAAAAGAGAAAAGTCAGACATTTTAAAAGAGGGTAGTAACGGGATACCCCACATGACTAATGACGGTGAAATATATTTGTTCAAATAACGTTAACAATAAATATTCAACTCCAGTTGACACTTTCGGAAGCTACATGTACAAAATGAGATTTGACAAATGACAATAAAAAATAAAAGCTGTTGATGCTAACTGTAGCAAATTAACCTAAGATTGATGATGCAAAACGTGACTGTTCTTTAAATTAATGTCATAGTTCAAGTGTCCAGAATTGTATGTTGAAATGTCGCAAATGTTTATCCTTGTCTCATGAGTTTTCGTGCTATTATGATTCGAATGCATTGTGACGTCACATTTCCATTGAAAAAGAATGCACTGTACGAATTTGTATGACGTAAGAAAACTTATGATCTGACCATAAATAGCGAACAGATTTGGGTTAGTGAATAAAATTTTAATTCCCTGAAACAGAACATAGAATAGATATAGGAAGATGTGGTATACATGCCAATGAAACAACTCTCCATCCAAGTCACAATATTTATAAAACCAGAATGACCAGTGTAAAACAATTCAAACTAGAAAAGCGACATGCAATAGCCTTATTTATCACGATTACGCTCCTTTAATATTAATGTCATGTCATTAAAAAATTCTATACAAGTTATCATTTTTTAATAAAGAAACAAAACTAGTTTCATGTCACTTACTGTGAAGCCTGAAGAAACATATTATTAAATAAACAACACAAATGTTTCATATAAACTAACTAAATTGAAAGAACTCCAGATAAGGCTTCCATGTAATAAGAATATCAAATCTTGTATGGTCATTTTCTTCTAAAATATCATTATGATTGTTTAAAAAAGGGACACTTTCAACTGTTCAAATTATACTGCCTTACTGGACAATAGTAATGTCCAATGACTTTTGTTCGCTTTAAAGCAAAAAGAAAGATGACAAATAATTTTTAACCAAAGTTAGTTCGGAGTTAGTTTCAAATATTTAACCAAAAAAATATATATGATTTGCTAAACTTACCGTTCTGTGTACTGACGTTACAGTCACTCGCAGCTTTCTGGTCAGCGTTCATTTCCGTTTTGGTTTAATCGTTAATCTTAAAAAAGAAATATGTTCCTGATTATTAATTGCTACCAAATTGGGGTGTTTAGAAAGAAAAAATGTCAAGGTAAACGATAAAGGGCGTGAAATTTCGGTTCGAATTACTTATCTGGTTGTTTACAATCTTTGAAAACTTCAATCTTTGAAAGTCAAGGACGCAGTAACCGGAAATAAATCTTCACTGCGCATGTGAAAGAAATGGGAATCTCCTTTTTCATTAGATAGTAATTTTATAAATTTCTGACGTCAGGAACATATTTCTATTTCTGTTTGAAGTGGGTAACCCTCTGGAAAAAACCGTGCCGCCGTCAACGTTTTCATTGGATATACGCCGCGATTGATCAAATATTACGTTGGATTTCATTTTAAATTATCATATAAAGTTATTCTTTTTAATAAACTTTATATTTTTATAATATTTAGGTTAACTTTTTATTCTTCATTGTGGCGAAAATCCGACAAAACAACCCGTTTCAAATCTGTATATTTTGAAAAATATCGCGACCGGAAAACAAAATGGCGGACGTAATTACGATAAACTGGCCTCTCTATCATTATCTAGTTTGCACTTTTGTAGGAAGTGATCAAATTGCATTGTCTCTCCTTTACAAATGGAGTTCAGGATTGTTTGGACAGTACTGTAATTCTCTTTATGAACTTTGAGTTCATCCTTACTAATTTCTGCTGGCAGTGGTTCTAAAATACATGTTGATGAAATCGGTGGAATGGGAAATCCAAATCGACACAGTCTTTTGTTCTTAACTCTGCATGATTTGGTGCGAGAATGATGCTGTAGTTTTAATACATCATTTAAATGCTCTGATGAGGAAGTAGATGAATAAGAAATATAGTTGTTAATGAATGTAATGATGTCTTCTTCTTTTGAGGTGCCATATAATGGGGAATCTTTAATCCAGAATAAAGTATGTAGATGGGGTGAGCCCCTCTGCTGGAACTCTACACGAATGAAATAATCGATAGCTTGACCAACTGGACTTTGTGGAGTTAATAATATGTCATGCAGAAGTAATTGTGATCGATAATGGAAAAAGCGAGCGCAAGTGACAGGATCTTTTTGTATAAGCTGACTCTTTTGTATCCAAGTCATATTTTGAATTGTTTCTTCATTACAGTTTTCGAAATTTTGTTTCTTTGCTAAATGTAAGAGCAAATCGTTCCATTTTGTTTCTGCTGCTGAAAGTGTAAGGAAGAATGTAGGTAATCCAAGTTGGTTTATCATTGCAAATAGTTCTTTCTGTTTACTTTGAAAGTATGGTGGTGAAGATCTCAGTGTTTTAAGAATGTTGAACCCTTCATCATGTCTGACTATGTTTTCAACACCAGCAGGTTGTTTCAGCTGACTAGCAGTTAAATTGTTTCCTTTTGTTTTCCTTAATGCTGTCATGGTAATATCACGCACTTGAAGAGTCTATAACTTTTTTAATTTGAAAAACAAATTTGCTGTATTGTTTGCAAAGCGTCGATCAGAGCTACGCAGTTCTGCTTTGCAAATTGTGCTGTATTTTACTGGGATGCCATTTTTTGGTCTTTTTTCTCCTGCAAACAGAACAGGGAAGGCTTTTTCTTCTGCATATGTGTCCATATATAAACTTAAGGGATGGTTTGTTTCACCCGGTGCAATTTTTACGGCATGTTTTCCATCATCAGTGAAGTCTATATTTTGCAGTAATGTATCCCTGTTTCCTGCGGTATATAATTCTTCATCTCCTACTTCAGCCCAATTGTCATCTTCATCAACAATTTCTGTGTTATCTATTACTTCTTCATTTGGTATTTTGTAGTCTACCTCATCAGCTTGTCCTATGTAATTGATCCATTCCCTGTCGATGGTTATTCCTTCTTCTTTGTATAGTTCACTATTCTCAACAAAGAATTTGGTTAAATCGTATATTACTTTTGGACGCACTGTTTCATATAGATATGAAGATTTGTACACTGAACGTCTTTAAAAATGTAACTGTATTGTTGATGTATTTTCAAATCTTCTAGGTAAGGAATTTATTACCGAAGTTGGGTTCATGGGAACATTTACTGTTGTACCAAATATTCCATATTGTTTGCCTACGCCAAGTTGTTTAATTTGCATGAAAGGTATTCTTAATGCAGCACAACGTTCTTCTGTAGCAGTTGGTTGACAGTCCATTATGATTGGCGGTTGCACAGGAAAATTGAATCCATTAGCTGTTGCCATTGGAGGAATATTTCCTTCTTTAATATGTTTGTGACAGGTCTTGCATATCCATTCAGCATTGGAACAGCTTAAATGTCCTGTGAGGCACTTTTCCAAGATTTCAGATGAAGTTTTTTTCTCTAAATTCTTGCGTATGACTAAATAAACACTGTCTTGAAAGAATGTTTGATTACAGCATGTGCAAATGAAGGCATCTCCTCTTTTTAATAAATTGTTGAAGTTTTGTACCTTTGTTCGTAGTGGTATTTGCTTCTTTTGCTGAACAATTTTATTTTTTCTGTTGGAAATACGTTTTTGGTTTTCTGATCTTCTGTTTTGTCTGGAACAGTTTCGTTTCTTGTTTTCATTCTGCTTGTAAAGACTATTTGTACGTTTCTGACCTCTTGTTAGGTTTCTATTGTTATTTTCATTTATTCTATATTCATCAATTTTCCTCTTTTCATTTTCATTTATTCTATATTCATCAATTTTCCTCTTTTTAGTTCTGATTTCAGTTCTCTTTTTACTTTCATTTATTCTATATTCATCAATTTTCCTCTTTTCATTTTCATTTTTTCTATATTCATCAATTTTCCTCTTTTTAGTTCTGATTTCAGTTCTCTTTTTATTTTCATTTATTCTATATTCATCAATTTTCCTCTTTTTAGTTCTGATTTCCGTTCTCTTTTTATTTTCATTTATTCTATATTCATCAATTTTCCTCTTGTTCTTTCTCTTTTCATTTTCATTTATTCTATAGTCATCAATTTTCCTCTTTTCGGTTCTCTTTTCATTTTCATTTATTCTATATTCATCAATTTTCCTTTTTTTAGTTCTGATTTCAGTTCTCTTTTTATTTTCATTTATTCTATATTCATCAATGTTCCTCTTTTCGGTTCTCTTTTCATTTATTCTATATTCATCAATTTTCCTCTTGTTCTTTCTCTTTGTATTTTCATTTATTCTATATTCATCAATTGTCCTCTTTTTAGCTCTAATTACACTTCTCCTGGCACTTTCATCCTTTCGAACTTCATCAATAAGCCTTTTCTGTCTTCTTTTAATGTTCCTCCTTTCATTTTCTAATGATCGTTTTGACTTGTCCTGACGATATCTGTGCTTTCTGTCCTGTACAACATTACTAAGTGTAGATTGATGTTTATTCTTTTCTGTATCATTAGTGTTGATCCAGTAAATAGTGTCTATTGTTGGAAATTTTGATACAAATTTGTGTTTCAAACAGTCTTGCAAGTGTTGTCTCATTAAATGTGGGTTGAAATGTTGTGTTTCTGGAGGGATGTTGCAGAAGACACTGAAAGCGTAAGCTATTGCAAATATGCCACATGTTGGGTCTGACAATTGCTGCGTGACTGTTGGATATACAGCTGTATTTGCTAATTGATTTCCATACAGTAAATGTAGTTGTTGTCTTATGTTCTGCCTATGTTCCATTCTAGTCAGAGAATCATATACATTTAATGTTTTAGTTCTTGGATTGAAAAAGGATGTCATCCAGTGGCCACTTACAAAGTGGAAATTGATAGCAGGTTTCAATGTTGTAATTAGCGGTGGTTTGATAAGTTTGTCTTTTCAACCAGTATAACAGATGGAGCTAATGTTGCAATTTCATATGTATTTGATATGTCATAAGCTTTTAACAGTTCAATAGCGCGACATTTGTGGCCAATAGACAGTGTGGCAAGCCAAATTATATTCCAAAATTATGCATAGGGAAAAGTTTCTATAGGCTATGATGAATTTTTTTTCAGTAATATTTCAGTACAAAGCAAAATACATGTACCCGACAAATACCTTAGAAGTTGCTGTATTTTCAATTCTTGTAAATTATCTTCCTTTTCTTAATATGAATCATATAACTGGTACTGTACTCTATTCACTTGTAACCATTCCTGAAATAATTTTTATATAATTACTGAATATGAAACATCAGGTCACAGAAATTTTTTCTTATATTAAACAAAATTTAACAGACAGGAGATAAAACTAAATCTGAAATGAAGAAGAAAAATACGTTCACAAGCTGGTAGTTGTGATGAACTTTGACTTCTGCAATTAAACTGAATCTACTTAATTGTGTTAACTATTATATCATCCTGTATTGTGTATAGAAGCTCTAATCTTATGTACAATATATTCATGTTAGCATAATGACCAATTACATTACCATTGAATTTGTTGGGAAGTTGTTCGCTTTTATGCTATCAAAGTATTAATGTCAGTGTGTTTGTAGTGTTGCGTGAATATCTACACATTTCATTTTTTGGTGCATTAAAGAGCGCTCTGTATTTTATGGGTAGATAGCTGTCTGGTGACCAGGTTTGTGCTAATATTGCAATATAGTTGCTGTAGGGTTAAAATGTCTTATCATTGTTTGATCTATATATCATTTCATTTCTGTTGTAATAATGATATAAAATTGATGGAATACATAAGCATGGAAGATTTGCTACATTTTCTCATGTGATAAACAATAAAAGCAAAAAGCATGGTTAATTTAGCCACCTATTCACATGCTGATATATATATATATATATATATATATATATATATATATATAAATAAAAGACATATAATGCTACAACATTTAAGGAGAATTGCTATACACATGCAGTTGCAGGTGAATATACGTTAAAGTGCAGATGATTAATGATGATATTGTTAAAATTGTGCATGTGATCAAGTGTTACCGGCACCACCACGGGGAGGATCTACTCATCAAATATATTCATTACAAAATAAAATGATATAATTTCATGAAAAGACTTAACCATGCAATATAGCATACCTGGATAACAGACTAAATATTTGCATACTTATATACACATTTGTTTACCATAGAAAAATTGCTAATAAAGAATCAAATTGGTCTCTGTATGCAATTGTTTACTAAAATCGGAACTACATTGATGCGTTAAATAAGCCAATAGGGAAAAACATTAAATTTGCCAAGTATGATATGCAAAACAAAACTGGAGGCTATATTTAATTTTCAAAAATTATTTTTTAACCTCAAATTTTGCTGGGTGCCATCTTTTTTTTTTTTTTTTTAGTGCACTTTTTTCCTTTTAATTTGTGCATATTTTTTTTCCCAGTACGAAACAGACCACAGGAAACAGGAATTTGTTATTGAAGTGGAAGATATGTTTTGAGGATTACTGTTGCACTTTATGTATAAAGAATTTTTAAGAAACAATCTTTTTTTTAATTGTTTATGAAACACTTTCCACTTAAATCTAATGAATAATATGGAATTCAGTAGCAAAAAATTTTGTGGTCTGTTTGTAAATAACAACGTACATAAATTTTACAAATACAGAGTACAAAAAATGACAGTTAACAAAACTAACTAATGTTACAAATACCACATTTTTGATTTTTTATAAACTGTCTGTTTAATTATAATTAGAGATATCATTCTGTATTACTGAATAAGTAAACTATCTGATTACTTGTCAAAACTAAAGTGTACAACAAAATGACACTCACATAATTAACTAATGTCACATTCAGCTTAGAAATGAAGAACAATGCTAAAGATTTGAAAGTGATATGAGGAAAAAAATTTAGTTTTCTCCTGCAGAAGTTCCCCTCCTATTGTTCACTGTTGATGACCTTGATGCCAGAACTTTGCTCTTTTACGGTTTCCTGGCTTGATAAATCCTGCATGCCAGAACTTTCCCCTGTTACTGTTTCCTGGCTTGACAAATCCTGGGTGACAGAACTTTCCCCCTGGCTTGAAAATAACTCATCACTTAGCGATTCGTCTAAAGTCTCTCCAAGTAGGTCAGATAGAGATCTGACTTTTGCTTTTAATGTAGTAACTTCTGTTCTTAGACTGACATATGCTCCATGAAGCTGTGTGTTTCTTGAATTTAATGTATTTGAATTTTGAATGGCACCTGCATAGGTCATTCTAATATCATCAATTAAAAACTGAACCTTCCTTGAGGCTGCCTGCATTAGGCGTCTCGTTTTTTCCACTTCATTTACTCCTTGCTCTATCTCTGTTTTCGATATGTGATACAGTGCTGCTTTTAGATTTGTATCCAACTGATCAAATGATGACTTCAATGTGTCTTTAATATTATCCAATTTTGGTTTTTTAGGGCTTGATTCAGCCATCTTCTGTAAATACAGGGAAAAATTATGTAATTTGCATACTATTTAAAGTGTTTGACCTTTGTCATGTGATCTTTGTGACTGAAAGTAGAAGTTCCTGCAAATAAAGTTTAAAATTAGATGGACACTGTTATAACCTGCCAAAACTAATACCTAAGTTTGTAATTTAAGTTGAAATAATATACTTATTATATTTACATTTATATATATTTTTATAGGATAGAAGTTTTCGGTCTTTTCTGAGGACCATTGGGCGACCATAATTTGCAATTACGTTTTGCACTTTTTTTGTTGTTGTTTTTTTTTTGTTTTTGCAGGGGAGTCTCATTTTTATCTACCATGAAATTGAACATATATATATAGGAACAAAACGTATCATGTTCTTATAATTAAGAACTATTACATTGATAGTTATCATGTTGTCAAGTATTCACAGCATTTTTTTTTGTAGTAATGCAGGAATGTCTACACATTTCATTTTTAAGGGCCTTTGTTTGTGCTAATGTTGCAATATAGTTGCTGTAGGGTTAAAATGTCTTATCATTGTTTGATCTATATAACATTTCATTTCTGTTGTAATAATGATATGAAATTGATGGAATACATAAGCATGGAAGATTTGCTACATTTTCTCATGTGATAAACAATAAAAGCAAAAAGCATGGTTAATTTAGCCACCTATTCACATGCTGATATATATATATATATATATATATATATATATATATATATATATATATATATATATATAAAGACATATATACAACATTTAAGGGGAATTGCTACACACATGCAGTTGCAGGTGAATATACATTAAAGTGCAGATGATTAATGATGATATTGTTAAAATTGTGCATTTGATTAAGTATTACCGGCACCACCACAGGGAGGATCTACTCATGAAAGATATTCTTCACAAAATAAAATGATATAATTTCATGAATAGATTTAACCTTGCAATATATCATACCTGGCTTACAGACTAAATATTTGCATACTTGTATACACTTTTTTTTACCATATATATATATATATATATATATATATAGAGTCAATTAAAAATTAAACTTGATCTAGTAAATCAGAATTTCTTATATGCTTGATATAGGCCAAAAAGGAAGATTATTATTAATGTTGTGCCAAGTATCACATTGAAAACAAAACTGGAGGCTACACATAAGTTTTCTTATTTTATCTTTCACTAAATTGTTACCTCAAATTTTGTTTGGTGTCATCTGCATTTAAAAATTAAACAAAAAAACTTTAAACATTCCTTGAACAGCATTTCTGTATTCCAACAGCAGCATAATCAGACGTCCTCATATTTCAGTGTCAATCAGAAGTGACATCACAAATTGTATCCTCGTTTAAAAATGGGAAGAAATCCTCAGTGCTTGAATAATGAAAGTCTTCAAGAATTGTAAAAAAATTCTCAAAACATATCCATAAAGTGAAGTGAAAATCTTCAATATATATAGAAACATTCTTTCAACTTTCAAGGATGTGGGTGACAAACTGTAGGAGGAGTTGATTTCACAAAATAGGTACCCTCTATTGAAGATGTCAATAAAAAAAAAACGACTAAGTTCCAAAGTTTGGAAAAATGGGAAATAATTCCTGAAATAATTCCATAAAGTGAGGTGCACATCTTCAATATATATTAAAACATTCTGCGAAGTTTCAGGGATGCGGGTAAAAAACTGTAGGCGTTGATTTTGCAAAATAGGTACCCTCTATTAAAGATGTCAATAAACAAGAGGCTCTCAAGAGCCTGAATCGCTCACCTGGTAAACAATGCACTATAAACTAAATTAATATATTAATGTTTGTTGTAAACTAAACTGAGTATTAAAGGTCACGTAAAATGCTGAAAATACCTTTAAAAACCTTTAAGAACCTCTGGAAAGAAATGGGCATGAGTTCTCCCTACGCTTGATTAAGATACAGTCATGGTCAATCTGATGATTCATAATACAAAATACAAGCTTTAATTAATCTTTTGGTCTATATGGTGTCTTCGTTTTTAAAATGTTTGAAAGAAGTTATGTAAAAATTGTGGGTTAAGGCTTTTTATTGTACTTGAAAAGGAAATATTGCAGGAACAATCATGCTAAGTTTCATCAAATTCCCCCAAGTAGTTTCAGAGGAGAAGATGTTTGAAAATTTGTTAACAACGACACCAAGTGATGGCAATTAAAAGCTCACATATTATGAAGTTTAATCATTGTTATACAACATTCTCATCATCACCATTCACTAAGGATACCATGTTTACTTTAAAAACCAAATATTGTTGAAATCCGAGCAAGTGTAAAAAATGGCGGGAAAATGGCAGCCATTTTAAAAATGGCCGTCCAAAACAAACTTTCATCATCACCATTCAACTCGGGATACCATGTTTGCCTTGAAAGTAGCTTTCATCTTCATTTTATTTCTATAATTCAGGAAAGAATAGCAAAAAACAGCATTTTGACCCCTATGTTCTATTTTTAGTAAGGGCGGACATGTTTTTTGACCAATCAAAAATCCAAGCATTAATTTTTTGCAGAATACCCTAAGGAACAATCTTACCAAGTTTCATTTGATTTTGAATAGTAGTTTTAGAGAAGAAGATTTTTGAAATAATAACATAAAAAAAAGCCAAAAATGTCAAAAAAGGGCAATAACTCTAACATCAGTTGACAGATTTTCACAAAAATCAGCACGCAGGTAGCTCTCATCATGCTGAACACTTTCAACCTGCAGAATTTGGCGTAACCTAATGATTTTTGAGATATTTGCGAAAAACTGTTGTTTGACCCCTATGTTCTATTTTTAGTAACAGTGGCCATGTTTTTCGACGGATCAAAAATCGAAGCATAAACTTTGTGCAGGATACCCTAAGGAACAATCATGCTAAGTTTTATCCAAATCCATTCAGTAGTTTCAGAGGAGAAGATTTTTGAAATAATAACATAAAAAAAGCCAAAAATGTCAAAAAAGGGCAATAACTCTAACATCAGTAAACAGATTTTCAAGAAAATCAGCACTCAGGTAGCTCTCATCATGCTGAACACTTTCAACCTGCCAGAGTTTGCCTTAACCTAATGATTTTTTAGATACTTGCGTTGTTGTTTGACCCCTATGTTCTATTTTTAGTAACAGTGGCCATGTTTTTCGACGGATCAAAAATCGAAGCATAAACTTTGTGCAGGATATCCTAAGGAACAATCATGCTAAATTTTATCCAAATCCATTCAGTAGTTTCAGAGGAGAAGATTTTTGAAATAATAACATAAAAAAAAGCCAAAAATGTCAAAAAGGGCAATAACTCTAACATCAGTTGACAGATTTTCACGAAAATAAGCACACAGGTAGCTCTCATCATGCTGAACACTTTCAACCTGCCAGAATTTGCCATAACCTAATGATTTTTGAGATATTTGCGAAAAACTGTTGTTTGACCCCTATGTTCTATTTTTAGTAACAGTGGCCATGTTTTTGGATGGATCAAAAATCGAAGCATAGACTTTGTGCAGGATACCCTAAGGAACAATCATGCTAAGTTTTTTCCAAATCCATTCAGTAGTTTCAGAGGAGAAGATTTTTGAAATAATAACATAAAAAAAAGCCAAAAATGTCAAAAAAAGGGTGATAACTCTGAAATGACTGGTTGGATCTTCTTAAAAATTTCAGGGCAGGTAGATCTTGAGGTGTTGATCACTTTTACCCTATGCCAGAATTTTGATATCTGTGACCGTTTCTGACTTATTTGCAAAAAACTGCGATTTACCCCTATGTTCTATTTTTAGCCATGACGGCCATGTTTTTATACGAATCAAAAATCCAAACAATAGATTTGTAGCACCCATACCAATTAATAACTGTACCAAGTTTGGTTGCAGTTGGACTTATGGTGTTGGAGGAGTTAACGTTTGAAAAAGTTAACGGACGACGGACGGACGGACGACGGACGACGGACGCCAAGTGATAGCAATAGCTCACATGACCCTTCGGGTCAGGTGAGCTAAAAACGACTAAGTTCCAAAGTTTGGGAAAATAGGAAATAATTCCTGAAATAATTCCACAAAGTGAGACGCACATCTTCAATATATATAGAAACATTCTATGAAGTTTCAAGGATGTGGGTGAAAAACTATAGGAGTTGATTTCACAAAATAGGTAACCTCTATTGAAGATGTCAATAAAAAAAATCTAAGTTCCAAAGTTTGGAAAAATAGGAAATAATTCCTGAAATAATTCCATATAGTGAGATGCACATCTTCAATATATATAGAAACATTCTATGAAGTTTCAAGGATGTGGGTGAAAAACTGTAGGAGGAGTTGATTTTACATAATAGGTACCCTCTATTGAAGATGTCAATAAAAAAACATCTACGTTCCAAAGTTTGGAAAAATAGGAAATAATTCCTGAAATAATTCCATAAAGTGAGATGCACATCTTCAATATAAATAGAAACATTCTATGAAGTTTCAAGGATGTGGGTGAAAAACTGTAGGAGGAGTTGATTTCACAACATAGGTACCATTTTCCCCGCCCGCCCGACATTCACCATACTATAACACGGATTTGCACTCTGTGCAACCCGGCCAATAAAAGTTGAAAGTTATATTTGTTTTACTTTATATTTTGTGGCTACTGAAACTTAAATGTGGCCAAATAGAAATATCAGTAATTAACCACTTTGGCTAATGGGAATTTTTACCTTCCGCTAACAGTTTTATTAGAGAGATATCAAGGAAACCAGAATGGGAAGCTCGGCAGAATACGTATGGTCATTGAAGTAAATGAAAAAGATACGGTTTTAGCACTACTTGATACAGCATACGACCTGGGTTATTTTATGAATCTCAAACATTAATGCTGAATGTTATATAATATTGAAGTTACAAGTTTGTGTACAGTGAATTTAATTGTTACCTTGGTGGTATAAAGTTTTCTTCGTGTATTACACGTCATTTCGAATATTCATAAGCATAAGACGAAAATGTTTTTGTGCATATATTTTAATGCTAGAAGTCCTACATTTCTCTGCTTGACATCATAAAGGAGTATGCTTATCGATTCTCATGTGTTTCTTATAAGATTTTACTAAGAATTTCATTAGTCAACGCAAAAAAAACAGATTTGGGATATAAATTTGTGAGACCAATTTCAAAATCATCCTAAAACATTTACATAAATTTATAGACCACATCATTTTTTTTGGTTTTACCTCACAAACTCAGCAATGAGCACAGATGCATTCTAACGGGATTCTCCTTTCTTACGTTGTCTGACCTTAGTACTGAAGCAAGTCCTTGGTCGCTTGCGTATGTAACGGGAGTCAGATTCTCGTATGTTGTGTGGCTTCGCTGTCTGTTTGACGTTTCCCTTTATAATAAACCAGAGTTCACGGGATAAATACAAACACGAAGTATAAACATGGCGTACGTTTATTTACATCCTTTTCAACATAAAAATTTGCCAACATACAGTATATGTAAAACAGAAAGGCAAAGAATACGTTATTGGTAAACATTTGTTCACTTGTAGATCAGTTGACATGTATTAAAAGCCACCCGCCCTACCCTCTGTATGTATCCCTAAAATGCGATAAATTCCTTGTGCTCTGTTCAGCGTCTACACCTCGAATCCCCCCTTTTAACCACGCTCGAATTGGTTTTATATGTCAGGACGGCAGTATTTTATAGTTCCCTGGTGACCAAGCCCGGCCGGGCTGACCCGATCACGTGCACAATGGAGCCAGAAAGGTCTGTGACCCCGTGGGATTTCAATGGCCGTGCTCAGAAGGAAAAGGTGTGGAACTATAAACTAGAGGCTCTCAAGAGCCTGTGTCGCTCACCTGTATCTAATGTGATTTTGGAAATTATGTAAAATTATATAATGATTGAGACCAAGATTGGTTTAATTTGACACAGTATTTAAAATTAAAAACAGGTCATCTTAGTGTAGTCTTACAATAGCTACTGAAGACATCTTATCATTATTATTTTTGAATATGTGGTGAAGTTGTGACCATTCAGAATTTTTTTTACAATTTTCTGATAGACTTCTAAACATCTTGGATGATGGATCGGCAACAAAGTAACAACACTTGTTCAGCACCTCATAAGGAACATTCATGCTATGTTTTGTTACATTCCATTCAGTGGTTCTCTAAAAGAAGTCATTTGTATGCATTTCCCATAGGGTCTAATGTTAAACTTAGTCCCCCGCTGGCGGCCATCTTGGATGATGGATCGGCTACAAAGTAACAACACTTGGTCAGCACCTCATAAGGAACATTCATGCCAGATTTACTTTCATTGCATTCAGTGGTTCTCTAAAAGAAGTCATTTGTATGCATTTCCCATAGGGTCCTATGTTAAACTAAGTTCCCCGCTGGCGGCCATCTTGGATTATGGATCGGCTACAAAGTAAAAACACTTGGTCAGCACCTCATAAGGAACATTCATACCATGTTTGGTTTCATTCCATTAAGTGGGTCACTAAAAGAAGTCATTTGTATGCATTTCCCATAGGGTTCTATGTTAAACTAAGTCCCCCGCTGGCGGCCATCTTGGATTATGGATCGGCTACAAAGTAACAACACTTGGTCAGCACCTCATAAGGAACATTCATGCCATGTTTGGTTTCATTCCATTCAACGGTTCTCTAAAAGAAGTCATTTGTATGCATTTCCCATAGGGTCCTATGTTAAACCAAGTTCCCCGCTGGCGGCCATCTTGGATGATGGATCGGCTACAAAGTAACAACACTTGGTCAGCACCTCATAAGGAACATTCATGCCATGTTTGGTTTCATTCCATTCAGTGGTTCTCGAGAAGAAGTTCAAAATGTAAAATGTTAACGACGACGACGGACGCCAAGTGATGAGAAAAGCTCACTTGGCCCTTTGAGCCAGGTGAGCTAATAATACTAACCTTAACCCAAAATAAATGTAATCCCATCACACGTATTTTTTTTAGTTAAAAAGTATACAAATTTTTTTTTTTTTTTTTTTTTTTTTTTTATCTCAGCGGAAATACGTTTATATCATGTCGATGCGATTCACAAACGGTTTTTTAACACTTTTAACCACGCTTGAATTGGTTTTATATTCCTTAAATGATATTTATATGACCATTCCTTGCTGTTGCTTAGATATTCACGCGTAAGTATCATAGTACTGACGCTCGATTACTGTAATCGGGACAAGGGGAAGATCAAGATCACAAAAAAAAAAAAAACAAACAATTGAAATGAAAATTCAGATTGGGGGCTTCGGATGGGGGTTTTTGCAGAACGTCCATTCAGAGTGAAAATGTAATCATAATTGTTGGAAGTAATGACTTATCGTAAGGAAAGGCAACTGCAAAGCACATTTTTAGTGAATTGGAATATATTCCACCATAAAGGTCCTTTATTTCATAGACTGAATCAACAGAAAATTGAAGAAATAAATTCAATGCTACAGCGTTTGAGATCAAATTCTGTTCTTATTCTCAGGAATCCATTTAAAAAGGCAAAACAAACAACTTTTCAGTGACGGCAGACACTTTTCAGCGCTAGCTGAGCTGAGCTAGCAAAAATGATTAAAAGCAACTTGAACGAACATCTAAGAATGAAGAAATATTCTGAATACAAGGCCAACCGAAACATACAAACTATGATCAAGGATTTGATGACAGATTCTACGATGATTACCATGATTCGTATTGTGGACATCCATTGCGAACTCATTAGATGGAAATACCATTTCGTCTATTGAATATGTGAACTAAAATAGTATTCTATTTCATACTTATATTACATGTAACATAAGATAACTCTGATTATTATATACTTATAGAAAATAAATGTATAATTTTACCCTGCGATAAAAGGAGAAAAATTCTGTATTACATAACCAAAAGTGAGAATCTGCATTGCGGGCTGATATAAAAGTCGTATTAACTGCTTCCGGAATATTATCGCATGCCTTTCCGTCATTCATATCGCATGGAACATCGTGCATTTCCGGTAAACTTCGTAAATATTGACAAAATGGCAGACGACAGCGGGACGGGTGATGACACCACTGCGTACATTGATTCAATGAAAAACAGCAATACGAGAAGGAAGACCACAAGCGACATAAACATTGTCAACAAATGGATGACCAGCCACAACGAGCAGAGAAAACTGGAAGAAATTCCACCGGTAGAACTTGATAAAATTCTTGCAAGATTCTTCATGCATGTGAAGAAGGATGACGGATCCCCCTACGAGCCAACAACAATCAAATCGTACCAGAGCAGCATATCAAGACATCTGATGGAGAAATGTGAAATAAACATTCTAGTTGACAAGGAATTTCACCACTCAAGAGAGGTCCTCTTTGCAAAATTAAAGGAACTGAAGTCAATGGGGATGGGGTCAAAAAGGAGAAGGGCAGACCCTTTTACAGCTGAAGAGAATATACTTTACCAGAAAGATTTACTTGGTAGAGGTAAGCACAGTAAATATATCCAATATATTGATATTGATGCAGAACAGTTACATGTATGACATAAAGGGGAAAAATGATAAAAAGTGTGGCCATCCCCCTTGACTCATAGTTCCTTTTGCAAAGAGTACCTTTCTTGAGTGGTGAAATTACTAGTCAGCTAGAATTATTTCACATTTCTCTAAAAGAGTCATTTACTTGAAAATGCCTGTACCCAGTCAGGAATATGACGGTTGTTTCTTGGGTGAACGTGCTCTTGGATTTGCCTTTGAATCAAGTTTGATCATGTTCAGTGTTTTGTTGTCACATTTTTTTATGCAAATCAATACAGCATTTAGTGCATGTATACACATGTACATTTACTACATGAACATGATGTCAGAATAATGATAATACCCTTGCGAAATCAGGCCGTGATGGTCTACCACATTATTGAGTATTTTTTCATAGATGATCAGGTCTTGAAGATTACAAAAAATGTATGGTTATATATAAACATGAACGATAAATGACATGAATGGCTGCTATACTTATTCAGTTCTTGTAATTACACTCAAAGTTTTTGCAGGAAATCCAAAATGCTTAGTTAGGACAGTGTGGATGAACAACTCGATGCACTTTGGTCTCCGTTCCCGAGAAGAGCACTCTTCGTTAAAATGGGGAGATATTCAGATGAAGGTCACGTCAGAGGGAAACCAGTATCTAGAACATACGGAGAGGATAACCAAAACCAGAAATGGTGCCAATAGAGACACACCTTTCAAGCAAAGATGTTTGCTGACCCTGGTAAATATAATTTACAAAAAATTAACGTTATAATTTGTAAATTACCCGATTCGTGACAAAGAATTTTCATTGAAACTGACATAGAGAGAAAGCATAAGAACACAGACATCATGCATTTTTAATAAAAAGACCTTATCGATTCTAGGCTTATGAATTATCGTGCGGTGTAGCCGAAAGGGTTTCATCTCTACAAGACTCATCAGTGACGCTCTAATCAAAACAGACCAAAAAAAAAAAAAGTTTAAGCACATAGAATACCAAACATTTCAATATATCTGCCAAATGTCATATACTGTATCAATAATTTTGATGTCAAAATAATTTATGTTTAATATCATGAATATTGAATATTTCTACGTTTATTTCAGATAATCCCAGATGCCCAGTAGCAACATTCAAGGAATATTTAAGAAGACGACCTGTTGATATGGTTGAAGATGAATCCCCTTTTTATTTGGGGTGTGCCAGGCAAATTAAAGATAATGTTTGGTTCTCTAGACAGGCATTAGGAAAGAACACTTTGAACAACTTTGTCAAGGAAATGTGCGAGGAGGCTGGTATTCAAGGCAGACATACAAATCATAGTGCTCGTAAAACCACCGTAACAGCTTTAGTTCACGAAGATATACCAGACACCAGAATAATGCAGTTGAGCGGTCATAGAAATGTCCAGTCGATTAATTCGTACAGTTCTGCTTCTCTTGAGCAACAAAGACAAATGTCTAACATTTTATCCAAAGTCAGTACAGGTCAGGTGAACAATTCTAATCAGCAAAAAATATTAACCTGACAAACCGTGTTTGTCTGACAATAACAATAATGCTATTGTAGAAGAAATGCCTTCTGATGATGACACTGACTTGTTATCTGCCTCCCAGGAAGCTGAACTTAACCAACTTAACCTTGTCCTTAAAGATATAACAAACTATGAGTCAAAACCTGTCGCAGTTGCGAATGAGTTGCCTGAGATTATACATGATAACTATAAAGGCAAAGCTATCCAAATGTTTGCTGGTGCCACTATAACTGGCAACGTCACCATTAACTTCCCTGGATAAAACTCTTTAATGAACTGTTATCGTGGTTATTATCACATTGTTATTGAATTTTGAATTTAATGTTGAAATAAACATTGTTACCGGTAATTGTTATTAACTAGACTTGCCATACTGAAAAACATCTAAAATATTTTTTTTTATTTGGTAAGAAAACTGGCAATAATTTAAGTACCAAACTCAAAGGGATTTGTCAACGTTTATAGTCCCCAAGCATTAAAAAATCCAAAAAATTTAAGGCATAGTAAACAGTCAGATCAATTTGCAAATATTTTTTTATTTTTCTGACATGGTACATGTACATATATTTTCAGCAGGAATATTTAACATCAAAACAAACAAAATATCTTGATGAGCTATCTGTCGTTTACACAATATAATCCAGCAAAATCAAATTACTATTGTTTTGATATGAAGGAAGCAGGTGTCCTGTATATCTGCACCATACACTCACTGTCTACTTAGTATTCATGGGACAATAAAATTCAAATGGAGGATGATTGATTGATTGATTGATTGTTTTTTAACGCCGTGCTGGCGATATTGCAGCCAATATCACGGCGAGAACGAATTAAACTCAAACTGATTAAAATTTCAAACATTATCTAAAATCAATAAACTATTTACAAATAATATTGAAATTTGAATAAACAGTAAAACTAAAATCACAGTCGAAAATCATTCAGAAATAATATCACAGATACGCTATTTAATTAACAATGTCAACATATAAAATATTGAGTAAACATAAAATCATTTATGTTTACTCAATTGTAATATTGTAAAAGACGGTCGCCAGCGACCACTGTAAATAAATCTTTCATATTGTTGACTGTGTAGTACCGACTAATAATGTCGGATTTATCTACACAGTCAATTAAAAGATGTTTAATACTATGTCGACACTGGCACGAAATACACTCAGGAGGCGGCTCATTCTCCAAAATAAAAGAATTAGTCGTCCTGGTGTGGCCAATGCGACATCTAGTTAAAACAACTTGGTCTCTTCGGGTTTTGCCGAAGAAACAAACATTCTTGCCAACAGTTGGCTCTATAGAATGTAATTTATTGTCTGTAAGCAGATCCCACTGGGACTGCCACATACGTAAAACATATTTGTATATTAAAGGTTTAAAATCAGAATAAGGCACTGACATATCAGTAATGGGGTCATCTAACGCATCCTTCGCTAAACTATCTACGACTGTGTTTCCCTTAATACCAATATGACTTGGTACCCAGAGAAAAATGATTTCTTTGCCCATTTGGACAAGTCTTTTATAAAATTCAATAATATGGGCAATTAAAGGGTTTTTATATTTCTGACCTTCTATTGCCATTAAACACGAAAGAGAATCTGAACAAATAAGAAATTTCAGTTTTTTAGATGTTCTTGCAAACTTTAGAGCAAGAATTATGGCTCTTGCCTCAGCAGTAAAAATGGAACTGGAGGATGGAAGACGGAGAGTTGCTGCTTGCTGTCCATAGACTGCAGCGGCAGCCACTTTGTCCCCGTCTTTGTATCCATCGGTATAAATATTATCATGAAATTCAAAATTTGAGTTTATTTCAGCAAAATGTTGCTGAATTATAATAGGGTTTCTTTCAGACTTTTTGTTTTCTAAGGTCAAAAATAAATTTCGGTTTGGGTACAAGCCAAGGTGGCGACTGAGGTATATTAATAGGGGCTATTTCATCAAGGTTGATATCAGAACCAGAAATATGTGGTTTCATCCGAATACCAAATGGAGGAATTTTATTTTCATGTTCAAATATATCCTCATAGAGAGGATTGAAAACACAGTCGTAGGCAGGATTTGAAGGATATGCTTTTAGCTTGGTTAAGTATTGTAAACCAAGTTTTATTCTACGGTTATAAAGAGACGGCTCGTTCGCCTCTACGTATAAACTCTCTACAGATGTTCTGAACGCCCCCAAGGCCAAACGTAGGCCTTGGTGGTGAACAGTATCTAAAATTTTTATATAGGATTTGCGAGCAGATCCATATATAATGCAACCATAATCAAGTTTTGATCGTACAAGTGATCGATATAGATTTAACAAAATGTTTTTATCACCACCCCAGTCAGTGCTAGAAACAACTTTTAAAATATCCAATGCTTTCAAGCATTTAGCTTTAAGCATTTTGATTTCGGGTAGGAAGGTTAGTTTACTGTCAAAAAGTAATCCAAGGAATTTCGTTTCTTTAACTACTTTAATAGGTACATTGTAGAGTTTGAGTTCAGGGTCTGGATGTAATTTTCTTTTATTACAGAAATGCATGCAGAGAGTTTTTGAGCTAGAAAATTTAAATCCATTTTCCGTAGCCCATTTTTCAATTTTATTAAGAGATAACTGCAATTGACGTTCTATTGTGTTCATATTTTTGGCTCTGTAACAAATCAAGAAGTCATCAACATAAAGAGAGCCTTCAACATTGTTTTGTAAGGTTTTTGCAAGACTGTTAATTTTAATGCTAAAGAGAGTAACTGAGAGAATACTTCCCTGTGGAACACCCATCTCTTGTTCAAACGGATCAGACATTGTTGTATTTACCCTGACTTTGAACTCCCTTTCAGATAGAAAGTTCTGGATAAATGAAGGTAACCTACCTTTCAACCCCATATCGTTTAAATCCTTTAAAATACCATATTTCCAAGTGGTGTCATACGCCTTTTCCAGATCGAAAAAGACAGACACCACATGTTCACCTTTAGCAAACCCGTTGCGTATAAATGATTCAAAGCGAACAAGATGATCTAACGTGCTTCTGCCCTGCCGGAACCCACACTGTATGTTAGACAGGAGACCATTCGTCTCTAGGAACCAAACAAGGCGGTCGTTAATCATCCGTTCAAATGTCTTGCAGATGCAACTTGTGAGGGCAATTGGCCGATAATTCGACGGTTCAAAATGATCTTTCCCAGGTTTTGGAACAGGGATAACTGTGGCAAGTTTCCAAATAGAAGGCAAGTCTCCAGTTTCCCATACATTATTGAGAAGATCTAACAGTGTTTGAAGAGAATTTTCGGGAAGTTGTGTCAAAAGTTTATAGTGAATATCATCAGGGCCACATGCTGTGTCATGGGCTTTCAATAAAGATATTTTAAGCTCATCCAAAGAAAAAGGGCGGTTGTAATCTTCTAAATTGTTAGATTTGAAATTGAGTTTATTTTTCTCGGTTCGGTTTTTAATCCTTTGGAATTCCTGGGAATAATTCTGAGAAGAAGAATGTTTTGAAAAAGTTTCGCCGAGTTTATTCGATATATCATTTTCTGAAGTCAAAAGAGTTTGGCCATCTTTTAAATGGTGAAGATTGGCCTTTCTGTTTTTACCATCAATTTTTTGGATGAAATTCCATACTTTATTCATAGGTGTACGAGAGTTTATTTTAGAGACGAAGATTTGCCAAGACTTTCGCCTCTTTTGTTTAAATGTTCTCCGTGCTTTCGCACGGAATATACGGACATTACTGAGATTATCGGAGGTTGGATTCATGTTGAACCGTCGTTCGGCCTTTTTTCTGTTTTTCTTCGCTTCCTCACAGTCATCATCGAACCAGGGTTTGCTTGGTTGTTTAGGGTTTGTCGAGGATTTTGGAATGGCTCTCTCAGCTATCTTTAATAACGTTTCAGTAAATTTAAGGAGTGGATCGCTAATACTATTGAACTTGCTTGTTTTAAGTTCATCCCGACAGAGTTCCTCGAACAAAGACCAATTGGTTTTGTCAAATTTCCAGCGAGGAACTCTTCCAGAAGACGAGGGAAACAGGCTTTCCAGTATTATTGGAAAGTGATCACTTCCGCATAAATCATCATGGACTCGCCATGAGTAATCCAGCAACAATGAAGGATCACAAATAGATAAATCGATAGCCGAGTAAGAACCATTCCCCGGATGCAAATAGGTATCAGAACCATAGTTAAATATACACAATCCTTCCTGATTTAAGAAATCCTCTATTTTTCTCCTTTGTCATTTTGTAAATTACTACCCCACATTGGGTTATGAGCATTAAAGTCTCCAAGTAGGAAAAAAAGGAGTAGGTAATTGATTGATTAAAGATCTAAGCTGATGAATGTCTATGGAGGAATATATACTGAACATAAAGTAACAGTTTTTCCAAGAGAAATTCTTACAGCAACGGCTTGTAAATCTGTTGTTAATTTAATTTGACTGTGAATAATGGTATTTTTAACAAAGATTGAAGAACCGCCAGCAGCTCTCTCATCCTTTCCAACACGAGTGCTGTATAATGAATAATTTTTAACATTTACAGGATCATTTTCTTTCAAGTGAGTTTCTTGGAGACAAATGGCAGCAGGAAGGAATGTTTGTATAAGTAACGATAGTTCAATTAAGTTAGTTTTTAATCCTCGACAATTCCATTGTAATATATTCTTCATTTTAGTTTGGGTGGTCGAATGGGAGATAGCTTGGGATTGCGCCGCACATGCGGAGAGCAACTCCTGTTTCTCCCAGCGGAGGAATTTGAAATGGATACAGGGGGAGTTGACTTCACACACACGTCAGGTGCGTCTTCAACTGCGTTGTCTGTAGTATCCATTTCATCGTCATCATCACCAAACTCTGATGATAACAATGAAAATTTGTATAAATGTTTGTCGCCTTTTTTAACTCTATTGGAATTAAGTTTAATCTTAGATTTCTTTTCTTCAATTGCAGATGAGCATGAGGATTTTTCATGTGATGATGAGGACTTCTGTAGTGACTGATTATTTGAAGTAGAGGATGATGTAGAAGGTGCTTGTGGTGTGGATTGAGATTTTTTATTTTGAGCAGAGATTGCAGATTTAGATGAAATTTTAAGCTTTCTTCCAAATTCTTCATGCATCTGCTTATCAACATTAGAGTTGAGATAGATATCAGCAATCTCAAAATGGTTAAACGGTAGAGACGAATCAGAAGTTTGTGAAGAATGGGAAGATTGCAAAGAAACAGGCTTTGTTTTGGATGGAGTAAATTCCGAAACCAGAATAGGACGTTCACTGTCATGTGGCCATGTGAATACTGTTTGGACAGAAAACGATCTGCTGGTTGAGAGACCTTTAACTTTTTCAGCGTAGGTTGTATTCTGAGTCGAATTATCCGAGACAGAGATCAATCTCCGAGCTTCCTGGTAACTTAAATTTTTATCAACTTTCAATTTCTGGATTTCTAGCTCTCTTTTGTAAATTTCGCAAGATCTCGAATTTGCCATGTGAGTTTCTCGACAGTTTACACACTTTGTCTCATGTTCACATTCAAAATTGGAGTGGCCCTCAGTAGAACATTTGGCGCACCTTTCCGTCCCTCTACAAGAACCCCTTCCGTGTCCAAATTTCTGGCATTTGAAACAGCGGATTGGGTTGGGGATGTATTTGTCAACTTTTTTTTCTATATGGGCCAATGTAAATATGATCAGGAACTTTGGGCAGTGCAAATGTAAGAAGGTAAGTATTAAGTTTGATTACTTTGTTTTCAGATTTCTTTGTAAAACGTTTAACTTTTGAAATGTGTTGGGTTTCTAATTCAGAGCAAATTTCATCTTCTGACAAATCAGCAAGGTCACGATTTCTATCTCGGATAATTCCTGGCAATAATTTAGAGTTCTGCGTGGAGTAGCAGAGATCTGGATGTCCGAAATTGCTGTCATAGACAACAGATTTCTAGACTGTTGTTGTCTAGTGCATTCAATAAGTAAACTACCGGTTTTCATTTTTACAACTTTTTGAACTGTTCCAGCAACGGATTGAATTTTTTTTTTGGATCAGGAAGGGAGATAATTTTGTAAGTAGTTTTTCTGGATCCAAACTTTTTAATACAATGAATCTATGGAAAGTATCTGAGGTAACATTGAGTATTTTGTTTGGAACATCCTCATCATCACTTGAATCGTTCAGTTTTCTTTTGTTGACGGAGTTATTTGGATTGGTTTTTTGTTGATTTGAAGTCGCCATGGTGATGTATATATGCTTCGTTACCCTGGCTCCCCGCCCACCTCGGAGCAACATCAAAACGATGCATGCTTGCCACATTTGCGACAAGCACCAGGGATACCAGAATAAGATACTCGCATGGAGTATCTTTTAATTGGCGCAAGCCTCGTGTCAGGGGTTGCCTGACGAGACAACCGCCCAAAATAACATCCACACGATTGACCCATGAGCCACCGCCTTCTTGAACCCAACCTATAAATAGTACTATTGTTGTACATTTTGGAAACGGGTCAAGTTCAAGGGCTTGGCGTGACCAGCCGATTGATCAGGACCGGGCCCATCCGACCGCCCGTTTAAGATAAAGTAAGGGCCAAAGTGGCGTGTTTCAGCCACCAGGATCCCGTCCTCTATCCTTACGGGTATCCACACACGGCAAACATGTGGCCTCATTAAGCCGAGGAAGCTTTGTCCCATAAGCCACCGCCTTCTCTGTGCCTCCATCAGTGGTTATCATCCAAGACCCCAGAACCCAAACATCAACCTCAAGCGATACAACAGCAGACCACCTTCCCAAACCAGTGTATCTCGGTTTCATAAAGGGTTCATCTGGGTCTTTTCAGACAACCACGAGAAAACAGCAGAGGGCAAGACATGACCAGTTATTGGCTAGACCGGGACCATCGAGCCATTCATGAGCTGGTTAGATTAAATTGATTGATTGATTGTTGCTTAACGTCCAGTGGCAAATGGTCAAGCTTTCCGTATTATGACCTGACAACCCCCCAACGAGAGGGTCTCTCCTATCCGCCACCTGGGGACGCGCTAGACAGCTCTGTGGGTTGAGCCCCCGTGATCCATCACAGGTGCCTAGTAGATTAAATTGATAATATCATATCCAAAACGAAATCAAAACTAAAGGAGAAATTAGAAATTGAAAAATTGGTAAATAAGTGGAATGAATTATATCCAAGAAGGTAGTAGAAAAATAAATAAACAAATAACCGAAATAAATAATAATTTTGAGCCTGTTGAATTTTGTGACCCTCAAGCCAACACCAATCCATAAATCAGTAATTTGGAATTTTAACCATATTGAGTAGGAGATAAAAAAAAATAAACAAAACATTATAATTTGACGTAAAGGAATGGTGTGACCAGCCGATTGACCGAATCGGGTCCATCCGGCCTCCCCAGATGGTGATCAGAACCGTTTTCCGGCCATCCAGGAACACTCCCTATTACCGACACGGGTTTGCGACACACGGCAAACATGTCGCCTCTTTAGGGGCCTCTTACGCTAAGCCGAGGAGCTGTGGGCCTATTCTATATGTGTCTCCGGGACCCACACGGGGGACAAATGGAGAATGTGAAGTATATGATAAACAGATCATTACATGTCATTTTTCATATCAGCCCTTGGTCATATATCAGCCCTCGAGCCTATCGGCTCTTGGGCTGATAAAGGGTGTGATATGAAAAATGCAATGTAATAATCTCTATATATTCTATCAGTTATGTTATACATCAAACAAAACATGTATGTTAATTAAAATATGTTTTTATATTAAATTAATAAAAAACATACAAGGTTTCTTACAAAAAAGAAATCAGTCTTATTATTATTGTATTGTTATTACGTTTTGAAGAATGTTAGGATGCTGGAACATAAACGGTTTTTCTAGTCAAAAATTAAGGGATGTAAATATTAGTAATTTTGACATTTATGGTATAGTAGAAACATGGACAATATTATCTTTCCCAAATTTTACTTGCCTGCATAAGCCTGTGAAAAAGGAGAAAGGGGTAGGCGATCAGGCGGAATAATATATTTCAAAACCAAATTTCAAAAGAAAAATTCAATCGTTAAGTAGCTCACACTGAACATTACATCTTTGTCAAGTGAAATAAAAACCTTTGTGGCTTAACTCATGATATTAAATAAAAGATTTCAAATGAGGCTTAAATTAATCAACATCTATATGGAATAAATCGGTCGCAGGACTAAGCGAAAACGAGGTCTGGCAAGATGATACAAACCGCTGGCAACTACAAATGACAAGTAGGTGCCCCTCTGGTAACAGAGATGACAAAAGTTCCTCTATATAAATATCATAGAGTGAACGGAGAGTCCGACCCGAACTGACTCTAGGCCATATCTAAAAAACCACACCCCCGGTTGTCAGAAGATAAAATTATCCAAAACTGGTACCAGTAATAGACCTGTCGCTGTGATAGACAAGATATAGCTACTTACAAATAATCCATCTTTACGTGGTACCACTGAAAAGTATTGTCAGATATGGTCTAACGTAGAAATATAGGGTCAAGACCCCCTTACATCTTGCCAGATTCCGCTCACGCCATTTTATATATGAAAACAACATGAAACATATCAAACTAATAACAATTCAAAATTAATAACGCGGATACCTTTCCGTCATTAACCGTATTATTTCCATTGTATTTTATCAAACTATTCAAAATTAAAATAATTTTTTCTTGAACTTTTTTTAGTATTATAAGATGAATACAGATGATTCGGACACCAACGAAAAATTAATGCACTGTTCTTTGCACGAATCTCAATTGAAATACGAAGTTTGTGATCAGGAAAATTTTACATTTCTAATGAAGTAGGTAAAGTCCACTACGGTTGCCAAGTGTGCACCAGTACTGAGTAGAATAACGATTAATGTTCAATCCGCATCAATGTCTGTGCTAACTATTCATTGTTCCTGATCAGGTAACTGGTATCCATTGTGTCAAATTTGTTCCATATCTGAAAAAAATTACAGCACAGCAGCAAAATCTTTGTTTCAGGCTGAAAGTCGGGGTGGTGGGAGGGGTTTTAGCAAGCTTGCCTTCTTGAAAATTTTGCCAGACGACAAGTGACGTCAAGAAAAATGACGTATTATCAGGTCAAGGGTCGTTATAAAAATGGGGGCAAATCGGAGAGAATTTCCGGAAATTTCAACTTTTATTAAATCTGTCTAATCAGTAAACTGATAACCATTATTATCTTGGTTGTCTTTACATCAAACCAAGAGTAAAAGCAGTATGTCCAGAAAATGATAATATTTTTGAATTATTAACAAGTTAATGGATATTCACAACTGGGAAAGGTTGTAATTATGGGTGACTGTAATAGCAGAATTGGACGTTTATAAGACTACATAGAATTAGATGATACTTATAATCAAAATGGAGACTTTACCATCAAGTTATACCTCAGATTTAATTTTACCTAAAAGAAACAACTTAGATTCCGAAGTAAACGAACAAGGCAAGTATCTAATAGACATGTGTATAGAAACCAAATTAAGAATATCAAACGGTAGAATAGACGCAATGGTTTTCCATACATATTATTGTTCTAGAGGTAGTAGTAGCAAAAATTATTTTTTAGTATCAGAAGATATTGTTTATGAGTTTTCGTTCATGCACGTCTTCCCACCAAATGAACTTTCAGACCACAGTATAATATGGGCTGGAATTCAAAGTAATTATGTGAACTTGTATAATGATAGTGAAATTGATAATAACCCTCTACAAGAAAAATATGTCCTGGGATCAGCTTCTAGGGAACAATTTATAGAGTCTCTGGAAGACTCAAAACTTTCAGTTGACTATTTTATGATGCAAGTAAACGATCCCACAATAGATATAAACAATATTACTGAAAATTTGATTAATATAATTCTAAATTCAGCTAATAAAACATTCACTTTTAAACATTACAAGAAAATCAAAAAGAAAATAAAATGTAAACAGAGATGGTTTAATGGAGAATGTAGAAGTTTTAAAAGAGAACTCAACAACCTCGGAAATAAACTAAAACAACATCCAAATAATCAAGATTTAAGAACTTCATACCATATAAGATGCGGAAGGAATATAAAAAAACCTGTAAAAGATACAAAAAAGAAATTTATAAAGGTACAGTTGGTAAATTACATTCACTTCATGAAAAAGATCCAAAACTTCTTTGGAACACTATAGATAATTGAAAGAGGAATTCATATAGGGAGGAAAATCCAATTCCTCTAAATGAGTTAACTTGATATTTTCAAGATCTCTACAAACAAAATGATGAGAATATAGACATATCTCAAGAAGATTCAAAATTTTAACTGTATACCAACTCCAAATTTGTAGTAAAGAACCAAAATACTAGTTCAAAAGCTTATAGATCACACAAAGGTGTTAGACAAGGTAATGGACCTGGTCCTCTCCTTTTTAGCTCACCTAGCCCGAAGGGCCAAGTGAGCTTTTTTCATCACTTGGCGTCCCTCGTCCGTCGTCGTCATTAACATTTTACATTTTGAACTTCTTCTAGAGAACCACTGAATGGAATGAAACCAAACATGGCATGAATGTTCCTTATGAGATGCTGACCAAATGTTGTTACTTTCTAGCCGATCCATCATCCAAGATGGCCGCCAGCGGGGAACTTAGTTTAACATAGGACCCTATGGGAAGTGCATACAAATGACTTCTTTTAGAGAACCACTGAATGGAATGAAACTAAATCTGGCATGAATGAACCCTTATAAGGTGCTGACCAAGTATTGTTACTTTGTAGCTGATCCATCATCCAAGATGGCCGCCAGAGGGGGACTTAGTTTAACATAGGACCCTATGGGAAATGCATACAAATGACTTCTTTTAGAGAACCGTTGAATGGAATGAAACCAAACATGGCATGAATGTTCCTTATGAGGTGCTTACCAAGTGTTGTTACTTTGTAGCCGATCCATAATCCAAGATGGCCGCCAGCGGGGGACTTAGTTTAACATAGAACCCTATGAGAAATGCAAACAAATGACTTATTTTAGTGACCCACTTAATGGAATGAAACCAAACATGGCATGAATATTCCTTATGAGGTGCTGACCAAGTGTTGTTACTTTGTAGCTGATCCATCATCAAAGATGGCCGCCAGCGGGGAACTTAGTTTAACATAGGACCCTATGGGAAATGCATACAAATGACTTCTTTTAGAGAACCACTGAATGGAATGAAACTAAATCTGCCATGAATGTTCCTTATGAGGTGCTGACCAAGTGTTGTTACTTTGTAGCCGATCCATGATCCAAGATGGCCGCCAGCGGGGGACTAATTTTAACATTGGACCTATGGGAAATGCATACAAATGACTTCTTTTAGAGAACCACTGAATGGAATGTAACAAAACATAGCATGAATGTTCCTTATGAGGTGCTGACCAAGTGTTGTTACCGATCCATCATCCAAGATGGCCGCCAGCGGGGGACTAAGTTTAACATTGGACCCCATGGGAAATGCATACAAATGACTTCTTTTAGAGAACCACTGAATGGAATGTAACAAAACATAGCATGAATGTTCCTTATAAGGTGCTGACCAAGTGTTGTTACTTTGTAGCCGTTACATCATTCAAAATGGCCACCAGTGAGGGACTTAGTTTAACATAGGACCCTAAGGGAAATACATACAAATGTCTTCTTCTATAGAACCCACTGAATGGAATGAAACCAAACATGGCATGAATGTTCACTCAAAAATCTTACTTCAGACTTAGCAGAAATGGTCCTTAGATGGTTCTCTTTTAGAAATGTATCCGTTGACCTGGACTAAACTAAGATGACTGCCACATCTGAAATTAGTTTAACATTTAAATCCAGGTGAGCGATACAGGCTCTTGAGAGCCTCTAGTTAATATACACACTAATGACTTACGAAACAGTTTTGATTATTCTGAGACTTCTCCAATATCAATGAATACAACAAAACTGAACTGCTTACTTTATGCAGATCATTTTATTTTATTATCAGACAATGAAAAGGGGTTGCAAGCTTCTCTGACAGTCTTGGCAATTATTGTGAAAGATGGAAGTTGAAAACAGCATTAATAAAACAAAGATAATATTTTTTTGGAAAAAAAAGAAGAATAATTCTTTTAATTTTACATTAAATAATAAAACAATAGAAAAAGTTTAAAAATATAAACATCTTGGAGTAATGATTTCTTTCAAAGGAAATCTTAAACAATAACAGGGGTATAATAAACTTTAGTTGTATTAGGTCAATGACCTAATAAATCTAATGGCACTTGTTGACATAAAATGCGCGAGGAGCGGGGTGAAATGTACCAGATGACGTCGTGGCGTTTCCCGTGTCTTCACGGCAGTTGGATTTCAATTTCAAACGTAATTTTAAGGTATTTTACGTATCTAAAGGGGATTGCAGGATACAGACATTACAAAGTCATTGTCGGAAAATATCAAATTTATTTGGGCTCGCTGCGAAACATATGATTTTTTTTCCGACAATGACTATGTATTGTATATATGTATAACAAAGCTCTTAAAGCTTTGGTCTAAAATCGAGTATTCTTGATTACAATTTCAATTCTAGTATCAAATTAAAATTAAAAATATTTGATACACTTATTAAGCCAATTACAACTTATGGCTAAGAGATTTGGATTTCTGACTTTACACATAATAATTTGAAAAAGGACAATCTGCATTTTGAAAAAATACATAATAGATTTTGTAAATATCTTCTTGGTGTTCACAAAACATCATCAAATATAGCTTCAAGATCTGAATTGGGTAGATTACCCGTTTTGAGTTTCATTTCTATTTTATCATTAAAGTACTTTTTTGAGATTTCAACAACTTCCATCTAACCGATTACTTAGAGAAGTATTCGAAGTAGACAGAGGCTATATCAAGATGGGTCAAAATCATGGTATCCGTTTGTACATTTTGCATGTAAAAAATTTAATCTAGATTCTAAAACATTACAAAAGAAAATCAATGATTACTATATAGAAGGTATTAAAGATCAACTACAGCACTGTTTGCATGGGTGATAATTCAGACTCAAAATTAAAAACTTTTGCAAACTCTTTCACTGATTTTTCTTTACAAAAATATCTTGAATTCGGCATTCCAAAGTGTATTGTAAACAATTTAGCAAAATTGAGAATTAGTGATCATACACTTTTAATAGAAAGAGGAAGGTACACCCGTCCCAGAATTCCTAGACACTTGTAAAACATTAGAAGATGAACAGTACTTTATTTTATATTGTACCAAATTTTCAGATATAAGATCTAATTTAAGGATGTACACCTCTGAGGAGCCAAACATTTCTAGTATTAAACTTTTTTTCTTAACCTGATTTATGGGTTCATATGACTGTAAGAAAGTAATATATGAAGAAAAATTCATATGGCGGCGGACTTCCTTTTTTGCTATGGTCATTTGAAAGTACCCCATTTTTTTGGTGATTTTCCCATTTTTCATCAATTTTTGGGCTATTATCATGAAAAAAATCAGTTCACAATTAAACTTTTTTTCATACTTTCGCTAAAGATGAAGTGGACGAATCTGAATAAATTTAACCTAAAAAAACTATAGCTAGGTGTAAATATAAGAAAGCTTTATAAAATTTTGTTGTTTCGTGTCAAAATGACCATGCAGTCAATTTAGTAAATTTGGGGTTTACTTGGTTGAAAGGGGTGCACTCTTGAACGAGGTGATAGTGGCTGCTTGCACTGTCTTCTGACTTCGGTTGTTCCAGTGGTCCATCACTCTGTTCCCGAAGAATTTCCTGACGTCTGTTCTGCTACAATATTTGTCTAATTTCATGGAATGCCCTCGGGTAGACGTGAGGGAGAATTAAAAAATAGTTGAGACGGTGTTTTCACCTTGCCCTTCAAAAAGGATCGCAGCCTGGGATCATGGCCCAGCTAGTTTAACGTCGGAATTAGCCAGGATCCCTGGCTAGTAGGATCATTGCAAGTGTAAATACTCGGCCATTTCCGGTTCAGAAAGGCCACTTATATACGACTTGGGTCATTGGTTGGAAATCCAAACTGCATGAAATCGGTAATCCATCGGTTAACATAAGGTGAAATTAAAATTGTTCATGAATTCATATGTCGCATGGATTTTCTTGCGCCGTATTCTGATTAGATTATGCTTTTTAGTTCACAAGTTTAAAAAAAAATTAAATATAAAATATGCGTCAATCAGAAAACAATCATCATCCATTACTTCCACGTTACGCATGAGATTCCAGAAGCGGTCGTACTTAAATAGAAGGATGAAATCCTACCTGCGATTTTGGGCCTCCCGGGAAGCGACTTTCGATCTGTATTAAGGGCATTTCAAACGACTTGCGACTTCGACCTCAAAAAATTCTAAAAACATAGGCAATCGCTTATGCAAAGTTCGCCTCGTTCAAAAACATCGTCAGAAGAGTAAAAAAAATCAAGGTAATGTAAACGTATAAAGCAGAACATTTTAATAGGTCACAGTGACTTACTTTTGTTCGGATGCTGACCTACTATATCTCTGATGCATCTGCAAGGTTATATGATCCTACCATGTATAGTTGTTGATATATGAACTCGGACGTAAACTTTAATGTAAGTCAATGAAGCAGAAAATATAGATCACAGTGACCTGCTTTTGCTTGGATGCTGACCTACTATACCTTGTGCCTCTGTATGCAACGTTATACAATCCTACCATGTATATGTGTTGAGATGAACTCAGACGGAAACTTCAGTTTATGTGGACGCGGACACGGACGCCGGGGTACTCCAATAGTCCGCCTAAACGAACTAAAATCGAATAAATTTAGATCCCCTTAAAAGCGACCTTCAGGGGGGTACCCTTCTGGGATCATGTTTGTAGAATTAAACTAAGATTTGAATACAACATTTCATTTGGTGTAATTTTATCTGGACTCGCTCATAAAGAACATTTCTGCCAAATTTGGTTTAATTTTATCTGGAATCTCTGATGAAGAACATTTCTGTCTAATTTGAGGTCTTTACATGGGGAGCGGGAACCCGGGATTAAGAGTAGAGGGAATATAATACCCCATTTCCAACCCCTCAAACACTTTTAAATTGCATCTGGATTTTCTGATGAAGAACATTTCTGCCAAATTTGGTTTAATATTATCTCGGCCCTCTGATGAGAAAATTTCTGTCAAATTTGGTTAAATGCTATCTGGACTCTCTGATAAAGAACGTTTATGCCAAATTTGGATTATTTTTATCTGTACTCTCTCATGAAGAACCATTAGTAATACAAATCTACTACTAAAGGCAGGTGAGGTAAATAGCAAAATCGTTAATTCTAGATCACCTGGCCAAAAGCCATGTGAGGTTTTGTCATCACTTGGCGTCCGTCCGTCTATTAACTCTTCACATTTTTATCTTCTCTGAAACCATTGGGCTAATTTGAAGTAAACTTGGCAGGAAGCATTTCGTCCCGATCATACAACAAACATGGCCGCCATGGGAAACTCTTGTTTCTCATTGGTTGATTAAAAAAAGAATTTTCTGTGAAACAACTTGGCCAAATACAACGAAACTTGACACTAAGCGTCTATTGGAGGTTCTTTACAAAGTTTCCTCATTTCGTCCGATCAGGCAACAAACATGGCCGTCATAGGCAATTCTTGTCGATTAAAAAAAAAAAAAAAATTCTGGAACTGCTTGGCCAAAACTGTCAGCCAAACTTGACAGGAAGCATCTATGGAAATTAATTTTTAGCTCACCTGGACGAAGGCCGAAGGCCATTTGAGCTTTTGTCATCACTTGGCGTCCGTTGTCCGTTTAATTTTCACATTTTAATCTTCTCTGAAACCACTGGGCTAAATGAAATTAAATATCGCAGGAAGCATCCATATAAGGTCCTTAATAAAGTTTGCCCATTTCGTCCCAATTTAATGGGCAATCGTTGATTTTGATTGGCTGAGTTTTCAAAAATCTCTGACACTGCTAGGCCAATGGAATAAAAATTGACAGTAAGCTTATATGAGAGGTTGTTTACAAAGTATCCTCATTTTGTCCCGATCGGGCGACAAACATGGCCGTCATAGGCAATTCTTATTTCTCATTGGTTGATTAAAATATTTTTTTCTCTGGAACCACTTGGCTAAATAGAATCAAACCAGACAGGAAGCATCTATGTGAGGTTCTGTACAAAGTCTCTTCATTTTGTCCCGATCGGACTAAAAATATGTCCACCATGGGCAGTTCTTGTTTCTGACTGGCTGATATAAAAACATCTGCTCTGAAATAAATGGGCCAATGGAACGAAACTTTACAAGAAGCATATATGGGAGGTCCTTTTTAAATTTCCTCATTTTGTCCCCATCAGGCAATTCTTGTTTCTTATTTGTTGATAAAAAAAATATTCTGGAACTACTTGGCCAAAACTGTCAGCTAAAATTAACACGAAGCATCTATGGAAAGTCGTTTATGAAATAATTTTTTTTTCATCCTGATTGGACGACAAGCATGGCTGCCATGGACAATTCTTGTTTATGATAGGCTGATATAAAGAAATCGCTTGGCCATATGAAATGAAAATTGACAAGAAGCATCTATCAGAGTTTTCTCATTGTGTCCAGATCATGTATTAAGCATGGCCGTCATGGGCAATTCTTGTTTCTGCCAGGAGAGCGATACAGGCTCAGCCCTCTCAGCCTCTAGTTGTTTACTAGTTCACATCGCATTAAAATGCAAAGTTGAGTTATTCAGAATGGTTGAAAATGTTGTTTCATATATTGAGTAAACGGGTTTCAACAAAGACCCCTCTCCACCAGCAGCCATTGTGTTAGCACAAAACAGCTAAAGAAAACCATATAATTATACAAAGTTTAAAACCAATCTCGTCAGCGGTTCTTGAGACAAAGATTGCTCTGCACCAACTCAACAGCGACGCTCATTACCAAAACAATTGTGAATGAGTATCGACATTGAAAAGCATTGAAAATATCAAACACTTCCAAAAAAGTACACCAAAATAAGGTAAAGGGAATTCTATGCCTGGGATAGATCTATTACAACAATTAAGACGGGAAATTTCATTTGATGTATCAAGTCAAAACCGAAGTGTGGAATATTGGAGAGGGTTCACCGCGGGATATTATCTCTGGAATGACAATAATCCAGTGGCTTTAAAAACAAAAATAACATGAAAGTTCTGTGGCAGGCGTACATTTTGTGGAACAGACGCGCGTTTCTATTTATTAGACTCGCTTGAAAAAAATTCTAATTAATACCCGAGTAATTAGGCACTTTAATCGCTTAACTTTTTGTAACATGTACCATAATAAGAAAAATCAGGTAATCAGACAAAATGTGTGAATTTTGCAGCAGTTTTTTCCGCTATTTCATCGGGGAGGCGAGTCCGTAGTGCCGACATCATAAATGGGATAAACTACTGACGGACTATTGAGCTTTCGGACTCCACAGTGGGAAAAGGGGGGAGGGCATATGCTAGTCCCGGTGTATTATTTGACTACTATCACTTGGGGTGTGTAATTAATGACTTTTTGAGTCAATGATGTGAAGCATTGTTTGATGTCCTATTTTCTGCTAAACCTTCCTTCCTAGTAAAAATTGTTTAAATCTTGTTAAATCTCCTGACATTCATCAATTGAACTAGCAGGCCAATACAGTTTGGTATCATCAGCACAAAGTTCGCTGGTAACTTAGCAAATGACGGTAAGTCGTTTACAAATAAAAGAAATAATACCGGACCTGGGTCCTTGAGGGGTCCCACTAGTAACTTTTTTTCTATGAGGAACAGCAATTTCGTAACAAGACCTGTATTAATGACCAGTTCTCAGACACACGGAATTGTATTAAATAGACAATTTATATATTTTCATATATTTTAAGTCATTGGTTAAGGCCAACTAAAATTAATTAGTAGATTTTCATCCAACTTTTTGAAAAAAATGGGGCGGGTGGGAGGATTTTATTTTTTATTTTTTATTTCATATGAAACTATTTTGTAAGGTGTTATTAATATGTAAACGTTATGAAATAGCGTACCACGATTTCTTTTCATTCACACCGCTTACTACTCCAAGAATCACGAAAACCATGTTGAATTGTTACAGGAAGTTAACAAAAAACGAAACTATTGACACGGATACCGGTAACGGAGATGAACAAAATCCAGAAATCGTAAATTTTAGAAAATAAAAAAAATCGGGGCAGCACAATTTTCGAGGGGCGGGCGGGGATGAAAATCTATCAATTAATTTTAATTGGCCTAATAAAGGTATCATAAAATGGGTGTTTTGATATTGATCCTGTATTATGTCCTCATACAGATGTAATGGGTCTCGGTGTAGTCAGGCCTTATCCTCAGTGACTTATTTTCATTTTTTTTTTAATTTCTGAGGTCAAGGCTGGACTAGCCCTCGGTGCTGCCTCGGGCCAAACATTTCGGATTTTAATTCACAGTTGTCTCAAAACTACAATTTGAATATACATGGACTTGGTGAGCCGATAAAAGGGCATATACCGACTAAAAAGTGAAAAAGACGAAAGCCTAACACAATAATAACAAAACAAAAAGTGTTAAAAGATAAAATTGACCAACGTTTCGGCCAATATGGCCTTGTTCACGAGCGGGTAGAAATAAAAAAATGTTGACTCTTTGAAACCCAGAGCAAGTAAAAATCAAATAATAGGAAACTGGAAGGTACGTTTATGATGATAGGCGATCAGTGAAAATACAGCAGGGAAAATTTCTTTCGACGTTCATGTCCCAAAGAAAACTGGAAAATTTTTATAGTACACTAGACATTGAACCCGCGCGAGCGCGGGAAAATAAGCATTTTTTTGTTGTTGGCCATATTGACTTTAAAAAGTTATTACGGCCATGTCATTCATGGAACAGGAACTCAATATGGATGTTGTGGCAGGCTTCCCATAAACTTTCCTGTCAAGTAGGTGGTATCAACTGATAGTTTCATGTCTATATATACTGTAGTATTCCAGCAATGGATGTTAATGCAAACTTTAACCAAAGTCAATGAAGCGTGAGTTCTAGGTCAATGTGACCCAATTGTCATATGGCTGTTCGTTACTACCGAAGATGTATCCACTGATGAAGTAGACTGTGTGCCACGTAGAATTACCAAAATGAACCTTAAGGTTCCCTCAAAGTCAAAATCTATGACGAAAACACAACCACATAAATTGTCAATATTTTTATTGTTACAATTAATTCTGAACTGGAACTTGATGAAAAGCTTTCATTAAATACACATTTCATAATGCATTACCTTTTTCCTTCAGAATAAATATGAAAATGAAATTGTGGATGTAAAAATTTCCTTAGAGACGGATGAATTTTTCAAAAGATGCCGTGAGTAAGGTAGAGCATATTTTTGGAAAATAATTGTTCCAATTGTTTCATTGTCGTCATGGACAGGGCAAGCGAGGATTAATTTCACAAATATATCCAATAATCAGACGATAAAAGCATTTTTAGTGTGTGGCTGCGTGTGCTGTCCACGTTTATAAAGATGTCCGAGATAAATTTCGTCATTAATTCTAAAGATGACCATTTGTTAAAAATATTTTTATTTAGGGAATTGTATGGTAGAGATATATTTAGACAGGTCACATGACAAATAATGTTAAAATAGATAATGGTTGGTATTATCACTTTGTGCAAGGTAAACATCCGAGCAATCCAAAAAACAACTAAGTTAGGAATTTCTCTGAACTTTACCTTACTTCTTCATAATCTTCAAAGTTCATAACCTTTACAGTTAGGAGAAATTGCGTTATTGTAGAAAAACAATCCTGAATACATGAAGCGGAAACATCCCACTCGAAGGAGAATGTTTTTAATTTGTTTTATTCTTCTTCCGTAATTTCAAACAAAAATACATTTAAAATATGTGCATACTTGTTTATTTAAATCAATGTGTTAAAATAATGCATTCGAGAAGCTTCTAAGGGATATGTTGGGAGAATTCATATCGGATAAGTGCATACAAATTCCATTTGCACATAAACAAAACTGCAGTTTAAATTTATAAATGCAGATTGTCAAATCCGATAATAACCTTTATAATCTGAACCATACATCGTTTATTTTGAACCACGCGTTGTGCCGCCTATTCGGCTAATTCGTAAATTTAGTATTATAGATATACGAAGTAAATGAACTTTAAAATCAGAAAAGTTTCTTGCAAGGTATAAACGCCATAAGAAATTCTAATGTTCAGTTCATCTGCTTCATAATCATCTATAAGAAATGTTCCTTATTTTTAAAATATTCCTCATTATGTTTTGTTTAGGTGGCGACAGTGGCACATAAGTGTATTGCCTATGAGAAATCACAATTTTTAACCAGGTTTCTCTCTGGAAAATTCCGGTTATTGAATCTGTGAATTCGGGCGGGCGGGCGGCTGCCAATCGTGTCCGGCCTATAGCTTTCTTGTCTTTAGACCTAGACCTTGGACTCAAGACGATGTGTCATGTTTCAAAAATGTTGACCTATGACCTTGACCTTAGGGTGAATAAATAGGTCATTTAGATCATCTTCGTGTTTAAAGACCTAGGCCTTTGATTGTTGGTGTGTAGGTAGGTTATCTCAAGATGATGTGTCGCGTACGAAGAATATTGACCTTGACCTCAAGGTCAATAAATTGGTCATTTTTGTAACTTTTTTGCCTTAAGACCTAGACCTTGGATATTTGTTGTGTACGTAGGTTTCCTCAAGATGATGTGTCGCATATTAAGGATGTTGACATTGAACTTTGACCTCAAGTTCAATAAATTGCTAATCATTTTCCAGCCTGTAACTTTTTTGTCTTAAAACTTAGATCTTTGATGTGTGGGTGGTGTACCTCAAGATGATGTGTCGTATACTAAAGATGTTGACATGAGGTAAAAATGATGTTTTTTTATTGCTACAGTATGTGTTGTATATATTAATACTCAAGGACCTACCGATTAACTTGTGGGAAAGCACTTAATTCTTTTCTTTAAAATTAAAAATTTCAATTTTCCATCTTTTTTTTTTACTTTCAAAATAAATATATTCTAATATTCAGGCACTATGTTTATATAAATAGCTATAAGCAGTTTGTTGGAGAAAAGTTACTCAGTAAAAATGAAATAGAAGGAAAACCCGGTTTGCTGTCACTCAGACAGATGTCTTGTTATAATCTCCTGAAGTTGGCTGGAATAACGTATGGAAGGTCCTTTTATATTTTTTTTTTATTTCGTTCAGATCAGATAAAAACATGGTCATCACTGGCAATTTTCGATTCTGATTGTTTAAATTTTCAAATTTATTCTCCTCTATAACTTTAAAACTTTATGGGAATGGTAAATGGGATATCCTGTATGAAGATTCCTTTTTTTCCTGTTGATAGAGTGGCAAACGTGGTGCCGCACAAAGGTTTGCATTGAACCACAGGGAAATCGCAGTTTCATCATCCCCTGAAACTACAAATCAATTATTAACCAAACTTTTATGGAATGACCTTATGAAAGTGTTTCATTTCATTCTTATCGGATACAAACAGAATAGCTTTAATTTATCTGCTTCATTCTCCAGGATCACTTGGGCCTCTAGTTGTTTTGATATTGTTATGTTCGGAGTTTGTCTTTTATACGCTGCCCTTTTCACGGCTCGTCAATTCCATAATTATATTATATTGTAGTACGAACTATTACTTTAATTTGGATGACAGTTGGGCGTATACATGTATCTTAAGCGTAACGTACCTTTGTACATACGTAAACCTTATCAATAATACAAGCAAGAAGTAGGAATAAATTTAATTCAAACAAAAAACAGTAATGGCACATTGACAACCACCCCTACTTATCTCTCTCGTGCATCACAATTGATAGTGTTACATATTTACATTATCGTGCCTTATTTAAAAAATCCAAGAATGTGATTCGATGTAATTATTTCCTTAATGTATGTGTTCAATTCTAGTTGATTATATTCGCGCTCTAAACCCATTTCAGTATCTTTCATAACCATTTATTGTTCGAAGCATATAATTTTTCAATTATTACTGTGTGCATCTACAATGTAAATTGTGTAATACACACTTCAAACGGGAACTATTTCATCAAGTCACAATCCCCAAATTTTGAAATTAATCAGCATATTGTAAAAATTTAACCATAATTAAATGTTATGAATCTGAGAGATAAGTGGGCGTGGTAATTCTACAATTATAGCTTGTGGAAAATTTAGAACTGTATATTGATGACAAAATTCAGATGTATTGCGATCTTTAGCTGTTAAAAGTTTAAAGTTTTATTTATTTAAAATCCAACACTGGATTATCATCAAATTACAAATACAAATGAAATATAACATAATTAGACAGACATACAATATATACATGATATATATCAAATATAATATCTTACAAACTTGTTATCACAGCTGAAGAATATTTCAATTCATATTACTATGGTTGTATATAGAGATAACTATTCGAAATTATTTGCCAGTTACTCGTATCAAATGAAAGGGGAAGTAAAGAAATATATAATATATAGCAATGTCAGTAAACACTAGGGGCGCCACTGGGCGGAAACCAGAGTTTGTTTACAGTATACTGGTCCCAAAATAGGCTGGAAAAGGTTGTAAAGAAGCGGAATCCAGTTTTCAAATAACTTCCTCCAAAACAGCTCCACGTGGCGTTTACTGACATTGCTATAATATATATTAAACCATATTACCTACATATTTTAATTATCTGTTATTTGACCTTCTTTCTAAAATCATATATGTCACTAACTCTCTCAATACAAAGTTTTGTTATATCATAATCGTTACGTCTAAGTATAAAATGAAATTTATCCTTCTCGGACATATTGTCAAAAGAGGGGACAATGGAATTTAGCTCGAAAAGAAGTTTGTTTCTGATTGGATTTAATTCCACGCATTTCATTATAAAATGAAATGCATCCTCAATATCAAATTTACAAAGAGGACAAGTTCTTTGGTCCAGTGGAAGATTCTGATAACGGCCTTGTTCTATTAGCAGTTTACTATTACTTGTTCTAATTTTTGTAAAAATAGAAATCTTTTCTTTTTCCAAGTTTACTAATAAATATTTTTCCAGGGCATATTCTGTTTTAAGTTCCCTATATGTCATTAATTTATTTTTGTTTGGTTTATTTTTATCATTATATAATCCTCTCTCCCAGAGAGCTGTATAATTGTCTTTGAGTTTTCTTTGAAAAGCAAATACCAATTTATTTTTAGAAAAGGTCTTTTGATTGTCCCATGCATGTTTGAATCCGGTTTTGGTTAATACTTGTTGAATTTTACAGCAATACAATGTAACTATTTTTAGCTTCAAATTAGAATTATCAGCAAGGTATACAAGGCTACTGTTACTTGCATTAATCAAATGGTACCAGAAACTAATAGAGAGTTTAAGTGCGTCTATAGCTATTGGGGTAATACCTAGTTCTGATAGCACGGCAAAGTTAACTGCCCCTTTATTGATCCCCCCCAAAGATATTTAGCAAATTTCAATCGAACTTTGACAGGAGGGAAAGAAAAATATTTGTCCTATTTGTCCTTTGTCTTTTATTAGTAAATCTAAGGACCAACGTTCACTACAGTATAATAAAATAGGTTTGACACATGAATCAAAAAGTTTTAAGTGAGGTGGTATATTCATATAGTTTGAAAATAATGCTTGGCTAATACTAAATATTGCTTTACGTGCTTTGTTGCATAGATGTTCTGTTGCTGCTGCAAAAGAACCTGAAGGTTTAAAAATAAGTCCTAGATATTTACACCCATGAGTGCATTCTATGATCTGACCTTCATATTTAAAGGTAGAATTTTTTAACACTTTTCCAGACTTATTAAAAATTATTATTTTAGTTTTATCAGTATTGACTTGAAGATCCTATTTCTTTCAATAATTATGAAGGTTGGCTCAACTTGCTTGAATGCCTACTTCTGACTCAGATAGCAATACAATATTGTCAGCATATATAATAAACAGTATAAGTGTTCATTATCAAGAGAAGGAGGGGTGCATGATATATCAAAGGAATTTACAAGGTCATTGATATATGATGAAAATAAAATTGATATACACCCTTGTTTAACTCCTACATTTAAAGAAAAAAAAATCAGTTTCCCACCCTCTAGTGAACTCTTGATACATGTTTTTTAATATATTTAAAACTTACCCTTTAATCCACTCCTAATAAGTTTGTAAATCAACAGATCTCTTTTCACAGTATCGATGGCTTTCTTCAGATCCAAAAAGCAAGCATATAGTCGCTTAGATGATATGAAGGCCTTATCGATAAGAGTTTTGATTGTGAAAATATGGTCACTGCACCTACTCACTCTACGGAATCAAATTTGAGTTTTGTTTATAATGTTATTATTTTCACAATATACTTCAAGCCTAAAATGTAGGATTTTAGCAAAGAGTTTTCCCAAACAACTGGGGATTGCTATTCTTCTGTAGCTGGATTATTGAAGCACCTCTTATTGGCTTAATATAATTTTCTTTCCATAATTTGGGATAAATTTCTGATTTAAGAATTAAGTTGAAAAGTAAAACATATACACCAACTTTGTAAGCACAAGACATTTCATTATTTATGCTGTTATGATTGTTTTGTCATTATGAGATTCATGAAGACATTGAGGCTTATCTAAAAGTGAAAGTAGTGGAGAGATGTCGTATGAGGTGTTTTTGTGGTCGATTCCTATTGTAATCTGTCAGTTTACCCAAAAATATTCTGTTGGCTATTTTTTGACTGTTTAACATAAAACCACTCCTAATGTTTTGTAGGGGTAACCTTGTTGGTTTAGTTTTGTGGTGTTCTCAACCTTTTGGATTGTTTGTTTGGTTTTCAACAGTTTAGGCTTTGAGCTCAACTGATCAGTCGTAAATCGACGAAATGTGTACATCTTATGCATCAAAATTAGAATCAAAGAATTATTTACCTCGGATTTTTAATCTTTAGTATTCTTATAACCTTGAGCAAATTTGATGTTACCTGCAATTTAAAGTTTGTACGAACCTAATTAAGGTTAAAACACATTGTACAATGTATACACGACATTTGGTATCTGAGTAATGCCATCTAGCTATATCGTGGAATCCATTTTTAATTATATAAGAAAAGCGATGATCCCAGACAAACAAATTCTGCGATTAGCAACTGACAGACTCGTATCCGTAGTATTCTCTTTGAAGCTTTTAAACTATTTTCAAGAACAGAAAATTTAAATGTAATTTATAAAATTTCTTGTATATCATGGGCCAGTGCACAACAAAATCACTGCAAAAATTATATTACACAGAATACTTCAATGAACTACCAAGATATTCACGTACGAATATATGTAGATGTAAAAATCCTATAAAGTGTAATTCATTTTGCCGATACTATCTGACTGTATGATATAATCATTAAGAGTTTAAAGAGTGTCATTGTTTCAAATGTTAGTATCTTGAGACTTGCATTCTAGTAACGCAATCCGAGACTTTATACTATCAACGAATTTAGCGGACAGAGAAATACCGACGAAAAGCTCCGTTATATTCTTCTTGTATATGTACTAAGCTTACAAATAAGCAAAGTGAGCTCAATAGTGTAGAAGAGTAAAAACAATCAATCAACCTCATCTGGATATCTGAAAGTATTTTGCCGTCAAAAATAAGTTATTTAATATTGTCGCCGCCATGCAAAATCGCATGCAGACATTGTAGTTCCGTTATGACAATACGCGAATAAACGAAATGCATGTGTCTTCGACTGTTTTCCAAAACAAACGATTTGTGGACTTGTTTCAGTTTCTAAATGTTTCTTATTAACGTTGTAATGATAATTTAATGAAATGTTTAATATTAATCTATGAGTTAGATAACAGACGTAGAATTTTGTGTCAAGAATTAATTTTTGTCCGAAAGTCCGTTATTGATCTAACAAAATTTAGAAAGTGTTGGATCATTGATTTTGTTGGAATCTACATGTATTTAGAGAAAATAAAAGCTATACACAAAATTATTCTCATTATCAGTAAGTTCATGTAATAGGTATTTCAGAAATATATTGATCATTTTGTTTTGCATGCAAGTTTATCATAGTAATAAACATTTATTTTGTAACACTAGCAATTAAAACATACACAGATATATGTCGTATATAATATATGTGTATTTATTAATCTTGTAAAACACAAGGCTGCGAGTGTAAACACCGATACACCAATTGTTTACACAGACTAAGGAAGCGATTTGACTGAAATGAAGAAAATAATGCAGATGTTAATATCTGCAAAGCAAAATCGTACTTTAGACATGTCAGATAATTTTCATAATTAGAGAATAATTAGAAGATTTTATTGAAATTCTTTTTTAGGCTGCCCGCCCATATGCGCGAATATTTTGGAATTAAGTAGTTGTATGATTTCATTACGATTATAAAAACTCGTATCATAAAATATTTTCGTTTACAAATTTTGTAATTTTACGACATCTCGATTCTACTCATAGCGTGTAACATTACACCACACAAACATTTGTTTTGAGTAATCAAATAATTTATACAACGAATTAATGTCAACCTACAGAAATATTTTGATAATTATTACCATTATTATCACTTTGCACCCACTTTTTGCAACCTATTAAGTTGAAAATATTAGCATTAATAGTAAAAACTTGTAGTAACTAACTAATGCGTCAGATTGTCAAAACACAATAGGTTGTGTTAAGTTCTGAGATAAAACTTTGTTTGTATTCAGATCACGTATTGCTAGGTTCAGTTACACCTTATCTGATTCTGAAAGCACCGTATAGGACGAAAAACAATTAGTTGTCATTCCAGTCTTTGAACACGAACGTTCGAGTACACTTGACTGACGTTGTTTCTCCCAATGTGTCGTTCTTCACACATGCGTAGAAACAGAGGTGTATGTTTACCGTCAACATAATTATATTGTCTCTGTACTTTTCATATGATATAAAGCTGCATTTAATAATTCTCTCTGACAAGTTTTATATCGCTCATATTAGTGATCGATTTCTACAGATTGCCAGGATAAGATACAGGTAAGTTTTTTAAACGTTTCATAACCAAATGATTTTAAGAAACTTGTCCGTTACTATATTAAATCTTGAAAAGTATGAGACAAAAATTATTTTTCTGTATAAAGAGTATGTTATTTTTATTATGAATAATTTTATTCTAGTGTATATAATTTATAGCGCTGAGGAAATCAAAACAAATAATGACGGTTCTTGTTTGTTTTATAATTTGAAGCGATTACCCACCAACACTAATTTACAACAATATGGGCATCAGCATATCTTAATGTTCTACTAAATTATTATTTAACAACCCTTTTCCTGATTTCATTTGATTAGGATGATTTATGTGTCTTTGTTTTCTTTAAACTCAAAGTGGCCACTATAAAGATCGTTTGTTTGAAAGTACACAATTTAAGAAAATGTTTATAAAAATATAAGTGGAAGATAATAATTCTCTTTCATTCTTTAATAAGAGAATATGTTTTTGTTGTATTTGGTGTAAATTTTTTGCAGTTATAAAAAATAAACTTTACACCACTTTGGTAGATTACTTTCTTTACAGATTCACAATTGTTCAAATAATTATTGTGAAATAATTTCTCCATCAATTTTAATGACATTTGCACCACCACCAAGAGAATTGTCCACACATTTATTTGGATATGGTTTTCAAGAAACAACAATGAAAATTTATGACGTCACAATTTCACTAAGTACATGTACAGTGTTGTGTAAATATGGAAAATTTTGTCAACAAAAGTATTTTTTTCTGATTCAAACCCCTGTATCATTTAAACAGTACATCGGTAAAATTAGAATAACAGATGAAAGTTGACATGTGTCTTGTTACCTTGTTACTTGTGCAAATTTTGTTTAAAATCGGTGAAGATATGATTTGACAATGTTTTGAAAAAATGGTTTTTTGTATAGCAATTAGTAGGAGAAAATATGAAGTGGTAATTTAGTTTTTTCCACTGACTTTACAGAAAAATAATACTATACGGTTCTTTTAGAATCAGATAAGGTGTAACTGATCCTAATTATACTGACAGTTTGTGGGAATTATACCTATAGTATTAAAATTTCTTACTTCCAACTACTATGTATTACTTTAGGTCTTTTTGCCAGCGTGGGGATTTAAGTTAAATGATGAAGTTTCATTTCAGCAAAATCATGGTGTTCGGTTCACAAAATACATATAACATTGTAAAAGCATGTATTATAATAACTCGCATAAAAGATACGGATGGAATCTAACGTACTTAGATAATAACAAAGAAACTAATAAAACCTTAGGAAGACAAAAAATAAATTAATAAAAATAATTAAAGGAATAATCATTGAATATTTCTCCGCTTGAAGCGAAATTTTTTATTTAATCATCAAAGTGTTCATGAGGGGTCGGTTGCATACCTGATGGAGTTTACAGCATTGGGTGTTTTTACTTTTTTTGCTACGCACATGACGAACTGCATGCGTTTACCCTTAGCTATATACATTTTGCAAGCTAGCATCTTGTAAAGAACTCGCACACGTGACACATAACATATAAATAAATACATGAAAATGTACTTGTAGATATTACTTGTCCTTGCATAACAATGTTAATAGTAAGGTACTTGACTGAAAAAAGTAAATGTAGTAATTTTACGCAGTTGTTCTTCATTCATAATATATTTTACCATGACACATAAACCTATATTAACATTTGAATAAGTTTAAAAAGGTGATATGATGGATTATAGAAAGCTTCTTTTTATATATTCTTTAAGTGCTGAAACACGGAAGTGTGTCTGTTCTGATTGTAGAATTGTGATTTATACTAATGCAGTAATTTACATCAATGCATTATTGAAATTTTGAAATTTCCGATTTTTACAGGAAACGATTATTCATGTAGATTATGATAGATTATTCATGTATGATGGAGTAATAATACATACATTTAATGTAAAAAAATGAATAATTCGAATAAAATATACTTTGTTCTGGACACTTCAAATATGATATTTGTTTTGTTATTTGTATATTTGTAAATGAAAAGTAGAAGATGGGGACTGAACTTATCACATTTGTACGAGTTAAATAAATGTTGTTGAGCAGTATATTTTCTATATCAATTCAAGTTCAACTTGTTAAATATTTTACAGCATTTTCTGATTATAGTATTGCGCTGTCGAAATTCAGAAACTCTTTACCCTTTATGTCAAAGATTAAGGCCGATGTCGCCATAGAATTTGTTTTTGGCTAATCTTTGAAACCCTTTACACATGTACAACGACATACGAAGAACATTTATAACATTTAAAAGTATACAAATTGTTATCATTTTATAAAATTTACTTTAGGGTAGATAATTCCTAATTTTACTGCACAAATTTACTGAAAAAGTTTTTTTTCTCATACGTTATTAATGTTGACGTAGAATTTTTTTGTTTTGCATTTAAGTAAATATAAAGCTTTCCATGATATTCTATTGAAAGAGGTAACTAATGGAGCAGTATTGTACCACCGTTATTCTTTTTGGTTATCGGAAAAATGAGAGCAGAACTCCCATTTGATCTTTTTATTTTCCCAGGGAATATGAATAAAATCTTACAGAATATATTTTCAGTTTCTATATTCGGTATTCTCTAATCTTGCGCTTTCTAGTAATAAAAAAATGAATAAAATGCATTTTAAGAGCATATGTGCTTGATCTATAGCTTGAAAGAATTCATTTTTTACCTGCGTCACCAACGGTGAAAGCAGGTCTAGTAGCCGCTCGACTCCGTCATTCCGTCCGCCACGGTTAGGGGTGCATACTTTATGTAATCTGTAACTCCGACTGTATTGAGCCGAGATTTTCAAACTTTGCATATTGTTTATATACATATTGAAGATGTGCAGCTCCTATTTGGTGGTAAATTTGACAAATTTTTGCTATGACATTTTGCATGTTGAACTTAGCCTGACAAACATATGACGATGACGCAAGTCCAGACATGTAATTGGTCTGTTAATTTTCATTTCACGTTTCATATGACAAAATAAATACTGCATGTTGATAACGTGTGCACATTTTTTATATAGTATTACAGTCTTAAAGTTTGTCCTAAACTGGTTTTTGGTCATTTTCAATCTGTTTTACACTATTTTGGGTTATATAACGTACTCTATCTCTGTGAAACATTTGGTGGAATGTTATAATAGAGAACTTTGCCGCAGATATTTCGTAGAACTACAGGCAAACAGCGAAGAGGGTCGAGTTATTTTCAATTCTCATTTGAAAACAAGTGACTACAGTGAACATTGACCCTTTTGTAGTGTCTCTAAACTCTATATATCGTGCAATTTGTTGTATTATAGTAATAAAAATTTTTTGAAGGAATTCATCGCTGTGTAAACGAGACCAATTCACTCACAAACTGAATGATGTATGAAGTTTGTTAAGTTCACACACCGATGAATGCCTTAAAAACCCATTTAATTACTTATATTGCTATGGAAACTGAAACGTTTGATAAAATAAAGAAGAAGGGTCACTTTCCAGGGTATTTGTTTCACTCATAACCATTGATATTTTTATTTACGTACTTTTATCGCAAACGATTGCATGCAATGTATTTTATGTAAGAAAACAAAAATATTATTCTTAATCATTAATAAGTTCAATTTTTTACCGGAAAAGGTCGTGTGTATAGGTGATTTGGGCCAATTTTTCATCACTTTTTGGAATATTTCAAGAAGGAAATTCAGAACGAAACTCATTCTTGTTTTATATAAATGGAGATACATAATCTCACTTACAGCCATAAATTTGTTTTGGATCAGAGTTATCTTCACGTTGAAACACTGCCCTGAAGACGTTAATTTGGAAAATTTGTGTTAAAACTGTCTCCCAAAGGGATATTGAGGTATATAGAATTTTTTTCAGTAACTTACTTGTTAGTTATTATAAGCAATTGAGTGTTTAGAGACCACATATCAGGCTATGCCTCCAGAGATTTCAAAAGGATTTAGCCGACCTTTTGAAAATGGCACTAGAAGTGAAATAAATGTATGAGAAAATGGCCCTACTTCTTTAAATTTAGCATGTAATAGTAGTACTATTTCCCCGGCTCATGGATTCCTACGCTAAGATCGTAGTCTTTACGTTGAACAATGAAAATTGGAATTTCATATGTATATTCTTTGGCGTTATTATTCTGTTATAGTCATTTGATGATCTTTTTGTTATGTTCATATGAAATGCCTATATGCTAAACTAGTAGAAACTGTATCTATGTAATGTATGCTCAATAATTGTACCTATGTATGTCCTTTAAAAGAGGAAGTAAAGATGCAAGAAATAAAATACAAAATGTACTTTGTTCAATTATGCAAAGAAGGCGTATGAATGTTTTTATCATAGAATCTGCAATAGCTGTTCAATGAATTGTCATTTATTATAAAATTTTAGTTTGAAGATTTCTATTCATCTCCATGGAATTTTGTATTAAAATTCCACACATGTAAAATCAAAGATAATGGCATTTTCCGTTTTTGTTACCATTAACACGCTTACACGAAATGTACAGGGTGTTAAATATCCATTTAAGACTGACGAATAATGTTATTTAGACAAAGTAATGTTAACAGCTAGGACTGTAACCATGTTCTAACAATTTCAATGCGAAAAAAACTTGCGAGAGGTCCTAGGGCGGCTAAAAAACACAGGGAACACAGAGCCGAGACAAGGGAGTGGGGGTCATCGGGTGCAAAGTCCCACAAAGTTTGAGAATCTTCAGCAAATTAAGAATGGGGGAAACGTTTGATGTAATTTGGTTGGGTAAGTTATTTCTTAAGTTAATGACAGGGGATTAATTACTTAGGATGTGAGAGGCATGAAAAAGGAACAGAAATTATTAAAATTGTGAATTACAAATGTACATGTTGACGAGATCATTTCTCCGTAACTTTTTAACGTAATTGTTTATTTATATTTATTTACGTATTTTTTATTTGTTATTAATTGTTTTGAAAAGAAATATTGTGGTTGCGTTCTACTTTACCTCGAGTTCCATTTCAATTTATATATCCAACCGGGAAATAATAATTTGGCTTGACACAGTTTTGTATGAAGGGTAACTTGATGGCAGGGAAAAATCTCGATTATACGTAGCCATAAAACAGACTTTGTTTCTATAAAAACTTTCGGAAGTAAACATCCCTATTACATATTTATGTTTGAACTTATTAAGGATCTGATTTCCCCCGCTATAATTTAGGGAACATAATGCGACGAAATTAACAAACCAAGGATTTTAGAAATATGAACAGTAACTGAAAGGACTCCTAAACAATATAATTACATATGTTGTAGCGTTTTATAAAACATGCAACTAGATAGAAGATAATCATTCTGGAAAAAATCAATTAATTTTGTTGCAATTGAAGATAAGAGATAACATCACTCTATGTCCAAATGTACTGAAAAAATGAATTGACTAATGGATAATTTATCTGCTTAGAATATTTGAAATAAGCCTCTAATAAGGAATGATAATGCATTTTTGAAATGCCGTGTCATAAAAGCATACATTGTGTACACGGAAATTAATTGATAAACTGGAACCTTATCAGGGGAACTACCATTTTGAATATAAAGTTCTTCAAATGCGCACCTATTCGCACGCATTCAATAATTTAATTGCCATTTTAACATTAGAACACATAAAATCGTGCCTGTTAACATTATCAGCTTCCTTAATGATTTCCAGAGTGATAAGTAAATTTGGAACATCCTTACAAATCAAAATTAAACTCGAGAAAATTGTACTGTGAATGATTTTTGAAATTGTTTTCACACAAACACGTTTTAATTGATAAATTACCCAATTTAATACATATTAAAGAAAACATTGATGTCACTGCTTTGCCCTAGTTTAACATTAATAAGTTTTATTACACTTCGAAAATGACTTCCAAGTCGTTGTTAGAAAGAAACGGCTTCCATTGTTAGTTATTTTGTTATATTAACTCGCTAAAATTGTATACACTTTTTTCTATTTCAGTAGAACCGAATGAATTTCAAATTTAAATAGCGAATTTCCACTGTATAATTTGCTAAAATAACGGCTCATAAAATAAAATGTCTTTCGCTTTATGCGTTTAATAGATAGTGATAGATTTAATATGTTGAAGTTTTGTTAGGATTTGTTGGAAAGTGAATATACATGGTACCTGGATAAGAGGTTAGGCAGCGCGATGAAACAACCCAACAAACACAAGGGATTGTAATAATTCCTTATGTTACTTCAGAATTATCTGAAATACATGAATAATTAGTATATTTCATCAACCGTGTTCTAAGCTAAAGTGTTGTAACGCAGATTCTAATATGACGTCCTATATATAGTCAAACGATATATTATCCGGTATATCCACTTTTGGCACATGCGTATGGGGGTTTCTACCTAAACGCGAATTTGGATAAACTTTAACGAAAAAAAAAGTATCTTTTTCCACACGAAGTTGTTTACCTTTGCAAAGAAAGTATGCGATACAACCATAACAGTTGTGTACAACAACAATTATGACAATCTTGTACACTGCAATACACATTTACGTAGGTCGCGCAGTCTTGATTTTTGATGGGCGTGACGGTTACTGGTAGTTCCGTTTTATTATTTTTTTCTTGTCTAAATGATATATTTTATAATTTGACTGTGTAAATGGTTATCTTATGAAAAATTCTTATTTAAATCAGAATATGCTCTTAATGGAACAAATTGCACCATATTCATAGTAAGAAAAATGGAATAGCCGAACCAATATCGGATACATATATGATAACTCAAATGAGCAAAATTAGCGTATTTGTCCTATTAGAATAGAAATAACTCATGGGGTTATGGAGTTGAAGTCATTTACACACGGGCTTGACCTTTATATTCGATTATTTATACCGAGCGGTTCTTTATATTCTTATTTTAGACCTTGCTATCGCTCGGTATAAAATAGTCCAATATAAATTCCTACCCCATGTGTAAATGACTTCAACTCTATAACCCCCATGAAGTATTTCTTAAATCAAAGCCATATAATGATCATGATGAAATAAAACCAAAAACCATCTTATTAATTAAAAAAAAAGAATTAAAGCTTATAAATCATGAATAAGTCGTTTTATAGCCCAAAGGCCTGATTTTCACAGAAATATACCAGATTTGAGGATTTTGTCAACCTGTCGTAAAACTAGGATACTGAACAAGGTTTATTATCAATGCCAACGAAGCTTTTTACATTTAGTTTGAGTACTAGGGTTCTAGGAAAACAATGTAGCATTTCATCATACTTCTGACACATCATCCGAGCTCTGATCCAGCCAGTAGCATTACTGTAGTGTATAAGAGTTATCACCGATAGACTTCACGCGTAAATATCGCGTAATCTTTTATGCTTGGTTTGATCTGTACACCACCCGAGATAGTACTACTTCAATGTGCAAGAATTATAAGCCATAGATCTCACACGTAAACATCGCCAGGTTTGGCCTGTATTAGAAACCTGCTTTGTACATAGCGCAACTTAATCGGGGTTTCGGCATATTAATTTAATACCTTAGTTAACACAATGTCTGCTTTTTGTGTTTGTTGAGTAGAACTTCCTCGTTTCTGGTACCCAGAACTTTATCTAGGTTCTCCATTTGCAAGGTTTCCTTTCATGCACATTTTACGCCATATCTTCGTTATGTTTATTTGCCCACGCAAATGGTAGACGTGTCTTTATTTTCAGATTTTAATATGAAATAGAAAAAAATGCTTTACTGATTTTCGAAGCAGATTTGATACTATTAGATGATAAAGGACTGTAAATTAACCTGCTTTTTATTGAATCTTTGAGTTAATTCGTTTATACGTACTTCTCACGCATAATGTCAAGTTCAAGTAATTGATGCAATTCTGTCATAATGCCCAATTACATCGTTTGATAACTATCCTTTAACGCAGTGGTATTCTTACAGAGTATACACAGTACACATATCATCTTGCCTTTACGAAATATTAAATACGTTCATAAAACGGAAGTCTCATTGGGGTAAAAGGCTTACCACACTTAATTAAAAAATGTACATTTTCATATTCTACAGGATACTGATAAACATTCTTTGGTATGATGGAAGGGATAAGGTACAAAATCCAAGAAATGCACGCGACAAAGTCCAAATAAGGGAACATTGCTTTCACTGCTATTATTTATTTCAAACTGATGACGTGAGGCTTTCAACTCGGAAAAAATCTCTATTTCCACGCTAGTGTTAGGACTGCCCCCGAATACCGCTTTCAATTGTTCTACTGTTACTTATTTCGACGAATTATATATCATAAGGACAACAAATGATTCAGGGTTGGTACACATTAGTTTTATCACGACAAAATCCTTTAAAATATAGTAAACAACTTAGAACATTTTAAAACCAGGTGTGCAACCATCAATAACAAGGAAACACTGCGCATTAAAAGGTGTTTATCTGATCATTTATTTATAGATTACCAGAAATCAGGATTCGTTTGTTAATGATATATAACATGAAATTCTGGTTGAACTCTTTATTATAAATAGCAGAGCTACATGTAAATAAACATAGGTAGTGCAAACGACAAGAAATATAAACTCTGAGACTTTTGTTTATAAATAAATAGGAATATCGTTGCAGTAACTCGTTTAGCATTGAAGTGTCAATTACGACATAATTATTTAATGACACGTACTGTGTTGTCATTTTTACAGAATCTGTTATATCTGTTTATTTCCAACGAAATATGTTGGATAGTTGATTTGGAGTAGAATGAGTAACTATACATGTTGTCGCGCCCAAACATAAAATGACCACTTCAATATAGATAAGTACGGCTTTCGTTATTGTGTATCTCATAAAGTCCAATAAAACTGGACAATCAACAAAAGTATTTACTTTAAGTAATTTATTCAAGCGATTTGTTTATTTTATCATTTATAAATCGTCATATGGCATATTTTATATTGCATTTCATGATAAGAAATTGATTGTCAAATGTCATATTGCTTTACACGTATGGTCTTGAAATTGGTTGAGGTGTGTATAAATTCACTTATGTACATGTAAGAATTTTGTCCGAATAGATATAAAAAAATTAATTCGTGCAATCAATAATGCATATAAATTATTATATTTTTACTGATCTAAATAGTGACACATTTTAAACAACTTCCGAAAACGACCGCAAATCACTGTTGAGTACGTAATGTAGTGCAACGTCATCTTGATTTGAGCTACGTTTAACAGCAATCAACGTTTCATGAGCCGTACAAACTTCAAACAAATCTCGTATAATCCATGAAATAAATATAATTTTATATTTTCATGGCTATAAACGATCTTATTATGGAAAAAAGGAATCAGAAATTGTCTCATTAAACGAATATTAATTTGTGATTCTCTAATGTTGTTGTGTGTGTAATATTACAAATTTACAATTAAATATATTGTAAAATTTGATATTAATTACGTTAATGTCTCGGGTTGAGGAAATTGCATCGATTACTATCTTGAAGCCAGGAAACGTTTACCACCTGTGTCCCTTGAGCAATCTAAATTAAGATTTGTTTTTGTGTCTTTATAATTTGTCATCGATAGTGTTTTGTTGAAAAGCATAAAGCATAATATATACAAAATGTTACAAATTTAGAACAATCTGGCATAAAATTGTGCACGGTATCATATCGTTATATTTTTTTTCTTGCAACATATATGGCACGCTAACCTTTTTTTAATGTCACAAAATTAGTTAAAGACAATAAGCACAAAAATAAATAAATACCTCGTGCATTGTACCATGTTGTAAAATGGTTATTATTGTAAAATTGAGGACATTTTATGAATATCCTCCTTCATAAAATTTAACTTTGGTTCATCAATCCAAAGAATTGCCATTTTTATACAGTTGGAAAAATGTAGAAAAACAGTTTTGAAAACGAATTGCTTGAATCGCTTGAAAAAAAATTAAAAAAAATTAATTTGAAGTCCTAATTATATATTAAAAACTTTAAAAAGGAATCAATAGATTGTAATCTTATGAAATCAATAATCCTTGTCGTTTACGTAAGTAAGTTTATCTATTCTTTCGAAATAACAATATAAATATATTAAATTCTAGAATGAAGTATTTATGTGAATTGAAAATAAGTTAGAATTTTGTAAAATTTCTACTCACAAAAGTTTGATCAACAAAGGGTCATTGATGGATAAAATAAAATTCTTTGATAACAATGTTGAATGCACATGATATGCACATTTCGTCGATTTACGACACATCAGTTGTGCTCAAGACCTAAAATGTTGAAAATCCTAAACAACAATCCACAACGTTGAAGAGCAAATTAAAAAATACCAAAATGGCCAAAACACTGTAAAGTCAATACCATATAAGGACAGAGATATGCACGAGGGAGTTACTCCATAGTTTTCACAAATTTTACAATTTCGTAACAGTAAATTTTAAGTATTTATTTCTGGCTAGTATCGAAATACTAGCAACTGAGCTAGAGATACCTTCGGGGACTTAGAGTCCATCAGCAGTGGTTAAAATACAATTCTTTGATACTAATTTTGATGCACAAGATGTGCATATTTCGTCGATTTACGACTCATCAGTTGTGTTCAAGGCCTAAAATGTTGAAAACCAAAACAACCCAAAAAGCCGAAGAGCAAATATTAAAAATGCCAGAACGACCTAAAGGAGTAAAGCCAAAACTATCTGAAGACAGTGGTATGCTCCTTTTATAAATATGTAACTGTTAATTGTTGGTATCAATCTCGGGCTAGTATCGAAATACTTGCAACTGAGTTGGGATAAGATAGAAAATCTGTAAATGGTGACACTCAGACAGTTGTTAAAGAAACAGGAATATAGTTAACGAAAACTGGATGTTGCCCACTGTAAACCTGTCTGTATTTATTATAAGACGTTAGATGAAAATCTCATTTAAAATATATAGATCAAGAGGCCCAAGTATATATAAATACAATGATACAGGTTCACTGCTTAAAGCAAGATCTTCAGGGCCAATTAATTATATACCCAGTCCTCTGTGTTGTTTGTCGATAACCGTATGGCTTTATTGTAGCATATACATGTAGCTTCCATATCCAAGATTGTATCGATGAATCATAAGTACAAATTCCTTCACTAGATCCTGTGAGATACAAAATGTCTTCTCACTATGTAGTTACATTGTATGTGGGTTCTTAAAATTTGAAATTTAGCTTTCGAGAGTAGAAATGTGTCGTATCCCACTAGACGCAGTGGTACAAAATATTTCTCTAATGATTTCAACTATAATGCATATAGACTAACTTTTACTTTTCTGTTATGACCCATCTATGTTCTTTTTATTTTTATATGTTCGTGCTATCAAAAACCATTAAATATACTTGTACTGAAATGTAAATTAAATATTGAATTTAAGATCCTGACCTTTGAGCACATGGTCAAGAATTTATTACCCTAACCAATTTCTATTAGAGTTATAGCATAGTAAGGAAAACCATTTTTCAAACAAAATGATATTACATTTGAATTATGGTAATGAAGATCATTCCAGTAGTTTGGAAGGTTGATCCGATATCTATTTAAATAAGACTAAAACATTTCTTAAGTTGATCAGTTTCCAAATGAATTCTTGTCCTTATATCGATATGTTGAATTAAATAGCTGTAAACCGGTTTTGCTGTTTGCATTCTTGATATAATACACATTAATAGAATCTGTTTCTTAACAAATATTTATAAATGAAGTCATTTTCTTCTCATAATATTATAAATGAAGTTAAGAACGTAACAACACGTATAAGGTAATTAGCTGGGAAATTAACGTTTCTTTATTCCGTAGTTTTAATGTAATGTTTTGTTGTACATTGCACTGTTAAAGATACCTTCTGTTTTTAGATAAGGAGAATTATCTCAACTTTGTCCTTAAATGGTCATTGGTTTTACCAATTTAGCTATTTTGGCATTTCAGTCTGTTCTTTAACATTTTGGGTAATATTTTATTTAGTACAGAACAAATCATTATTGGTCATTTTCTCTTTAAAGTCGTAAATTGACGAATTGTGCATCCAAAATATCAAAAACATTATTGAGGAGAAATACATATGTGGTGATCTAATGGTATACACATAAGCTGATAATATGAAAGAAGGCATTTTGTGGATTCATTTTTAACAAAAAATCCCAGTATAGTTGACTTAAGCAAAGGAATAACACTTGTATTGCTTTTCTTCATCCATCTTCACGAGGTCCTCAAAACAGAGAAAAAATTGGCACTCCACTGCAAGTTCAAGATGACCCTCTGACCTCTGTGTGAAATTATTTGCTAAATGTCAAATCAGTGGTATTGAAGGAAACTGTTGCAAGGTCATAACAAATTACACGTCATCTAAGTAAAGTCAAGAAATACCAAAGGGATAACAGATAAAACAAATATATAAAAATGCTGTAACAATTTGCCCGACAATATCGTAATATATGTCCAAAAACATAACAAACAAACGTTCACATGACAGATCAAAATATAAATGTTAGAGATTCTGGAATTATATGCTGATTATTCATTTGTTCATTCACGCAATGTAAATTCATTTTTTTGTACATTTTCTGCCTCTTTGTTGAGTTTCATTTTCAGGTTCTGTATATTTTTAACATTATGTTTGATCAATTGGCCAAATATATTTTTAACAATCTTTCGGATACAAGCCCACCCAATGTTATTTGTCATATTAACGATATTTATTGTATTGCTGTCTCCAGGTTCACGACAAGCCAAAACAGACACATTCAGAAAGGTTTAATGGCAACGCTTTGTTATATAAGGGTAATATGCTATGTCCCTATTCATAATTTTGCATTGCCTGTAGGAGATCTATCGTAAGGTCAAGCTTTAGGTAATCAGGTTCATATCTTTTAAATTAATCTAAGAATAGTAAGGATGATATTTAAAAATAATTTTAATTACAAATTACAACTGATCTCAAACAAAACGTGTAAAATTGGTTCAAAATTGTGTCAACAATTGTTTAAATGTTGTATAGTTAACCACTTATATATTTCTGTTTATTGCAGGAAATGCATCAATGTTTATGGAGATGTATATCTTTAATAGTAATTGTCCAATTTGTTGAATATTTACGAGCTGATGATCGGGCAGAGGATGCTAGAAGGTAGGACAGCTTGTATTTAATACATTATTGTTGACAGTTTAAATACTTCATTAAAACCGACCAAGGTTTGACACGTGTTAATTGAAGTGTCTTGACTCTTATAATTGTGCCCTATGATAATCATGTTAAAAATCATCATTGTTCCATACCAGGTATAATAATAATTTTCCGAATCAACATTTTTATCACTTCTATATGTTGCTTTATTAATTTGGTACATTTACTGTACCTGGAAGTCGATACAAGTCAGTCGGGTTGTTATAACTTTCTCTTATTGTTATTACGTTCAATTCAGAATAATTATTTTAATGTCTGGTGTATATCGAACATCCAAATATTTTGAATGGAACCTGTGGTGAAAAACAAAGAAAATGATATTTGGAAAATCTAATGATGTAAATTAAAAGTGTGGACCCTTTAGAAATTCCTCTGCCTAAAACTGGAGATAAAACAAAATTGGTGAAGTGAACATTAGGTGGTGCCTGTACACTAGTATCCCAAGGGTCTATATATTGGGCTAATTATGGTTGCTGTTACTAAAAATAAAACAAAATATTTTTAAATATTCTCTGAATCTATTGAGGCAATTTAGACCAAATTTGTTAAAGTGTTACCTCTTAAAAATATTGTCTAGGTCCAGATTGTAGACTTAACAAATAAGGTCTCTGATTTATACTTAATGTCTTCACTACCTCTTTGTCGGGAACATTTGTCACTTAACAAAACCCAAAGAATTTTTGTGGTATTCTGTTGGAAAATTTGTAGACAGTAAAACAGTATCTTTGGAAAACTGAACAATATTAATTTTCAAATCCTGTTTTTACATTATTCACATTAGATGGAGCTGTAGGTTCGAAAATAAAAATCAAGACACATGCATTTTTGTGGAAAACGCAAAAATACAAAGTGGAATTGTTTTTAATTCATTTATGTTTTCCAAATGTAGATATATTTTTTTAAGGAGAAATGCGTGGTTTTTTTTACCTTTGTGCCGGTCGTTTCTTCTGAAGGCTGTCTTTATACAGCATTTTGCTCATTGACATTCTGGTAGACATTCCCATATTAAATACGCTCTATTATTTATTATAACAATCTGTTGACTAGACGGGATAAGCATATCCGGAACAATTGCATTTCACAGAATTGGTAATTGCTACGCAAAGAAGAGAGAGTTTTAATCGGAAGTTTTACAGCGTTCTATATTTCAATATTATCGTTACTAATATGTAACTGTATTATTAAGTTTTATGCCGATCATTAGGATTATAATATTGACTTGCTATATGTTTTTATTATCTTAATGTCTGTCTAAATCGATTGGGACGTGATGGAATCACTTGTGTGATACCGATGGTGTAGCGTCACGATATAATCCCACGAAAAAACATTTTTTTCCAGGAAAAAAGTCAGTTATTACTTCTTTCTTGGAATGGACACATTATTTTTCCCCTTTTTCAACAAATAATTGTAAATAGTGTCTGAATATGACAAACAATTGGATAATTAATATAAATATCATGTAAAGAAGAATTCTGATAACACGAAGATAAATGTTAATTTGAATAATGATATGGCTGTATAACATCTCTTGTCGTATTCCTAAAGCATGTAGAATATTTTCTTGTCCTACGCTTTTCTCAAACATAAAGGTCTTTAACTGGTGTGCGTGTCTATTTTTTAAACAACTTTGGCACTTTAATCTGTTCAATATAATGACCTGAAAACCCAACAAGAGTGTCTCGCATATCCGCCACATTGGTAGCTCTGACCAATTGCAGTGAGAGAAGATAGATTTAATTCATAGAGGCCGACCTGTGATTTTCAAAAGTTAGCAACAACTTATGCCAAATCTACACTTCAGAAAAAGAAGCACATATTGCACACACAAAATTCTAGAATAAGTACTAGGCATTCCCACAAAAAACTAAATGGCACAGTTCTTATTTAGTTATTTGATTTCTCGGCTTCTTAACCTTGATTTTTATCGTACAGATTCCCTTTATTTCAGCAAACAATCCTTTTATTTTAGATATGATGAAGTAATTACAATACACAGACCAATTCGTATAACGGATATAAGTTTTTAATAGTTAATTCTCAATCACTGGCTTCATTTAATAAGTTTTTTCTGGATTATTATATGTGTTGTTACGGTGAAATGTAACATTATTTATTGGTTTTCTTATGATTTTAAAAATCATGCTGATCTGATTCATTTTTAGCTCACCTGACCCAAAGGGTCAAGTGAGCTTTTTTCATCACTTGGCGTCCGTCGTCCGTTAATTTTTACTAAGATCTCCTCTGAAACTACCGGGCCAAATTGAACCAAACTCGGCCACAAGCATCATTAGGGTATCTAGTTTTAAAAATGTATCCGATGGCCCCGTCTACCAACCAACAAATGGCTAAAAGTAGAACATAGGGGTAAATTGCAGTTTTTGTCTTATATCTCAAAAACTAAAGCAATTAGAGCAAAACTGACTAAGGGGTAAAAATGTTCATCAGGTCAAAATCTACCTGTCATGAAATTTTCAGACGAATCGGTCACCCCTTTGTTGGGTTAAAGTCCCTGAATTGTTAAGGAAATTTTGCAGTTTTAGGTTATTATCTTGAATATTATTATAGATAAAGACAAATTGTAAACAGCAAAAATGTTCAACAAAGTAAGATCTACAAATAAGTCAACATGACCAAAATCATTATCGGAGTTTTTGCCCCTTAAAGACGGCATCCATTAAAGATATTTTCCTCTCAAACCACTGATCCAATTGAGACCAAACTTTGGTGGAATGATCCTTGGGCGACCCCCTTCCAAAATTATGTCTGGCATCTCCGACTTCCAACCGACATGGCTGCTGTTACTAAAAATAGAACAAAAAGGGGGGGGGTGAATTTCAAAATCGTCTTATACGAAACTACAAGGCCAGTTGGAACCAAAGTTGGCAGTAATGGTTCTTAGGAGGTTCTCTTTCAGAAATATGTCCAATGACCCGGACTGTCAACCAAGATGGCCGCCATAACCGAACTTAGTTTAACATAGGGCCCTAAAGAAAATTCATTGAAAAATCTTCTTGTCTGAAACCAGTTGAAATATTGGAGCAGGACTTGACAGCATTGGTCCTTAGGAGGTCCTTTTGCAGAAATGTGTCTGATTTCGTGGACTGTGAAACAAGATGGTCGCCACAGCAGAACTTAGTTTAACATAGGACCATATGGGAAATTCACTCAAAAATCTTCTCGTCTGAAACCACAAAGCCAATTAGAATTAGACTTGGTAGCAATGGTCCTTAGATGGTCCTTTTTCGGAAGTTTGTGCGATGACCCAGACTGTCAACCAAGATGGCCGCCACACCGAACTTTGTTAAATATTGGAACCTATAGGAAAATTCATTTAAAAATCTTCTTGTCTGAAACCGCTTAGCCAGTTGGAACAAGACTTAGCAGAAATGGTCCTTAGATGGTTCTCTTTTAGAAATATATCCGTTGACCTTGACTGTCAACCAAGATGACTGCCACAGCTAAAATTAGTTTAACATGAAATCCTATAGAAAACCAGCCAAATTGACTGCAACGCTTAAATTGTTAGGTCTGCTCAAGGTGAAAAGTTAAATCCAGGTGGGAGATACAGGCTCTTGAGAGCCTCTAGTTTAAATTGAAACTTCATAATAATTTAGATAGATTTTGACTATGGACTTGTTCCATTGATGTCCCTTCCTTATACCGAATTTAACATGGGTAGCATGGCTGGTGTCCTGCAGGAAGTAGAGACTGCTTTATCAGTAGCACCTGAGTCTACCCCTGTTTTTTTTTTTTTTTTTTTGGTGGGGTCCATGTTTTTAGTTTTTAAGTCTTTGTTGTTCTCCGGAGTTTGTCGGTTGTTTTCGATTTTCACCTCGCTCGAATATCCCTTTGGTATTCCTTGACTTTACTTAGAGACGAAATTACAACGAAGGAACCTTTTTGTAGGTAAACATAATGTACATATAGAAAACGTTAAGAAGATATTTCAAGTGGTCACTAATGATGAACATGCCGGTCGAAATATGCATATTTTGCGTTCAGATATTAACATAATATTTTCATAATGACTTATTTTTAATTTTCAGATTAATGGAATCATTAGAGCATGCTCAGAACGATATATCTTCTATGCTGTCCACAGTAGATAGTCTAGATGGGTTGTTGTCAACACATCAGTAAGTTACCGTACACTGTAGTCAGTGCGCATGTTAATTTAAAAAACCACAACAATGTTTCTATATTTTACTATCTGTAGACTTTTTATCCAGCGCGAGGATATTGTTTTACTGTTCGACGTACGTACGTTAGTAATGTCTAGGATAATCTCAGTAACCATTGGATGTAGAAAGATGAAACTTGCGCCATTGATTGCACTGTGTGTGGGGACGGTTTCGAAATTTGAATAGCGCCCCTTCGAGTCCGACTACAAGAGGAGCCTAAGGGTATATTATTCCTTTGTCACGCAACTCCTCTCGGGTTATTTGGAATACGGAACTGAAAGTTGGCTCAGTAATTGCCCTGCCAATGTAGATTGTGCCAAAGGTTTCGGAATTTGAATAGCACCCGTGAGAGCTGAGCTAAACGGGTGGCCTAATGTGAATAACGCTCCTGGGGCTGGGCTACATTATTCCTTTGTCCCGTAACTCGTCTAATGTTATTTGGAATACGGAACTGAAAGTTGGCTCAGTAATTGTACCACTTATGTACATCGTGCTAAAGGTTTCAGAATTGTTTTAAGATTCGGTTCGAACTTTGGTAAATTTCCTGGAAGTCTCAAAGATCATTATGTTTTTTATTTTTGACTAGAAACTATGTATTTTCTGGATCAAATCAGCAGTAATATATATTAGGATCATCTAGGTACACCAATTTTCGAAGATTACGTGGACGACACAATCCATGAATTTAAAAACACAACGAAATATATATTTTCAATTTTATCAAGATGAAATAAAAAAAAAAAAAACCGAAGTCCTTTCCAAGATTGCAATATCATCGTTTGATCTTTATGTTGTAAATATATGTCAAAAGGATGAGTATAAATAACAATGTCGACAGGGAAGACGATTTTAGTTTGCTACAGGAAGAGATTTGGGCTAAGATAGATTATTGAAAATACATATATACTCCAAATGATGTTAACGATGTCGTAGTAAAGTATTTATAAGGTTTTAATAATTAATTTATCTAGTTAATAACTAATTTATTTGGTTTTTATTTTAGCTTCGGCAGCAAATATTTTGTTTTGAACAAGCGTCTAATGATAACGATATCGTTGATTGGACGTGTTGGATTAATTTAACATTCGATATAAAACACTCTTCATTAATTTTAACTGGCCTCATTAGATTCTCGTTTTTTTTAAATTTTAAATCCACGAAATTAAGAACCCACGAATTTGTCTTTTTGCCCCAATCCACGAAAATTTATGTCAACGAAAATATCTGAATTCACAGTATTATTTTTGGAATTTGCTCAGCAATTATAAATTTTTTTATCATATTAGCTTTAAAACATATTGGGATCATTTGGATTTAAAAAATGTGTGATTCCAATAGAATTCCTAAGGGTTCATTCCTTGTATTGCACATGGTAGGTCTCCTTAGCTGAAATTTGGCTTCCTATTTCTGTATTTTTGGTTATGAGTACTTCTTGTTTTAAAATAAGTTTGGTTTTTGATCTTCCAAAAGTTTAGGTTTTAATGCTGCTGATGAGAGGTAACTCCTTGAAATGCGTCGTATACAGCAAAGTATAAATTTACTATATCTAATATTAGTATCTTTGGATTGTTATTTTGAAACTCCTGGGACGATGCCTCTGCATGGCGGACCCTATGCCCCCGAGGGTATTCGGCAACCCAGTCGTCAGACTTGTCTGACATTATTATTCATTGATTTGTTATAGAAATTACCAGTGTTTAGCAAAATTCAAAAATAATAGCATTACTAAGGGTTCATTCCTTGTATTGCACATGGTAGATCTCCTTAGCTGAAATTTGGCTTCCTATTTTGGTATTTTTGGTTATGAATACTTCTTGTTTTAAAATAAGTTTGTTTTTTGATCGTCCAAAAATTTCGGTTTTAATGCTGCTGATGAGAGGTAACTCCTTGAAATGCATAGTATAAATTTACTATATCTAATATTAGTATCTTTGGATTGTTATTTTGTTAAAGTTCCTGAAAGACTCAAAGACTACTTTCTTTGTGATTTCTACTTAGGAACAATATAAATTTAGAATCACTATACCAGCAGCACTAGTTTGGATCGTATGGATTTCAAAAATATGTGATTCCAATTTGGGTAGCATTTCATATGTTTATTGTTAGAATGAACAGTTAAGTTTTATTTGGTATCAGTTTTACAATTTTATCCTTAGAAAATTTTGTAGTGATGTCGAAAGTTCTTTTTTCTCCTACCGTAAATGTATGAAGTTGATAAAATTTAGAATTTACATGGGATTAGACCGATTTTGACTTGTTCTTGACTTTTTGTCTGTTTTTTCTTCTGTCAAGTGGGTGACAGTACTTGCAGGAACACTGTATCAATGGCTCATATTATTTATTATTGTTTTATAATACCGCTCAAATATATAAATACTCTAGCAACTGCCTAGGTCTTGCTATAAGATGAGATTCTTGATTTTCCCGTCAGATGTGAGCATTTAGCTCATTGTTATAGATCTTACAGTGACTTTCAAGACGAAGAAAAACAATAAAACATCTGAATTGGGTAACTAAGCTTTCGATATTGATGCGCATTATCCCTACACCCGTCATTTGCCTTATCGATAATTACATTTTAAATTATGGTATTACATTTTAATATTTTTAGGTACAGTTGAGACTGTATATTATATACAACCTATATTTGGAATGTACGACGATTTGATATTTTCAGCATCTTTTAGTATTTTTTCTGATTTATGTAAAATGATTTTCTGATGTAAAATTAGTTAAATGTCTTTGTGATAATCTCTTGCATTATTGTAAAAAAAATGTCGATAAAATGTAGTACCATTCAAGGAAGAAGAGATGAACGCAACATTTAAAGTACATTTATGTGATTTCGACCACTATTATTTCAAATATAATGTCAGAGATTTATTACAAAATTTTATCATTTCATATACCATTGCAACATTAATACATGTACAGCACCAGAAAATAACAATGGCAGATGCATTGAGAACTATTAATGTTCAGTTTCAAGGTCGACACAGAGCCATCAAAAGCACACTAAAATACAAATAAACTAAATGTATTTTATGATTTATATGAATTTTGTATTTGTTTTCATATTAGCATCAATATCTGTCTATAAACCTTGTTGATAGAGCTATTGATGTAGAGACAAAAAGGCATTATATTGTTTATCGGTCATAAATAGTTTTTAACAAGTGAGATATTCACTCAGAATTATTCTGTCTGATAATCCTACACAAGAAAGTCGTCTAATTTTTTTAACACAATATTTCTTTATGTCTTTATGTAATATTATTTTGAAACTTTGTTTTCATCTTGCCGTAAGACTTGTGCAACTAGGTTCCCTTATCGTGCATGATTACTAAACTAAAGAAAACTGCATATGACGAACAGTAGTACCCACCCACCCCCCCCCTCTCCCTCAGAAAGAAAATCTCTATGTAATTGACAAACCCTCACAGAAACGGTTAATTTTGATATCGTTAATAGAATGTCTAAGAAAAAAAAAGTGAAAGGAACATCGCTCGGTGGCCATAAATGTGTTCCAACATGGAAATTTTCCTATGTGTTACATATAAAAACACAATTATTTAAAATTTTGTCCTGAAGTTACTTTTTTGTCTGATTTTAAAGAGTAACTAAAACGCTTATAGCAAGTTATTTTCATTTTATAGTACTAAATAAACGTATAAAAACGCAAAAACCCCGATGAAATTTGGTCAAGTAATAACGGAGAAAATAGCGAGTGAAGTTGGATTATTTTTACCTGTGGGAAATCCAATCAGCGCTATTTCTGGAAACAGGGTTTCCTCGCTGAGTGACCCCGATTGACCGGAAATGACGTACAGTACGGGCTACTCTTGAACTTGTTTACATTGACAAGAAGGAATATATTATGGATGGAAACAGCAATGCTAGTGATTTATCGCTGTCATTTCAAAGCTCATCATTTGAAAGTTTATTGTTTATTAGATTTTTGGGAAACTATACTTTTGCTATGTCTTTAAAAAGGGGATGTTGTAATTTTAGAATTATCAGTGCTTACTAATTTGAAATAATAATTTAATTCTAGAAATGGGGAATTCTGGTAATAACTATAATAGTATAGCCAATAAATTTCAATAAATGCCCCCATATACATATATATAAAAAGAATGAAAATGAAATTATAGATATTTTGAAAGGTGTGTATAACATAAATACAAATGGAAGACCATCTTATAGGAATAAAAAGCAAACACTATTTTTTTAAACAAGCAAATATAAGACACAATATTAATTGATAGTTTTAAAACAGATGTTTTACAAATAGTGATATAAGTTACTGTATAGTAATATAGATTTTGATGTAGAATTGTAATGTGTTTTTTTTTATTGAATTGACAGATTCATAAAATTTCAGAATTTTCTTATAAAAATATAATGAATTTCTTAGTTTAATCAGAGACATATATGTAGAGAGGGATAAGTAATTTCTTACAATCCTTGTTGTAATAATAAACATATGTAGAGAATCATTGGAGAAACTGCACTGTACACCTAAAACTTTAATAAAAGATTTTGATGGATTTTAATAAAAAAAAAGTATTCAACTTAAAAATAATTCCCACATTTGTAGAGTTCTAATTTGGTTAATATTGGTTATGGGACTTTATGCTCTTTATGTAATTTGAATTATAATATCAGTCAAAACTGGTTTTCATAACACCTTTCTAATGACTTTGTTATATTGATTTACTCCACAAGTGGTAGGTGCATGGCCAAGTTGATATTTACCTGATTGGATGGATTAAAACTTTTGTTTGATCTTTATTACTAGATAACAGGATGTTAATTAATAGGTGCTAAAACTTTAACTGTTTTAATTACCAGGATTAAAGGTGATAAATATCCATCCACATGTTTACTAATTTGTTGTATATCATGAACTAGTTTTAATTTTCACAGGTGTTTAATACTATTTAGGGGGAAAATAAAATTTCTTGCACGATTGGAAGTGTCATATATATATTTTTTTTATAAATAATGAATAAATAAATACATATTCTTTTAATAAATAATTAGACATTCAAACTTTGCTTTAGCTTTACATTGCCTTTACATTGCCTAATGAAATAGAATGTCTTTAAAAAAAAAGCTATATTTTTACCCAAATTATTTTCTTCATTATCAGGATATGTATACTGGTCATGCTGGTTGCCCATTTTTCACACAAGTAGAAATATATAAAATTATATATATTAAAATAGTAAGTTAAAGTCCTCTTATACATATATCATGTGTATATGAACAAATTTAGGCAAAATATAAATCACAACCCTCCATCCAAGACACAGTGTAATAAAAGTGAGCAAACATAGGTTAAGTCTTTATTCAATTAAAATTTTATAATTCTATTATGGCACCAAATGGAAAAGCGTGTTGAGTATGTCCCGTTTTTGCAGAGTTGCTGCATCCCGCAACTGCACAATTCCTCCCCATTATTGAATTGTAGATTTAAATTAAGTAAAATGTTTCATCAAACAAGTGTCGGTGAATATATAAGAAGCACTGTCAATCGATAATTGTCACCAACGTCAATAACGTATAAACAATCAACTGAATCTGCTTTCACTTTGCAAATTACCTGTACCTATTTATGTACAAGATCTGAACCGCACAGTACGTCACTTCCGCCGAGTAGTAATATTAGAATAAGTGGCGAGTTTTTTAACAAATCGTTCAGGTGTGCAAATGACGATCGGCCAGTATTTTGCTAATATCTCGAAAACTAAGTTACCAAATTTCATAGGGGTTTTTGCGTTTTTATACGCTTTTTTAGTACTATAAAATGAAAATAACTTGCTATAAGCGTTTTAGTTACTCTTTAATGAAATTTGTATTGATAGGCAGCGAAATATCGATAAATTAGACTGACAATATCAGATATAATAATAATGTATTGCTTTTTTTCACACAATTTAAATATAAATGTTAATTTTTTAACACATTAAGGTTAATTGTATGTTATTTTGAATTATAGGAATATGGTATGAGTTGAATCATTTTTATCATAAAATGATCGATCTTTCACAATATATCAATCATTGTTCAAAGTTCCTTTTCATAATGCAAGAGCGACATCATGCTAAATCAAGGATTTGAAGAAAATTCAGTGTTTCAGAGTAGATTTTGGTTCAAACAACTATGAGCAACAGCCTTGCCAAAAAAGATGTTTTATTATAATGTTTGTCTTGCATAAAGACCCATTTCAGTGAATAATCTTTTTGGGCAAGGCTGCTGCTCATATCACAATTTTAATTCAAAGGTCTAAAAATGAGTAAAATGTGGCATTTTTCATTGATTTTGTTTTCACAATTAGCCATCGTTGACATCAAATTGCCGCTATTACTGAATTGTCTTGTTGAAAACAAAACATGTTCCTTAATATGCAACATTTTAAGAGTACTTAATAGTTTTTCATTACTTTTTAATTTTTGAATTCAAGGGCCAAATATCAGTCCAAATCATACCATGCCCTTTACCATGGGAACGCATTTATGGCCATTAAGTGATGGTTGTTCAAAAATCAAAGCCATAGCGAAAAGAGTGACACAAAAAAACAAATGTTACGAAGATATAAAAAAATAAAATAGGGAAACACATAGCAAATAAACAAAAATTAGAAGACCACACAGAAAAAACTCTCACTAACATTAGGTTCTGCGAAGGGTCAGCATGTCTTTCCCATTAAAAGTACCTGTTACATTGGAAGTTGAAATTTCTAAAATTACAATAAGTAGATGTTTTATTGATATTGTATGTACTAAATATACATGGCATATATAGTTACCACCTAATGTTAATCTATAAAAAAAGAAAACAATTATAATTTGATGACTATATACCAAGAATAAGGATGTAGAAATAAAGAAGACTAATGTCCTATCTCGGGGCCTGAGTGGTCTAGGTAGTTCGTCATGGCTACTAATGATCACTAGCCTGTCAATACTGAGGTTGTGAGTTCGAATCTCACCTGTGGCGGGTTGTGTTCGACTCAGATCTTAATTCACAGGGATTGCCAATTTTCTATCGAAGGTCGGTGGTTCTCTCCGGCTTCCTCCACCAATAATAACTGACCGTCGCCAAATTGCCAAATGTGCTGAAGACGGCGTAAACCCCCATCTAAACAAAAAACAAACACACATCCTATCTCAGAAATTAACTGACAGAAAAACATACATTGTCTAATCGGGTCTATGTTGCTCATCATTGTTTAGTTTTTTATGTTGTGTTACTGTTGTTTTTATACTTGCCCATATCGCTTTTATCTTTTTCTTGGATTTACGATTGTTGGATGGCCCTCGGATTATTTTCACCTTGTAATCAATGACGTTAGGAAAATAATAATTCGTGACCATGGTTTACTTAATATATTAAATTAAGATCAATTGGAATTTATGTTACATGTATTTTTAAAATTAATTTTCCAAAATATACGGTTTTATGGAAATGGATGGGCGTGATAGATTTTCCCGGTAGTTTTTACTTAGTTTATACCTGGGATGTGCATTAACTCGGAGAGACCTTATCTATGTTATCACCGAGTAATTAGTAAATTAAGAAAATATTCTCAGAATTTTCTTCAGTTCAGACGTACATGTAAGTTTTATGTCATGATTGAAATTGGTATAAAAATGTCATGTTGGCGATATAGTATCAAATGTAATTCATCATAAAAATGTATTTGGGATGTTTTCTAAAGAATGAATGAATGATATTTTGTACATTTTAAATGACATTTTCATTGTTCTTCATCTGAAAGATTCTTTCGTGCAGACCAGTTCATGTCTGTGACTATCACCTCCAAGGGCGACATTAAAGGCCCTATAAGTCATGTGTCAGATTTATTGTCGAATCATTCCAAAAACGGTTAAAATTTAAATCTTGTTCTGATTTACAGAAAACGGGCGTGCAATTTGGGAATCAACAGTCACCATTGTGCCTTGGCAGACTATGACAGATTACTTCAGTCTCACGAATACTTGACAAGTGGACACAGTCCTGGAAAACGAACGCCGCTACATGACGATGACAAAAAGGAAAATTTATCAACAGATGAACTTAAACGGTATGAACTACATAAATTAGTCAAAATCGTTAGGTACAATTTCAGCGATTTTTTATGCGGCGGATGGGTTATTTACCCTTTGGTTTGTTTATTCCATTGTCATTGTCGGATAATTGTAGAAAATACTAAAGGACTGTTCCTTTATTTGAGTTTTAGTAGATAGAATTTCTACACTATATCCCTTCTTAATTATAAGTATCTACAGACAAAAAGGTAGAATGTAAAGTGAATTCAATGCAACGAGAAATACTTGCGTCAGTATGTACATAACTTTATGATACCGATTTGATGCGCCTTATACATTTATGCAAATAATAACAAGTCATGTCACATCAGCTGTGTTGGAATGGGGGGGGGGGGGGGGGGGGGGGTGATGACGGCCCAAAGAAATTGAGCACTTAATTTTAGATATTTTAGATGTTCTTTTTAATAAACGTACTATGTTATGGAGGGGCGTAAGGAATACAAGGTGGATAGAGAAAAGGGAGTATAAATAGGCAGGAGTTTAAAAGGTAAAAACACATTCCACGTAATTTAAATTTGCTGGAGTCTTCTTAAAATGTTTATTTTATTAAAAAATGGATAAATGTTGAATCCGGTATTTACTTAAAGATAATTAAGAATTAATACAATATTCTGAAACGTTATCAAACTATATTATGGTAATAGAGTAAAGCTATTTTCTCTTTCGTTAGAAATACATTAGAATGTTCACGCCTGTACGATGATTCTTCTCAAGAGACCAATTAGTAACATTTACATTCGGATAAACATCAAGTGAACAAGATCTATAGCTGTTTATGCAGATTTAATTTGTCTTAATTGTTAAATGAGATTCCTAATATTTGCACATGATAACTGATAAATCTTGATCTGACATTTTAAACAAGTAATTTCCCTTTGACATAAAGTGTAATAAATTGATAAGCCTCATATATCATCTCAATAGCTATCGCATCAGTGCTTATTCAAATAGTCCCTTATGTCATTGCAAATATAGTAATTTGTTAACACGATTATTCTTCATATTAATACGTTTGTTTAACCGCTGTTATTCTTGTCGTATTTTATGTCCAAAAGATCAATTTAAAATTGTTGGGGTATGAGGTAAGCGTTATCGAGACAACATCCAGTTGTACTGAACACGAGAAAAGATCCATGAGGTTAAAGAGTCATCGGTTTGGGGCAACAGCCAACACTACAAAACAAACTCTAAATTCACTAAAGATGAAATCTGTGATACAAATTGAAGACGTGCACATTTTTGGTTGATTGACCACTCATCAGTTGTTCCGAAGGTCTAAAACGTTAAAAACCAAATCAATAATCCGAAAAGTTGATGAGCAAATTGAAAAATGTCAAAACGACCAAAAGGTTAAAGCCAAGACCATCTAAGGACATGGCTATGTACGGATCTACTCCTTAGATTTTACAAATTTAACAAGTTTTGTAACAGTAAATGTTAAGTATCAATTTCGGACTAGTATCGAAATAGTAGCTACTGAGCTGGTAATACCCTCGGGGACTTGGAGGCACCATGCAGCGGTATCACTGATTTGTCAAGTTTCCTGTTATTTTAACACTTTTACAGAGAAATAGGTCAATTTCATGATCAAATTCATATCATAGTTTCTGTGTTACCAAGGAAGTGCACTAATTTGATTTAATTATATTAAGATACCGTGTCGCTTTCAAATGTCTGGAAACGTTGAGTTTTTAAAACAAACTTGAACATGTATCTTGTAATATTATCACTTTGATCTATAAAAGTAGAAATACATTCATAATTAATGCATTCTTGGCAGTCATTTTAAATAATTGTTAGGTAATTTGTCAAAGCAGAGACAGAAACAATTATTGTTCTATACAATTTAATTGTAAGTGACTAAATCTAAATTTGTTATGTAGACGACTATAAAGTTGTGAAAAGCTTCTTGGCTATTTTTTACTGAAAGAAATCTCATCATTTAAGAAAATCTCAAGCAAAAATCCTGTTAACAGAACATAAAATTTTCCCATGTTGCACTTGTATGTAAGCTCTCCTCTGGTATACGTTACTTATATTTACATTCGAAATAAATAAAAGGTATATTTAATAAACCTATGTTGGGTTCAACATGTATGCATTTGGCTCATAAGTCATTTAAGTAGGTACAACTGTTTTTCCAGATTAATGGAAGATATCACCAAGAAACGTTTAGACTTACAGATGATACGAGATTTGTTAAATGATGCTAACAATAACATTATAGAAAACAGGTAATTTATTGAAAGATGAACAAGAAATGGTTTCACGAACCTTTTTCTCTAGGTTCTATGTCGGACTTCGAACATGCCTAATGGTCATTGTAAATGTGGTGGACATCATATTTTCCAATTCTGTACCTCATTTGCTGCTTCATTTATATTTTTGGAGGACAATTTTTTATGGATTGGTAAATAGTTGATATTTGAGGATTCTTATTTCGTGGATTCATTCTCTGGTCGCACATGTTTTAAAATAAGGTTAATAACTTTTTTTAGTTTAAATTCCTGATGTCAAATTATTCACAAAATCCATGAAAAAACCGAATGATATGATCATTTATCGGGTTTTCTTTCTTAGAGATGTATATTTGATTGTCATGATTTGAATAAACCCATTGCTTACCTTATCCCATTCCAGAATTTTTTGTAGGGGTTCATATTTTTAGAGCTTTTTTTGCTGTATTAATCTGATTCTCTTAGTTTTTTTCAATTTGGTTAGTTATTTATGGTGTTTATAATACTGTATTAACCAAGTCACCTAAGATTTTTTATTTAACTCATGGACTTTCATCTCCAGTTCCGACTACAATATTGTAGTTAGATTATATTTTCATGATTACTCTTCATTCATAATTATACAGCTCTATTTTGAGAAATAAATGCATTTGTACATGTAATTATATGATAACATCGTTGTTTTATCGCATGTAAATGTATACATATAGCAGGTGGTAATTTAGAAATTAATTTAGAATAAATGAGTTATTGTAATAAGAGTCACTAAGGATATATGGACGGGTAAATCTAAACAACCAAGAAACAGCTCTTTCAGATGTCTTTAAAAATGGAAACATAGATAGTAGATTAATTTGTCATATAAAGATACATTAACTACCAGTAAATCAAGACTTTTCAATTTTGTTTTCGATTGATAACTATCAGATAAATTTATTTGAATAACAAAAATAAGAAATATGTTTGTTATGCAATTTCTTTTATATTTCACATTTTTACAAACCGATAAAACTTTGTATGTTTGCAGTTTGGTAGTCCAAAAAGAAGAAACCATTTTTAGACTTTTTTATTTTGCTTTGATTTAATATTTTTTGTTCTGTTTGTTTTTTTCTTTTTTTTTACATTTATTTGTCGGTTTTCAAATTTTGTTTAAAAAAGAATTAGGGTTTTTCTTTCGTTAGGTATTTTGTCTTCTTTTCTTATAATGCGATACAGCCAGTTAATCTAGTTATGTGATTTAGATGTAGAATCTTTTAAAAATTGTAACGATTTAATGACATACCTCCTTTCTGACATTGTCTATATAAATGTATTAAACTTGATATCTCTACCCTGTACGCTACACTACCATTTCATTGTTTCAAACTGTTTTGCATGATTTGATCTATCAATGCTTCTGAACTTAACAAAGTATAAAAATGTTTGCCTGATGGTATTAGTAGGAAAAAGGCCCTTTTTGTCACGAAAAATAATACATGCGCGCAAATACAGATTTTAAACAATTAAATCTGTGGCGGATGATGTTAACATACTGGAATTTCTAGTCGTCAGCTTTGTTTTGAGCGTATAGGACATGGTTTTTTCAATAGAGTATCGGAGCAAACTATACGAAGCATTAAGCGGACCTATTTTTTGCACGTATGAAGAGTAGAACCAGTCCAGTCAAAACAACTAGGGTTTCCTGCATCATTTCTACAACAATGAAAACTTAAAATTACAAAAACTACTGTATATTCATTATTACTTCATACTTAGACTTATTGCACGTGGACAAGAAAACGTTATTGAAAATCAAACTTTTAAGACAAACCCAATTATTTTAAGTTTTCAATTATAAATTCCCCTTAGCGGTAAAATACCAGGATTTCTAGCCTGTGGTGTCTACATTTCACAGTTCTTGTACATGTGATATTACTAATGCTTTCTCAAAGACAAAGACGGGGTTATTATGAGTCTTTGTCGATATAAAGACTTCAAATATTTTGGGTCATCATCATTGTTTTTATCCAACAACTGGAGATCAAATATAATATTTCACGTCTTTCTCCCCAGAGTTTACACTTTCAATGTAAAGGATCGCAGATGCCGTTAACTGGACAGGGCATGCTACTCCTTCAAAGCATCTGCTGTCAATTGGGGTTATTTTGGTGCAGTTTATTGCTTTGGTTCTTATTCTTATTGGTATCCTAAAGTGTTTTCCCTTTCGTCGTTTGTTTCCATCGTTTCATATTACTCTTGTATTATAACCATTTCTACTCATTTTCAGCAAAAGAACATGTACTGTGGAATTAGGAGGAGCTTGTCGTACGGAATGGGCATCATCGATCGCTGACCAATATTATTACTTAATGTCTCCACACAGCCCTGGAAGACGACGCCGGTCTTACCGGAAGAGAAAGTCAACTGTGCAGTTGTTTAACAAACGAGTACAAGAAATCAAATCCAGACATTCAGCTAGCTAAGTAAAGATATCAATTCTTAGATTTTTTGAAGGTATGCTTAACCAGTTAGCGAATGCAAATGTCTCCCATTCTTAGTGCAATTATATAGATTTAATTATTGTGTAATATTTTTACTGACTAGTTGGTTAAATGTATGCTTTTGAGTAACCAACATGTCGTACACATATACTCATAGTTCATTGACCGGCAATCGATAGTTGCATGGCATTCTTAGACGAGTGGTTGACAGCATCTGAAATTGTTCCAAAGTAGACTCTTTGTTTCTTAGGACAAAACAAGAAATACGGTTGGTAATAAATTTTCTGTGATACCAATTTTGATGAACAAGATAAGCATATTTCATATCACATCAGTTATGCTGAAGATCGAAAATGTTTGAAAGACAAACAAATAACTAAATACTTTGAACGCAATGTTGAAAGTGCAAAAAGAAGGTTCATTAAGGGCCTACTGTATAGGTTGGGGTATACAGTTTCTACATTGTGAATTATTTCAAGCGTTGAATTTAATTCTGCAATCAGCATGCCTTCCTTTAATTGTGAAATGAATTTTATTTGTTTTTAATTTAAGACATTTTTACTCGTGCATTTTACAATCCATGTTGCGTACCATAAGGCAAAATTTATAAAAAAAAGTTTTAGATCTATATGGTTGTTAAACAAAAGGAAAGGTGTGTTCTATGTAAATGACAAAATTTAAAAAAGAGAATGTAGATTAAAAGCCTGAACTAGCTTCATTACAGATATATGTTTAAAGAACATCAGTCATGTTTGCCGATAGTAAATGTAGTAGGCCTAATAAGGGAGAACAAGGTTCCTTATATATTTATATCCTCCGCGTAGCGAAGCGGGTGATATATAGTGATAGGGATTCCGTTCGTGCGTCCGTCTGTACCTATTTACTGGAACTACCCAGTGAATGGATGTCTGTGAAAGTCTTAAACCAGTGAATGGATTTCTCTGAAACTCTTAGGGAATCTTCAGTGTACATTGCCATTGTGCACCATCTATTTTATTTTATCAAAAAAAAATATACCTACCCTACCTTTGATCTTGATGTTACCAGAATGACACTTATCTTTTAACTAAACGGCAGTGGTCATAGGTTGTACTATTGATTAAAATCCTGGAAGTTAAGCAAAATTACTTGGGAAATCTCAGGTTTTGCTTTGTTTCCATGGTAACATCACTAGAACGAAATTAATTGAATAGTACTACGATTTCAAGCTTGTACTATCATTTTAAAGTCACATTAAAGACGTAAATTTTGTAATTATATTGTGTGCCTTCTTTATACATGTAAGTCATTATAGATATTAAAAAGTAATATTATTGGTTAAAAGTTAAGTTTTTTTCATGTTTTCTTGCTAGAGAACAACCTTCAACCTATTTAGAATTTTAATTCAAAAGTGCATATTTATAAGGCAATTAAAAACAAAACAAAACAGATTATTGTGCGAGATTAGATAAGCACGATATGTATATGACGTCAAATTACGAGACCAGTCTTTAAACAACATTAATGCAGTGACAACTTTTATACTGACTGAGTTCAATTGTAGCAGATATAGTGACCATCAAACACAACCATAAGTTCTGCGACAAGGTAACTTAAACAACTGCAATCTCTGGAAGTAAGTTTTATATTTTGTCTTTACTAGTCATATAGATCTTACATGTGTATAAGTCACTTATAATTTTTTTTGTTATCCGTTTAATGTTTTTTTTTAATTTATTTTCAGACTAAAAAGAACCTTACTTTCTGTAAGTTCTATTGACCGCTAGTGCTGTGAAGTAATTATTAAGAAGTATTTCCAAGTTCAACAATTTAATATGTGATGTAAATGGAAATTTTATTTAATTATGTCAATATCACCAAAATTCATGCGCATTTTTCTTTCAGTGTGAACAGTTGACATTATTCAAATCTTAGTTACTAACATGTGTATTTTACTTCCACAGTATTCATTCTTCGTTAATGACACATGCGTATTTTCCTTTCCAATGTGAACTGTGGCAATTATTCAATTTTAGATAATAGGACATCTGTATTTTCTTTCTTTGTGACTTGTAAAAGTTATTCATTCCACTTTTATTAATAACACATGTGTAGTTTGCTTACCTTGTGAACTGTAGACATTATTCAATTTTAGATAATAACATATGTGTATTTTCTTCCTTCGTGAGCTTTGAACTTTACTAACACTGCACTTTAAATGTCCTCAAAGATAAGTCTGTGATAATGATTCTAACGTTATAAATTTCTTCTGTTTAATTCCATATAATGTATGTTAATAAAAATAAAGTCCTTGTTATTTACATTACTCCAGAATGTAATGCTTTGTGGATAAGAAGTTACCGTCTCACTAAGTAGACTAGATATTGTCAGTAAGGATTCACATCTTTGAGTTGATACCCCTTGACTTGACATTTCACCAGATGGTACCAAGTTGCATTGCTTAGCCTTCCGGAGCACCTGAAGTCATCTCCGAATTTGTTTGAGTTCATAAAGCTGCTGCTGTAGTTTTTGTGCTGTCCTCTTTTAATTCTGTTTAGAATGGTTTTTATTCTTTTGGTTATATCTATGTGGTACATGTTTGCTAGTGACCAAACAACAAACTAGTTAACAGGAAAAGTCAACAGCGACATACCAACCAACCAATACCACCAAACAGACAGAACCCCACACAAAAAATAATAGAAAAGAGCACAAAACTCAAACATAAACCCAACAGACTCCGGATAGTCTGACTTGGCATACTCACTTAACAGTGGTGGGTTAAACCGGTTTTATGGTTACCTAAACCTACCCCTTCTCCATCTATTCTGACACTGTAGTTTGCCTTGTCTTTGGATTTCGGTCTTATAAAACAATTCGTTTATACTATATTTGATGCACAACATGTGCATATTGCGTCGAATTACGACTCATAGGTTGTGCTTAAGGCCATAAATTTTGAAAAACCAAAAACAAAAATCAAAACAGTTTAAGAGCTAACTCCAAAATGGCCAAAAAATGGAAAGGCAAAACCATCTAAGGAGAGAGCTATACACGAGGGAGATACTCTTTAGTTTTCACATATTTTACAATTGTGTAACAGTAATTTTTAAGTATCAATTTCGGACTAGTATCGAAATACTAGGAATTGAGCTGGTTGATATCCTCGGAAACTTGGAGTTCAACAGCAGTCACATCGACTCAGTGGTTACAATACAATTCTTTGATACCAATTGTGATGCACAATATGTGCACATTTCGTCGATTTCGACTCATCAGTTGTTCTTAAGGCATAAAATGATGAAAAACCGAAAACAAAAATTCAAAAAGTCATAAAGACGTTCCATGCTGTCCTACTGCCTTGGTATATTTAAATATTCAATGTACGTCGAACAATTTGTTTTATCCTGAAATTCGAAACCAAATTTTAACGCACAAGATGTGAAAATTTCCGCTAATCACGACTCATCAATGTCGAAAACCAAAGCAATTATGTCATGTATGTAAGCACGAGACAGATAATCTTCAGTTTTCAAAAATGTAACATTTTCATAACAATTAATTTAAAGTATCAAATTTTGGTTATTATCTAAATTTTAGCAACTGACCTGGTGATATCCTCGGGAACTTGGATTCTATCAGACGAGGTATCTCTCAGTGATAATGATACAGCCCTATATGTAAACTACATATTCTGTCATACCACTTTTGATGCACAACATGTGCACATTTCATGTACTCACAACTCGTTAGTTTCGTGACATTGTTAAAGTCATTGACAACCTTCGTAATTTGTCAGGAGAGGTTATTCCCAACGGTCATTGACGGGGCTTTTGATTCTATTTCCAAGGCGAGCAGACCAAACGCTTTAAAGCCGTTCAGAAATCAAACCGCAAACGTGTTCCACTGGTCACTATTTACCAACCCCACAATGGCACCATCCGTAACACCTTATGAACAATTTTCAAAACATAGTAATGAAAGATCTGTTGATGCGTGAAATTTTTTATACTGTTCCCATCACTGCATAACGTAAGGGTAAAAGTCTCAAAAACTGACTACCGGGTAACAAAAGATCCAGATGTGTGACATGCCTCTATACCATGGTGACAAATGAGATCTTTGGTCCTGACAATATACAATTTCAAATGGATTTATCTGTAAAGATCAAAATTTGGTTTACGCAATCTTCTGTACGAATTCTGATAAGGTATATATCGGAGAGACATGTTGTCGCCTTGGTGTATGCTTTGAGGAACACATAAAGAATGGGACTTGTCCAGTTGGCAATTACTTTCGATTGCCTAGTCACAGCACGTCAGAGGTCCGCGTAACCGTTTTAATGACAGTTAATGGTGAAAGACAATACTGACAACGCCTCTAGCAAAATTAATTTTCAGCCCGAGGACACTCCGACCCCGTGGAATAAATTTTAAAAAACTCTGAATGTAAGTTTTTTCTACCAAGTATGCACACTACTAACATCTTGCAGTACATCTATCTTATACATAGTACGTTTTCTATACTACCTGAAGGTCAAACAAATATCATTTATTTATTATTACTATCTACCTTGTTTAAAGTACGTTTACTGTGCTAGGTCACGTCAATTGTAATTTCTTTTTGTTTACATTTTATGTACGGACTCAGTCTTGCTCTGGGTTTCCAAGATTAAGTACTCATTTCATTTTTCATGCTCGTGAACAAGGCCATATTCGGCAATTTTTAGTTTTTACTTTGGTTGTTGTTTTTTTGTGATTCTGTATTTGGATTTGTTCGGATTGTGTATTTTAAAATTAAGGATACTACAAATACACCAAAGTACGCTTCATATTTGGATTTGTTTCTTGAAATACACTATGAGGGACGTTTGAAGACAAAACTTTATGACAAACGTGATGACTTCAACTTTCCTATTGTTAATTTTCCCTTCTTGCGTAGCAATATACCAGCATCGCCTGCATATGGTGTCTACGTTTCTTAGCTTGTTCGATTTTCAAGGGCATGCGTGAGTTACCCCGACTTTCGACAAAGAGAATTACTGCTGTCACAAAAGCTTCTTAACCAGGGTTTTATCAGGGAAAAGTTGGTGTCATCACTTAGGAAATTTTACGGTCGTCATCACGAATTGATTGACCATTATAGTGTTCCAATATCTAAGATGGTGTTGGACCTGTTCCCACTGTCGTAACCTTTCATGTGCATCCACCGATTTCGGACCTCCCCCGGATTGGCTTTGTTGAACTTCACGACGGGTGCCGTATACGGAGCGTGAACTGCTTACCCTTCCGGAGCACCTGGGTTCACTCCTGGTTTTTATAGGAGTTCGTGTTGTTCATTGTTTTTTAGTTTTCTGTGTATTTGTTGTGCTTGTGGTTGTTCATTTGTCTTCCCGGGTTCGTCTGTCCAATGGATTACGTTTTTTTTTATTGCTCCTTAGGTATATTTGTCCTTTTTGTACATTTAAGTCTGTTTATGCCCCTTTGACAACTCACCATTTCCATTTATTTTCCTCGTTTTCTATTGTCGTATTAGCTGTTTCGCAACAAACTTAGTTTTTTGTTCATTTCAAAACTACTAAAAGTATATAAATCAAAGCCATCTCGGGACAAAGCTATACGTGAGGGACTTATCCTTTGTTTTGAAGTAATTTCACTCTAAATATTAGTAGGTACATGTAACATCCTCTATACATACACGTACCATCTTCTATATTTGAAAATTTACAAGTTATTTTTTAGATGAAACTGTTAACTTTCTTTTTGTTAATTGGAATACTGACCCTAGTGACAATTGGGTAAAATACATTGCATCACATTTAGAAAAAAACATTACTTCAATTATTTTGATTTCACAATGTTGGAAAATACAATTTCTTTTATAGTTATTTCATATTCCTGCTTTCATAACGTCCACATTAAATAAAACAATAGAAATTACAAAACGAAATGCTCTTGAACTTGAAATGAATACAAGAGTAAAAAGTAACGATCTTCCCTGTGAGTAATCATTCATTGTTACCGGAAACTGTTCTATTTTCCGCTAATAACCAGTACGTTGTCATTATTCCTTTCCCCTACAAAAAATATAAGATATTAAATGAATGAAAATGGTCAAATTTGTTATACGTTATAGATTCATTTACTAAAAATAGAGAGAATAATTGACTAAAACAACCATTTACACAAATTGGTCATATGGCTATTAACCGATCGTTTCATTTTAAATGTTAAATTTACTACTTGGGTTTTTTCGCTGATCCAATTTTAATATCGAATACGGTATTTCAGAAAATTGGTATTATTAATAGGGATTATAAGAAATAACAAACATGGATTTAAAAAAATAATAACATGTATGTCTTTTAAATATCATTTATATATCAAAGCAGTTACATGTTCAATGTAACATTTGGTCTCAATACCTCATGACAATCTCACATCTGTACTAAAAAGTAACACATTTCACAACAAGGATTAAGCATACCCTAAAAACTTTTAATCTTTTAATATTACTGTTGTAAACATTAATAGATCGTATGATCAATCGTAAATCGTATTTAGCGCCATTAGCGGTACACAAAGTGAAAGTCCGCCAAGTTGTGTGAAACTTTGACGTGTTGTAATTGTTCGCTTGTTTGCGGGCCTAAACTACGATGGAAACGTTTTCCTACCTGCTTTACTGTGTTAAAAACATTACTAATAAAGCTCTTTCCGTATTATAAGAACCATATCTACTGTTTCCAAGTACTACACAAACTTGCTGAAGCATTGTCCATGACTTGTATATTGTACTATTTTTAAGCGTAAAGATCATGTGATCAGACACATATATAAACATAGGTGTGCGAATATATAGTCCGTTTCCAATTTGAACAGCTGATCGCCGAAGGTAATATTGACACTGCTCAAAACATTTCACACACAAAATTATTGTATTTCCTTATATCAATTACTCGTTTTATTGAATAATACTATTATTGCTTACACGTAGTATTTCTTTATTGAGCTGATACGGCCAATTACCAAATGTTAGCAGATTAACTTTTCAATAAATACCGGAGACCATAAAACTGGTGGCAGCGGTGCTGAACTTTTTATCGAATCTACGCAAAGACATATTTACCCTTGTAAAAATAAAATACACAAACAAATATTAAAAAAAAAAAAAAAAAAAGACACAACAACAGAAGATGCTGAGAAAAAGATACAGACCATCTAGTGTAACAGGTTTTAATTTATCGTAAAATTATTACTGATTCAACAAAGGATAAATTATAATCCAAGTTGAAACTAAAGACAATTATTTGTACTTCCATTTTGAAATTCAACAAGGATAAATTATAATCCAAGTTGAAACTAAAGACAACTATTTGTACTTCCATTTTGAAATTCAACAAGGATAAATTATAATCCAAGTTGAAACTAAATACAATTATTTGTATTTCCATTTTGAAATTCAACAAGGATAAATTATAATCCAAGTTGAAACTAAAGACAATTATTTGTACTTCCATTTTGAAATTCAACAAGGATAAATTATAATCCAAGTTGAAACTAAAGACAATTATTTGTACTTCCATTTTGAAATTCAACAAGGATAAATTATAATCCAAGTTGAAACTAAAGACAACTATTTGTACTTCCATTTTGAAATTCAACAAGGATAAATTATAATCCAAGCTGAAACTAAAGACAATTATTTGTACTTCCATTTTGAAATTCAACAAGGATAAATTATAATCCAAGTTGAGACTAAAGACTATTATTTGTAATTCCATTTTGAAATTCAACTAGGATAACTCATAATCCAAGTTGGAAAAGTCTGTTTGGATTCCCTGATTATTTTCACAAGGATAAATTTTAATCCAAGTGAAATTTACAGCTTGGCCAAAAACAATATTTTGTCCACAAGGATAAATTGTAATCTAAGTGGAGCCTTTTTGTTTGTCATTAACCTGATAATTTTATCCACAAGGATGAATTTTTTATCCAATTAAAATTTCTATATATTGCTGAAATTTAGCAGCAAGGATAAATTATAATCCAAGCTGAGACATATTACATTTATCAACAAGGATAAAGTATAATCCAAGTTGAATACAAAATCTTTTAAATAAGAGATATAAATATACAGAATATTATTTCAACAAGGATAAATATTAATCCAAGTTGAATACAATCTGAAGCTCTTGGTCCTGTCTTGAAAGTCATTATGTATAACTTACGTAACAAACCTACTGGACCAATCTCTTTGGGTAGGGGAATAATTAGGTCACCCACCACTATGGCCAGTGTAGGAATACCCATGTCAAGTGCGGCACATTTTTCACAATCTGCTGGGGAGCCAAGCACAAGTTTTTCTGACCAAATAAATAATATTGTCCTTAGTAGCCCAGTTTCAAATAAAGACGCCCATAATTTCGGGGACTCTAGGATGCTCAAGGGTACACTTGAAGGTGGTGAAGAAAATAAAGGAAAATCCCAAAACTCTGAAATTGTAAATTTTCCAAGCATACAGAGAGATGCCAGTATACCTGTATTTGATACCTCCCCCATACCAATGCAGAGCTATAGTGATACTGCCTTGTTGAAAACCACCACCCAAAATGCAAACAAACCGGAGACAGGTGATAGTAGAGACCATGAAATCATCACTATGAGGGATGAACTAAAGAGATGTCATGAACTTATCCAAACGTTACAAAAGCAGCAACCAAGTACTGTACCCAACACACAAAATTATAGTACTGGAACTTCTTTCCAAGGTATGAATGAAACCAGTCAGCAAGATGCACCACAGCAATGCACGAGGGATCTGCAATATAATACCGTCAGTGCAGGCATAAGTACACAGAATAGCAATCCTGGTACTCAATCTATAAACCATAATTTGGGTCACATGTCACAAGCAGGAACTCCGTTTAGTACCGAGAACTTACAGCAACAAAATAGTCAGTTTGTTGGGAGTCATACTATGAAACCAGTACCTCAGCATCAAGACATACAGTTTGCCAGTCCTAGTACCAGCCATCCACTTGTATCTCAGCAACAGAGAACACAGTATTACCAACCTTTACCGCAAGAAGGAGCACAGCTCTACAGTTCTAATGCCAGTGTGCGACCTGGAGCAGCGACTTTTGGTACATGTAATTACTTACAGTCAGGAGTACTTCAATCTGGTACACAGTTGACAGGAAATACAGTTCAACCTGGTATTCAGCACCCCAGTGCACAGTACTCATATCCCAGTTCCCAGCAACAAAGCCATTATAACGTTAATATGGAAGCTACCAGACCATCAGATAATGGCAGACGTACTAGAGTGCCTTTTTATAACGGAAAAGAGCCCTGGAGTGCATACATAATGCAATTTGAGTTAATTGCTGAAAACAACAAATGGAGTTTTGAAACAAAAGCCATAGAGCTTTTAACAGCCTTGAAAGATGATGCCATGGTATATGCATCCTACCTTCCTGTGGAAGTGAAACAGTCTTTTCCCGCTCTCTGTATGGCAATGGCAAATAGATATGGAGACAATGGGTACCCAGAAACATACAGACAGGAGCTACACAATCTGAGAAAACAACACAAAGAAACTATTCAAGAGTATGCCTCCAGAGTAGAGATGTTGGTAAGGAAGTCATTCCCAACAATGGATGCCAGCACTCACAGTATACTGAGTGTGGAATATATGCTAAGGGGTTTGCCTGACCAATCCATTGCCCTGGACTTGTTAACCAAGCGGATAACTAGTATGACAGAAGCAATACACCAAGTTACTCTCTTTGAGACTTACAAGAAAGGGATGAGAGATAGAAATAGCATCCGACAACTAACCCTTGATGACCAGAACCATGCATATGCAGAAACTGAAATGGAGAATGTTGAAGTGAGGAAAATTGGGAACAAGAGATATGTCACAGAAGAGAGGCTTTCCCAGTTTGAAAGAGACATAACAGACTCAATTTCAAAATCAGTTGGGGATATTATTGAGTCAAAACTCAATAAGATGAACACAGAAAAGGGGAACAATTCTAGAATGAATCAATATTTTCGAAGAGAAAGCAAAGGAAAACCAAAACATAACAGGTGTTTTAATTGTGGTGAAGCTGGTCATTATCAGAAAGACTGCAAGAAGGAGAGGAAAGACACTAGCCAAAATAAAAACACTCTCCAGGATAACAAAAATGATGATGAGCCGTTAAACTAAAACGGGCTGAGACTATCGGCCAAGTTTCAGCCCAGACTTGTAAAAATGAGGAATCAGATGAAACTGTTATAAACAATGATAATAAGAAAATTGGTAAGGTGGTTGAAATACCAGTGACTACAAGTATATGTAGAGACATACCATGTGGAAATCAAGATTCTATGCAAGATCCTAGTTTAGGCAAGTTTTTTGAGGAATCTGAGGAGATGCTAGAGACTGTACCAGATACTGAGAATGGTAGTGCCAGGTCAAAGGATGTAACAGAGGATAGTAATGTTATCGACCGAGTGACGGCAGCTACTATAAAAGTTCCTTTGGTCATATGCGGAGTTCACAGTAAAGCTGTGATTGACACTGGAGCTGAGGTGACAGTCCTTAATGAGGCGTTGTATTACAAGATTCCAGAAAATAAGAGGCCTGAATTAAAGAAAGCAACTAGGAATTTAGTAGTTGCAGAAGCAGGGAAACAAATGTCAACTCGTGGCATTACTGAGTTGGACATAAAGTTAGGAAATGAAACTTTCACATGGCCTGTCTATGTTGCGCAAATTGGGGATAGCATTCTGTTGGGATGCGACCTGATTGATGAAAAAGATATAACCATTAACTCTAAGCGTGGATTACAACTAAGGGGACAGTGGATCAATTGTGAGACAAGTAGAAGCATTGATGGTGTAGCTAGGGTGAGAACAGATGAACCTATTACTATACCAGCCAATTCAGAGGTAGTCATTACTGGTAAGGGGGAAAATTTTGAGAATCTAGGCAGTAAATATTCAGTTTTAGAGCCTACTGTTGAAGATGAGAGAAAACTTATGGTTGCTCATGTATTAGTAGATTCAACAGAGAAAAGAGTACCCGTAAGACTAATCAACCTTGACGACCACCCTATCAAGTTAAGAAGAAATTATTTGTTAGGAGAATTGCATCCAGTAAACAATGTCACTGAATTTAGCAGTATGGATGACCCAGGCAAGGTACAGAGATATGGGATCCATAGCAAAAAATGCAAAACCTGTAAACAAGGAGACAGGATAACTGAATACGACGATAAAGAGGTTGAGCAAAGTATAATTATACCTGATACATGGGAGAAAACCCCTGCGGTGATGATAAAGAAGATAGGAAGTCCTGATACTGGTGATAAACTAAAGAATAAGGCCGATATTCTTGGTTTACCAGAGTATCTCGTAGATTTATATGAAAGAAGCATAGAAGGCTTAGAGACGGAAGACACTAAGTCAACTATGAAAGAAAGAATTGACACATTAGAAGGAAAATTACAGTTCAGATCTAAAAAGGAACAACTACAAGATGACTTGAAGAAAACTGAAAAAGAACTCCAAAATTTGCGCAAAAGGAAGCTAGAAAATCCAAAATGTCTTAAAAGTGTGGTCCATGTCGTAAATAAAAACAAATGCGTTAGGAGATATTAAATTTATAACCTTGTTAAACTTGTGTTGATATTTATATATGAATATGTCCAGTAATCTCAATTTTACAGACATACATTTGTATGTTTTTTCTTTTTATATGTAATAATTGTTTAGATATTTGTTCATATATTGTAAATTTCGAGACGAAATTTTACTAAATGGAGGGCAGTGTTGTAAACATTAATAGATCGTATGATCAATCGTAAATCGTATTTAGCGCCATTAGCGGTACACAAAGTGAAAGTCCGCCAAGTTGTGTGAAACTTTGACGTGTTGTAATTGTTCGCTTGTTTGCGGGCCTAAACTACGATGGAAACGTTTTCCTACCTGCTTTACTGTGTTAAAAACATTACTAATAAAGCTCTTTCCGTATTATAAGAACCATATCTACTGTTTCCAAGTACTACACAAACTTGCTGAAGCATTGTCCATGACTTGTATATTGTACTATTTTTAAGCGTAAAGATCATGTGATCAGACACATATATAAACATAGGTGTGCGAATATATAGTCCGTTTCCAATTTGAACAGCTGATCGCCGAAGGTAATATTGACACTGCTCAAAACATTTCACACACAAAATTATTGTATTTCCTTATATCAATTACTCGTTTTATTGAATAATACTATTATTGCTTACACGTAGTATTTCTTTATTGAGCTGATACGGCCAATTACCAAATGTTAGCAGATTAACTTTTCAATAAATACCGGAGACCATAAAAATTACCTTAATATGAATTTGTCCTCTTTCTTCAACCACAAAGTTACCAATAGTATCAAATATCTCCTTTGTATACTCGCTGATATGTATTCGTAGTGCTAAAAGATACAATATATATTTTAGCTAACGTCCTGTTAAATTACTTTGCTTCATTAAAAAACAATGAAACTACAAAACTATATACAATGTATGTATATGCTTTCAACCATGATCGGTGAAAAACTCCAAAAAGAACGACAGGATTTAAAAGGTAGGTTTTCGCAACAAACAATATTTCAACTTATTTTGGGTCATATTCACAGGTAAAACGTGATATATCTCTATAGCAGTTTTACTTGGCAATGAGCAGATTTTAAAGTACATGTGTTTGAATTTTCTGTAGATATTTTTCTTAAGAGAACGTTTCATTTTCATCAAGTAAAATTCGCTCTGTCTGGATTTGAATAGTCGATTTTTGTATTGTTCACTATTTTAAATCATGCAAAGGATTATTTTTTACTATTTGATGAGGGTTTATCCATAAATGTAGATTGTTTGCAACAAACCTGGCATCTGTGTTTATTTTAGGCTAACGATACATGTGGATTCTTACTCTTTTTAAATGTATTTCAAATTTGTTTAAATTATACTAACGGTGTCCGTAGGACTCCATTCTGGATGCGGTGTTTACTGTATCACCAAACAAACAGTATCGTGGCATCTTCAAACCAACCACTCCAGCAACACAAGGTCCTATAAAACAAGGGCATAATATACTGAAGCAAGAACCATTATTCCAGTTATACATATCAGTTCCTTATGTAAACACAACCGCCCAATACCTTTCAGTAAAATTTTAAATTTTAATGGCATCAGACAAATCTGTCAACTATGAACTTTTGTCCTTTTTTTCCTCTACTCATATGTCTTCTCAATGTAGTGGTTAATATACAAGATGTTCACAATTATTGAACATAATAATACAATTTTTTGATACCAATTTTAATGCCCCTGATGTGCACATTTCGTCGATTTACGACTCATCAGTTGTGCTCAAGACATAAAATGTTGAAAACCAAAACAATAATCCAAAAGGTTGAAAAGCAAATTAAAAATGTCAATATGTTAGGATTTCTTACCTCAGGAAAATTTAACGGAATGTTCATATTTAAAAAAAAAATCAGACAGCTGGAGCAAAATCAACCAAATTTACTTTTTCGTTATAAGACTTACTTGGTCGCCAATACTGAAGTGAAACAATATGACGTATTTGTCAATGAGAAAACATTACATTGTAAATGATTGATGATATAAAGGATTTATTTTGTTTATTCGGTTTTGACGTCATTTAGAGCACAATGACTGTATCATGGCGGCGATAAAATACAGGAAGCCTAAGTAGCCAGAAAGAACTCACAAGCTAGGTTTGTGATCATTTGTAGTTATAAAGAACTAATGTGTCTGTTTTAAAATTGCAAGTGTTTTTTTCGGGAATATCTGAATTGTATCTTTAAAATGGATGGAAAAAGTATTACACTAGATTTTGTTTCCAATAGTCATAATGAATAATTGTCTTTTCCATCGCTGCATTGTCCCAAATATTTTAGGAGAGCAGATTTTCCCATTTTTGTGTCCATTTCATTGATTCTTGCATCATGTATGATGTCACCTTAAACAAATCTGACATTGCATTTCCCGAATGTTTGAGACATGCTGACTTTTAAAACATACCTAATTGTTATTTTAAACGGATAGAATAGTAATGAAGTCCAGAGTTTTTCATCAAGAAATCAGTTGACACAGTATAGATTATTGGGCCACTGAGGGCACTATCTGAAACCTCCAAAAAGATTTCAACAAAAGTAGCAAATAATTACCTGAATGAATTCCAATCCTAAGCTGAAGTTTTTCATTTGGACGATGTCGTATTGTAAATGTTGATATAATACTGACCAACTTTAACGCAAGTCTACATATCTCTATAGCATGTGTGTTACCGTTTCGTACTGGCAATCCAGAAACAACCATGTAAGCGTCACCAATTGTTTCTACCTATTTAATGAATTTATGAATAACCAAGCAACACGATGAATGTGAACATATTACAAAACAGTCTATTAATGTGTCGATATATACTGAACCGCAAAAGAAACGTCGCACAAAATGACATGTTCACATACATTTATTTCAAAGTGACATTTATATATTTTAAATTAATTTTTACAAAATTTAATGAATGATTTACAGTCTTTTGGTTACAATGTTCACAAAAACGTCACAATTGTCGCAACGTCACATGTTTTCAATGCTGTGCTCCCACGTCCGTTAATAACGTGTATGTCCTCCACCGGCACCAATTACTGCGGCACATCTTCGGTACATGGAGTTGATGAGCCGATTAATAAACGCCATCGGAATACGTGGCCATACTCTCTGAAACGCTTGTGAAAGTTCAGCTGCAGTTGTCGGACTTGGCTGCTCATTATTCAACCGTCTTTGAACTTCGTCCCATAAATGTTCAATAGGGTTTAAATCTGGACTCAAAGCCGGCCAATCCATAACATTAATGTTATTCTGCTGTAGGAAGTCTCTTGTGGCTCTTGCGGTATGCGCACGTGCATTGTCCTGTTGGAAAGTCTTTGATGACGTGCGAAATGGGGCTGAACATGGGGTGTCAAGACTTGGTCGATGTAACGGGTAGCTGTTACGCCATTTCCTCTGCCTGGGCCAAGGTTCTGAAAGATGACTGGACCAAGTTTAACGTTAAGGCCGATTCCACCCCATACCATGATGCTAGGTCCTCCCCACGCGTCTGTTTCCAGAATGCAGCTGTCTTCGTAACGTTCCCCGCGTCTTCTCCACACTCTGGTTCTGCCATCGGCTGTTGAAATGCAGTAACGGCTTTCGTCAGAGAAGATGATGTGACGCCATTGTCCATTTCGCCAATTCTGTCGCTGAGTGGCCCACTGAAGACGAGCTTGACGGTGTCGAGGAGTAAGAATAGGTCCTCTTGCTGGACGGCGACATCTCATGTTTCTAGCAGCTAATCGCCGACGAACCGTATCATCACTTATGGGTCGTCCATGTGTTCCAACAGTGTTTCTGGCAGTTTCGGCAGCTGGGGTGAACCGATTCATCAAATGGTGACGAACAATGCCTCTATTCTGTCTAGGGGTAGTGACTTGGGGTCTACCACTCCGTGGACGGTCATTTGTGCTGTTTGTTGCATTGTACCGTGTCCGTAGACGTTCAATTGTTCGAACAGCACAGTTGAAGTCGTTGGCAATAACTCTGTCAGATTGCCCAGCATCCAATCGACCAATGGCCTGTTCTCTCTGTGATGGAGTCAGACGTGGCATAGCTTCTGTGTCAACACTGATACTAACACTCTTTAATTTTCTCCGGCCTTTTATACCCATAAAGGAGCATGAATTTCACGAACATTTAAGATTTAAGAAAAATTACCGCCAAGTGTGTCCCACGAGCGGTTTTAGGTACGGTCGCTCTACGATATCAACTGAAAATTATTCAGCCGAAAATTTAATTCACAGGTAATTTAATCTTACCTGGTGATGTAATCGTAATACTGATTATATAAAAATCATTAATTAATATTTATTTTGAATTTTGCTAACATTTTGAAAAAGCGACGTTTCTTTTGCGGTTCAGTATATATAACTTTGATATAGACAATATAAGCTGGATAATTTGGATAAATTGTAGGAAGTCTGACATTAAACAGTGGTGTGATACAGACATTTTCTGAGGCAAGTGGATTTAGAAGCCTTTGGATATTTCACTCTACATTTTAGTATATATGTATATCGCATCAGACTTCAAAATACCAAGGATGCCTGGGCTTATGGTTTAATGAAATAATTCTGAATTATTTATATGACGTCAGGTGGATAGAATTATAGAAAGCAAAAACTATCTTGTTTCAGTCGTTTTGTCGAGATAATCAGTTATTTATTCCTTGTGAATTACTGTATGTATAAGTTTTCATCCACAAAATTGGAAAGGTGGCCGAGTGGTCTAGGTAGTTTGTTATAACTACTAATAATCACTAGCCTGTCAACACTGAGGGTTTGTGTTCGAATCTCACCTGTGGCGGGGTGTGTTCGACTCCGATCTAAATTGACAAAGATTGCCAATTTTCCTACCGAAGGTCGGTGGTTCTCTCCGGGTACTCCGGCTTCCTCCACCAATAAAAACTGGCCGCCGCGAAATAGCCAAATGTGCTGAAAACGGCGTGAAACCCCAACTAAACAAACAAACAAAATTCGAAAGTAAGATGGATTAGAATTTTCAAAAAAATTCTGTTATGCATAAGAATATCGGGTATCCATCAATGAAACAACTACGATAGTCCAGAAGGATCATAAGAGATTAGAAATTCGAGATTCAATATCCCTAGTACGAAATAAGAAATTCGAGATTCAATATTCAAAGTAAGAAATACGATTGGAAATATGAAATGCGAGATTCGAAATACGAAATTCGAGATTCAACATCGAAAGTCCGAAATACGAGATTCGAAATACAACATCTAAAACAACCAATCAGAGGAAAGATTATCAGTTGTGAATAGTATTTGGCCAATGAAATATCTTTTTACTGTAGGGATAGCTTTAAAAAAAACATTCGTGCTACTTTCGATTTATATATAGATTTTTTTTTATATATAAGTTCACGGTTTTGTTCAGTTAACAGTGACTCTTAGTGGTCCAGGAGTCAATTCACTAACAGCAATTTTTTTTGTCCAATATGTTATATCAACTTAACCATGAGGTTATATAGCAAAACTCATGAATCTAGAATGTGTTAAAATATTTCTAAGAACATTGTACTACTAGATAGTTCTTAAGATTCTTAAGTTTTCTTGACTTTCTATCGATACATCAAAAGTAGCACTAATATTCTATTTAGAGCTATCTCTTAAGTGAAAATATATTTCATTGGCCAAATAATATTCACAACTTAAAAGCTCTCCGATGATTTGTTTTTCTAGCTTTTGTCGAAACTCGAATTTCGTATTTCGAACTTTGGATACAGAATCACGAATTTCGTATTTCGAACTTCGGATGTTGAATCTCGAATTTAGTATTTCGAATTTTATATATTAAATCTCGTATTTCGTATTTTGAATCTCGTCTCATCCTTCCGGGATTTCGTAAACAACTGTTCGGAATATATAATTTAACATTATGTCTATTTTACCTCTAGGGTAATTGACATTAAGAATTTTTCAAAATGAGTGAAGCATAATTATAATAAAACTAATCTTGGAATGCTAATACCTAACAATCGAACAACACTTTAATTCACAAGTGCGCGTAGATGTTTAGTATTCGAATTTCGAGACTAGTTATTCTATTTATTACATTGAAAAATTCCATGTATTAAGAAATTTTAACGAGAAAATACAAGGGATTATGTTTTTATATGACTATGCGTCGGCAATTGTATAGTAACGTCGTTGGCGACGGCTATTGTTACGTCACTTCCTAGAGTGAAATATGACTTGATTTCACTGGGTGAATTATCGGATTTTATTTCACTCGGAAATCCCGGTATTTCACCACACCCTATGTAATAATTTATAATTACCTTATAAACATCAAATGTTTCTATAATGCTGTCAAAACTGGAATACAAATCGTTGAGCAAAGAAATAACCTATCAATAATTAAAATATCTTTAAAGAATGTAATGGCTTTATTGAATATCAAACCTTTTTCATATTAAGACATCGTACTACCTCTTCAATATTGTCTAATTTTATTAACATTTGTATCAATTTTCTCTTTGGATGTTGACAGTTTCTGTATAGTTAAAGTACCAAAAATATTTAAATTGATAATTTTAGTTAACCCTCATAAACAAATAAACAATCAGAAACTGTTTGTTTCTCTGTGGGTAATTGTATTTCATTTTTCTGAAACCTGTAGTGAAAATCACATGTTTATAATCAACACTGAAGCAAACATGTTTTTTATTTTTGTTTATTCACTTGTGTCTGTAACTTTCTTTGTGAACACTAGTAAATTTTACAACTTCAATCGAAATGACCACATTTACGAATCTTTCCAAGGTATTGCTTAAAAGTATTGTATTAAAATTTTGTCTCATGATAGATAACTCTAACCTTTTGAGAAAATGAAATGTACAAATGTAGTTGAAATAATTTGTGAAGTTAGATTTATTTTTATGGTATCAACGCGATGGCATCGGTTTTCTTTCTACCTACTTCCATTGGCGTGCTGTTACTGGAAAGCTCAGTAAAGCCAACAATATCACTGAAATATATTGTCACACAGTCAAACCATTCTGGCGTCACAAATTTTCCCAGTCTCAATTCATTGGCAACAGACCTACAGAAGAATAAAGTAGAGGCATATCATTACAATCATCCTTGATAAGATCAAATGTCTTTTCATAGCAATGACTGACCCGATAATTCTATTAGCAGTGCCAGTCCATGCTACGTACATTATCAGTCTGTTAGGCATGTTAGGAGCAAGGGAAATTCACAAAAATTACCTATTAAAACAGAACACAAGCAAAATAAGTCACAATAATAAAACGTCGTAGTATATGATGGAAATTGTTTTTGACATTACTGTTTTGATTCAAACTACAAGACATCTTCCTAATGCCAATTGATATTGACTGCTGAATCGTCTTAACATCAAAACAACATTCACCCCCTTTCCGACAAATTCTTTCACCTTTTCCCTCACATGATATTTTTTCTTAGGTAGAAAACGTAGTTTACAGTGGTCAACTGTATCTAATTACTTAAAACATATCTGATTTTCATTGGTTCTTATTCCAGACTGATGTAGCCAGTCACATTATTTCGTTCCAGCCCAATGAGTATGAATAAATGTGTGGACGGTTTGTGGGAGTGTAAATACAAGCGTAGATACACGTACGGGACAAAAAATTCTACGAACATGGCAGTCTTGGCTTTTGGATATAATTATAATAGATAAGTCTTTTTTATCCATCACTTTATTGGATAATTTGAATGCCTTTTTTACAAGCGTATTGCACACATTCTGTCATCATTACCAACTAGTTAATTTTATTCATCCTGCCAACTATATTTCATTAATGATTATTAGTTCTAATGGTTTGTAGTTAACTAGTTAAGAAAGACTAATGCCATTCTTGATCTTCACAAAACAGTATAGAATTTATATTATGGTGTTATATGTACAGTGTATGTCAAGAGATATTTTCTCTCTCGAAATACCTGGTCTCATTCCATTTAGAGTTCTTATACTTCTACTAAATGTATGTTTTTTATCTGATATTGAACTATCGAGTTGTAAACATGTGATTCATTTGTAAAATACCGAAAACTGTTTCAAAAATGCAATGTAAAAAAGGACAAATATACCTAAAGAGCAATTAAAAAAAACGTAATCCATTGGACAGACAAACCCGGGAATACATATGAACAACCACAAGCACAACAAATAAACACAGAAAACTAAAAAACAATGAACAACACGAACTCCTATAAAAACCAGGAGTGAACCCAGGTGCTCCGGAAGTGTAAGCAGTTCCTGCTCCGTATACGGCACCCGTCGTGAAGTTCAACAAAGTCAATCCGGGGGAACTCACAAATCGGTGGAGGCACATGAGAGATTACGACAGTGGGAACAGGTCCAACATCATCTTAGATATTGGAACACTGTAATGGTCAATCACTTCGTGATGGCGACCGTAAAATTTCCTAAGTGATGACATTAACTTATCCCTGATAAAACCCTGGTTAAGAAGCTTTGTGACAGCAGTAATCCTCTTTGTCGAAAGTCAAGGCAACTCACGCATGCCTTGAAAATCGGATAAGATGAGAAACGTAGACGCCATATGCAGGCGATGCTGGTATATTGCTACTCAAGAAGGGAAAAGTAACAATAGGAAAGTTGAAGTCATCGCGTTTGTCATAAAGTTTTGTCTTCAAACGTCCCTCATAGTCTTATTTCAAGAAACAAATCCAAATATGAAGCGGACTTTGGTGTATCTGTAGTATCCTTAATTTCAAGCTCACTGGGGTAGATAAGATGTAGAAAGTCTTGGAATTTGTCGTAATTTAACGACAACACATCATCTATATAACGAAAAGTGAAATTAAAGGATTGGGCTAGTTTCTTTTTGTTTTCACGTAGTAATCCTTGAATGAAGTCCGCTTCATATGTGTACAGAAACAGATCGGCGAGGAGAGGAGCACAGTTGGTTTACATTTAGCTTCCAACGTAAAAACATGTCAACAAATTTAAATACCCTGATGATTATTTAGTAATCTTGGCATTTGTTCTTCAAGGTTTTGGATATTTGTTGGCTTTCAACATTTTAGTCTTTGAGCCAAACTGATGAGTGTAAATCGACGAAATGTGATTGATTGATTGATTATTGTTTAACGCCGTGTGGGCGACATTTAAGCCATATCACGGCGAGAACTAATTAAATTGAGTATGATTAAAACGAATACTATCTAAAACGAATGAACTATTTACAAACAATATTTAAGGAGAAAATAAAACAATAAAACAATACAAGAATCTCAAAAATCAAAAATTATATCACAGACGAAATTTGGAAAATAATATCACAGATACGCTATTAAATAAATTAACATCATTCAAAAAATATAAACAAAATTAAATTTATTGGACTATTCAAGAGTGCAGTCAGACTATATTCTTGAATACAGTCCAACATCTTTCAAATACTGTAAAAGACGGTTGCCAGCAACCTTTGTAAACAACTCTTTCATATTGTTGACTGTGTAGTACCGACAAATAATGTCGGACTTATCTACACAGTCAATTAAAAGATGTTTAATACTATGTCGACATTGGCAGGGTATACACTCAGGAGGCGGCTCATTCTCTAAAATAAAAGAATGAGTCGTCCTGGTGTGGCCAATGCGACATCTAGTTAAAACAACTTGATCTCGTCTGCATTTGCCGAAAAAACAGACATTCTTGGCTCTATAGAATGAAGTTTATTGTCTGTAAGCAGATCCCACTGGGACTGCCACACACGTAAAACATATTTATAAATCAAGGGTTTAAAATCAGTATAAGGCACTGACATATTAGTAACTGGGTCATCTAAAGCATCCTTCGCGATACTATCTACGACTGTGTTTCCTCGGATACCAATATGACTTGATATCCAGATAAAAACTATTTCTTTGCCCATTTGGACAAGTCTTTTATAGAACTCAATAATATGAGCAATTAACGGGTTTTTATATTTCTGACCTTCTATGGCCAATAAACATGAAAGAGAATCTGAGCAAATAAGAAATTTAAGTTTTTCAGACGTTCTGACAAATTTTAAAGCCAGAATGATGGCTCTAGCTTCGGCAGTAAATATTGAACTCGAAGATGGAAGGCGGAGAGTTGCTGCCTGCTGTCCGTGGACTGCTGCAGCAGCTACTTTGTCTCTGTCCTTAGATCCATCAGTGTAAATAGAGTCATGAAATGCAAAATTTGATTTTATTTCACCAAAATGTTGCTGAATAAGAATAGGGTTTGTTTCGGACTTTTTATGTTTTCTTAGGTCAAAAATAAACATAGGTTTGGGTACAAGCCAAGGTGGTGATTGAGGAATATCAATGGGGGCAATTTCATCAAGGTTGATGTTAGAACCAGAAATATGCGGTTTCATCCGGATACCAGACGGAGGAATTTTATTTTCATGTTGTTCAAATTTGAAAACACAGTCGTAGGCAGGATTTGAGGGATATGCCTTTAGCTTGGTTAAGTATTGTAAACCAAGTTTTATCCGACGATTATAAAGAGACGGTTCGTTTGCCTCTACATATAAACTCTCCACAGGAGACGTTCTGAACGCCCCCAAGGCCAAACATAGGCCTTGGTGGTGAACAGTATCTAAAATTTGTATGTAGGATTTGCGAGCAGATCCATATATAATTGATCCATAGTCAAGTTTTGATCGTACAAGTGATCGATATAAATTTAACAATATGTTTTTATCAGCACCCCAGTCAGTGCTGGAAACAACTTTTAAAATATCCAATGCTTTCAAGCATTTAGCTTTAAGCATTTTGATATGGGGTAGAAAGGTAAGTTTATTGTCAAACAGAATACCTAGAAATTTTGTTTCTTTGACGACTTTAATCGGAGAATTATAAATTTTTAGTTCGGGATCCAAATGCAGTTTTCGTTTATTGCAAAAATGCATACATACTGTTTTGGAGTTGGAAAATTTAAAACCATTTTCCATAGCCCATTTTTCAATTTTATTTAAAGACAGCTGTAGTTGTCTTTCAATATTGTTCATATTTTTAGCCCTATAACATATCAAAAAGTCATCAACATAGAGGGAGCCTTCAACATTTTGTTTTAATGTTTTAGCTAAACTGTTTATTTTTATACTAAATAAAGTGACGGAGAGGATACTTCCCTGAGGAACACCCATCTCTTGTTCAAAAGGGTCAGACATGGTCGTATTAAACTTTACCTTGAACTGTCTGTCTGAAAGAAAATAACCTACCTTTCAACCCCATATAATTTAAGTCTTTTAAAATGCCATATTTCCATGTGGTGTCGTAGGCTTTTTCCAGATCGAAAAAGACGGACACCACATGTTCACCTTTAGCAAACCCGTTGCGTATAAAGGATTCGAAGCGAACAAGATGATCCATCGTGCTTCTGCCTTGTCGGAACCCACACTGTATATTGGACAGGAGGCCATTCGCCTCTAGGAACCAGACAAGGCGGTCGTTGATCATCCGTTTCATTGTCTTACAAACGCAACTTGTGAGGGCAATTGGCCGATAATTCGACGATTCAAAATGATCCTTCCCAGGTTTTGGAATAGGGATAACTGTGGCAAGTTTCCAAATGGAAGGCAAGTCGCCAGTTTCCCATACATTGTTAAGAAGATCTAAAAGTGTTTTAAGGGAAGTGTCAGGAAGATGTTTCAAAAGTTTATAGTGAATATCATCTGGGCCACATGCTGTGTCATGGGCTTTCGACAGAGAAATTTTAAGCTCATCTAAACAAAAAGGGTGGTTGTAATCTTCTAAATTGTTTGATTTAAAATTGAGTTTATTTTTCTCAGTTCGGTTTTTAATCCTTTGGAATTCCTGGGAATAATTCAGAGAAGAAGAATGTTTTGAGAATGTTTCACCGAGTTTATTCGAGATGTCATTTTCTGAAGTCAAAAGAGTTTGGCCATCTTTTAAATGGTGAAGATTGGTCTTTCTGTTTTTACCATTAATTTTTTGGATACAATTCCAGACTTTATTCATAGGTGTATGAGAGTTTATTTTAGAGACGAAGTTTTGCCAAGACTTGCGTCTCTTTTGTTTAAATATACGACGTGCTGTAGCACGGAATATACGAACATTACTGAGATTGTCAGAGGTTGGATTCATGTTAAACCGTCGTTCGGCCTTTTTTCTGTTTTTCTTAGCTTCCTCACAGTCGTCATCGAACCAGGGTTTGCTTGGTTGTTTTGGATTTGTCGAGGTTTTAGGAATGGACCTCTCAGCTATCGATACTAACGTATCATTAAATTTAAGTACTGGATTAATAACATTATTAAAAGTCTCTTTCTTCAGTTCATCTCGACAGAGTTGCTCGAACAAAGGCCAATTGGCCTTGTCAAATTTCCAGCGAGCAACTCTCTCAGAGGAAGAGGGAAAAAGATTTTCCAAAATAATTGGAAAGTGATCACTTCCACACAAATCATCGTGGACCCGCCACGAGTAATCCAGTAAAAACGAAGGGTCACAAATAGTTAGATCGATAGCCGAGTAAGAACCATTTCCCGGATGGAGATATGTATCTGAGCCATCGTTAAAAATGCACAAGCCTTCCTGGTTTAAGAAGTCTTCAACTTTTTTCCCCTTATCATTTTGGGAGTTACTGTCCCAAATTGGACTGAGGGCGTTAAAATCGCCCATCAGGAGAAAAGGGGCTTGCAACTGATCAGTTAAAGATTTAAGTTGATTTATTTCCAAGGACGTATTAGGGGGGAGATAGACAGAACACAATGTTATAGTTTTTTGAAGGGAGAGTTTGATAGCAACTGCTTGTAATTCGGTATTAAGTTTTATTTGACTATGTATAATACCATTTTTAACCAGGATTGATGAACCGCCAGCGGCTCTTTCATCCTTTTTAACGTGAATGCTGTAAATCGAGTAATTTTTAATGTTTACATTATCGTTTTCCTTTAAATGTGTTTCCTGAAGACAAAAGGCAACAGGAAGGAAAGCTTGTACAAGTAAAGATAGCTCTATTAAGTTAATTTTTAAACCCCGACAATTCCATTGTATTATGTTATTTATTTTGTTGGAGGACGGATGGGAGATTAGTTCTTCTTCGGGTGTTCACGGGAGGAACTTCTGTGTCGTCCATCCGAAGCTCTGGAGTCAGTAACTGGGCGTGTGGAATCCACAGATGTTACTATTGGATCCCCCAGATTGACTCTATTTCAGTGGTATCCATCTGCTCAGAGTCTTCATCGATATAATCGTCAAACTCTGAGCAGAGGTCTCGAAACTTGTTGAATTCTTGACTTTTTTCAGCCTTCGAGAGGCGATTTGAACAGTTTTTGTTTTTTGATTTATCTTGTGATGAGGAACGTGCAGCTCTCTGTGACGGTTTCTGAGATGATTTTTTGTTTGAGGATATAGAAGACCTTTGTTTTGGAGTTGGTTTTTGCTGATAATTGACATTTGAAGAAAGAGAAGTGTCAGACGTTTGTGAAGAATTGGATGTAGACTGTTTAGGATGAGAAGATTTTCCACTTGCTTGTTTGGGTTTGACGGTGAGAACCGGAAATTCTGTTCCGTCAGGCCAAGTGAAATCAGTTTGAGTTGAAAAGGATCTATTGGTTTTAGGTGATTTAACTTTGTCAGCGTATGATGTTGTAGGAGTAGAGTTGTTAGAGGCAAATACCATTTTTTTTGCTTCCTGATAGCTTATACCTTTTTCTACTTTAGTTTTCTGAATTTCAAGCTTTGTTTTGTAAGATTGGCAGTTTCTGGAATTGGTCATATGATCTAGTCCGCAATTTACACATTTAACGTGGCCGTCACAATCAAAATTGGAGTGGCCCTCTACAGAACATTTGACACACTTTTCAACACCTCTACATGAACTCTTACCGTGCCCAAATTTCTGGCATTTGAAGCAACGGGTAGGGTTAGGTATGAAAGTGTCAACTTTGATTCTGTAGGGACCTATGAAGATATGTTCAGGCACACGGGTAAGGTCAAAAGTGATGAGATAAGTGTTAAGTTTAATAATATTAGCTTCATGTCGTTTTGTAAACCTTTTGACTTTGGAAACATTTTGAGATTTCAGTTCTTCGCATATATCTCTGTCTCTAATCACACCCTGGCATGAATTCAGTGATCTATGGGGTGTAACAGAGATGTGGACATCAGAAATTGTTGTAAGAGAGAGTAAATTTTTGGCCTGTTGTGATCTGAGACATTCAACTAGCAGATTTCCATTTCTCATTTTTGTAACTTTTTTAAGCTGGCCGGCACAGCCTTGTAATGTTTTTTGAATAACAAAAGGAGAAATTTCGGTGACAGGTGTTTCGGATTTGACTGATGTAATCACTAAAAATTTTGGAAAATTGTCCGAAAAAGTATTTGGCAACTTAGCTGCATGTTCCTCATCATCACTGGTATCTAATTTTCTTTTGTTTTTTTGATTGGTTGTTTGGGGGGTTTTTATTTGGAAATTCCATGGTGATGTATATATGATTCGTTACCCTAGCTCCCCGCCCACCTCGGAGCAGCATCAACACGATGTATGCTTGCCACATTTGCGACAAGCGTGATGCATACATCGCCTCCATGCACTCTAGCATCCATGATGGATACCAGAATACATCAAAACGACGCACGCCCGCGACATCTAGTATCTAGGGATACTAGAATAAGATACTCGCATAGAGTACCTCTTAATGGGTGCAAGCCTTGTGCCAGGGGTTGCCCGGCAAGACAACCGCCCAAAGTGACATCTACACGATTGACCCATGAGCCACCGCCTTCTTGAACCCAGCCTATATAATTGGTACTATTGTTGTACATTTTGGAAATAGGTCAAGTTCAAGGGCTTGGCGTGACCAGCAGATTGATCAGGACCGGGCCCATCCGACCGCCCGTTTAAGATAAAGTAAGGGCCAAAGTGGCGTGTTTCAGCCACCAGGATCCCGTCCTCTAAATTACGGGTATCCACACACGGCAAACATGTGGCCTCTTTAAGCCGAGGAAGCCTTGCCCCATAAGCCACCGCCTTCTCCGCAATTCCGTCAGTGGTTACTTTCCAAAGACCCCGGAACCCAAACATCAACCCATATGATACATGCACTCCACCCATCCAACCCATTGTATCTGGGTGTCATTGAGGGTTCCTCAGGATCTTTTCAAATAACCACGAGAAAAAGCAGAGGGCAAGACATGACCAGTTTTGGCTGAACCGGGGTCATCCAGCCATTCTTTGAACTGGATGTATATAAAGACAATCCAAATATATTTGAAGGGGGTGAAAAACTAACCAAGTTGACAAAAAATCCAAATTTCAATATTCATATATAAAATAAAAATAACAAAACAAAAATAACACTAAAAAATAAATTCCCAAATTCAAAAGTAAAATTTTGAGCCTGTTGAAATTTGTGACCCATAAGCCAACACCAATCCCGCCAAACAGTAATTTAGAATATAGAATCAGTCTTGGAGGGGAAAAAATATATAGTGTGTTACAAAAAGGGATTGATGTGACCAGCCGATTGACCGAATCGGGTCCATCCGGCCTCCCGTCTAGGTAAAGGTTGTGCCCCAGATGGTGATCGGAACCGTTTATCCGGCCATCCAAGAACACTCCCTATTACCGACACGGGTTTGCGACACACGGCAAACATGTCGCCTCTTTAGGGGCCTCTTACGCCAAGCCGAGGAGCTGTGGGCCTATTCTATTGTGTCCCCGGGACCCACACGGGGGCGACGAAATGTGCACATCTTGCGAATCAATATTGGTATCAACGAATTTATGATTACGCTATATGCATACAAAATAATAACGATATGAGGTAATCGCACAGTATGACTGTAAACAGTATAATAAGAATTGCATATAAGGTCGTCGTTAGGTCGTTATCAAGTAGCATCAGCAAAGAATTAAATGGCCCCGAAAGGAACGGATTTTAAGAATCCACAAAAGTAACTTAAAATACCAAATTTATCACACCACAATAAATAGAATTAACATGCAAAATGTTTTTGGGTGTAATATGTTATTACTAAGGAAATGCATATATAGTAAATTAAATTTACATACTGCGGTAAAATTTGATATAATAATTCATCTGAACGTTTTTTCTCAGCTGCTAGCTGATGCGTTCTTTCGTCTACAATTTCTTCTAAGTTTGATGTATATCTTTCCATTCGGCGCAAAAGGGAATCTATTAAATCATCCTCCGTTCCACTGAAAGATTGAAAAATTTAGAAATAATGTTAAATAACAGCTGAAATCTTACGTGAAGATATTTAAAAATATCTAACAGGTACAAATTATCCGTCCAAAGATTTATTTGGCAAGCCAATTTCACGAATAAAGTTTGAAATACAACCAATACTAATTATAGCTTTTCCAAAATGACAACAGTCTTTTTTCTCCTACATTTTCTTGTTCATATCTCAATCAAATATGTAGCATTACGTTATTTGTCAAAACAGAAACAAACATTTTTTTTTTTTTTTTTCAACAATTTAAGCAATCAAGTCATAATGATGGATATCTAGCAATCAATATTTTATTAATAAACCATATTCAGCTAACACAATTACAATTAACAAGTTACAGAAAGAGACTTTAAGACTTAATCAGACAATACAAAGTGAGCATTTGTCAATAAGTTGTGAAATAACCATACCCCATCTGCTTCCTGATTGATTTTAAAATATAAGAAAAATCTGGTCTGTCTTCGGGTTCCTCCGTCCAACAATTTTCCATCAGTTTGCGAAGGCTACTTGGACATTCTGACAGAATATTCGGACGACAATGTGGTATTTCTCTTGACGCTACACGTGCAATTATATCTTGAAAAGTTTCAGGTATAATTAATGTTCATAATGTGTTGATGTTTTCAATTGATATATACAAAAGTGGGTTAATAATTTTGCTCATCGATCGAAACTGTCAAAACTTAATTCGCTAAATTTTATTTGAGTCAAATTTTGAATATATTCAAATTCTAAAAATTTTACACCCCTCAAAATGATCTGATATTCGGGGACCAGAACGGGAATACTTAAATGACTTGACAACTTTGACTCTTGTGTAACATTACTTTTTCTCATTTAAAGAAACATTTGACGATTGACATATCTTCATTGCATGTGAATGTTATAAAAGAATTTTAAGGATAGATATAGAATTGAGATTTTTTTTTAAGAATAATCTGAGAAATTCAATAATTTATGAATTCATAAAATTCTGACATGATATTATAGTGGCTCCAGTCCATTAACCGAGAGATCAACCAAATATTCCAATGTACAGTAGTATCATTGTACATGTATCAGTGAATAGTTTAATATTGGATATAACGCGTCATTTGATTGATCAATTTTTTTTCGTCTATCATATCATAGACTAAATTGTCGTTTTCACTATGACGTCATTAAAGGGAATCCCAACGTTTTAGACGTCAAAACAACAGTTGGAATTAAATTATAAGGATTGACTGTAATTTTGTTTTCAATCTTTTCGAAATAACCTAAATGCACATGGTGCACACTTTCAAATAACCCGCCACACGGATAATTTAGTATGCACCACATGATTGATGTTATTTCTTCAAAGACAGTCAATCCTTAAAGCTATTATCAATATTTTATGGTTCATTACCTTCATTATCTAATGAAATATTTCCACATTCAAACGGTGCCGACCGTGTTACCACTTCCTGTATAATAATTCCAAAACTGTAAACATCGCCTTTTCTGCTTCCCTCTACTGATGGATATCGTAAATGTTCTGGAGCGACCCAAAGTTCTAAAATGGTCATTATTTGTCTTTTATTTTATTAAATGCATAAAAACACAATGTATTCTTTTTTTAGATTGCATTGTAAAATTACAAGTAATTACACAATGATCTTTGACTAGCCACAATTTTGATTCGTCTGGTACGTTTTAATTCATGACGAGGATAATGTTTTTAATTTTTTTCTTCAATTTGATAGCCTGCGGTCAATTATGATCTGCCAAGACCAACTAAATCTATTAAAGAAAGTTCGTTTTCAGGCTTAGAGGATACCATGAAGATTGATTCAAAACAGGTGAAAAATATTGAAAATACACGTACTACGTCAATATGTATTATGTTTCTCGTTAATCGTCACTAGATTCTTTTAATAACGTGAATTTAAAATTTAATAAAAAGATAATATAGAACTTTTCATAGATATATTTTAATACACTGCATGATATTTACTAACAGATGTGTTATACTATCGTGTAAATATACTAAGTACACGTGTAGATATATAGATCATGAAAAGAACGTTTGACTTACTGTGGAATAGCATGCGGGACTTTTCACTTTCTGCAAATGACTGAGTGGCAAATGACGGAAGGCCGAAACCAGACAGCTTTACCACAAATCTACCGTCTACTACACAGTTTGAGGACCTTAGGGAACCATGGTATTTCAGTACAGAATTATGCAAACATTTCATACCCTGAATGAAGAAAATTTTATTTGGTTTTTTACTTGTGATTTCGGTTAATAGACAGTTGATATCATTCTGAAATTGATTTGAATATATAAGAACATCACAAAAGTTTTTTTTCAGTACAAATACGTGATCATTATTTATATCCTCCTCTAACTACATAATCTGAACACGAAACAGAAATTAAAAGAATGAATACGGTAAAAGAAAACATGAAAAGGTATAATAACCTTCATATTAAAAGCACAGCTTAAAAATCCCTTCATATTTTGTCCTTTATTCCCTATTCATTTGTATCGTTTAATATAAATAAAGATGTACATGTATGAGTTGAGGTATACTTGTAAATTTTAATAATAAACTGGAAAGATGAGCCTAAATTGTATAGAAATAGCATTCTTTGAACATTCTGGGAATTTAATTATTTTCATTCATACTCCAGATAAAATCAAGGTATATTTTATTACATTGATATGGACCTGACCGGTAATTTCTACAGAAATATAATATTGGGCTCAGCTTTGTTGTTCAAATTGACTTTTAATTAATATTTATGTAGAACTGAAGGTATCCTTAATGTTTGATACATATAGATGATTCTACAACGATGACCAGTTGATTATGAAATTTATCAACTCGAGATAATTAAATTTTCATTTTTAAACTGTGAGGCTTGTCCGAGCAGTTTAAAAAAAACAAAAAACAAAAAAATCGAGAGTAGACAAATTTCACCATTAACGAGAGTCTTCTGACGATTTTAGGCGGGAAATTTCACGAGCATTTAACCAACGTGTGGTGATATCAGAATTTATCAAAAAGGTCAAGAGATGTATAAATGCGCACACAAAAAGCTTTAAATTACGACAGACTCAAACAATCCTGAACGAAAAAACGAAAATATTTAGCAATATATGTATATAAAAGTACGTTGCACCGAACTGAGTCTCTCGTATTTTCTATATTTAGCGCAACCCGTTTGAAAAAAAACACAGGTGCTTAAGGATAGGACCCTGTCTTGGGCCCCACATAGCCCCCCCCCCCTAATTAGCATAAATATCTGTTTTCTAATTTTTACCATTTATTTGTACCATAAGGATACTAATATACCATATTTTTACTCGTTATACACATGTTTACTATCAATGTGCCATTCGACTATATAGCGAAGCGGAAGGTTGCAAACTTCTTTCTACGGAATTCGGTCACAGGTCAGGAAAAAGTGTTTTAAAATGTTATAAAACAACACTTACAGGTTAAAAGAACGACTTCTCGCTGTCTAATGATGATAATCCTTCAAGAATATTTACAGCTCACACTAATTTAATCCAATTTAAACACAATAAGATCGATTTTTCGTTGGCAATGTTGCTGTTTTTTTTTTGACAAAGTTAAAAAGTTAAGAAAAAAACTTAAATTATAAAGCTTACTGTTCTCATTTAAATTATAGTTCCCGGTAACTTCCGTTTTCAGAAATACGTCAATAATTTTCTTATCAAGCCTTCAAACCTTGCTATTTATCGAAAACGGTCAGACTCAGTTCGGTGTAACGTACTTTAGTGAACGGGAAATGCCATTATAGTATTGAAATCAAAGGCGATTTCTATTTTTTTTTTAAATTTCCTTCAAATACTTTAGATTTTAAATTAAACTAGTTATTGATAATGTGAATGAAAAGATGTTTATAAGTAAAATATGTAACTATCAAGTTTACCAGGGTTGCTATTTTTCTGATCATGCCAACCCTTCATAATAAACTTCTCTTAACTAAGAGTAAATTACTGTTTTTAATTGGTTAATTGACCCGTTCTGACACAAATGTTCATTAACTTGTAGTTTATCCAAAATAAATGATACAGAAGAGTACCAAGTATTGATATCATCATTGTGCATCTCCTTGGTACAGTTAAAAGCTTCTTTTAGTAAAGCCGAGTTAAAATGATTTACCCTATGTAAATTACAAATCATTGATACAATAATATTGAAATATAATGGTAATCTACTAATAGCTGAAAGGGAAATAACTCAAAATTACTTTCTTACTTTCGCAATATCCTTCAACAATGACAGTCGAAATGTCCAATCTAATTTTATATTTTCATTACTTAATACGTCCTGAAAAGAAACGAAAATAGCTTTTCAAATCAGAAAAATATGTCTTTTTTAAAAGCATACATGTATAATATATGTAAGCAGTTATAATATATGACGATCGTGCATTTTTTACTCAAAACGATCTTCTTGTTATAATGATAGGTAAATACATATACATATTATCATCGATGTTCTTCTTTTCCTTTTTCTTAAATCAAAAGAACCTAGCAATTATAGATACATGTATAAGAAATCTTTCATCGAATATCGATGTACCGGATCTACATTTCAAACGATAAATTGCGTCTGTAAGTCGAAACTATAACTATAACTTAAATATAAAGGAAGCAAAGCACAATTAACCAACCAGCCCTTTTCACAAAACAACTTACGAGTAAAATCACTCGTTAGTTATACAAGAATCTGTATGACCTAAGAACAATTTAACCATTAAGATTTTTGTGTGAAAATCACTGAACGTTAAAGAGCTTTTTAAGTACTAAAATAACGATTTATTTACTGTATTTATGCGTGTTTTACATTTATTATATCCTGTTTTGGGGAGCATATCTCAATGCATTGTTTTTAAATTTTTACTTTCTTTTTTATGTACAGATTAATAACAAGGAGAATACAAAATGTACGAGTTATTCAGTAGGTTATTTGCAGTGATATCTGGACACACAACTAACTAAAACCACTCGAGGGTGTGGTTATTTGAGTACGATGTGATATATTTGGAAATTATTTTACAATTCAAATTCCAAGCAAGAATCTGCCTTAAATTAAAAATCTTATTTGTACAGGATCAATAAAGTTATAAGCAAACAAATACTAGTGCTAAAAATGTTGTCCAATAAATTCATTATAATTCTCTGGTATGTTTACAAAGTAACTGCTATATTTTCAGTCGTCTTAATTGGTTGGTTTGTCATTGCGGACCTTTCGTGTTTTATTTACTACCTGAATACATTTTGAAAATGGCAAACCTCTAATGTTCCTTTTTTACAAAATTCATGCAAGATGCAAACATTTGAAATTTCAACACAGGCACCTATAAATCTCACAAGATTTTCATGCTGCAGACTTCGTACCTGAAATCAGAAATAATCTGAGATATAAATTAATAATCGTAAAAACATTAACAAGCGTGGTGAATTTTAAGCACTGTTTACATGTATGTCATCAAAAAAATTTAATGTATGGCTTTAAACGTATAAAAAGGTATAAAATAAATAAAAAGAAATCCTTTAATAATCTTCATATACCTACTTGCTGAATTTCTTTGAGAACATTTCTTGTAACTGTTATTTTATCTTTCATCACTTTACGTACATAAACAACCTGTCCCTGAAAAAGCAATTCTTGAAAGGAAACTCATCTTTAGAGAAGTTTTTTTTCAATTTTATTGATAACGAATTCATGTATATGTTTTCGTTTTTACATTTTACAGAGATTTGTTGTGTAGAGAATTTTATAATTTGTTTCTGCCTTTCAGTCCTTTATTAATATGTTGTATACAGTGTGATTACCAAGTCAGAATATATGATACCTCTATCCGAAAGTATTATACTTCCTATAAGACAGTGAATTTATAGTAATACACTTAGATTTCTTAAGACATATCTAGCATTAAACTGTATATGCAAAAAAGTATCATGACTTTCGACACAGAGGCTTACTGCCGTCACAAAAGCTTCTTAACCAGGGTTTTATCAGGGATAAGTTGATGTCATCACTTAGGAAATTTTACGGTCGTCATCACGAATTGATTGACCATTACAGTGTTCCAATATCTACGATGATGTTGGACCTGTTCCCACTGTCGTAACCTGTCATGTGCCTCCACCGATTTGTGACTTCCGCCGGATCGACTTTGTTGAACTTCACGACGGGTGCCATATACGGAGCAGGAACTGCTTACCCTTCCGGAGCACCTGGGTTCACTCCTGGTTTTTATAGGAGTTCGTGTTGAGAGAGAGCCAGCATAGCGTATCTGAACATAGGGCTTTGATCAGATTGTTCAATCTTTGAATGCAGTACTATTTACCGTTTTGCAAAGTTCCATTAACAGAGAAGTACATGTAGATCATTTTATAATCTGATCTTTCATTACTTACATTATATGTTGCAACGTTAATAAATGTGTCATACATTGTATTCTGGTGTTTTCCTGACTTTGAATTGGTGGAAACGTCTGTATTATTGGTCAGCTAATGAAATACAAATACACATATTCCCATAAATTTTACTTTTTCCGATGTTGAAATTAACATAACGTTCTAAACAGTACAATTGTTAAAGATCAGTGAAGTAGCTTAGCATTATTAATTATGCTTTTATCAATGACAAATCAACTTTAAAATACATTTTACCAAATATTTTTCGAAGACTGATGTGTACTTATATATGTAAAATAACAAAAATTTAGTTTTTTTCTCCAATATTTGGACTTTATTTTAAAAGCAGAATGGTCTCTTTTTTACCATAGAATGACAGCTTGCTGTGACGTTGTAATTGAACTCAAGGTCATCATAATGGACACGCCAGGAATCGTTCATTAAGTTTTGTTCGTGTTTTTTGTATCTAAAACAAATTTTAAATTATTAAAATACAAAGAATAGCGACAACAATTTAAACAAAGTTTAAATAATGAAAATACAAAGAATAGCGACAACCATTTAAACTGAAAATTGAAATATTTAAAATTCAAAGAATAGCTACAACCATTTAACAAAAACAACATGTTTATTGCTCGCAATTCTATTTTGCTTGGTGATAGATTCAGGGTGCAGGCAATGTCTGTCGCTAGTTGTATCAGAACGGTGAAAAGTTCTTTATTTCCAAATCGTGTTTCTATTCTTGGCCGAATGCTGCTCAAGGACATAATGTAGCCCAAAACCACATTCTTTATTAAATTTATGTTTTTCTTCGACTTACAATATATGTTGTGGTACGTCGTTTGATTGGCCTGTGTTTATTGTTTGTTTTTATTGACAGTGTGAAATTTTTAGTCAAGAATGTTGTCTTTTGTTGTTCGGATTTTTGCTATGAATTTTGCAGACATTACGATATTATTTTTTAAATTGGAGACTTTTGTCAAAATACTTCTGGTTTGTTTTGGTCCTGTTTAAAGCCAAACATACTATAATATTTGAATTTATTTTCTGTCAATGTATTCTGTTAGTTTTCTCGGTTAATGACGTTATGTTTGACCCTTCTATCAGAATGGTATTGCCTCTGGACATCATATGTACATGTAACCCCAATAGCTAAAATTTGGTGTAGATCACTTTCTATTTTACTCGGAAATCGAACGATCTTAACAAGGATATGCACAATATTGTTTTAAGGATTCTGTTTTTTGAAATCTTCTTTCCTACGCAGGCAAAAAATGCCACATATGTGTCACGAATGAACCCGGAAACGCATGTAATACATGTGTGACACACACATGTGAATGGCATGTATCTAAAAACGCATGGGCACGCATGTTTGAGAACGCATGTGACGCAGGTGTGTTTTCTCACGCATGAAATTCAAATGTGAAACGCATGATCACAGGTGTGTTTTCTCACGCAAGAAAATTCAAATGTGAAACGCATGGTCACGTGTGTGAATCATGAGTATTACATGCGGTTTGCAAACATGTGTCACATGCGTGGTTGTGACACACATGTGAAACGCATATGTCATGCATGCACATTTGACTTCTACATTAATTTCCTCTTAAATGAAATTCTTGCTTTTAGTAACAACCTTGGATAACTTTTTGACAGACCAGTGCAAAATTCCTTAGATAATGGTCGGAAAGACCAGTGGAAAATTCCTAAGACACTTAATTGAACCCCACTAACAAATAACACTAAATAAATCGTAGGAAGTGATCGTATACGAATTAATATGTAAAATTAGTCCCTGCTATTTGTTATGGATCCCAGAACTATTTCTATAACGTGTTGTTTATTACATTTATGAATAATAAATAAAATATAATTATTCATCATATGAAAATTGGAAATTTTAATTGGAATCAGATATTGTATACTTATACACAGAAATATTACCTGTAGACCAATATGCTGATTGCCATGATTAAGACCAACACCATTAATGTAAATATAATAACATACAGATTTGTCTTAGCTGAAAAAAAAGTAGTCTGCTTAGTTAAACATAATTTAATAATAATCGAGCACTGTTGATGAGTTGTCAGTCAACGAAATGGCTATACAGTGCATCAAATTTATTTCGGTATTTTGTGATACGTTTTATTCAGACATATGGAATAATTCCTTGATTGACATTTCGAGGATATGCCAAGCTCAGTTCTTAGTATTTCGATACTAGCCCGAAATTGATACTTTAAAGTTACTGTTACAAGAAATAATTTATTTAATGTAAATCTTACAAAAACTGTTATATTAAAATTTTGATTTGTCAATACAAACTAAAGAGTATTTCCCTCGGCCATATCTCTGTCCTTGGATGGTTTTGGCTTTACCCCTTTGATAATTTTGAAATTGTATTATTTGTATTTTAGGGATTGTTGTTTTTGTTTTCAACATTTCAGGCCTTGATAAGAAATGATGAGTCGTAAATCAACGATATTTCCACAATTGGTATCAAAGAGTGTTTTTCTTTCACTCTGTTAATTACATGTAATTTATTCAATGTGCTAGAATTGAAAAACAAAATACACGTCTCAAAAATTCTAAAATTCACGTAGGACTTTCTCATGATATAAGTACTATGCAATATGTCCGAAGTATGGTTTGCCATTACAAGCACTGTATTCATTAAATTGATTAGTGATGGTTGTTTGTTATACCTGCAATTTATCTCATTAATACTGCAGGAATAAAATGATAACAATCATTTGATACTTTAATAAACCATGCACCTTTCCCCGTGAGAATTTATGTAAATTAAACTGATTGAAATAAATAAAAATGAAATACAACAAATTGATTCGCGTTCCGGTTCATAAATATTCGTACGACTACACTGATTAGTGTTATCTGATATCCGGTTGTTAGTTCTATCGATATTCTGGAGCCAGTGTCGATCGTGGTCATAAAAATGTTTAGAGGGGACCGGAAAACTCAACTTTAAGGATGCTTGCTTCTGATAGTTTCAATTTTCTGTAATATTTTCTAATTCCTGGTAAACTCTCCATTTTGTAGCATCATATGCTTTTGCTCGATATTTCTTTTCTCATTTTTTCCATCTATTTTAACAAGCCAATTGACAAATCATTATGAAATTTTGAAAATATCTAAAAAAAAAAAAGTTTGAAGCACAGAACTAGTCCGAATAAAACTTAATTACTTAAATCGAAAACACGAAAATTAAAAAAAAAGAAAAACAGGAATACAACAACAAAAAAAAAAAAAAGAAAGAAAGAAAAACAGGGATACAAATTTATAACTGTTTCCTCATTTTTGTTTCCAAAACAGGAACCTTTTACACTATAATTATAATAGTCTATTTTTTTCTTTATGTTTCAATGGCGTGGTAAATATCCTTAAAGAGCTCTTGCAAGTTATACCATCAAGACAAAGATATTGTAATTTGTCTGGTAAATTATGTACATATATAAGATAATGAAGAAGAACTTATTTTGTCTCACATGAAAAAATCTCAAATTACCAGAATTGTCACAGTCTGGGTTGTCTTTTTCATACCAACAAAAAGGTTTGTTCAGTGGAGGTTCTGTTTTGCCTGCAGCCCAGTGAATCGACTTCCCAGGAACAGGATTATAATATTGACGATCACCATAAAAATTTGCAACAACCTCAAAACAAATCAAAATATAAACACTCTTTTCAATGTGTTTTTTCTTCAGAATGAATAATTCAATTGTTTTTTTTCTGTACTCTTATAAACAATCTGATGCAATAAAAAAATTATAAGATATTATCAATAATTTAAAAAAATATTTACAGGAATTATTATGGAAGATTAGTCCGGTAAACTCTGTACAAGATGCTTATATTGTAATAGGTTTATTTTAATCACGGCTATCGAAATATTTATTTAAATATCAAATTATTATAAATGTTTATGTTTTTTGCTGTTTATTTGCAATTATCAAATCTAGTCAAATACATGACTGTATATTTTAATACTTCTCCGAAGAAAATGACCGTACCCCAAATATCCGAGATTACTCTAAGGTTTTAAGAGATTCTGCAGGGTATGCTTGAGCAGTGGAACATGTTGAAGCCGTACTGCGGATTAATTCAGCGTTTTAATTTTTTTTATTTCAGCGGTAACTGTTTGATATCAACTATTCACCAGCTATATTGTGTTTTATAGTGTATAATAACGTTTATGGTAAATACCTCAAATTTACCGGAAACAGGATTCATATCTAAAATGGAATAACTTGTATCCCTGTCACCATTGTCATCTATAATAACTTGTCCTGTTATACCTGAAAAATGCCAATTTCTACTTAATGAGTTAAATAAAACCTTAAAGAGTTTGTTGTGGGGACGTTATTAATAATCAATAAGATGCTTTCTCTACCTTCCTGTCATTTTATCTAACTTAAAACGCAGCCCTGCACTTAAATGAAAAATAATATCAGTTAAAATACTGATATCACGAAATGCAATTAAAATGTTTTCTTAAATCTTTCATGACTAATTTGACTCTTTACAAAATAATGCCTTATGTTCATTTGCAACTGATTTAACAATTAATTATTTAATTACTGCATGTTTAAAGTTTGAACAAAAATCTAGTATGATAATCTAACTTTATCTCAACTGAAATTCACAACAATCTTCTTCTGGTAGCATAGTTTTATAGACGTCATGATGACTTGGCTGACAGGTATGAAAAAAATTAAAATGGACCTGTTTCATTTATGTTGTCCCTTTCTCATACCGGGTTTGCCATGGGCGTATGGCGGGTGTCTTGCTTACTCTTCCGGAGCAACTGAGTCTATCCCTTTTTTTTGGCGAGGAACATGTTGTTCATGTCTTTCGTTTTTAAGTGTATTGTTTGTATTGTTTTGGTCTTTTCTTCATTGTTTTCCGCAGTTTGTTAGTTGTTTTCGATTTTCCTTCGAATATCCCTTTGGTATTTCTTTACTTTACATAGCAATATATAGATTTTTTTGGCTTATAATCTTTACGCTATGTAATTAACAATTTGATGCAATAAACATTATCGGATATTACCAATGCTTTAAAATTATTGATAGAAATTATAAGATTAGCCCGATCACTACTGTTTATATCGCTATAGATGTTAGTTAGTCCCAACTATAATGTATTGGGATATTTTATTGAAATAACATATTATTCATATATAAAATAAGCAATCTATGATACTGATTTATTTGGTTAGAATGCATACTTTGCTCATCAGCAGTGCCAAAGCCGACTTTTCATGTCCCGCCTGCTATAGCAGCTGATCATATAGTGTTCCGGTGTATGTGTCCGTTCCTCCGCCCATAAGTACGTTCATTTTTGGGTTAAAGTTTAGATTGAAGGTAGATTAATGGGAAGTAGATGTCATATCAACATTAAATTTTGTCACTAAATACCTTAAGATGTGATCAATGCAAAATTCAGATCATAGCGATGGTGTGACCTCAATTGTACGGTTGACTGATCAGGATTTAGGTATTTGTTTGGAAGCAGTAATTTGTGTTCATTGGACCCATATATTATTGATATTAACATAATATTAGAGATTCAAATCCCAAACTACCATCTAAGAACAGAACTAGAGAAATCAAGTCCATTTCTATAATATTTTATAAGCAATAGTCTGTAGTTATAACATTGTTTGTTTGTTTGTTTAGTTGGGGTTTAACGCCGTTTTCATCACATTTTGGCAATTTCGCAGCGGCCAGTTTGTATTGGTGGAGGAAGCCGGAGTACCTTCGGTAGGAAAATTGGCAACCCTTGTCAATTAAGACCGGAGTCGAACACACCCCACCACAGGTGAGATTCGAACTCACAACCCCAGCGTTGACAGGCTAGTGATCTGTAGAAGTCATGACGAACTACCTAGACCACTCGGCCACCGAGGCCCCTGTAGTTATAACAAAACTAAATTTAAAAATACTAGACTAAGTATATTACACCTTCAAACATTCTGTTCCACATTCTTCGAGTAAAATTAAATCCGTCAATTTCGGTAATTCCAGATTCCAATGTTTCGTTCAGTGTCATACCAAAGAGAAGAACTGCATCATGAAATGCACCAATGAAAAAATTGACCTAAAAGGATTAAGGTTAGGAAGAATAATACGTTTTATTTTTATAACTTCCAAATTAGTATATAAATATTCATGAAATGGTTGCAATTGTTTGGTCATATTGTGATGGGATGTCGGGTCAATTTTATTCAGTTCTCATAGGTAATATTATAGGAAGAAGGAAGATTTAGGGAAATCTAGAAAAGTTAGTAAAAAAAATAATCTAGAATTGATTATTTACAAGAAGCATATAGAATTGGACAAAATCCAAGCTCCTGCATCATGTGTTAGTATAGCATGTGTATGTATATTTCAGTTTTTTGGCTATAATTATTGATTATATATTACAAATAGATATATCAGATGGATATTCCTTTCTCTTACGTAAAAAAGTGCAGAACTAAAACACAACAAATTAAACAGCATCACGCCAAAACCATAAGGGTTGCACGATTTTTCATTAAAAGTTATCAAACGTTGACAAGGCTTGGTGACCCTTTGAATATAAATTGTCCAAATAAGGGAGGAGCATGTTTATAACATCATGAACATAGGATATTCACCTCTTCATCCTGGTAATCAAATCCATATTTAGTCAATGCAATGCTTTTGACGTCAGCTGTAAAATTTATCCATTTCTGTGACGTAGGTACGTGTAAACTAATTCTTAATACAGATTCAAACGCATTCTTGACATCCTGATCACGCGAATCACCACGTGACCAGTCATGGTCTCCCCAATAACTTCCCGGAAAAGGAAATAACCAGACGTCCATGAAAACGTATTCTCCGGTTTGTATCAAACCAAGATCAAAGGCGTCGAGCAGGAATTTTCTCAAAGAATCTCCCGGTACAATTAATAATATAACTACAATGAAGTAAGCATTAAGATTAAGGCACTTAAATATATAATGTTTATTTGCAATAGAGATGCTATAATAGCGACTTTTCTTGTGCAATAGAGATGCTATAATAGCGACTTTTCTTGTGCAATAGAGATGCTATAATAGCGACTTTTCATGTGCAATAGAGATGCTGTAATAGCGACTTTTCTTGTGCAATAGAGATGCTGTAATAGGGACTTTTCATGTGCAATAGAGATGCTGTAATAGCAACTTTTCTTGTGCAATAGAGATGCTATAATAGCGACTTTTCATGTGCAATAGAGATGCTGTAATAGCGACTTTTCATGTGCAATAGAGATGCTGTAATAGCGACTTTTCATGTGCAATAGAGATGCTATAATAGCGACTTTTCATGTGCAATAGAGATGCTGTAATAGCGACTTTTCATGTGCAATAGAGATGCTATAATAGCGACTTTTCATGTGCAATAGAGATGCTATAATAGCGACTTTTCATGTGCAATAGAGATGCTATAATAGCGACTTTTCATGTGCAATAGAGATGCTATAATAGCGACTTTTCATGTGCAATAGAGATGCTGTAATAGCGACTTTTCATGTGCAATAGAGATGCTGTAATAGCGACTTTTCATGTGCAATAGGGATGCTATAATAGCGACTTTTCATGTGCAATAGAGATGCTGTAATAGCGACTTTTCTTGTGCAATAGAGATGCTGTAATAGCGACTTTTCTTGTCCATGTTTCATAGTCTTTTTTTTATAGATTACAACACTTAGCTTTGTGGTTTTAAATAATAATTTAGCGTCTTGCTTAAAATGTTGCTTAAACGTTTAAAAGCAAGTATTGGCCATCAACTCTTTATTATTACAATAACTAATTCAATATTAAAGTAACAGTTGATTAATTTGGTAACTAAATACCGATAAATATCTTGAGATTTAATAAAAAAAAAATGTCTCACCCACCTCTTGAAACTTTTCGTACTTCTAGTAATAAATCTTGATAGTTTTGATTTTCATTTCCATAGTAACTGAACATTTTTGGATAAATCTTCTGTTTTTGCAAACCAGTCCTAAGTGTAGTCGCGAGAATATCCGAATGAAGATCATTTACATCATATATTATTGCTATATCCGTCCACTGGAACTGTATAAATATACTTCCAAAGACTTTTCTAAGGCGACATTGACAGTAAGCAAGTCTTGTTAATGTTGGATATTCTGTTTTGTTCTTAAACACTCCACCATCACCATAGCCTGTTAGATAAAAAGTATACATTCAATAAAGAAAGGTTTGGGTCAAATAAAACTAGTTTAACCCAACCGCATATTGTTGCAGCTGCTCCAAGACAGGAATAATATGGTAATGACATGTACCATGTGCACGTCTATTAAAATTCTATAGTTTCTCAACCTTATTTGATCATTTGATGTAGGGTTGCTTCCCTTGATTTATACACTTAGTAATTTTGTAATTTAGGGCTTGCCTCCTGATGTTGTTTCCCCGCTCATTGAAGTTCGTGTGGTGACCACAAGATGTCTGTTTTGTTCGGAAATGGACTTTTGTCTTTCCTCATACGTGTATATACAATATATTGACAAAGAATACCGAAGCGTCAAACAGGGGGAAAAGTCCGTATATTCGATATTCAAAGGAAACTACAAGGTCATGAGAATGGAACATAAACATATTCCACAAAGAAACTATATCTCAAAGATTAAAAACAATACACATTTGTAATAGAACAATTACGCACAGAATCTAAAGCATGTGTTATGTGAACTCCAACTAAACACCAGGATTGACATCAGATGCTCCGGAAAGTTAAGCATGTCCTGTTCCGTTAACGTCACCCGACACATTGCAAGTGAGTAAAATCCATTGAAGTGCCAAGTCTGGTGAGCTGTTAATTCCAGAAGGATGTGAAATATAACTTAAAGATACCTAGTCTCATGCGGTGACAGAAACTTCGTATCGGCCAATAATTCGTGATAACATTTGGAGTGATGAAATTCAAAAAGACTGAACATAAAACTGACTTACAAGTTGATGCAAGAGCAATCTCGCCCTGTCGAGAAAGTCGTCGTATATAGCACATGCTCGGCAGTAATGAATGAATTGTGAAATGTCCAAACCATAGGCTGGAGACCTTGCTATGTTACTGCTAAAATATGCGAAATTCACAATCGGGAAATCAGAATCATCAAGTTTCTCATAATGATTTGATTTAGATCGCACATTATTATCTATGAACAAGTACAAGTCTTAATATGTAGCAAATGTGGGTGCTTGCGCGGTCTTTTTAATTCAGTCCACGTGGATAGATGAAATGTAGCTAACCTTTAAAGGATTGTTAAGTGACAGAATATCATCTATATATCGGAAACTGAAATTAACGGACTGGGGTAGTTTGCTTTCTTTCCTCTCTAGTAGCCCCTGTAAAAATTTAGCCTCATATGAAAACAACAACAGACCAGCTAAAAGCGGCGCACAGTTTGTCTAGATGTATAGGCAATGAGAAATTCAAGCATGTTAACAACACGAGTCTCAGTGTACTTTTTGTAAGAATCAATGTATTTTTGGACAAAATTAGCCTTAATTCATCGAATCCAGGGAATATTACAGCATAAACAAAATCAATTAGACATTATTAAGAATATAAATTAAGGTATTTAAGTTACAATAAAAAACCGAGATTTCTATAAAAAAAATAGGATAAATAAATGCAAAAACTTTTGAAATGCATGGTACGAATACTAAACCTTACAGGTCATCTCTATAAACAGGATTTATGATTTCTCTAATTATTAATGACCCTAAGCATTTCTGTTCAAGGTATACACGTGACAAATATTTCTATTATCTAACTGTGTCAAGATAAAAAAAATACAAGAAAATATAAACACAGATTAATAACTTTAAATGACTCATATCGACCTACCAAAGGTTCAATCTCTTCAATAAAATAATCACCGTTAAGAATGTATAACGACCAATGGACAATACCAACCATCATGCTCCTGATATCACAGTAAGTAATAAATCCAGTTACAAGAATAACAAACGGACGTAGAGGAAAACAAAGATTAATACTTTGAGTTACTTTTACATTTAAGGTTAAATATTAATATGGTGTTGTATTCTTTTTTAACTTGACCCTGTTTTGTTTCTTCTTTTATTGGATGTTATTATTTACTGTGATGTCAGGAGTACGTTTGGCGTTGATTATTTCATTTAAGATAACTGATCCTTTGGTAGGTCGATAAAAGTCATAAACATCCTATAGTAATTGATTAATTATAAAGGAATAAGAGATTCCAAATATGTAAGAGACATTGACTCGTCATAAGCATATTAGACAGATAAATTAAACAGTTTTAATTTTTCTTCCACTAGATACACTGTACCAACTTTATATACCTTATATTTAACAATAGCTACCTTTTCAGTTTTTATGGAAACATTTTTTTTGGGTTTAATCCCGATTCTCCCACGTTTAATTACCCCAATTAACAAACATAAAGAAAACTTCAAAGGAACCATTAACATTGAATTAAACGCCTAAAATTTAATTTAACACCTATTTGGTGCGGCTTTATTTCATATTTTGTAAATACCTATATATGATGCTTAATAATTTAATACTGGATGTAATGCATCATTTGATTGGTCCATTTTTTCGTCTATTTCCCATCATATCATAGGCTTAATTTTCTTTTTCTCCTATGACGTCATTAAAGGGAATCCCGGCGTTTTAGACGCCAAAACAACCGTTGGAATTAAGTTATAAGGATTGACAATAACAATAATTTTTTTCAGTCTATTCGAAATAACCTCAGTGCAAATGGTGCACACTTTCAAATAACCCGCCACGCGGGTTATTTAGTGTACACCACGTGATTGAGGTTATTTCTTCATAGACTGAAAAAAATTACAGTAAATCCTTAAATAGTTAAAAATATGACATAAAAAGTCAAAATCCATCTCTAAACTGGATTTTTTTTCATTTGATTTTAAAGAGATTTAACCCTTGCAGACTTATAATTATTGGTAAACTGCAGGTATCATTTATCAGAAATAAACTATACGTACTATCACAACATAACCATAATTAGTATATTTATATAAGGGATTAAAAGTGGGAGAATCAGGATAACACCATCTTTTTTGGTTATTTTTGACATTTTTTTATCACTCTATACAGCCAATTTATACATGTATATGTACGTGTACTCGTAGAGGAAGCTTGCAATGATTCTTAATTAAGACCAGAGTGAGATAGAGTGCATAACGAGCCGAGTTCGAGGTATGTGTACATGATATAGACTATACCACCCGAAAAAGCCCCAATTCCTTTTGTGGGATATTTAGATATTAACGAAAACAGAATAACTTTTTTACTGGTACACGGGATTTCTGATTCGGTTTCTGGATTTCTGTTTCACGTTAGTACACGTTCATTGTTCTTGCTTTTGATTTTCCATATTAAACAGCAAAACAACCGTGGTGTGCTTTAATATCAAAAGATTGGAGCTAAAGTTTAATGATATCAATATGTCAAAAACCATTGTCAACATGTAAAATTATAACATATAGCCCATGGTCAATCATGAATTACCTACTGATTCTATTGGTAAATTCTCTGATGTTTGAAAATCAATTCTGTTAAAGAGATCATTTATGAGCAAGTTTTGAGGTTTAAATGACTAGACATTATATTTGCTTCCTTTAATTATTTTTATTAAGCAATAAACATGATCTAGCTGAGGTATATATACTTTAACGATTATTTAAGCATTGAAGAACAATTTGAATACAAAACAAATCGAAAAACTAGATGGTTACTACGAGTTAGTGGCTGTTACTAACTGGCAGTTTTTCCATTACATGAATCCCGATGTTATTGGCCCCTTGACCTGCAAGTTACAGGGTCAATAACCTGACCGATAATCTACCCCAGGACAAAAACAGAAACAGTCAATAACACTTTCATTGTACAATGTATAACCCAACCGATTCAATATAGTATACGTCCCTTCCGCTCATTTTATTCTGATGGTTAAAATGAAATCACTTTTCACAAACGCATAGGTCTTGCAGAGTTTCCCTTATTTGGGAAGAATTTAACTTATTATTAAATAAATACCTGTAACGATTGGGATGTTCCAGTAATTTGCTAATTTTGCAGTAGGATCTAACGCATATGCACAGGCCGGTCCAATGACTCCAACTATACTATGGTCCTTTACAAGATCTGCAACAATACCTGAAAATTTAAGAAAATCATACAAGTACATCTATATATACTACTAGTGCTTGTGAAAAATATTTCAAAAGATATTTTAAGGCCAATGGTCCTTATGCTAAAGTTATGCACAAAGTAGATGTTAGAAATTGTCATTTTATATTTGATTTTTAGTATCATTAGAAAGACAGAACAGCGTCTTCGAACATAGTCTAACTTCTTATGATTTCAATTGTCCTTTTTACGGTCCGTTTATATTGCCGTTATTCATCTTAAACGCAGATTTGAAATTTGCTTCTAAGTTAATATTTAAAAATATAACATACGGCACATTTCCATTTTCCACATTTCAAAAATTAATGAAAAGTAATTTATTCTCTACATTTTGTTAGATCGTACATGTACATAAAACTGAAATTAAAATATTTATAGTATAACTAATAACTTAATTAAAATATCGAACTAACTTTTTATTACATTGTTCAGAATCTACCATTTAACATATTTAAGCAGAAATAAATTGAAAAAAAACGGACTATGTCTTTTGATATCTCTCCGCGGCAATTGTGACGTCACCTCCTAGAGTGAAATACCACATGTCATTTACCAGATTTTCTTTCACTCTGAACTACGGTAAATCACCGGTTACGGTGCATAAACATTGGTATCATGGAACACTTAAAAATATCACGCGAGAAATAGAATTTTTTAAAATAAATATAAAATATAGACAAAAGAAATATAAAATGTATAAATATTTTGGTGGTTTCTTTTCATATTGCTACCCAACTACTTTGTAAACAATTGTAGCGAAAATTTGTTAAATTAAGCAGATCTTGCTCACCTATGACCAGTGCAAAAATAAAACGAAAACTCCATTTCGATGGCGTGAGGCAAAATATACACAAAAAACTTAGATATTGTGTATTGATTAATCTAATCGTTTTATTTATAAGGTGGACATATTAACAAAGACTGAACATGGCCTATCAAAAGTTACACACTGATACCTCTAAAAAAAAATAGGTCGCTATAAACTAAATAATATATTGCATACAAACTTCAGTCATGTAAACTGTATAATGTATTGTTAGACTAGGGCCTTTGTAAGTTGTGATAACTTGTACCCGATTCTATTGTTATAATTTAGCAATAAAATGCGTTTAATCTAATCTAATTTAACTCTTTGTATCAGGTACATAAGTTTCAAAAACCTAGATAGCCAAGAATCATCATAGAGAGCACAATAAAATAACAAAAGGCGTAAACAAAATCACAAATTCTGGTATATATGCTAAATATTTGTACCATTTAAAATTTGTATATGGTTAAATGTAACTTTTACATAATGGAATTTAACAGAATTCCTATGTTATTGACAGTTTCTATCTTTGAATCTTATATACTACAGGGACTTCTCTGTTCACGTTAAATATTTATAGAACAGAATTTATTTCATTTGATAGGATTGGATTGAATTGTATCATCACGGACAAGCCAAAGGCTATATTGGTGTATTCATCGCTTAAAATTTTATTTCGGACCAGTATGTAGGTTGTGAAAATAAAAGCTTAAATATATTAGTGAAGAAAAGTAAATATCTAAAAACCTTTGAAACTAACAAAAACTATACAACGACATGACATACTTTAAGGTCAAGGCGAAGTAATTGAACGCCATCTAGTGTTCATTTGTTTACTGTTTCAAGGGTAACAGTCCCTTGTCATTGTATTATGTCCCCGACTGATTATCTGACGTCGTAGCCATTATGACGTTGACTCCGGAGGGGCAGATCTTTGCGTCGCCCCAATGTTGAAATAATGGTGTGTTCAGACGTACTGTTATGACGCGCAAAGAATAACCTTTTCGAAATGTTTCAAAACGCATTGTGCGTGCACACGTCTCTTCTTTATCAAAACGCATTCGAAAGCATTTAGTCGTGTTATTTGTACAGTAAATACTATGCAAGTTATTTGGTTTAAATTAGATATATTTGTAATGTACAGTGTATTACTACGCCGTAAGCCATCTTTTTTCACACTTAGATCACGGGTACCCGGAACGGGTACACTGTTATAAATTTACTGACCATCTCAATTCCTTTGAACTAAGTAATCATTTTTACTTTGATGGAGAAATAAAAAATATCAAGCAAGGGAAGACGGTCTTCAATATTCTTTAAAAAAATATTGTTACTAGCTTTTATTTTTGATAAACGTGTTTGCAATTTCACCGTACTCAAGAATTCGACTGGTATTGGAATTAATTTGTGCAGCTTCCGCAATAGGTATTTTTTCGTTACTTGACATCCTCCCAGTCAGGGTTTTGTATCCACGTTCAAAATATGACCCGCAAAATATGAATGTGTGCTGTAGGAACGAACGTGGATACAAAACCCTGACTTGGAAGGATGGTATTTGAATACTGCGAATTAAACTGAATCGATTGAAATTGTGACCGAGGTTAGCTTTATTTTATGATCTCATGGGACGCATTTCATTTAGGGCGGATTTTTTCATTTTGGCGGATTTTCGTATTTGAATGTTTTACAGATAAATTGATAATTGTACAACTAAACTGATCAAAGAATTCCTAGTAATATATATTGTTAGAAATAAGAACAAATAAAAAACTAAAACAAATAAAAATACAATAAAACAATCGATTACGAACTGGCGCAAGTGAGCTAACTATTATTTTGTCTAAAAACCCTCATATTCACAACAACAACGAAGCAAGACAGTTACGAGTTCAGGGTAAGCGAGAGGCATTTGACGACGTAACAGCTAGTCCGTCAAAAGTTATGAGAAGAGAACTACAGTATTTTACGGAGTCCATCTTGGAACAAATTATTAAAGTTATGGGTTAAAAATTTCAAGCCAGAACAGACATGTAATTGCATTTTTACGATTTTGCCTGACAGTGCTCACGTTTATTCTGACATACGTTTCTTTTCAGTCGAAAGCAGACTTTTTAGCATTGTATCTGGTATCATATTTTCTAAAAGACATGTAATTATAATACATTTATAGTTTTAAGTTCGTTTTAAATACCAAAATACAAATCATTCTTAAAATTTCCGCCCAAATGAAATAGTAATCCGCCCTAGTACCATCTCATGACATGATACAGTGAGAATGTACATTAACCTTTTTCTTATTTTGGTTAAAAATCAGGCCACATAAAAATTGATTTTTAGTTCTTTGTTTTTTTTAAATGGCAAATATAGGTGCGAGCGAGCAAAAGTTAACTTTTTTTTCTAACGAACTAGTTTTTTTAGGCGAATATTAAACTTAAGTGTGACACAACTTTTTATTTTTAATTTCTTGAAAAATGAAGAATTAAGGAGAATTTTGAGCTCTAATATTAAATGAAGCGGACAAAAAAATGCTGCGGCGAAATCCAACGACCTAAAATTCAATTGAAAATATAAAAAAATACCGACTAGAGACATGTTTTGAGAAGGGTTAGGGAGTAATTGAGCATATACCTACAATTTATTCTTCGAGTTAATTGGAAAAAGGTTTGCTTCTACTTTCGTTGTTTAAATAACATAATAAGACATAATAGCACCTTCATGACCTTATTGCTGAATTATCTGTTCGTTCACATAAATACATGATACATTACAAGTACTTTACATACTAAATAATTTAATGTTTAGCCGATTAAAACAAACAGCTGGCAAATGACAATAAATTGTATTTTCTTGATCTAATGGAACTCTGTTTTATGAACACAATTTTAACCATTTTGTATCACGTTTCAACAATCATCATTTCATCTTTATCTTCTAGAAAAAAAGACCATAAAATGAGAAACTAAAAACTACAAAATAAGAAACTCAACAATCCTTGTTTTTTGTTTAATAAGAAACCTACCTGGAGCAGCAGAACCGCTACAGACCCCACCGTATGGTTTCTCTATGATTTCTATCCTGTAGCTCCCATTAAGGAATTCTGTGTTCACTTTTTCTACTGCGATGTCTATAGCAGGACCAACACGTTCTATGTCATACGGTGTTCCAGCCGACGATATCAATGGTAATCCTAATTTAAATGTTTTTATGCAATAAACATCTTGACCAACAGCTAAAATTAGGTAAAACAGTGGCAACATAGTTTTACAGTGTTATGATGTTAAGTTAAATGACGCTGATGTTAAATATTTAATTTTTTTACAGTATATTTCCACGGCAATCCCTTAGATATTAAAATTAAATAACAGAATTCAGCAATGAAGTTTAATTAACTCAGACTGGAGGATAAACTGACAGTAAAACCGCCTGAACAATTAACTGCTACATGATGTAAAATGATCGTAGCAAATGACAATCGATTTAAGAAAAATCAAGGACGATCATAGTATTGGTTGGGAACATCAAAGCAATAATGTGTTTGTAACTACCTGCAAAACTGTCATTACTTTCTATTTATTGATGAAATATTCTACAGAATTGCCAATTAGACCTTCGAATGTTGGACAGTAACTCCCAAATCAGGACATTCGCTTCAATATATCCCAATAATTCTTTCCATTCCTCGGGCGAAATTCTTGTTCACTAAAGTTAACTAGTACTTTTGACATATTAAACCTGAGACGAAATAATTGGATATATAATCATGAACTGCATATTAATACATCATATGTGATTAATATATGTGAGTGGGTGATATGATTGGAATTTAAAATAACAGCAACAAGTACATTCCATACATAAACTAGGGATTATCAAGTACATATACATGTACATTCCATTACTGCATTAGAGTACTATCTGTGAAATGAGCAAACACAATATAGACCATTTTATTAATAAGAAATAATCTAGTCATGACATGCAAGAATGTTGTTTAAAATTGTGCTACTAAGCAGGAAATTCAAAAACAATTTCAGTTTAGTGGTTATTGCTCAATACAAAAATGTCTTATTTCTACAAATTGTTAAAAACCAATTTTTGACGAACTTGCCTCAAGTAAACGTTCACACGACATGAGCAAATCATGCTTTTTTTTAATAATTAATTCTTTTATGGTCAACAATTGGCCCTTGAGGTGACAACAGGATCTTTTGTCTATACCTATATAGCGTAAAGAAAATTCTTTATTCAGACCTAATTCAAATTTCAAGCAGAGAATTGTGTATGCAGCAACAATGTGCAGAAATGCAAGCGATCGTATTAGAATAATGACATGATAGCATGAGTTCTAAGTTGTAGTTTAAGTTATATCATAGTGTCTCCGAGTCACGTATTTAGATGGATGATGATGGATGAATTATTGTTTAACGTCCATTGGCAACCATGTGCATATCAGGACGAGAATATGTTGATATGATAATGAATATGATCCCTGCTTTGTACTAGACCGACACGCTAAGTCGGATTTTTAATGTGCTAGCTCACGAGGTAACTGTCTGCAGGAAGACATATCACCTCACTCGGACACATTATACTGACTCCGAGCCGACCAGTCTTTGCTCTTACTCCTAGATGCCGCGTGCTTGGCGGAGAAGCAGCAAATACCAATTTTAATGTCTTTGGTTTGACCCGGCCGGGGATCGAACCCGAGACCTTCCACACTCGAGGCGAGCACGCTACCACGAGACCACCGAGGCGGTTCACGTATTTAGACATTTGTCGTATATCTAAAAATGGAATTTAAATGTATGTATTTCTAGTAGGAATTATAAAAAAAAATATGCACTCTAAGATTAACTTTTATTTTTTTTTTCTATTCTGGTTGGAATCACCTTGGGGGTTTGTGGTATTATGCAGGCCTCGAGTGCCGAAGGTCGGGGTTTGATCCCCGGTCGGGTCAAACAAAAGACATTAAAACTGGTATTTGCTGATTCTCCGACAAGCACGCAGCATTTAGGAGTAAGAGCAAATGACTGGTTGGCCCGGAGTCAGTACAACGTGTCCTTGTGGGGTGATATGTCTTTCTGCGACTGTTACCTTGAGCTTCCGTCACATTACAATCCGGTAGAGCATCAAGAAAATATTTTATTTAATGTTTTTCCAATTAAATCAAAGATTCTTTACTGTGAGATTTTAAGGCGTATTTTTCTATCCAGCACTTGAATTTGATTCCAAATTCTCGATATTTTTTATTTTGATTGAATGAACTTCCCATTGTCATATTGCTTCAAGTGTAGGTTTTTTTTTTTTGGGGGGGGGGGGGTATTTTTCGGTACCTGAAACCATAAAGCACCAATGGAAAATAACATTTTACAAATATGAAAGGAAATATATAGTATGAAGTATTAGTAAATTAGACAATGGTATGATGTAATAGGTTGAAAAAGATCCCGGGTAAATAATTATCAGAGATAGTTTACTTCACAAATACTAAATTATCAACGCACAGTGTTATAAATGAAAACGCAAAATGGCCTTTGTTTAGAATTTGCTTGGAGTGAGAGACTTCAGGGCGCACTCGAAAATACAAAACTTGGAAATTCATCACTATTTTTCGACTAAAAGGTTTATATTCTGGTCGGATAATCTTTCTCCGATAACATTTATGGTTGTATGAAATGATCCAAGTTTATTCAGCAATTAATAAATATACATGTATGTAAAACCATATGCTGGAATAAGTTGAGGAAAATTTTTTAAAAACTAATTATTCAATTGGTCACATATAAGGGTTTTTCTCTAATTTTCAGCCAATTAAACAGTCTCTCGACCCATGTTGGAACAAAATATAATTTCATTAGCGAGTTTTTGGTTCTGGGAATATGAATGGTCTTCAGAAAATTTCCTTAGTTACATATAAACAAACGCGACCTCTCATCAGCAGCATTAAAACCGAAACATTTGGAAGACCAAAAACCAAATCTATTTCAAACAAGAAGTACTCATAACCAAAAATACCGAAATAGGAAGCCAAATTTCACCTAAGAAGATCTACTATGTGCAAAACAAGGAATGTACCCTAAGTATTTCTATTATTTTTGAATTTTGCTAAATACTGGTAATTTGTGTAACAGATCAATGAATAAACATGTCAGACAAGTCTGACGACTGGGTTGGCGAATACCCTCGGGGACCTAGGGTCCACCATGCAGAGGCATCATCCCAGGAGTTTCAAAATAACAATCCAAAGATACTAATATTAGATATAGTAAATTTATACTATGCTGTATACGACGCATTTCAAGGCGTTACCTCTCATCAGCAGCATTAAAACCGAAACATTTGGAAGACCAAAAACCAAACCTATTTCAAACAAGAAATACTCATAACCAAAAATACCGAAATAGGAAGCTAAATTCAGCTACGGAGATCTACCATGTGCAATATAAGGAATGAACCCTAAGTATTTTTATTATTTTTGAATTTTGCTAAATACTAGTAATTTGTGTAACAAATCAATGAATAAAAACAACTGTCATACATGTATTGAAATAATCTACCGTGTTTAACAATGATTTGTGTTTTTATTATGATTACTTAATACTTGTAAAGTGTCGGATATTTTTAAATACAAGATTCGCATATGAATACATACAGGTGACCATAGCGACGGGAAGAAATTGGGAGAATATGATGACGTTGACCAGTTTTTAAAGAGTTTGGAAAATTAGACAAACAACATTATTACTCGTGGATTATCAGATTTCTCCAATCTCGTTGGTTAAATTACGGAATTTTAAGCACTCGCCAAGGCTCGGGTTCAAAATTCCGTAATTTAACTATCTCGATTGGAGAAATCCGATAATTCACTCGTAACAATGTAAGAAGCTATATGTCTCGATAGAAAATTTATTGAAATTTGAAACGATAGTAAATCAGTTTGAAATTAGAAACGATAGTAAATCTGTTTGAAATTAGAAAAACAATAATTGTTAATATCGTTCTAAAAGTTTAGGAATTATATATATGGAGTGCATTCTGACATACATGTACCAGGGATCCAGAGGCGATTCAAACGGGGACGCATCCGGCCCTGGCATCCGACACGCACCCCCACTATAGTTTATTGAGAATTTTTTACTAATACATGCACGTGCAAAAAGGCCCAATAAAATAAAATTTCTACTCTTCGCTTTTTTTCATTTTTTTACTGATGTTGCGTCCTCCTGCATACTTTTTACGCCAGAGAAAACGGACTAATGTAACTGATAATCCTTAATAAGATTACTTTGTAATTATGTTATTATTATAAATGAAATTAAATCATCTGAATATATTTCAGAATTTTGTAAAAAACACAAATTATATATAATCTGGAATTGATTCATAAATGCCCTAAATTATGCAGACATGTTTTATTTTTATTCTTCGTTGTCTTTATACGCTCAAATGAACTTATTTTTGGATAACATAAATGTGCATTGCTTACTGAATTATATTGCAGATTTTGTTGTTTTGTATTATATGAATCAAATATGGCACAACAACAATTCATGTATAAAAAACATGAATTCATCCATACCTCATTATATAAAAATTTAGTATCTGAGAAAATTTAACGACGAAAATACAAAAATACAATGAACAGTTTTTTTATTCAGATTTTGAGTTTCAACATAAATTTTAAAAACTTCTTGATTGCTCTTAATGAATATGCCAAGATGAATCAAATGTGGCACTACAACAATTCATGTATGAAAAAAATGAATTTATCATACCTTATTATATACAAATTTAGTATCTGAAAACATTTCACGACGAAAAGACAATGAAGTTTTTTTTATATTCAGATTTTGAGTTTCTACATAAATTTTAAAAACTTGATTGCTCTTAATTTATTTATGTAAAAGACCATATTCAAAGATCAGCACATGTATTGTTGGGTTCCTATCTTAAGTAATAGTTTTGAAAAGGTTTCAAGGAGAAATGTCAGAACTATATAAATATTGTTTTCATATTTTAAAAGAATTAGTAGAAATTGTATGTCCGTGCAGCCTTGATAGGCATGGAGTGCGTTTAAACTGTTAAAACCTAACATTTTAGCCAAATCAAACAAATACGGACTCGTCGAAGTTTGAACACAAAGCCTTTACCATGTTCAATCCATGACTTTATGATACCAAATTAATTGTGTATAGACTGATTAAGTCAACGTCGGAAAAGAAGATTATTTTACGATCTGCCATAATAAAAAAGAAAAGATAATTGGATATTAAGAATAATTGCAACTATTTTCTATCTCATTAAATGACTTTTAATTGCTTTTTTTGTATCTTCAAGGCTTTTAAAAAAAATTAATGACTTTTAAAATACTTTGTATGAATTTCTTTATTTTAAGCTTATCTTTTTGGTTTCTCTTTTCAAAAGGAAAGTTAATGAAGAGAATGGTCAATGGATAAAGATCTTTGTCAGACTGCTTTTGTTTTCTATGAAAAAAAAAATACCCGGATTCAATACCAGTTCCTTATATTCCAGGCAATTTATTTACCAACCTTTCTTATTATTAATTCCTGAGCACATTTTGCACAATCTATAAAAAAAAATATTTAAAATTAGCTCGTCATCAAGGATTTTTTACTTTTAATGTTATTTATATCGACTTTATTTTTCATATTAAACTTTAATTAAGTCTCTTTTAGCAGCCAACTATCCATTTGCCATTTGTTTACGTAGTATTGAGATGTTTTTTAACAATTTTGTTTCACAAAAATATTATGTATTGAAATTATTTATTTTTTATGAATATGCATGAAATGTATATACATAATCCAACTTTAACACCTTTAATTTTAAAAAAAAATATTATTGTATGGAGGTTTCTAGCTGACTTCCATTAGACTTTTACAAAGATGGTGAATGGAGTAAAAAACACATGCCATTGTAAGTAACCAAAAGAAATGAGAACTGACTAGGCAAACGTTTCATTTCTTTCACAAATGTTTAATATAATTTTTATTATTACTAATATTATTTATTGAATTGATTTATTTTACATATATTATCGGTATATATATGTATATTGAACAATTCCATCTGAGACACCTTTAATTTCCAATTCTAATTATTGTGTGCAGGTATATATAGTGGGCTTCCATTGGACGTTTACAAAGAGGTTTAATGAAGTGGGAAAAAAATACATGGCATTGCTGGAAACCACACTTTCATCCATTACCCGTTATTTTCGTGTGTAGTCCTAAGAAATTTTGTCTAATTGACCTTACCCCATATCCTTAAATTTTGACAATTAGTCTTTGGATTTTAAAACATGAATAATTTTAAATACATCAGTGGTTTAAACAAATCAGTCTCGTGCGTTGGTCGGTCGACGAGATACTGTTAAAACAACTTTTTATGAAAATTTGTGAAAACTAAGAAGTATATCCCTCGTGCATAGATGGTTTGGCTTTACTCCTTTTGGTAATTTTGGCATTTTAAAATTTGCCCTTCAAATTTTTGGATTGTTATTTGGTTTTCAACATTTTAGACCTGGAGCACAACTGATGAGTCGTAAATCGACGAAATATGCACATCTTGTACAGCAAAACAGGAATTTTAAATTTATGTTAACTTTTGAGTTATAGGTCAATCCCCCAAACAGTGAGTCAAGCCTCAGAATCATTATCTATCGAGATAATGATGTTCATCACGTACGTTTAGTAAACATTATTTAAATATTTGGCTACGTAACAAATTTTAAACAACTCAGCAGATAAAAAATCAGATAAAAAAAATCGTTCATTTCAAGTATCCTTTTGCGGCCGGAGGACAAACATACACGTTGAGGTTAAGGTGATCTATACTGTAAAAAAATAACAATTCAAAGATACTTATATTAGGTATAGTTAATTTATACTATGCTGTATACGACGAATTTCAAGGAGTTACCTCTCATCAGCAGCATTAAAACCGAAATATTTGGAAGACCAAAAACCAAACTTATATCAAACAAGAAGTACTCAACAAAAAATACCGAAATAGGAAGCCAAATTTCAGCTAAGGAGATCTACCATGTGCAATACAAGGAATGAACCCTTAGTATTTCTATTATTTTTGAATTTGCTAAATACTGGTAATTTCTGTAACAAATCAATGAATAATCATGTCAGACAAGTCTGACGACTGGGTTGGCGAATACCCTCGGGGACCTAGGCATCATCCCAGGAGTTTCAAAATAACAATCTAAAGATACTTATATTAGACATGTTAGATATAGTTAATTTATTCTATGCTGTATACGACGCATTTCAAGGAGTTACCTCTAAAAACTATTCCACGGGTATATGATTTTTTCCTTGCAAATTCACAATTCCAATAAATTTGAACAAACTACAACTTATTTTGCATATCCATGTGATGGCACCATGGAGGCTCATACAACTGAGTAAATTTCAGATGTAAACATGTAATAGCGCTTATTTAATATACGTGTATATACATCATAGAAATTGATGAAATTTTGTGCATATTCGAGAAGGGTTGAAATTGATGAAATTTTGTGCATATTCGAGAAGGGTTGAAATTGATGAAATTTTGTGCATATTCGAGAAACGTATAGATGAAATGTAAAATATTCAGTGATGTAATACCTAAAGTGATTGAAGAATAATTTAATTAGTTGTCCTTAGCATTATATATTTTCATATAAAAATCAAGTAGACAACATCCAATCGAAATGGTACGTTTACATTAATGAATGAATGAACTATGTGGTGTACGATTGTCACCAAAAGGTATGTTATCCTCAACAACTTTTGTTTACGGGTTTGGGGGTTTTTAAGTTCAACAACAGACAGAAATATTTTAAATCGAACATTTTATTGTTAAAACAAGATGTCCTATTGAATGAAGATTGCATCACATTCTGCTTGTATTTTTCGCATCCCATTTCGTCTTTTTTAATAAAGACAATAATATGTTGTTGTATAATTGCTATTTATTCAACGTCGTGTATCATTAACTCTGGAGATTTTACTAAAACCTGTTACATTGTAGCTTCATTTGACTTTCCCATACTTTTTCATATATTTTCTTTTTGATTTCCTCGGGGAAATTTTATTCTTCAAATTAAATGACGGTCTAAATAAGTTTCCCATGAATACGCTTTAATTGTTCTTATAACACGAATCTGTTGTATAAAATGCTAAAACTTGAATGTTAACATAATTATCCATGCTAAATCAATGTGAAATTTTCAATTCTAATATGACCTGCTTCAAACGTTTTCAGTCTACGTCCATAGTAATATATGGTTATATTGATTCCAACGGCAAATTTGGCAACGTATTAGTAAAGTTTACCACACGAAAATAGTTGGCGTAAATTGCCTATCCGGGGTAAAATCAGGATATTTTCAAGCCACCGTGAATTATTTCAATTGATACACATTCTAGGACATGTGTAAGTCGCCATGACAATCAAGCACGGATTATTGCTATCATAGAAGCTTTTTTGAGATATACATGGTTGTTATCACATCGGAAATATTACCGTTATTATCACAATAATTACATATCCGAAATGACATTGAACTCGTTTTCCGTTTTTGACGGCCCTTTGGATTTCCCCCATCTTGCCCTGTAATTACTATTGAATATTCTATATTCCACAGATTAATGAGTACCACAAACGAATCAGAACTCCTTACTCTTTCCTTCTGTTAAAATACGGGGATTCAATCCTACCTTTGATGATATTTCGTGCTAATTATATTTCTATATATGTTTGTCCTTTCAATATTTATGTTGTCTTCATTTTGCCTCCAGATTCGAACTTAACATTAAAAATGTTTTCTATATATTTTTTACAAATATTAGTACTTGCACTTGGATTTTATCCTTCTACTGCCCTACTCACTAGCCAAATAAGGGGTGTCGAATATTTTTGTTCGATATTAATCTAGTTGCATAATATCATCTCCTGGCACCCTCGTCTTCACTTACAATGAAAATTTGTATTATGTTCTGGTTCACAGTTTTTATGACGCCATTTTCTTCCCTTTCTTAAAAAAGTGCCATTTTGATGTTTTTTCATGACAATTTTAACGTACGTTTTTTTATTTAATTTTGCAACTTTTTGATTCCGCGGAGTTGGGTTTTATTTTATTGTAGTTTTCCGTGTATAATATATTGTATTTTTGATATTCAGTCAATCAATCACACAGGTGGGATACTTAATTCTAACGCAGATTATGTTTGAAAACATGGCTAGGAAAACATCTCTGTTTGGCTTTGTTTTGCCAAAACAAAACAGTATTTATAAAATATTTGTCAATCTTGATACGTTTCAGTTGTTCATTTGCTAGTTGGGTATGTATTACATGTAGGATATTGTGTCATGCATGTGCATATTCTCCGGCCATACATCTTTCATATAAAAAGCAATAACTATACAATAATGTATATCTTTATTTTAACAAAAATCTAAAATGAAAACACAAGGAAAAAAATTGTATTTTTTAAAAAAGAAGACATTAAGAATAAAGAATATTAAGAAGTTAGTATCCGTGGTTATAATTCTCCAAAACATGATTGTTTATCTTCATGCCGGGCATTTGAAATTGGTTGATGTAAACCTTTTTTTTTGGGGGGGGGGTCTGAAAAAGTGTGCTTTTTGCACACTTTGGAAAATGGTTTGACAATTATTGATGGCCCCTAACAATTTGTGTTTGCAGGATAAAAACAATGTACATATATTGTCTGAAAAAAAAATGCATTTTATTTGTACTCGCAGCAAAACTTGTGAGAAATTCTCGGCATTTTTACCAGCTTCTAAGGATCGTACAAATAAAATGTACATTTTCCGGCAATTTACAGATATAGATTCTCCTTCAGATACGAATGAGTTATGGAATATCTCCACCCGACATAGTTAAAATTTTGAATTTCAACTATCGAATGTGGAGAAATTCTATAAATCACGAGTAAATTGAAGGAGAATCTATCTGTTTCGCCTATGATTTTCCACAAAAACCTAAAAAAAAAAATGCCATTGTTACGCATTTTTTTTTTAAATGAACGTCATTTCGGAACTTCTCTAGTTTGCCTTTCCAATAAACGTAAAAAAAACGACCGGAATTTCATCACCAGCAAATGGTTAAAGATATTATGTATTTTTATCCCACCGATTAAGCATGTCGAGAATAAGAGACATATTGTATATGTATTCGTATAGTTGAAATCACATATTTTGTATATTGATTGTGGAAAAAAAAATTCAGTGATACCGATTTCAATGCTGTGGATCTGAAAAGATCTGCAAATTATATCTGATGACAAGATATAGAATAGAAAATTGACAAGGGGAATGTGTCAAAGAGATAACAACCCGACCAAAGAGCAGAAAACAGTTCAAGGCTACCAATGGGTCTTCAACGCATCGAAAAATTCAGCTGGTCCCTAAACAATAATGTATACAAGTTCAGCAAAATGGACGGCACACTAAACTCCGAAAAATAAAATTGAACCAAAATTAAAAAAAAACACACAAGACTAACAAAGGCTAAAGGTTCCTGACTTGGGACAGGCGCAAAAATGCGTTGGGGTTAAACATGTTTTTTGAGATTTCAACCCTCCCCGATACCTCTAGCCAATGTGGAATAAACAAACACACAGCGATACACATAGTAAAACTCAGTTCAAAAGATGTCTCAGTCCGATGTTAAAAAAGGTAACAGAAGAAACTAAGCAAAATGACAATGATCAATATATATTAACAAAGGACTATTAGAAGTTACTGACATGCCAGCTCCAGACCTCAATTAAACTGATTGAAAGATTATGTCTATATCATATAGACAATCAGCTACAATCCCTCCCGTTAGGGGTTTAGTATCATGCCATTGTATTTATACGAGAAGAACATAACCCGTATCATGCCAACAACTGGTTTTAGAATAAATGTGTTTATTTCCGATGCAAAGACTCTATGAGTGAATCGATATTAATTTTAAAAAATGCCATCTTTAATGACTTGACAACAGTATCGTAACTATATATCCCTTTTCAGGTGAATGAGGACATTTTTGTGCTTTGTATAGAATATTACAATAAAAGATGGGATGTGGAATACCTGAAAATATAAGAATTATATTTACGAATGAAGTCCTCGTACTGATGATAAAATTAAGTAAAAGTTTTGACAGGTTTCTGATATCGAAATCCCTGGCGTGATAATTTTTCAGTAACACAGAGATTACATACACGAGCGAATCGAACAAGTTGAGATATAATAACACCATACGATGGTGCCAAGGGAACGTCGACATGTAAAAACAGATAATTAACAATAGGAAATGAAAAATCATCTCTCTTATCAATAATTTTAGTATTAATCTTCCCGTTAGAGATATAGATATCATGATCCAGGAAAGGGCAGTGTTCATTTTTAGTATTAAGTTTATTTAAAGTAAGTTCAAAAGGATAAATCTCTTTATTGTAAATACTGAAGTCGTCATTATTGACAGCCAAAATATCATCCTAATATCTAAAAGTGTTATTAAATTTTTGTATCAAATGTTGTTTCGTTGGGTCTTTGCTGATGTTAGTTATAAATTGTGATTTGTAACAATACAGAAACAGGTCCGCAATAAGTGGTGCACAGTGAGTCCCCATTGGAATTCCGATAACTTGGCGATATACGGAATCTCCACAGCGAACAAATATGTTATCTAGTAAAATTTCAAGTGCAGTTATGCATATTTGTCAGTTGTTCTGAAGGACAATTTGGTCGACTTGTCTGTTGCCCTGAGGGTCAGTTTGGTCGACTTGTCAGTTGTTCTGAAGGTCAGTTTGGTCGGCTTGTCTGTTGCCCTGAGAGTCAGTTTGGTCGGCTTGTCAGTTGTTCTGGAGGACAGCTTTGTCGGCTTGTCAGTTGTTCTGAAGGTCTGTTTTGTCGACTTGTCTGTTGCCCTGAGGGTCAGTTTGGTCGACTTGTCAGTTGCCCTGAGGGTCAGTTTGGTCGACTTGTCAGTTGTTCTGGAGGACAGTTTTGTCGGCTTGTCAGTTGTTATCATGGCTTCTTATTTCAAATAAACTAATTATTGTAATACGAATTCAGTTACATATATGTACAAAAAATTATGACTAAACCAAGAATTTCACATCAAAAATATGACAAGGATCGTAGTAACTGACACGTCAAATGTACGTGTACATCCTATGGATCCTCAAGTTCAAAACATCAGTATTTAACTTTAATCATCTACTTTTCAAATATCAAATATTAATAGGTCCATTTGAGGATAGAAATTATTAACAAATGACAATAAATGGTTATTAAGTGATATATTTACTGGATGAAATTATAACCTTTCAGTGTTAGAACTTTTCTACTCAATAAAAGTCTGGCCCGCTTTTAACATCGGAAAATACGGCAAAGATGTCGACTCGCTTTATATTCACCATTTATACCGACAGAGAGAGACTGATATCTAATTTGTGGATCAGCGGTTCTGTGATTTCTTATATAGCATTATTTTTTAATATAACAATTTTTTGTGTCTTGTTCAGGAAGACATTATCTTCACCAATTACCGTTCTGATGCAAGGGCTGGCAATAGCTGATGCATTTACAGCATTTTTTGCATATGGATTCCAGGCTGTGTTCCTATTCAAATACGATGATGATGTGTATGATCCAAGCAACAATAAACTGACATTATCGTATCCATTCTGCACATTGTATGCACATGTATCTCTCCTGGCGGACACTTTTATCATGGTTTCCACAGTACTGACTCTTTGCATAGGATTTCAAAAGGTTCTTGCGTTGCGTTTTCCTTTTTGGACAAAATTGTATATTTCAAAGAAAGGTTCGGTTATTTGTTGTGTAATGTGTTACATTATCACATTTTCCATTTATATTCCTCGGCATTTTACGTTAGTCATACAAGCGGATGAATATGTAAACGGATATTGTTCCACAACATACAGTACTAGAAGTTTGCTTAAACACTCTTCTACAGTTATGGCATACAATGAAACCTTTTTACTAATTATTATTTGTGTTTTGATGTTATCTTGCACTATTTACATTGTTTACAGGGTACTGACGTACAGGTTTCAAAATCAGAATGTAAATCGGACAGCTCGAGAACGGAAGTCGGCCATATTAGTTACTACGATCCTGGTCATATTTTTAATTATGACTATACCAAGAATATGTATGTACATTATATTTATTTGCAATATAAAGCATGACGATGAATACTTTTCCCTATGGCTTGTTGAAAATCAAAGATTCGCCATGACTACTATTGTTGCACAAACAACAAAGTTATTTGAAAACCTGCTGAATGACCGACTTAAAAGATGGGAGACGATTTTGTTCGTAAACGAAGGGAGAAAACTGTTCACTCTAGTAGGATGTATGTCCAACTTTGTGATTTACATAACAATGAGTGGGAAAATAAGAAAAGAACTAACAGTTATGTGCAAAAATCGTACAAAAAACCGAAATAATTCTTCGAGACAACAAACAGAAACATCCAAATTCTAATTTTGAAAAAAGTTGCATCTCAAAACATTGTTTATGCTAACGCTAGAGAAATAACCATGTGTTTTGACAAAACTTAATTTGAGAAATACTGAATTTAGAAATAGACCATAAACAAATAGCCTTCTTAATTATACTTTTTTATGCTAGTAGTGTGCTACGCTTGTTGGATTCCATAATATTTACAGCTGTATTTGGCTTTTAATGCTTAGTTATATGTCACCAGAGGATAATGGTATTTAAGCAAAGACTTGATATATACACACATACACAACTGAACCCCAATTCAATATCAAGATTATACTGATTCTCTCGTGTTTATGATTTTTTTTATGTCATTGATTTGAAGTTTAGTTGATTTTTATTTTATTTTCATTGTTGATACTCCCTGTTGTATACATTTTTGATAATTAATATGTGAAATATAATTAGATTCAACTTAAGACAAAACGAAGCTCACAGAACTTAAAGTATCATCAGTCTCTTCTCTGAGATACATTTCTTGAAACAGATAACAAGTCAAATAAGAAAAGATAAAGCATATTAATATGAATTTAATTTGATTTCCGGTTAAAACTGTAATTTGTTTACATATCGCTTAAGAAGTTGGTCACTTCACTCATTTATCTATATAGTTTTTTTTTTTTTAAAGTTATCAATATATATCGTCAAATACTTGTATATAATGTAATGAAATGCCAACAAACAGAAATTAAATGCTTAATCATTGATAACTTTCTACCCGAAAAGCCCTGAGTATAGGGACTTTTGAACAGTTACCAAGAATTATATACATGTGTATCTGTTGTTGGAATACTTAGAAATAATATAATTTTACTGTCACAAAAAAGGAATATTAGTACATATACATGAAAGAAAAAGTTGTGTTCTCCGTATAAAACTATAATAAAGCCATAGAAACAGCAAGTTTGTGTTAAAACTACTCATAAAGCTATGTTTTGATATGTACATATAGTATTTTTCGTAGTTACATAATATTTTGTATGTTTGATTAGCAGATTTTAAGTTGACACATATAAGGCTACATGCATGTCCTGATACGTTATACATATTTTTAAAACAAAAAATGGCCCAAGATGTGAACAAAAATCAGAGAAAGTGGCCCTACTCTGGACCCTTCACTTAGTTCTAGTGCACGAAGCAAATTTAATAAATTGTGTTTGTGTTTGTGCTAAATAATAAAGTTGGAACTTCCTAATTTTAGTCGATATATCATTTTCCGTTCTGTGCTAAGCTTACTAAATTAACTAATTTAGCTATAAACTTATACAAAGTATTGTGCAAACTTTAAGTAGAATAAATTGTTTGACAATGTCCATTTTGTTTGGCAGTCTGGAATATTGCTGTCAAATTTCATTCCTTTGGCACTTCTACAAAAGGCGAAGAAATGGACCTTTGTGCTCTTTATTGGATTCCTAAACTACATAAGAATCCGTTTAAACAAAGGTACATTGCTGGGTCAGCTAATTGCTCTACAAAACCTATTTCAAAGATTTTAACATTCATATTAACATGTATCAAAGAGGGCGTGAAACATCATATTCCACCAGTGGCGTCAATCAGATGTGGATTCTTAAAAACTCAAAAGATTTACTAACATATCTAAATTCAAAATCATTGGCTGCATGCAACAGCATAAAAACATTCGACTTCTCTATACTCTACACTACCATTCCACATTCTAAATTAAAAGATCGCTTAAAGCAACTAGTTCATCAATGTTTTTTCAAGAAAAATGGCACACGCAGGTATAAATTTCTAGTTCTAAGTAGATAAAAGGCTTATTTCGTGAAGAACCACTCTGATTCTGACAGAAAGTATTCTGAAGATGAAATTACAAACATGTTAGATTTTCTCATAGACAACATATTTGTAGAATTTGGCGGTCGAATTTTTCAACAAACAATCGGCATTCCAATGGGAACCAACTGTGCTCCTCTCCTCACCGATCTGTTTCTGTACTCATATGAAGAGGAATTCAGTCCAGGCTTACTACGTGAAAACAAAAAGAAACTAGCCCAATCCTTTAATTTCACTTTTCGTTATATAGATGACATGTTGTCGTTAAATAACGACAAATTCCATGACTTTCTACATCTAATCTACCCCAGTGAGCTTGAAATTAAGGATACTACGGATACACCACAGTCCGCTTCATATTTGGATGTGTTTCTTGAAATAGACAACGAGGAACATTTGAAAACAAAACTTTATGACAATCGTGATGACTTCAACTTTCCTATTGTAAACTTTTTCTTCTTGAGCAATATGCCAGAATCGCCTGCATATGGCGTCTACGGTTCTCAGCTTATCCAATTTTCAAGGCCATGCGTGAGTTACCCTGACTTTCGACAAAGAGGATTACTGCTGTCAAAAAAGCTTCTTAACCAGGGTTTTATCAGGGATAAATTGATGTCATCACTTAGGAAATTTTACGGTCGTCATCACGAATTGATTGACTGTTACAGTGTTCCAATATCTAAAATGATGTTGGACCTGTTCCCACTGTCGTAACATGTCATATCTCTCCACCGATTTGTGACTTCCACTGGATTGACTTTGTTGAACGTCACGACCGGTGCCGTATACAGACCAGGAACTGCTTACCCTTCCAGAGCACCTGGGTTCACTCATGGTTTTATAGGAGTTCGTGTTTTTCATTGCTTTTTAGTTTTCTGTGTTCATTTGTTGTGCTTGTTGTTGTTAATTTGTCACATGTTAGTAAGTAAGCAAGTAAGTAGTTGTTTATCCCACAAGAGGCATGGAAGATTACAAATAAAGAAAGAAATTTTCTCCAAAATAAAGAGCATATAAAGTACAATTTAAGACAAGGTATAAGTATATACCATCTACAATATATCAACATTATATACAATCATATATTAAATCCCATATGAATGAGGCAGCCTTCCGGGAAATGTTTTTTTATTCTTATTATCATTCAGTTTCAACTACTTCTATGTCTTATTTCAAAACATTCATAAATAGAAGAAGAAAATGTTTTTATTATAAGATCATCTTCATTAGTAAACAACCAGATTAGCTTATCCTTCTGTGATAACAATGCATAGTTTGGATTCAAAATATTATTATTAAAGTGTCTCCTCTTTAACAACTAAGTGTAGTTCATCTTCAATTGCTCCTTCATCACAGAAATTACATTTTCTGTCTAAGACTTCAGTATTTTTATATCCTCCTCTTTCTATTTCTAATTTATGTTCACTTATTCTAAATTTAGTAAAATATTTTTTAACTTGATAATTTTTAATTACCGATAAATACTTTTCTCTTTCAAAAATGTCGTTAAACAATGCATAAGTGCGAAGCTTTCCAGATTGATTTACAACACTTTCCCTTAAAACTGTTTTCCATTTCCTAGTAAACTGTTCTACCAATTTCTTTTTCATATCAAAATAAATGTTTTTGCTGTCTTATTAATACCAAAATTGTTTAAGTAAAAGTAAATATTTTTAACCAGGAGCTTTTTCCATGTTCTACAAGTGCAACATTTACTTTAAATGCCTTATTCACTAGTTTATTTTCATCACTCGTTCTAAGCCTCTCATAAAAGTTTATATAATTTGACATAACATCAATATATATTGGTATCTACCAAGTTCACCAAAAATTGCAAAATTAGTAGCCCTTTTATTTACACCACAAATAAATTTCAGAAACTTCAAATGTAATTTATCACAATGAAGTTTTGGAATAAAACTGTTATTATCAAGGGTGGGCATCTTTATTGTTCCCCATATTTCCGAACCATATAAAAGAATTGGTTTGATTGTATGGTCAAATAAGTGAATAAACGTCTTAATGCTAGGGGGTGAACTATCAAAATATTTCAATAATTTATAATAAGCTCCAAGTCCTCTTTTGTAAAGGTCTTCTTTACAATGTGTAAACGATCCAAAGCTGAAAAAATAATACCTAAGTACTTATAGTTGGTTGAATGTTGTATTTCAGTACCTTTATAATGGAGCTTGCTCTGTACTAAATGAATGTACCTCTCTTATTAAAAATGATTCTTTTGTCTTCTTTAGATTTACATTTAGTCCATTATTATCACAGAAGGTAGCTTATTTGTTTAACAACTCTGAAGTCCTTTCTCACTAGTTGACAGTAAAATTAGATCATTTGCATATATCATACTACTAAGTGGACAATTATTAAGGAAGATCGGGTCATCAGCTAAATCAAAGCTATAAACTAAATCATTTACATAAAGTTTAAACAGGTTGGGGATAAGGTTGTCTCCTTGACGTACTTCAATTGAAGGAGTGAATTCATTTGAGAGCTCATTACCTGTTCTTATACATAAACTACTAGTATTCCCTTCACGCATGCTTTTTTAAAAATATTAAAGAAATTGTCACTTTATCCAATTTTAGTGATTTTGTACAACAATACAGAATGTAAAATAGTATCAAATGCTTTGCCAAAATCGATAAAGCATGAAAAAGCTTTAATCCACCTGCTGCATATTTTTCTATAAGCCTTCGTAATACAAACATATGATCACTGGTAAGAGCTTTAGGTTGGAACCCAGTTTGGCATTCTGTAATAATACTATTATTATTATAATATGTTTGAAGTCTATCATTCAGTATACTATTAAATACTTTTGCTAAACATGGCATTACCGCAATTCCTCTATAGTTTGAGGGGATTATATGGGTCAACACTTTTGTAGACTGGTTTAATGTACCCGGTCTTCCATTCATTAGGGTACATGTATATGCCAGTTGAGTATATCAAATTAAACAATTTATACAAACATGACAGTATATGACAATTACTAAACTTTAACATCTAATTCTTTATACCATCAAGACCTGATGATTTGTTATTTTTCAACTTTCTTATTGCTTTAGATATTTCTTCTTCCGATATAAATGTATCTAAGTCTGAAGAAGCCTTTTTATTGTTCTGTAAATTTTTTTTGTGGTTCTCATCTTGTTCTACAAATTCAGGTTTTATTTTATATAAATCTTTAAAATAAGATGACCAATTGTCCAATGAAATTTTCACACTATTATCTGTTTGTTTATTTTCAATTTTTAAATCATCTAAAAGCTTCCAATAAGCACTCGGGTATTTTCAAAAAGATGGTATAATTTTTCAATAATAGAGTCTTTAAAATCTCTGCGGGTTTTCTTACATGCTTTACTAAACATCTTTCTGTACTTAAAGAATGATCCACGAACGAATGGATCACTGGGATATTTTGAGTACAAGTTAATAAGACTTTTTTTTTTATGTTTTCTAAACTATTATCAAACCATTTTTTTCTTTTGATTTACAATTTTGTTTCTTTGCTCTATTTTCTATTGATTTCTTTCTAAGACCTAGATCACATGCTAAGTATATAATATTATTAAATTCTGCGAGGTTTTTGTTTACAATGTAAGACTTTGTTAAAGTTTTGTCTTCACCGTTACCACAAAATTTCCTAATTTTGTCAAGAACTAAATTACTATTAAATGCATTTAGAAATGCCTCAGTGCTTTTGTTTTGCCAAATATAAGATGGAGGTATCTTTCTTTTGATGCTTCTATCAATACACTCATTAAATAAAGCTACTAAATGTACAGTGATTCTTGTATGATCTGACAAATAAGGTATGTGGTCATGAACAAAAAAAATATAATACATTTGATAATAATACATCATCAATTATTGCATAGTCTACAACGCTATTATCATTATATTTAAAACAAGTATATTTACCACACGAGTCCCCGAAGGCTCCCCCATTCAATATTCTAGATTTGGAGCTGCACACATTTCTAAAAGCTCTTTTCCACTTGAGCGCACTATCTTATCTGAACTTTTTTCTTTTTTGAGTTGAGGAGTTATATTTTGTATCTAAAAGGACAGGAATGTATTGATCATTATCAACAAAATCTATTCTACTCTCTCCAATTCCATTATTCAGATCATCCACAAATAAGAATTTGGCCCTTACTTTTATCCTGTTCTAATCTATCAAGTATATGTAAGTCATGTCTGACTACATAGCTAGAATTTGATGGTGCTATATAAGCAAAACATATAAAAAAAATCATCTGAAAAAAACCAAAAAATGTGTTCAGAAAGTTTAAGCTATTGAACTTATACAAAGTTATTGCCCGAAGAAAGATGTCCTGTCGTCTATTTATAAAACATGTTACGGACTTCTTTTGACCAGACTCTTGTGACAGACAATATAATCCTAACCACATGTAATTGATACTAATATATTGTGATAACAAAATTTGAATACGAGATTTAAATTCTATTGATCAACATTTGATAAGGGAATTGGAACCGATTTAATAAAAAAAAAACTACAGTAATTTAAAGATTCGGTGCACCTTTGTTTTTCTTAAGAAAGATGATTTAGCAACTTGAAGAATTCTTTTTGAGGGAATACGATGCAGTAATGGGATGTGTGTGTGTGGGTGGGTGGGAGGGGTTGTGTAATTGAAGCCTCCAAGAGAAAAACATTGTGATGTCACTGTATCCTGCAACAAAAATCTTTATACCATCCTAAAATTAAAAGTTATTTCTAAAAATCTCCACAATCACCACACGGACCCCAACTTTTTTCTGTTTCAAACATAGGTACATTACTTCAAGATAATAAAATTTAAAGAAAAGATCAGTATAGGATTTTTTCCCTACATGCATCTTAAGTTACCAAATGATCATCAATATTCCTTATTTTGCATAATTTTCTAATTATGTTTACCGCTTTTTTTTGCCACCAATTATTAATCAGAAAACAATGTATATGTATTAGAGACTGAGCAATATTTATCGCAGGGATGGGACCGGAACAAATGGGCATGTGACATAGACTTTTTTAATACTTGTAAACCATGGGGCGCGTATTTTTTTTCTAAAGAAATGTACATGGGACAAACACTTTTTTATGCTGAAATTAGAAATTGTGTCTGTCTGTCCCTAACCATAACCCTTAACTCTAACAACTAACCCTAACCATCTTTTTTCTACCTGAACCTTACAATAACATCAGTGTTTGGAATGATGGGACACTGATTTTTTTTAAACAACTGCAGGCATGGGACAATTATTTGTTTCTGGTATCTAGACCATCGCTTACAACCAAGTGTAACATATATACAGAACATCACAGTAAACAAATATTCAACTAAGAGAAGCATGCAGACATAGTATAAAATTATAGCACACATGAATATCAGATAAAAGCATCAAATTTTATAAAATTTCATATTGCTAAAAGGACTATAGAAAGTAAAGTTTTATAGTTTAAACAGAACATTAAGTTATTAGCATGTTTAAACTATGACATAAGCAGAAAGAAATATAGGTTGTAGCAATCACGCTGCGCGCACTCATGATTTACTGCCCAGTCAGCAAGCCAACGTTGGCCTAACGATGGCAAACAATGTTGGCCAACGTTCCAAGTGCAAAGTGGCCCAACGTTGGACCAACATGTTGACATAACGTTGGGCCAATGACGTGCTTTATCTATATTTTATCTATGTTATGTATTAAATTTATTTAAAGCTGAGCCGAAATTAATTTTTTCTGATCATACCGGACCAACATTATGTAAGTTATGTCGCAAAGTTGGATAAATATATAATATAAAAATCAAATTTGTGATACAGATATTCCTAAGTACATGTATATATGTAAAAGATACTGGGGAAAAGCAGGAAAACTTGTACCCTTATCATATTTTCAAAGTACATATCCACTGATGAACTCACGAAAGCCTCGAACACCACTTTGTGAAAATTCAATTGAAACAAAATATCCAAAATAAAAAAAAAAACTCTGAAACATACAACGAAAAGCATAATGGTATTTAAAACTGATACAGGTACATAAAACATGTTTGATTTCAATTTTTTTTAACTTTATTTTCTAAATGCTACAGATTAGATTATTGTAATCACCATTCATATAAATAAAATCATTGACTAACAGGCTATCACATCGTCCATACATAGGAGATGATTCCCAGTGATGAGAATACTGAGTGACTGGCACATGTCCACTTTCACATATTATGTATTTTAATTTCGGATTCATTTTCTAAGATTCTTCAGACCATGATGTGTCCTGAACACCTGTAATTCACCTTCTGGGAATAAAAACATTTGTTTTACGATCTCCATTAAAATTAAATTACATGAAATTTGGTATTATTTATGAAATCATTCTCAGTATAGTATATATATTATCCCGCTGTTGAATCACTTGAATTCACATTTTAATCCACACAACTTTGTAGTTATTAAGTCAATATCATTTTTTTTTTCACCAGGTTTCATCAAATTGTATCATGCAGGTGGCACTCAATTTAAAACTTCACGCACATAACCGTCTGTAACAGAATTTAACTGACGCATTTTTCAGGTCCACTTTACAAATTATATTAGGATTCAGGGCATCTCTGCACATTTCTCAAAATATTTAAATATCGTTTGTTGTAAATTTTTCCAACACTGATTTCTGTTAAGAAAAATTATCTGATTGAATATTCTCATATATTTAGTATATTTGGTATGCTAAGCCAATTTTTAAAAAGGACAAATTTACCTAAGGAGCAATAAAAAAAAACCTAATCCATTAGACAGACACCCCGGGAAGTAAACCAGTAATGATACATGTATATACAAATATATTGTAAGAGTATTATTTTTCAGTCTTATTTAAGCGTAGAAATTGTGACAAATATAACAGTGTGGAAATTTACTGGTTTTAATTAGATGTATACAAAATACCGAAATAAATACAAAAGTACAACATCACCGATATGTTTATAATATGCGGAAGTAAATACTTAAAGTTCAGCAACACATGTAAGTTCACACTTTCACACGTTTCTTCGTTGTCTCACAGGTGAATATTTATCATTTTCATGTGGGTGATATAAAGAAATGACCATTGCGAAACCAAAGTTTACGAAGAAGTTGATTGCTAGAAAATAAGTGCAAAGACGCATGTATAGATTTCCAAGTCATGCTTCATCCTAAAAAATTTATAATTTGACAAAACGGATACAGAACTTGACTGTAAATGGCACGTGATAAAACTACCAAAAAGTAACAGGTAAGAATTGTAAACTAAACACTCCTTTTTAAAGTGGAAAATTCACGTGTATATGATCTGTACTAGTCGTATAATATTTATACACGTGTATTACGTGTGCTTTTATATCAATTAATTTTCGGATTTGAAATTTTTCATTTTACAATATTTGCCTCAGGGCAGATTGTAAGCGTAATTTCATTCCGCCGTGTATTTATTCCGGGTAACTGTTTTTCACTAGGGAATATTGGATGTAAATAGTGTGAAAACGTCGATATTGATTTCGTTGTTTTGTTTACATTAGACCGGTTTGTTGTTTACTTTCTTTTCATACTTCATTGACCTCGCAATATATATTTTAATGAATTTAATATTTTGGTACTTTTTGTACATAGGATAAAACTCTCTAGTGTATATTTGACTGAGTAAGGACTCTCTTTTGTTAGTTACAAACAATACATGTATTGTGATTTTAGCTGATTTGAATAGTCTCCCTTTATTCGGTCTTGATAAATTTTTTTCTGAATAAGATGTTTAAAATAAGTTGAAACCTTTAATACAAATAAAAATATAAATGAGCATTAGTTATCTAACTGTAAACCTTTTTTATTTTAAAATGCGTTCAGTATGTTATTAAAATTTGTAATTTATTTTATTTTTTAATATCTTTTCTTTAAATTCACATGGGAAATATATTAGAATTTAAATTGAACTCACTACTGAATAGTAAATTTATTGTTTTAATACCTAGATACTTTATTGTAAATAGGATGAAATTACCTAGGATATTCCTGTCGCATTTTGAACTATGGGTGGTTATTTACATGTCGCTGTGTATTTTATAAATGTGATTTGTGTGGATTAGCATTATCTCCCTTTAATAGGTTCGGATTCTTTTTTCTTAATAAGATGTTATTTATAAGTTTGATTTGGCTTAAAACAAACTAGAATATTAAGAAGCTTTGATTATCTAAGTTTTAAAATATTTAAATTTTGATATGCATTCACTATTTATGAATATTCCGTTGTTCAATATATTTGAAATACCTTATTTATGATTTCACCTGATAAAGTTATAGCTGTAACAGTAGTGCATGATTTGTCTCCCAAAATTACCTACCGCACCAACCGGGGATCGAACCCGAAACCTTTGGTTCAGTAGTCCACCGCTCTACCAACTGATCTAAAGGAGTACTCCACTAGCGCAGCTAATGGAGGGTGGTTATAAACCTGTTACGGTTCTATAACTTCTATATTAATCAAGGGAAGTCCGTAACATAGCAATTAAATCAGGAGATGTTGCGTTGGAGAGAATACCAGTCTTTCTTATGTACTGGGTACAAAAGCACGTGTGTAATCATTCCTGGATAAAAAACACTAGTTTATTTTGTCCATTTATCACATAAATCATTTATGCAAGTTTCAGTAAATTCAAATACCCCAAAAAAATACCAAGCCCCATTTTTTATATAGTTCCCCTTCAAAAAATCCTCTTTAGAATATTAGGATGTGTGATGGATATTTAACACTGGACCCGGAGAAAAAAACCTAGGGATATTTTGTTGGTGGATAAAAAACACTAGGGGTTTTCATCCGCCGGATAAAGTACACTGGTGGAATCAAACCACTGTTACAGCTTATCTGATTTTATTCTATTTACTTTATAGTGTAGATTGTTTAAATGGTTCTCTGTTAGTGGCTACAAAGTAACCATATATGGCAAGCTGTTCTCGTCAAAACTATGTTTAAGCCAATATTCGAAAATTTACAAACTGAGATTAAAATACTTAAAAACAAACAATGAGAATTAAAAATTACACACTGAGATTAAAAGACTTCAAAAACACACACTGAGAATTAAAAATTACACAATGAGATTTCAAAAATATACAATGAGTTTAAAAGAACTGAAAAACACACACTGAGATTTGTGCGCACTTTTTATGCGCATATATGTAATGAGCATAATCTGAACTTATTACAAGCTTGAAACAAGTAGTTGACAGGAATGTAGGACGTTTCGGTCAGGACATTTGGGACAAGGAGTGTTACGGGGACGATTAACATGTGCAGTGGAATAAGCGTTTATATTCTGTTCTTTGTTTATCTATAACATATAATTATAATACGAATGTTCGCTAATAACTACATTTAATATTTATAATAGTATATACAATCATTTTCTATCACAATTTCACAACACTGTTTTAGATGTTAACTTAACGCATGATAAAAACGAAGTTTTTATGTCTGCAACTTTTTACATACAGAATCTAAACTTATTTAACATGTTTAACCTGATTCTCAGAGAGATTATAAAACCAACGTAATAAATCACTCCCAGCTGCATTGCAGACGACTATAATTTGAACTCTAGACTGACCTACTGAATGGAATCTACTTTGGAATCCCGTTAACATTAATGATTAACTTTCTACGCTGTAATAAACTTTGTGGAAAAGACTATTATCTTTCACTAAATTAAGTAGACGGAAATGTTGTAACTTATCAATATAATCATATTGAAAATTAACGATTAAAATAAACTTGCAAAGTTATTAAAAAAAAACTATTGTCTTCAATCCAAGGACGTTTCGGCCATTTTTTATGAAGTGTATAATGGCATGAATGGGTTACCTGGGATATTTCGGACATTTTGTTGGCTTGTGAGTTGTGTATGTTTAAGCAAAAGATCAAAAAATGTTAAAAAAAATAGATATAAGATGATGATCGATTTTGATTTTAGCCACTATTAGCCGTAAAATATCAGACGCTCGACACAATATGAATCTTTTAGGCTCGTTCGCTGTGCTCACTCGCCAAATGCTTCATATTATGGCTCGCCGGTGATATTTTACGATATCAATGTGCAGAAAATCCGATAATCTATACATATTAGCCGCGAATCACTATTTCTTTTTTTTCTGGCGACTGAGCGTAGTGATTGAGCCAAAAGTCTTCATATTATGACGAGCGGCTATTTTAAATTATCACATTGCAGGATGACTCGCGAATACGATTCTGCAATGGCGGTTAACGATATCTGACCCGATGTTATGAAGATTTGACATGAAGTTATTATGACTTTATAACTAATGATACTAAAGGGGGACTTCCATAACGTTAACTAATTTAATTTTATTAGCTTGAAACCATAGATTGTGTTGATTAATAGGCCATGTTAATTTGTGCAATATGCCTGGATAACTGGAAGGAACCAGTATGTTGTATTCCGTGCGGACATCTTTACTGCAAAGACTGCATTAACATTTGGAAACGTAATGGGAACAATAGATGTCCAGAATGTCGGACAGTATTCCAAACTGTCCAGTCTGTTTACATCAGTGCGATGACGGACAAAGGTTAGTATGATTTAAATATATAAAGATGACATACGTCAAAGGAGAGGTTTGAAATAAAAAGGGACGAGTACAAAAGAGGGCAGAAGACTACTAAAAACTAAATCTCCGGCCGGGTCAAACCAAAGACATTGAAATTGGTATTTGCTTCTTCTCCGCCAGGATTCAGCATCCAGAAGTAAGAGCAAAGGACTAGTCGGCTCGGAGTCTGTATAATTTGCCCGGATGGGGTGATATGGCGTGATTTTGTATTATGGATTAAAATTTCATCCTGTCTCAGTTTAGATGAGGACGTCGTCCTTGAAATAGTTTACATTCACCCTGAATTTACAAAATACACTTCGGATAGTGCTTATCATGAATTGAGTAATGAAATCAGAATTGTTTCTTGTACATATAACTGTATTACACTTACATGAGAACGGGGGATTAAAAGATTATACTTTGTTGAATAACGATGACCCTAATTTGTTTGACCATATTCATGATGAAAAAAAAGGACAAATATACCTAAGGAGCAATCAAAAAAACGTAATCCAATGGACAGACAAACCCCGGAAGACAAATGAACAACCCCAAGCACAACAAATAAACACAGAAAACTAAAAAAACAATGAACAACACGAACTCCTATAAAAACAACATTTTTGTACTTCATGGTCTTTTTGGGCTGCTAGATTTTGAAAAAAAACATTTGATATTGTCTGGAGAGAAGGCCTTTGGTATAAGTCTATAATATAACAGGGCAAATGTATAATGTTATTGTGAATGTGTATAAAAATGTTAAATCGACAATTGTATATAATAATCAAACCTCAGATTACTTCCCATGCTTGAATGGTGTGCGACAAGGCGAAAATGTATATCCCTTCTTATTTGCTTATTTTTAAATGATTTAGAGGCTTTCCTCGCCGACAAAAATATTCAAGGTGTAAAAACTATGAATTTGAGAGTGAACTTGATGTATATCTAAAATTATTTACATTTTTATATGCAGATGATAATCTTCTCTTAGCCAAATCAGGAGAGGAACTGCTGAGCGAATTAAATGTCTTTCAATATTATTGCGATTTTTGGAAACTCAAAGTATCTTGTTTGTTTGTTTATTTGTGGTTTTACACCGTTTTCAGCACATTTGGCTATTTCGCGGCGGCCAGTTTTTATTGGTGGAGGAAGCCGGAGTACCCGGAGAGAACCACCGACCTTCGGTAGGAAAATTGGCAATCCTTGTCAATTTAGATCGGAGTCAAACACATCCCGTCACAGATGAAATTCGAACTCACAACCCCAGTGTTGATAGGCTAGTGATCATTAGTAGTCATGACGAACTACCTAGACCACTCGGCCACCGAGGCCCCGAAACTCAAAGTAAATAAAGCTAAAACTAAGATTATGGTTTTAATCAGAGGTTCTGTGTCGAAACATTTAAAGTTCAAATTTCAGAATACTGATATTGAAGTTGTTTCCGAATTTGTTTATTTGAATATTTTATTTTCTAAAACTGGGTCATTTAAAAAAAATAAAGAATACTTATCAGAGAGAGCCACTTAAGCTATGTATGAAGTTTTAAACAGTGGAAGAATCGGTGTCTTCCTCCTATTCCCACTTTTTATAAATCACTATTCCTCCTATTCCCACATGCATATAACAATAGATGTTTTTATAGTTAATTTGTTTATTTAGCATTTAAGATTAATTAAATATTACCTGAGATTTACCTGTATTTCATAATATTTATATGACAAATTTTACACTATTTCCTGATAGATATGTTATTAATATATTTTTTATTGAAAAAATACATAATTTAATTTAAAATAAAGAAATAAACTAAATATTTTGTCAATTTGGAATGTAAACTGTAATTATTTTTCCAAACCAGATTCAGTAATAAAGATAAAAACTTTACACAAAAATAAACAAAATTAAATCAAAATGTAAGGATAAGTTTTGGGCAATAAATGATTGAAGCTGAGGAATAATAAGTGACAACTGTTCACTTTGCTTTTAGTAAAGATAATGAGCTGGCAGCAACTAAGTTTAATCAATTGTTTACTGTCTTACCCCAAGCTGAAAAAAAAAATCAGAAGATTTTATACAAGCTAACTCGTAAGTTGACATGAATATCTGCTCAGCTGAGATCCCCAAGCTCTTTGAACCACAAGCTTATTGCTTGATATAACTACTGGAACATTTTCCATGGATATCATTATTCAGTCACAATGGCTAACGCACTACTTCAAGTAAAATTTGTTACAAACAGACTTGGGAACCAGAACCTTGTCCACAACGGTTTTAAGTTCCAGGCAAAGAACAGGCGGGGTGAAAGAACTTACTGGAAATGTTCCACTGCAAACTGTCCTGCAACAATTAACACCCTTAACAACTTACCAACCAAAGTCTCAGCAAACCACAACCATGGGTCTGACCACATGCATCTGAAGGTAGACGAGGTCATGCAGAAAATGAAAGTTCGCTGCATAGATGAACTAACTCCAGTTCCAACCACTAAAAGATGTCTGCCAACAACATCAGCTACAACTACAGCCTACCACTATCTTCCTTGACTATGAAATCGCCATCAGAAATGCAGCCTACACAGTATTTCCAGGCATCAACGCAAAAGGGTGTTTTTTTCCACTATACACAGGCAATATGGAGAAAAGCACAAGAGACAGGTCTACAGGTTCCATACAAAGAAGATGACAACATCCACAAACTAGTACGTCGTGCAGCTGTACTGCCACTGATTCCAACTGCTGAAGTCGAAGATGTATGGTTTAATGCCATCACAGACATAGATCAGGTCGAAACAGATACCAACTTCACTCCTTTCACAGACTATGTTACAACATACTGGGTAGAGCAAAACAGACACCTATGGATCCACTACGAAACCCAGGGCTCAAGAACTACCAACCATCTAGAGGGCTGGCATAGCAAGTTAAAGAAACATACACAACACCCACACCCTAACCTATTCAAACTCATAAAACTATTGAAACATGAGGAAGCCATCAACGACCTGACAATGATCCAGTACGCAGCTGGTGGTAAGAGGGTACCACAGAAGAAAAAGTACATCGAGATCAACCGCAGATTAGCTGACCTAAAGAACAGACACAGAAACCAGGAAATTAGCACTATACAGTTTGGGGATGCAGCATACCACCTTCTTCACCTCGAATAGATTCACGAACTTTAATAGTCTTGTCTGTACCTAATGTGTAATATATGTGCTATATGTGTTTTAGTAGTTATTTATTGTGTATTGTTTAATACATGTCTACTTTTGTCTGTTGTTACATTAGTGCTTTAAAATTAATAAATGATATCAATACTATTATAGTTTCTTTAATCAATCATTTTTCATAAGAAAACAACACAAAATAACTTCATTTCCCTGTCCCAAATCAATAGTTAGTTACAAAATAAAAGTACATATTTTTCATTAATTTATTTGTTTATTTTATAGGACTATTGTGAACTTTAATAGTTCTATAAAATAAATTAATAAAAAAAATATTTACTTATATTTGTTTCTTTTTCTTGAATTTATCCTTAAAAAACATACAAACAAGTTTCATTTACCTGTCCTCAATCAACATTTAGTTACATGTTGATTAGTCAATGTTTATACAGTATAATCCTTTGTTTACACAACTTTTCCCTCTATTCCCACATGAAATTTTACCTTTTTGTACCTAAATTTTAAAAAGTGAGAAAAGGAGGAATGAACCGAAGAATCCACAACCTGTCTATCAGTTGTCAACTCGATCTTTTCGATAAAATGGTGACTTATATATTAATATACGGATCAGAAGTATGGGGTTTGAAAATTTAGATATTTTAGAGAGAGTTCACTTAACATTTTGCAAGTTAATGTTAAATTTTAAATCAAGTACACCAAGTTTTATGATATATGGTGAGCTTGGAAGATATCCTGTAGAAATATATATTAAAGTAAGAATTATATCATTTTGGTGTAAACTTATAAATGGAAAACAATCAAAGTTATGTGTTTTGGTATATAAACTTATGCTTATTAAAACTAATGAAGGTCATGTGATAAAATGAGTTACATTTATTAAATCTGTATTATATGCTTGTGGTAATTCCAATATATGGCAGCAACAAAATTGTCAAAACGAGAAATGGCTTTAAAAAGTGTAAAGTTACGATTATTTGATTAATTCAAGCAGTCTTGGAACAGCAGCCTGAATGACTCACCCGTCTAAAAACTAACAATTATGGAACATACTAACTCTAGCAAAACCTAAGAGTTAATTCAGATGCTTCCGAAAGGTAGAGACTTTCTGATATCTGATATATTAACAGCCAGTCCAACTGTAGTCTATAATCAGCAAAGGAATTCGATACGTTACACCTGGGTAAACAAGTCCAACATCAATTTCACACTGTACTCTGTACAGATAAAAGACTTGAAAAACTTTTCTTGAATCTAAAATTATCTGTGGCCTTTTGGTTTTAATGCAGCTTTGACAAGTGCCTTCCTAAAACTGGAACAAATGTAACAGGACAACATTCACAATATTTATAATATCGTACACAGTAATTTTATACTTTTAAAACCTTATTTTAGTTCGTTACCTCTGTGGACTGTTGAGCCCGTCCGTATCATTTTCTGTCTGTATCAAATCTACTACTGTACATCCATAATTTTACTGTATATATATATATATCTCAATACATTCAGGAAATCTTGATAAGAATAAGTCGCTATCTATTTTTAGCATGTACTCAACATATGCAAGAAAATTCTGACCTCAAAGGTAAAGTCCAGACTTTAATGTCAACTATAGAAGGTTTAAGACATCAACTTCAGTCAAAAGAAGGTAAATACTAACTATTTTAAAGTAAAATGATTTTTCTCCCAAAATTAGCTACCGCACCAATCGGTTTAGTAGCCTATAGCTCTACCAACTGAGATAAAGGAAAACGCCACAAACGCACCTAATCAGGGGTGGTTATAAACCTGTTACGGTTCTGTAACTTCTATATCAAATTGTACACGAGGGGATCCCGTTACACATAGATGAAATATTGTACAAACGCGTATTTGACTTCTAGAATATTTTTTTTATTTAATGTTAGGCAGTTTTTTTCAGACGATAATGCAACATTTAAGCGTAGACGTTTTATACACATTACTTAACAAAATGGCCGCAGTTTTACTTTACGTAGCTGTTTTCTAAAAGAAATATTTATAGAAGATATATATGAACAGTAACAGTACAATTTCTTGATCTGGTTTACAGTATCATGTACAATTTTTTACAAGCAGCTTGTGTGTGTATACAGTAACAGCATAAGTAACACTAGTAACTCAATTTTGAACTTAAACGTCCATTTCAGAGTGTAGTAAAGAAAATACTCAGCTAAAAGGAAACCTTCAAGAATTGGAATTAACTATAAAGGATTTGAAAGATCAGCTTCAATCAAAAGATGGTAAGAAAAATGTTAAAAATACGAACTGTTTAATAGTGCAATGCGTTAAAACTAATTTAATTCACAACAGAATAAATACAAACCGTAGAATTATTATCATTTTTTTTATTAATAATAAAACAAGTGGTCCTACTTTTGTGTCCTAAACAAATGATGATAACAAGTGAAAACATTTTTGAGACAAAATTTTAAAATAGTTTTTTACACCTAACACATACTTCAAAAGTGTTATTTAACATTAATATGTTATTATGCTTACGGTTGCAATAATTAATACAATGTGTAAATTTAACAGTTCTTACCTTTGACCGCAGATCCCTCAAAAAAAAAAACCAATCAAATGCCTTGATTCGCAAACACTTTTATCATGTTTGTACTTTGTTTTATGTGTCTCTTAAGAAAATCTTTTCTCCAGTTACCATGATGCATTTTATACATATTGTCAATGTTTCTGTTTTGATATCCGTGCCATGGTGTACGGTGAACATAACCTAAGTTCGATATTATTGTTGCCAATATGCATGCTCGCCTGTAAATTCATTAAGAGTACTGGGAACTTGATATTGTCGGAAATCATCGTCAAAACGCAAAACCGTTCATTCCTCGGCTTTAATCATTCAATCAAAAGTTCAGAGTTTATTCGAGAAAATAATCAGCTTAAAGGTAACGTTGAGGAGCTGAAATCAGCTATAAGTGATTTGAGAGATCAGCTTCAGTTAAAAGAAAGTAAGTAAACGTTTTGTAGAATATGTTGCAACTTTCTGTTAAAATAACAATCCAAAGATACTAATAGTAGATATAGTAAATTTATACTATGCTGTATACGACGCATTTCAAGGAGTTAGCTCTCATCAGCAGCATTAAAACCGAAACATTTGGAAGACCAAAAACCAACTTATATTAAACAAGAAATACTCAACCAAAAATACCGAAACAGGAAGCCAAATTTCAGCTAAGGAGATCTACCATGTGCAATACAAGGAATGAACCCTTAGTATTTCTATTATTTTTGAATTTTGCTAATACTGGTAATTTCTGTAACAAACCAATGAATAATCATGTCAGACAAGTCTGACGACTGGGTTGGCGAATACCCTCGGGGACCTAGGGTCCACCAGCAGAGGCATCATCCCAGGAGTTTCAAAATAACAATCCAAAGATACTAATATTAGATATAGTAAATTTATACTATGCTGTATACGACGCATTTCAAAGAGTTACCTCTCATCAGCAGCATTAAAACCGAAACATTTGGAAGACCAAAAACCAACTTATATTAAACAAGAAGTACTCAACCAAAAATACCGAAACAGGAAGCCAAATTTCAGCTAAGGAGATCTACCATGTGCAATACAAGGAATGAACCCTTAGTATTTCTATTATTTTTGAATTTTGCTAATACTGGTAATTTCTGTAACAAACCAATGAATAATCATGTCAGACAAGTCTGACGATTGGGTTGGCGAATACCCTCGGGGACCAAGGGTCCACCAGCAGAGGAATTAACCTGATTGATTTAGTTCTTTCTGTTATAGTTTTGTAGTGTTTAGATTCTCTATTCTTTGATTAAGAAACTATAACAGAAAGAACTAAATCAATCAGGTCCACCAGCAGAGGAATTAACCTGATTGATTTAGTTCTTTCTGTTATAGTTTTGTAGTGTTTAGATTCTCTATTCTTTGATTAAGATTATAATGTGAAAAAAATATTTAAGCTAAGATGATAGATTCACACAACTTACAGTAAACTTAAGTAGGCTCGAGTTTACATTAAGTAAGTTTTGATGGTCATCTTCCAAAACTATACAGTCATCGATTTTTGAAAAAATAAGTTTTGAAACATTCATATTTCGATACAAGCCCGAAATTGATACTTAAAATTTATTGTAACAAAAATTGTAAAATTGGTGAAAACTTAGGAGTATCTCCCTCGTGTACAGCTTTGTCCTTAGATGGTTTTGGCTTTACCCCTTTTGGTCATATTTGAATTATTGAATATGCTCTTCAACTGGTCGGATTTTGGTTCAACATTTTAAGCCTTGGGCACAACTGGTGAGTCGTAAATCGATGAAATGTGCACATCTATGTGCATCAAAATGTGTATCAAGGATTTTATTCAATGCTTACAGATAATCGTTAACCGGTGGTAGGAGACAATATCGGTATTGGTAGTAAACTTGAATAAAGAGACTGTCACTATCTTATTAATCATGAACTTAGAGCTGCAAGTTATACATATTTGCTACTATATTGGTTGCCGCTAAAACTTTTTTTCGATCCTCATCGCACGAATGCAGGGATTTTATAAAAGAAGCGGACTTTAATCTCTTAGGACGATAGGTTGACTCCCTTTATGATGAATTCTCTGATACCTATTTTGATGCATTCCTTAAGTGTTAAAACCGAAAATATTCAAAAAGTTGAAGAGCAAATTAATTAATTAGTTATTATACATTTTAGAGTGTATTGAAGAAAATAATAAGCTTAAAGGTAACATTCAGGACTTGAAATCGGATATAAGTGATTTGAGAGATCAGCTTCAGTTAAAAGAAAGTAAGTAACATTTTGTAAAATATGGTACAACGTTCAGTGAATTAACCTGATTGTTTCAGTTCTTTCTGTTATACTTTTGTAGCGTTTGGATTCTCTCTTCTTTGATTAAGATTATGATCTGAAAAAATTCCTTAAGCTAAGATGATAGATTCACACAACTTATAGAAAACTGAAGTAGGCTCGAGTTTACATTAAGTATGCTTTGATGGTCATCTTCCAAAACTATACAATCATCGATTTTTGAAAAAATAAGTTTTGAAACATTCATATTTCGATACAAGCCCCACTTGTTGCATGAATTCTCTGATACAAATTTTGATGCATTCCTTAAGTGTTAAAACCGAAAATATTCAAAAAGTTGAAGAGCAAATTAAATAAATATTAGTTATTATACATTTTAGAGTGTATTGAAGAAAATAATCAGCTTAAAGGTAACATTCAGGAGTTGAAATCGGATGTAAGTGATTTGAGAGATCAGCTTCAGTTAAAAGAAAGTAAGTAAAATTTTGTAGAATATGGTGCCACTTTCGGTAAATTAATCTGATTGTTTCAGTTCTTTCTGTTATACTTTTGTAGTGTTTGGATTCTCTCTTCTTTGATTAAGATTATAATGTGAAAAAAAATTTAAGCTAAGATAATATATTCACACCACTTACAGTGTAACTGAAATGAGCTCGAGTTTACATTATTATGTATGTTTTCATGGTCATCGTGCAAAACGATAGTCACCGATTTTAAACAAAAATTTAGTTTTAAAACGTTCATTCAATGCTTACAGATAATATTTAACTGTTGTCAGGAGACTTTATACAGTATTGTTCCTAAACTTGAGACTGTCTCTTATTAATCATAACCTTAGAAATAATTCATGACAGCTATATAGTTTATAATATCTTATAAATCCCCGTAATCGTCCGTATTTGGACGATTACGGGGATTTTGTAACAAAAGCGGATTTGTATCTCTTAGGACGACAGGTTGACTCCCTGTATGATAAATTCTCTGATGGCTATTTATATGCATTTCTTAAGTGTTAAAGACCGAAAATATGTCCAAACGTTGAAGAGCAAAAAAAAAAAAAAAAAAAAAACATTAGTTATTTTACATTTTAGAGTGTATTGAAGAAAATAATCGGCTTAAAGGTTACATTCAGGAGTTGAAATCGACCATAAATTATATGGGATACCAGCTTCAATCAAAAGACGGTAATTGAGAATTATAAATCTAGAAGTATAAATTTATTGTAGAAATTCTCTGTAAAGGTTTAGACCTAAAATAGTGTTTGGACTGCTAACCTTACAATGTAGGTAATATTGTAATGCTAATAAAAAATTAAATAACAAGTGGAGTATGGTGCAGTTTCTTCAAAGACCGGAGTTCGACCTTGCTGCTGCCATAATATACATGTTTTTCAGAAAACATCTTATTTGATACTTTCGAAAAAGAAAACAAAAAATTCAGCGTAACCCTTAGCTGAGTTTGTATTCCTGTTTGTTTTTATTGTTTTGGGTTTTGATGGTTGTACTTATTAATTCATCATTATATCTTTAACCGGATTTCTAAAATTTTGATCTCGAGCACTGCTGATGAGTTGTCAGTCAACGAAATAGCTATACAGTGCATCAAAGTTATATAATTTTTATTACTGAAGAATAGAAAAATGTCCATAAATGTATTATGTTGATCAAAAGATAGTGATGTCTATATCTACCTATAATATAAATGATAATTCCTAATGATGCAGTAAGTCAATAATATTAGTTACTGTATATTGTAGAATGTATTCGAGAAAATACTGAGCTAAAGGGTAACATTCAAGTTTTGAAATCAACTGTAGATGATTTGAGAGTGCAGCTTCAGTCAAAAGACGGTTAGTGTAATCAAGGATTTGGTTAAATATCTTATCTCCGAATTGTGCAGATATTAGTTACTATCCGTTTTAGAGTGTATTAGAGAAACTACTTAGCTAAAGGGTAACACTCAAGTTTTGAAATCAACTACATATGATTTGAGAGTGCAGCTTTAGTCAAATGACGGTTCAAGGGTTTGGTCAAATATCAAGGAGACAACATCTTATCTCCGAATTGTGCAGAGGAAGAAGTTGGACATCCAGTCGTCAACACGTAACCTTTACTGAATGGGAAACTCCACACTCCATTTTCTGAGCCCACATGCGCATGACAAAATAACAAAGTGTATAAATCAGTGGCAAAAACACTTTGTCCAACCATTAAAATATTCTTGAGAACAAGGAATTTAAATCTACGATTCAGGCCAGCAACGAAAATATTTCTGACTTTGGACAGGCAGCTAATTTGAAGTGAGGCTTAACTGGATTTAAACCTTCCTCTCAATATTTATGGGCAATACAAAACCAAAAATGAAAATACAGATACACCGTAGAAAGGAAATGTATACAATCCATAAGATAAACAGCTGCGCTTTGAGCGCATTACACGCCCGTCGTCCAGAAAATTCAATTTCACCAATTAACATATAGACCCTTTGATTTTGTTCCTTATTTTTGATGAATAAGTCACATCCCACTCTGGAACTGAAAATCGAAATTTTACGAAAAAGTATAATACCTTTGAACTATCATAACAAACAACTGTGTAAAGCTGGAAGTAAATCGGACAATGCGTTCTTACAGTGCCGTAACTACATATAGGCAAAAAATAATATACAGCTGCGAGAAAGACAAATTGTAAATGCTTGCAGTTAAAGGAAGCAAGTTTACTACCTAAATCAACTTGACAAAATCTTATCAGTCGCAATACTTTCTAGTAGATTTTATATTGCAACACCATTTACTCTGTTTCCTCTATTTCGTGAGTAGAAATATATTTTGCTAAATTTCAGAGTGTATTCAAGAAAATATGCGGCTCAAAAGTTATTTGAAATCAAGTGTAGATTATATGCAAGTGCAGCTTAAGTCAAAAGACGGTAAGTGAAACATTAATATCAAGCATATTGCATATAGAACGTAACCAAAATTTATCGTGCAACATTCTACGATATTGCACTACATGCAATATTTCTTTAAAAAATGACGTCATTGATGTAGAAATTATACTTATTTCATATCGGATAAAACTTTTATATCCCCATTGGATAAAAGGTGATCATGCGTCATTAATTATTCAACGATAATACTTGTACCGGTCAATACCGCCTCATAATGTCCGGTCATAATCAATTGATAATGCCAGATGTTGCTTTTAGCGCTACGCCCCCTTTTTAAAATGCACAAGTGATTCAGATTTATTCAAGCAATAAACCATAAGTTATATAACTAATCAATATACAGAGTTTACAATGAACACGGTCTTGAATAAAAAGACAAAGTCTGAAAATTCTTTATAATATACAATGTACATGTATATTGTATTCTCAGAATAAATTTGTGCACAGAAAATCCATGGTTGCTTCAATGAAATAAACATAATAGTAACTTATATAGAGGGCATTATCATGAAACAAACAGCCCTAGGGACAGTAGTATTGACTTCAACACCAATCATTGTCGATCATTGTCGGTGTTTCAGTCAATACTACTGTTCCTTGGGCAGTCTATATCATAATGATGCCCACTGCGTAAGTTATTATTATATAAATATTTGATATTTTAAAGCACAAAGTTCGCATATATATTCGACGATACAACCGTCTTCTTCAGATGCTGAACGAAAAATGTCTGGAGACACAAGTTGTTTATCACGACGTCATAGTTACGGCTGGCAACTAGACGGGATTCGTGATGCGAATTGACCAAAAAATCTTGAACTTCATACAATGAAATCAAGGGATCAATTCATTTTATACTTGTTAACACCACCATCTTCTAGGCAGATCAACGCGTTTGAAGAAAATTTTTAAAACTCAGCCAATGTGCGCGTATCGTCGGGATACAAATTTATCAGACAGGATTGTACATCAGAAAACATCGAAGGTGTTAAAAAATAAAGAAGTCGGTAAAAAGGAAGATAAAAAACAGAACGGGTGCGGTAGAAATTGTGTCACATGTGACAAAATTTACAGAGGCCAATGTAACACAAAATCCGGAAGAATAATTCGAATGAATGATAATATTCATTGTCGGTCGCATAATGTAGTGTATGCCGTGTACTGTACAAAATGCAAACACATCGTGTATGTTGGAGAAACTGATACTAAATTGAAAGACCGGATCCAAAACCATCTTTCAGATATACGAACAAACAAGACTAAAAAAGATAAACCCGTCTCCATTCATTTTAATTCAAAAGGCCATTCAATTGAAAATTTTAAATTTGCCGGCATAGAAATCCCGAGAAAAAGTGATATTGAATATCGGAGAACGCGCGAGTCCCTTTTTATAAAGCTGTGTAATACTCAGCAAGAAGGGATTAATGTCCGAATTTGATTTTTCTAACAAGTATAAAATGAATTGATCCCTTGATTTCATTGTATGAAGTTCAAGATTTTTTGGTCAATTCGCATCACGAATCCCGTCTAGTTGCCAGCCGTAACTATGACGTCGTGATAAACAACTTGTGTCTCCAGACATTTTTCGTTCAGCATCTGAAGAAGACGGTTGTATCGTCGAATATATATGCGAACTTTGTGCTTTAAAATATTAAATATTCTCCATGAAGAAACAATTTTATTGTTAAAATATAAATATTTGACATATTAAAAAATCTTCCCACACAATAAAAGGGTTGACATATTAAAAAAACTTCCCACACAATAAAAGGGTTATTGCAAAAATATTTAAGAATATTATCCGGTGCAAAATATAATATATTGCGCTCGATATTCTTCAATATTATTAATGTTAACCCAATAATATTAAAATTTTTCATGAACATCAATAAGTAAAGTCAAGAAATACCAAAGGGATATTCGAAGGAGGGAAAAATCGAAACAACTGACACGCCGGAAAACAGCGAAGACAAGACCAAAACAATACATGCACTACAAATAAAAAACTAAAACATATGAACAACATGGACCCCACGAAAAAACCCGGGGTCGAAACCAGGGGTTCCGGAAGAGTAAGCCGTCTCTGCTTCCTGCAGGACATCCGCCATGCTGCTCATGTCAACTCCGGTATGAGGAAGGGATAACATCAATGGAACAGGTCCATTTTCATTTGGGAAACTGTTTTTTTATACCTGTCAACCAAGTCATGATGACGTCCATAAAACTTTAATGACTCCAAATTGGGAGCAACATACCCCTGTCTGAGGAACTTTTCTGTCAGGAGCCGGGCTCTGTACAGGAAGTCAATGTATATGTCACAAGCTCTGGAATAACGTATGAGTTGTGAAATGTATACTCCATACCAGGCGCTTCTGGAATATTGCCGCTGAAAAATGGGAAGTTAATTATTGGAAAGTCAAAGTCATCCCGTTTGTCGTAAAGTTTTGTATTCAACCTTCCTCTGGTGTCAATTTCGAGGTGAAGGTCAAGATAAGATGCAGACTTGGTAGGGTCTGTTGTATCCTTAATTTCGAGCTCATTGGGATAGATGAGATGTAAGAAATTCCCAAATATTTGAGTGATAAAACATCACCTATGTAGCGGAAGCTGATATTAAAGGTACGGGCTATCTTCTGAAGCCCACCAAGGAAGTCTGCCTCATATGAGTAAAGGAACAAGTCGGCCAGTAGTGGCGCACAATTAGTACCCATAGGAATGACAATTGTCTGTTGGAAAACACGTCCACCAAATTGAACGAATATGTTTTTAACGAAGTATAATTTATCTCTACCAATGACAAGGTATGTGTATCTGCTGTTGCCATTTTTATTTTGAAAGCATCGATGGATTAGATCTTTCAACTTCTCCTTCAGTTGTGAATGAGGAATGGTGGTATGAGGGTAGAGAAATCAAATGTTTTTATGCTGTTACAGACTGAAATGGATCAATTTCGTAAAATATCCTTTACGTCTTTGGAGTTCTGTAATATCCACATTTGATTGATACCACTTCTTGAATAGCTTGTCTCACAATAACTTTGGAGGTCCGTTTTGACAGCTGTTAAAAAAGAAGTTAGAAGTTGAGACAATGGTTTGGTGGAACACTTGGCAGATCCAGCTATAAAGCGTTGTTTGTGTGGACACTTATGTAACTTGGGTATCCAGTACAAGGCAGGAAGATCACAATCATCATCTTTGATGGAAATACGAAATGACGATAAGACCGATCTATGATTGTCAATTAGCAATCCCTAGTTAATCAATTAAGCATTGAATATAGTAACGTAGCTTTTGCATACAAAAACGATGTTATTAGTGGTCTTGTCTGCAGGAACAACAACATATTTGTCATGAATGGCGGAAATTGTCTTGGCAGCATCGGGGTTACTGAAGACTGATGTTCCTTTTTTACTCATAGACCTTCTAAGTTTATCAATTCGGACTTGAATCAACGATCTCACAGCTTTAACCCACTCTGAAAGCGAATCTAGTGGCTCTTGTTCACTTTTTATGGCATAGTCCTCCACAGCACCCATCAGTAGTTTGAAATTATATTTACAATTTATGGATATTATCTATTAATCCAATTTATAAAACTCATCTAGAATCAGAGATATTTCTATTCAAGAGGAAGAATTCAGAAGATTTAGAGCTGCTAGTGAAGAGGCGAAAGAAAGGTGAAAAACTTGGGAAAAAATGATTAAAACATGTTACACGTTTGTTATGATTCTAGCATAATTGAGATGGAGATCAGTCTTTGTAATTTAAATATAGGAACGTAAATTAATAGAAACAAAACGTTTTATTTAACGTAATTTTCTCTGTCTGTTTCATGTTTGACGAGAAAATACAATAGAATGGAGAGGGGAATGGAGAAAAGAGCAAGTGGGCCCAAGTCAAAAGATTCAAAGTACGGTTACTTTACTCTCAAAAAGAATTTGACAAATGAAAATGTATTTTTATAAGTTAAAATATACAGATAGTATGTGATAATACAGAATCATTCATTTTAGAATGTATTGAAGAGAATACTCAACTCAAAGGAAAAGTTATGAGGTTGAAATCAACTATTACTGACCTGAGACATAAACTTGGGTCAAAATATGGTAAGTAAATACATGTAACCAAAACTAAATAGTAAAGAATTATTTTAACATAGCATGTTTAACTTTTTGTAAAATATTAAAAGACAGATTATAATATTAACATAAAAAGGTTTTGAATAATTTAATTCCCATTTAAAGACAATGACTATGATATATATATATATATATATATTTATAAAGACAATAACAGTGCATCGACTTGACATAAAATTGATATACGGATGAGGCTTAGAATCGGTTGAAATTGCGAGGGTTTCCCGAGCATTTTCCCCGATTCGTGCTGAATTCGTGTATAAAATTTTATGTCAAGTCAATGCACGGTTATTGTCTCTATACTGCAATATTTGGTGACATTAGTGGACATTACTACCCCAATCAATTTGACAGGAGAAGTCACCTTTTCAACGATCGACGATCATATGTATACCATAAATAGTTGCATAAGATTATTTAAAATAACATGAATGAAGGAAAGTGGATGCAAATATCTTTTTTTTCAACAATAAAAAATACATAAGAGAACGTAAAAGAATAAGTATTGAAATTTTGTTCTAAAGATATAAGTCTGTAACTTTGTTCATTTCAGTTCCGTCAGTCAGGTCAAGTATGTGTGGCCTAAATGTTATATACTGTCACAGACCGTATATCACTTGTAAATATACTTTCAACACATTTTGACTGCTCAAATAGAACGATTGCAGTATAAATGACATTCTAATATGACGTCCTTTATATCACCATGCGATATATTGTGCGATATGTCTACTTTTAGCGTATAGAAGCGATTTGTATGAACTTTAACAAGAAAAATAAACTTTTACCACACGAAATTGGTTATCTTTACAAACGATACAACCACAACAGTTGTGTACAATAACAATTATGACAATGTTGTACAATGTAATACACATTTACGTAGGCCGCGATATCTTGATTTTTGAACGACATGACGGTTGCCGGTAAGTCTGTGAAACATGTTTTATTGATTTTTATTTAAGGTCTAAGAGGACTTGAATCTATCTAAAACGATGTTAAGTTTTCAATGGACCCAGACATATATTTCCTTACAGTTGCAAAACAAACACTTGACAATGATCCATAAAAGAAATTTGTAAAAATTTCGTCAGTATCGAATATCGACAAAAGAATACCGAAACGACAAAACAGTGGGAGAATTCCACAAATTCGAAGTCCAAGTAAAAGACATATCGAATCATTTATTGATAATTAAATTTCAAACGTGCACTATTTCTAATTGCGCATTTATATGCAACACTACCTCGTTAATATTAATGCCTTTTGCAATGATCCACAAAAGAAAATTTGTAAAAACTTCGTCATTATCGAATCATTGATAATCTAACTTGAAACGTCCACTATTTCTATTCGCGCATTTATATTTCACAGTTCCACGTTAATAATAATGCATTTTCCGAGTGAGTTAAGACTATTTTATTAATTCCGGAAAGCGTTCGAAATCGACGTGTAATATTTTGTTAAATAGTTTGAAAGTATTCGACTAAATAACTATTTTGACATAAAAATTATTACCAGCAATGAATATATAACAGAACAACTATTATATTGAATTGTTCAAACATGCATTATATTATACTGTAATTTAGATGTCAATCCGTCACGTTCTTGTAATTTTTCGTACTTCTGGGTTGCGATCGGCACACAAATGTGTGAATATTTAGCAGTTTTTTTCAAGCCTTCTTCAGTATTAGTCTGTCTATATAGTTTTCACTTTCAAGGATAAACTTACTGTCCATATACATCAAGTCCGTAACTATAGTCATTCAGCTCAGTCTAAGACTGAATTGTTTTTAACAACATATAATTTTGACTCTTCATACTTCTTTTTCATGACATACTATATTTGCAAAGAACATGCATTTCCTTCCCTTTCCTCTGCATCAATAATCTGAAGCAGCAATTTAGTTCCCAAGTGAAGATGTATAAAGCTGTTTGAAATTCAGAAAATCCGGATAAGGTTGCTCGAATTGGATTAAGATTGCCATACATGTACTGATATTTCTATAAATGTGTTAGTCGTCAGAAAGACAGCATGGATTTCATTTCAGGTAGTCCCAGTTAACATAACGTTGGTTCTGAAAACCTAACGACCACTTTTTTCCATGGCTAGTTGTAATCAAACAATGATCCCAGAATTGATCAGGTATAAGCACTATTGGCATTAGGGGTCCTATTCTCATGAAAATCGCTTGGAAATATCCGAATATGAAAAACCAGCCCATGTGTAAATTACATATACTCTATTACCCCTATGGATCAATTGTTGATTAAAGCCTAATTGAAATTATACGAAAATTAAATCGTTGAGCTGACTGATGATGAAAAGACAAGATTTATGAATATTGATTGATGATATAAAGGGAAAGTCCATAAATCCAATGCTAAGGAGAATTCGTGAAAAGTTCAACAGTTAACAACATTTTTTATTTGTTCTGAGCATAGCAGTTGTAGGAATATCTTAATGGACACTACTACTGCACTTAGTATTTGTGATCTGTGTTCTTATTGCTATGCTTCAAAATATTATTTAAATTATTTATAACACAGGATTTTTATCTCCATTATAAGGATTCATATGTGCAATTTATTTCGCTTAGCCCGGGTCTGTAACATGTTGCGAAATTCAAGTAATAAAACTTTTTATCATAAATGATTTCATTGTTTAATTGTTGTTCATTTGTATACCCGCTTGTCTGTCTCTGTAATTTAAGTATTTTGCATTGCTCTACGTTTAATATTGTACATATTACGCAATGAAAATAATAATTTTAGAGTGTATTCAAGAAAATATTCAGCTGAAACGCTACGTTCAGGAGTTGAAATCAACTATAGTGGATTTGAGAGATCAGCTTCAAGTATTAGATGGTAAGCACATAACGCATTACGATATATTTAATAAAATATTTGACAATAATTCCATTGTGTTTTAAACACCAGGGGGTCACGATAGGTACCCATAAAACCGTTTTAACCCCACCGTAGTGTCAGACTATTCTAATTCTCTGAAAAATATGTTTACAAACGTCCAACAGAAGATGATAATGTTTAGAAACTCAGTAGTATTTCCATTATTCATAACATTACAATAGATTGTTTTCTAACCCTGTTTTGCATTTTAATTTGCTCTATACCATTTATTTTGTTGTCTTGGAATGCCACATGAGACATCTTTTAGAACTTTGCACGTATACTGCATCAGACTTGGTTTCAGAGAATATTGAAAATATTATATCCACAACGCTGTTTAAATCTTGTGTTATAAATAACCAACTAACATGGCTTTTTGGGTTGGTTAAATTTCTAAAATCATCTTCTTTGGAACTACTTAGGGAATAGAATTGAAACTTTTCATGGATGATCATTGCAAGGTACTGCTACTATGTTACTTTGGTGCCGTTCATAAATCCAAGATTCGCAAGTGTCTGACATTGTTAACATTGGACCCTATTTTTTAAATTCTTCCTTTGACGAACAGTTTAATAGAATGACATGAAACTCGGTGGAAGTTATACTTATGAGGATCCAAATAATCGTTACTTTGGTACTATACTGCGGAAGGGGCTTTTATGATTAGTTAAATTTCCATGATAACCTTTTCTGAAACTACTTGACCCATGAAGTTGAAAGTTGTCATGGATGGTCATTGCAGGCTACTTCCCTAGTGTCGATTTGGAATCAAAGATGAACGCCAGCATCTGACATGATTAACCTTGAACCTTAAGGGAAATGCATTTAAAATTCTTCTTCCGAAGAACAATTAAATATTTTGATACTAAACATTGTGAAAGGGATACCTATTAAGACCCGAATAATTTGTTATACTCGAGTGCTGTTCTGCTAGCAACATGATTACTAGATCCCAAAATAGGTTTGTCTGATTGGTTACATTTACTAGATCATCTTCTCTGAATAGTTTGTTCCACTGGGAATGAAATGAATGATCATTGCAGTGGTATCCAAGAGTTGTGACTTTGCTACTGATTTGAAATCCATGATAACTGATACGGCAACTGAACATACTAAACATTTACCATGGGTGTTACTCTTTTATAATTGTGTCCATTGACTCCAAATTCTTATCTATAATGTAAAAGGGAAATAAAATCCTGGTGAACGATACGGACTTTTGAGAGTATCTAGTTAGTGTTCTAGATCAATTCATGATCTTAGCCTGTTCGATTGAAAGGGTTTTTCGGGGTCGTAGGAATGTCGGATTAGAAGTGCGATTTGGCTAGGTTTAACCCGCCAAATTCTTTTGAAAATGTCTGTACCAAGTGAGGAATATGACAGTTGTTTTCCAGTTGTTCCGTTGGTTGATATAGTTGAGCTTCGGTTTGGTCGGTGTTTGTAGACCTTCCCCTATTGAAATACACCTTAAAGTACGGTACCTTTGTTATGACCTTTATTTCCGTTTTAAGATAAAATCTACAAAACATAAATTGCTTAAAGTATAAAGTATAATTCTTTTTTTTTCAGATGAAAAAGAGTCTCAAGTACAGGAATTGATGGAATATCGTGAAAAAGAAGAAACGAAATGTCGAAGATTACTTGATGAAAATGGTAAATGAATGTCTGATCATCTTAATGACATGAGGTTTAAAATATAGCTTCGTTATACAACATTAAACCCCTTTTAAGATTTTAGGCTCTCAATTAAAAACATTAATTTTTTTTTCTTATGGAATATGTCAGACAAAAGAGTATTAGTAATCTTATCAAGGTCTATATTAGAATGTTAAAAAGGTTTTCAATTTTAAAAAATACGATGAAAATATCAGTAGCCTGTGAAATTATAAATCATTTTAATGGCAAATTTTTAAGAAGTTTATGATTGAATTAACTCCCTTTCCTGTATCTATAATACAGAGACGAACACAAGATATATTTTATAAAAAATAACATTCCCTGCGTTGATAATCCGTCAGATTTTAGAAAAAGGAATTATTTGTACACTAAGAAATCACTAGACACCATTTTTGACAATCACACGGAGTTTTGTTGAGCATTCCCAAACAACGCTTAAAATATTTAGACCATTCATGCGTCACCCACCAAAAAGGTCCATCGTTGATTTAAAAACACAATGGTTTTGATATGTTACTTGTCTTTCATTGATACATTGTATTCCAATTTTCAGGTCAGTTAAAAACTACCCTCGAACAAGAACGAACAAGAAGCCAAAATATGAGAACACAGAACGGTATGTACAATTAGTAATACGTTTAATAATATGTTAACAAAGTAAAATGCAGATGAAATTCATAAGTTGTTCAATTACATTGGAATTAATTAATGGCACTCGTGATATATTTAAAAACTTTTGGTCTTTTTATACGGTTGATGTTATAACCGGACAGTTCAAATAGAGATCGATGCTTATCCTAAATGTTATAATCCTATGTGTAATGTAAGTACTTAATCAGCTGTTCATGTAAATAAGGCTCAATTGTGACGTTGATAACACAAATGTTGTTGATATTCAACATATTTTTTTTCCATTTATCGAAATGTATTATAGATAATTATTTTCTAGGCCAATTAAAAAATTCCCTCGGCCAAGAACGAACTCGATTCAATAAATTGAAAAGTCAGAAAGGTATGTACATGTACTCTCCATAATAGGTAATAGTCAAATATGAAAATGTATACGGATCAATGACCCAACATCCTATCTATTGTCCAACAGTTTTGTCAAAAAGATAGATATAGATGTGTGTCTAATTATTTGGCTGTTTTCAGGATCGGATTCAGTTGGCGAAAATTTGATAATTAATTTCTTAATCGCTGATTGGTCGATTAAACTTCCCTTCGATTTTATCGACATTTTTTCGAATATTATGTAGCCATTACCGCTAACGTATGCAGTATTTCGTACAAAACAAATGTCTCAAATCAGAACTTGCACATGTACAACAATGAATAATGAAGGTGCTCATCAACAATTTGGTTTCTAAATGCAGCTTACTGATATGTTGCGTTATATGAAGTAAATGAGAGAGTCGAGATAGTGTCAATAGTTTAACCTTAAAATTTCTCGCCAAGCCCGAAATTAGGACTAAAGTTTAACTATCCCGATATTAGAATTTTGAATACCTACTAATTTCTTTTACACACGATGGTATATAAACATTGAAATGTTAACTGACAAATAATTGACCATTAGTCTTTAAAAAGTTCTTTTTAAAAGGTCACGAATAGAGACGGATATCAATTTTGAGATATTTTGTATCATTTTTGGAATATTGCAAACGGACACTTAGAACCAAAACGTTTTACTATCACATGAAATATTGACAAAAGAATACCGAAACGACAAAACAGTGACATATGTGGTAGTCATTATTGGCGGATCGCAAGAGAACATTTATAAAGAGGACAAATATACCCAAGACGCAAATCGAAAAACGCAATCCATTGTGCTGACAAACACGGAAAGAAAAATGAACCACAAGCACAACAAATAAACACTGAAAACTAACAAATAATGAACAACACGAACTCCTATAAAAACCAGGAGTGAACTCAGGTGCTCCGGAAGGGTAGGCAGTTCCTGCTCCGTGTACGGCACCCGTCGTGAAGTTCAACAAAGTCAATTCGGTGGGGGTACATGAAATGTTACGACAGTGGGAACAGGTCCAACATCATCTTAGATATTAGAACACTATAATGGTCAATCAATTCGTGATGACGACCGTAAAATTTCCCAAGTGATTACATCAACTTATCCCCGATAAAACTCTGGTTAAGAAGCTTTTGTGACAGCAGTAATGCTCTTTGTCGAAAGTCAGGGTAACTCACGCATGCTCTTGAATATCGGATAAGCTAAGAAACGTAGACGCCATATGCAGGTGATGCTGTTACATTGCTACTCAAGAAGGAAAAGTTAACAATAGGAAATTTGAGTCATCACGTTTGTCTTTTTTTTTTAAGTTTTGCATTCAAATGTTCCTCGTTATCTATTTCAAGAAACAAATCCAAATGTGAAGCGGACTTCGACAGCTGTGTACTGACATTATTAAAGACATTACAATACCATTTAAAACTTGCAAAATGAACTGAAATAAAGGACCCTACTCCTTTTTACAGAAGACCGCACATTTTATAAAATCACAATGCTATATTCTTCATGTATTCTATTTCAGAAAAGAAAGTATGGTATCTTAAAATAGTATCTCTTGTCGTGACTTCAGTTGTTGCGGGATTTATCTTACTTGAATTGTTTTATCAAAGGCCAAACTATCTTGCACAAACTTTGGAACATCATCTAGGGTCTTTGAACAACTATCATACGACTGTGCGTCAAGTTTTACACGGATCTGATTCATTAGCCATGGAATTGTTGACGTATTATTGTCCAGGAACTTTAAAATGTGTATCCTTTAGGATGTGGCAATTCGGAGTGTATGTCGTTTCAATAATTATATATGGGTTACTGAATGTAACACTCCTTATTTCATTCATTACAACATTTGTGATAATGATTCTCTATACACTTTTACTTTTTAGTCTTTCAATTATGTTATATATGTTTGATTTCTTTCTATCCTTTTTAATTGTATATATGTATAGCCACTAGTTTTACCCAGATGTTGTCTTAAACTGATCATCCTCAATTTGATTTTCTGCATCACAAAATATTCAAACAAAATCAATATAAAAAAAAGAACAAATTAAAATATGTGGGCTTGCTTTAAATCAAGACTTGTAAATACCAGTTACAACCAAGGTATAAGATGATCTTAACCTGTCTTAATTTAATTAGTCTTGATTTTATCTTGATTTTGTTAATAAAACAAGTCCAAAGAAGCCGTTTAATATACAATGTAACATACTCATGACCATGGTTGTATTTTGTATTTAATTACTATATTCACTCCATCTATTGAAAATTACAAATTGAATTATACATCGTTTGTCATATAAAAAAATATTTCTATTTGAAGCTGTACAAATGAGAAACCAGAGTGAGTTATCTTTTCCTAACCAATGTAGGTAAGGGAGAAAAACAATTTGTCTCCCTTTTAGCCTCAGGACAAAAGGGAGAGAATTTAATTATCTCCCTTTCCGACATTGGTTAGGAAAAGATAACTCACTCTGGTTCCTCATTGTATGAAGTGTTCTTGATATGTTGTCATTACCAATGTAAAAATTGAAAAAAAAACAGCCATGAAGGCATACATATCTCATTGTAATTTCAGTCATTTTTGATACACAAATAAAACTTTAAATCAGCGATAACTTAAAACTACTAAAAACATTGGAAAATTCTCACGTAAATTTAACTCATGCAATGCTTCGTGTACAAAGTCTTATTTATGTCGCCATTTCAATGAAATTGTTACTTCATAACTTACTCACTTGATAAGGATCTTACACTGGGGTAAATTATACCCAAACAATGTTTTTAGAGGATGGACTGAAACAAAGTCTAAAGTTACCACCACGATCAGATGATCCTTACCTTGAATCTTAGTTAATTACATGTGTTAATGTCCAACTAATATCAACTACATTCTAAGGTGGAAGGGTTTTCAGGAAAATATGTCCAATGCAGGTAAGATATTTACTTAACGGAGGATGTCACAAGGCATGCTAGTAACGTAAACAACAAAATAGATTTCAGAGAGTTCAATCAACTACACCAAACAGAAAGATACCCGGATAAAATATCATATAAAAGAGCACAAAATATAAACATAAACATAACAGAGAGTCAGGTTAGTCTTATTTGGTACAGATACTAAACAGTGGTGGGTTAAACCGGTTTTTATGGCTAATTAAGAGAGCAGGGTCAGAGGGTGCTCGTTTTAACTGTAAAATAGTTAAGGTTCTCATAGATGCTGGCCAGATACTGTCGCTCTATTAAATGAAATATTCAGAAAAAACACTCCCATAAAGGGTTTAATGCTATCTCATCATGACGTTCAGATAAATCAGCAGTATTCGTGAGAAAGCCAGTATAAATAGTCATCAAGTCATCTGGAAGCTAACCAAACATTATTGACGAGATCTGTGTGTGAGATAGTAAGCTAACTAGAAATCACACAGCACAGATTATCATGGATAATTGAATTTTCGTAGCCATCACATGAACCCCGAAAGGGTGAGATCATGTTGGTCGACAGAGTATCATCTCCTGTCATGCTTGCAATACCCATCATGTGATCACCAACGAAAGATCCATCCAAAGAGTGTCCATCCGGTGAAAAGTCGTGTCAATGATATCAAAGATGAACGAAAGGGAAAGAACTATGACAAATCGAAGAAGTTGCGTGTAAGTTGAGACACAGAAACAGTATATCGTTCAACCATCTCATGATCTGTAGCTTATCATTATAAACTCATATACGAAAAATAAGATTATTTGGTAAAGGGTTTGCGAAAAAGATCCGGAAAACTATTATTTTGGCATTAATTTCTATTTCCAATGGAAACAACTCTTACAATAATTATCCGATCATCGTGAAACTCAAACTTGATCTGTAGCCCATCATTATAAGCTCACATACTAAAAATAAGATCAGTTGGTAGAATGGTTTGCAAAACAAGTCCGGAAAACTAATATTTTGACAATAATTCCTATTTCCAAGGGCAATAACTCTCACAATAATTATCCAATCAGTGTGTTAAACTCAAACTTGATCTGTAACACGTCATTATAAGCTCACATACCAAAAATAAGATCAGTTGGTTAAACGGTTTCTGAAAAAAGTCCGGAAAACTGTAGTGTGACGGAAGGACGGAGTGCAAACCTACAGTCATATTTGGCGTTGTCGGTAGGGGACTAAAATGATTATGACTGCTTAATACTTGTGAAATGTCGGATATTTTAAAATACAATATTCGCATGAATAAAAACTGGTGACCATAGTGACGGGAAGAAGTTGGAAAAATTTGATTCTGTTAACCAGTTTTTAAAGGGTTTTCAAAATAAGAGAAACAGCGTCTCGCATTATGTCTCGTGGATTATCGGATTTCTCTAATCTTGATAGGTAAATTGTGGAATTGTAATCCCTCGCCAAGGTTCCGACTTAAAATTATGTAATTTAAATATCTCGATTGGAGAAATCCGATAATCCACTCGTAACAATGTAAGAAGCTATATGTCACAAGTGCTACCTTTTTGCACCAAGCAGGGTGCATACAATATAATGCATATTATGTCCGAGTCAGTCGTATTGGGTCGCGGTCAATTGTATAGGCCCGAGTCAACGTGGAGGGCCTATACGGCTGACCGAGGTCCTATACGCCTGTACCAGGACATAATAATATGAAAATGACCATTTTATGACACCTTTGTCAACCAGCAGTGAATATTTATTCTTTATTGTGGTAATAACTATACGGCGAATATATTTCCGTTCAGGTTAATATATTTTTTCAACACCAACAAAACGTATATCTTTTTTCTATGGAGATCAGGAACCGGAATATCATAAAGGTCAATGTCTGTATAAAATTGTCCGAGGTTCGATATGGATCGAGAAATGATACCAGGCCGGATGTGGATTAAGTCATGTATTAATCTGTTTATCATATAGTGCCAAAGTACTTATTCCGAACAAAACCATATCAGTCTGATCTCGTTATGCACCCGGTCTGATATGGGCATATCAGTCCGGGTATCTTCGAATAGCACTTGAATTATGGGCTATTAGCATGGGTGTGCAAACAAGGGTTGTTCACTTCCGGTCGTTACCCATTATGCAAAAACCATCATATTAAGTACTGAGTAAATGATGAAATACAATACAATTTTGATTATACGAATTATGAACCCATAGTGCGAAATTTCAGATAACAGTTATATTTGAAATACACACTGACATGTACAATACATAACATAAACAACTCGATAAAAGAGAACATCGATATTTAAAATTTGGACATTACTTTAGCCGGGACACGATAGATAATTCAAATTATATGTAGCATTGTAACAAGAAAGAAAATCCCTTTTCTTCTTTCTAAGTTCATTTCCCATTTACAGGATAGCAAAGGTATTATTGAATTTTAATTTAAAGATAGATGATTAAATTGTCTGACTGCTTAAAGAGTATTTGTCGCGAATTGCAATTCACAGCAAATTCCTTCTCCTAGTTATACACGTATATCTATTATTAACACATTTTCTGTTATTTCAAATTATAAACAGTACTCAGAAAAAAGAAAATATTTTAAATAACTTCTACACTACGTGCGGACGGATTGAAAACGCTAGTGTATTATGATATCCCGGAATAAAAACAATGCTTACACTTCAGGATATATCACTTGCTATAATCACAGCAATTCGGAGAGTAAGGAACAAATTAGGTTGGACAGAGAATAATTTTGGAAAAAAGGCAGGATAACAAATATTGCATGGAAAAAGAGCGCCAAATAATAGTGTTATAATGTACATAATAAATAAATCAAATTACCAAAATGCGTAAATGCTGCGAATTAAAAACATCACTTCCTTGTCGCCCGCCCCCCCCCCCCCCCTTTTTAAAAAATCAAATGTCTGCTCCAATGGCTGCTCGTATACATTTGTAAGGTTTTTACATAGCTTTAATTTCACCTCTCTGGGTGTAGAAAATTTTTAACGTGGATTTTAAGTTAAATTTGTATCAAAATGACAAAGAATGTAAGATTTGGTTTGATAAAAGTTTGAATTAAAGGGGATTTCAAAACATAACAGATAAATTCAATCTTCCTATATCTATCATCTGAAACAAATTTAAATACACATAGTGCGAAAATAATAATCTTGAAACCTCTCATAACTTTAATCAGAGAAGTTATTTTGTGAAACGGAATAGGCCTAATTACCTTTCAGATATTTAAACGGTTAATTTCACACTGCTACGATGTAAACAGCAATTATATAGATATACAAAACAGGGACTATCCTATTTCGGTCAACAGTAACTATTTTGTCAACAGGGTCATCAAAATGATGATTGGGTGATAACAGTCCCAGCGTCTCGAGGCAAAATTGGTGGTTAACTGATATGCTTTAGCAAACTTGATTATGACTTATCGCATTTCAAAATGGTCAGTTAGGACAAACAAAAAATATCTCCGTGGTTTTAGCACTTTCTTTTTGTTATTTTATGTTTTCTAAATCGGATCGAAGTGTTATGATTTGAGACACAGAGAACACCCTTTCACACTGTGTTGTATTTACGTATTAACTCAGTTGAATAAACTGAAAAAAATATTATGATGAATGTACCTCAGTGTAGCATAGTTTAATTTCCAGGATATGGTCTATAGGGTTCGAATCTGGGACTTTCACACGACATCTCAACGGTCTACCAACTGTTGTAAAGAAGTACCGATTAGCTCGGTTTATTTTGGGTGATTATATTAACCTGTTACGGTTCTAAAACATAATTACAAAAAATACATTGTAAGTAAATGAAAAAAAAACTGTACGAGTAAAAGTGGTTTTAATAAGAGGATTAAGCAAAATTAACTATAAAGATTAATTAATTACATATTGTTTTATGTTCAGCAAACCTTGTTAGATTATAATAAATATTCATTGATACTAATAGCCATTTTTCTTTGAATTCCGAGCTCAAGGTAAAAAATGTTGAAAGCCGGAAGAATAAGTTAAGCTGTTGAAGAGCAGATTGAAATGAAAAATAGGGAAAAACGAAACCTCCTTTAGACAGACCTATGCGCGAGGAAGATACTACTTATTTTCCAACAATTTAACAATTCTATAAATGAGGAAATAAAATATTAGCATTTAATGAAATAATCCTATACTAGATCAACACACCTTTGGTTTAACATTTCGACGGAACATCTATCTTTTCGAGCACCAGAAATTTACTTTCCTAGATGCAAGTTTAAAATGAACTGATTCTGATATGATTAATTTTACTGAACATCAAATTAAATTTTTTAGCCTAGCCTAAAAATTCAGTGATTTGTAAGTATAGTGTCTACAATATCGTTTCCATCTCTAAACCATATCTTATTTAAATACATGTAAATCACCCTTAGGTTATACACAACCTAACAATAATCGGAAAGTTTGCTTTGTGTACTTTTTCAAGTGACATAAACACGTGTAATTATTGGTGATTGTAATTAGTAGATTATGTTGAAAAACATATTTTTTTTATCTATCTCAGAAAAAAAATTTGTCTAGTACATGACAAGTACTTGATACTGAAAAGTACCTTAACAATGTTTGTTGTACAACACATGTAGTTCTGCTTGATTTTCTTGTCGGATACCTCACAAATTGACGCTAACTTCAGGTAAGGAATGAAATATAATATTCAAATTACTTATAATACTTTTTGATATGAATCCGCTTTCATATTATAGTAATGATTTAATAAGATTGACAATTTAGAGCTGAGTTCATGGCACACTTGCTCTATCGTTCGGTTTATTTTAGAATTTGAAGCCAATATAGAAGTACTCTCAGATATGACACTTTTTCAACGTTAGATAAATTTTGAATTTTTTAATGAAAATTGTATAAACCCTTTGTTCTTAACGACAAAATCGAGAAAAATCGAATTTTTCAAGATCTCTCTTATCATTAATAATTCATCCCTAGATGTACATAATTTTTAATATGACCCTGAAGTTATCTTTTCAATATACTAATTTTATTAAAAATTTATATTAATTGAAAAATCGTGTAGCTCTTTTAAAAAATATCATGTATCAAATAATGTCAATGTTAAAATATTATATTTGACCTTTAATAAAATGTTAATGACTAAAAATTGTGATACTTAACAAGTGTTTATTATTCAGTAAAATTAATTCTTCAAAAGTGCGTGATGTTGAGTAGATAAGTTCCAACTTCTAAACATTTCAGTCCATGAAAACGTAGTAATTGTGAGATCCCTTCTTTAAAATACATTTTTAACTGTGTGAGTGTCATTTTAAATAAATTTTATTCTTAAATAATATTTTGTTCAGTGTATTTTTCAAGCTGAATGAAGCACATAACAAAAAAAAAACGAAAAGAAAATTTGATTTGTCAGAATCGAATCACATTGTTAACTATTTACGATTGAGTAAATTTCCAGTAGAAATGATATTGTTATTGTATAAAATGCCCGACCGAAGGGTTGTTTTGCTTTTACTGTAGATGTAAGCTTCTTACTCTTACTGTACTTACTGTACATGTACGCTTCTTGCATTGAACTAACTGCAGATGTGAGCTCGATCTTACTGTAGGTGTGAGCTTGTTTCATACTGTTGAATAACTAACAGCGAATTTCAAGATGAAGAACACTAATAAAAACGCTATCCACTTGCTCTTTTAACATTTCTATAAACGGGATTTTTTTAATGTTCCCTCATTGGTTCGTTTGATTTTGTCCATGTGAGCCATTGCCATCATTAAGCGTTTGCTACTGAACCAGTATGGACAAAAATAAATAACAGGCTGTTAATCATTGTTTAACATCAAATAAGGTAAACCACCACTCTAGTGTCGGAAATGTTCGACTACTGTTTTTAGTGGAATCATTTCTCTTAGATTCATTATTGCTTTTATATAGTATGTGCATAATATGGCAAGCCGTTTTTATATTCATTCAATTTCAAGATATCTTATAAAGTTAATAAGATATCTTATAAAGTTATTAAGATATCTTATAAAGTTATAAGATATCTTATTTAATTTGAAGTTATAAGATATCTTTGAAACTAAAGAGGGCAATATACCCAAGGAGCAAATGAAAAAACGTAATCCATTGGACAGACAAACCAGGGAAGACAACCACATGCGCAACAGATAAACACTTAAAACTAAAAAACAATGAACAAGACGAACTCCTATAAAAACCAGGAGTTAACCCAGGTGCACCGAAAGGATAAGCAGTTACTACTCCGTATACGGCACCCATCGTGAAGTTCAACAAAGTCAATCCGGTGGAAGTAAACTAAATTAGATATCTTATATAGCTTATAAGATATCTTTTAAACAAATATTTTATGAGATATCTTGTATAGTTTATAAGATCTTTAAAAGTATACAAGATATATATTATTTACTTTATAAGATATCTTATTAACTATATGAGATATCTTATAAGCTATACAAGATATCTTATATGATTGATTTATCAGATATCTTATTTAGTAAATAAGATATCTTAATTCGTTTATTAAGATATCTCAATTAGTTTATAAGATATCTCATTTAGTTTATAAGATATCTCATTTAGTTTATCTTATTAAGTTTTATAAGATATCTTGAAAGTGTAATAAATATAAAAACGGCTTGCCATATGTACATGTTTACACAATCAAAGGATGCTAAGATTTAAACTCTAATATGGAAAAACCAGAAGCCAAATGCTTTACCTGTTCGATTTCATGTGAAACAAATATTTTTTTTAAATAGTCGTTTTAATATTAAGCGACTTCTTACAACATAAATAAACTCGGCCCTTAAATTCAATTCAGATTTTAAGTTAAAATCCAAGTTTAATGAACTCAATGTTATTTGTATGTATCCTAATAATATAGGAGTTTACCTTTTATTAAATCTATTTCCTCTTTTCAATGACATTATGAGCGTGGTAAGATTGTTCAGTTGTATAATTTCATCAAGATTGTTTGATTTCATACAAAAGAAATTTGTCTTTCATCGATATTACTGTCAATTTAGACTCAGTTCTTATTTTACATATCCGTTCAGTTGTAAACCTGTTGAGAATTTACCCTACTATGTCCATTTATTAATTCAAATATTATATACCTCTATAAAAGAGAAAAGATAATATCTTAGATTTTATGAAAAGAGGACAAAAGTTTCTGTCAGATCAGTATCAAAACAATAGGGATCTCTCTGGTAAGCTTACACACCGATATTTTCCCCTCCCATAACAATATTCCAACAGTTGATCAAATCTTAATAAAAGTTTTGACGATAAAATAAATATTTGAATAGAAAATCATATATTTGAGTTAGAAAATAAACTATGAAAGGAAACTATTTTATTGTATTATTATTTTTTGTTTAAATAAAGTCGTAAGTGCGTAATGTTCTTTAATTTCAAAGGATCGGAAATTACATTTTAAATAAGTAACTAAAAATACCAAAGAGTTTTTGAGCATTGAAAAAGTAAATTTTTGATAAGACTTAATTCCCGGTGTTTGAAAACCTCCAATTGACATTTATTGGTTTTTTGAAGACTTTAATTCGATGTTGTTCATTTACGTTTATCAAAGTGGTGTTTAATCTGGAATCTTTCTTACTTTTCAGCAAACGTCAAAGAAGAACAATGTTGGAATAAATAAACAGATGTGTCTATGGCTCATCCTTAACAAACAGAATGGATGGTTAATCGTTTACAAGCCAACCATTGCAGCCTTTTGCCAGTGTGTTGGTATTTCGCCCACAGCACAATACAATGTCAACAAGTATACGTTATATGTATCGGACGACACCTCGAAAGGCAAGGTAACTGTGACAGGTGGATACCCTCTATGTTAGAAATGAACATTGGGACAACTTTACTAACTAGTAAGTGTTTTTAGTCATTTATAAATTTTAATAGTCATTTATAAATTATAGCAGTCATTTATAAATTTTAATATTAAAAGAGTCAATATATTATTTATTTATCAATTACATGTCAATGTATATTAGTGAATAAGGTGATGGCTCCAAGATTGCTTCTTGAGTGGGATGTTCCTGAGTTTTTTTTTTTCATAAAAATATACATAAACTAACAGACCTTCTTCAAATATTCAGAAAAAAATGCGAAATGAAATTATCATCTGAAATTATTTTATAAAAATGACATAGAAAAGGTTTCCCTTCAGTTGTGTTTGATAAATTCTGTAATTTTACATGTATACAAAATTTTATTTATTATGTTTATCAAATTTTGGCCTTGTCTTTTGATTTCTCCATCAGCTTTTTATTGATAGGTATTTTTATGTTGGTGTTTATAATTCTTAAGATTCTCAAGATCATTGAGGTTTTTAAATTATAGGATCATATCAGTAAAGTAAATAAATTTATTTGCAAAAACAAACATGGTGGGTCTGATAAATAAAATAAATAAACAAACACATATTTACATCTATAAATAATTAAGATTACAAAAAGATGAGAATGAAAAAAGTGCAAGTAAATGACCAATTTGGACTTCATCTCTACAATCAAACAATCTATATAGAAACCTACTTTTTAATTGTGGACATGCGAATGTACATTCTGTAACTTGCAAAATACTTTAAAATTTTAATTCTTATCACTTCAATTTGTGTTTGTCAAAACTATACGTTCAAGCATTTAAACTAGAGTTATAAAACACGTATTTGTCAAAAATGCGGAAAAATCTGAACTTTTTCACATAATTGTCAGAATAACGTGTAAACAGCCATACAACAAAAAGGCGTGTATCTACTGATCCGTCATTCGTGGTTTTTATTTTTCCGTATTTCGTCAAAGTTACATTATTAACCTTGTTGAACTCTGTACCTGGTTTAATTGTTAGAAGAAATATAATTGTTTAACACACCATTGGTTAAACAGTGAAACGTAGCGTGGTTTATTACCATCTAATTGACTTTTTTTCTGTATTGCATACAGTTAAGATTTCTTTCATTTTAGTGGTGAAACTTTAATAGTTTTAAATTGCAGACTTTTGTAAGAAATTTTATTTTATTGCGACAAACAAGTACATGAAGTATAAAATGAATCCAAGATCGTTATTGTAAAAAACACAAGAATTATCTACACATTATCTTGATTGCCGTATATATGACAAAATCCTTAAATTTTATAAAAGGAAAACAAGGGGAAAAATTCTGTCGATGAGTGTACATTTGTATAACTTTTTGTGTGTCGCCAAACGTGAAAGCTATCTGAAAGTTTTAAGGGGGAGAAGAGGCGAGATTTGACAGTATTACTATCATTTCAATCTTTTACAAATTTACACAGTTGACAACAGGGTTGACTGAATAAGAAATCTTTATTATGAGTTGTTTTCCACGCCAATAGACAATTTAACCTGTAAATCGTAAGATGAACAAGATCATGAACTAGTTCGGACTTTAATATACCATTCTGACTTGACCATATGATAATTAAAAATCGATATTTCATACATTTCAATATTTGATTTATGAATTTTATTTTTTTTTTAAATAAACGTAAAAGGGACAGTTTTATTTAACATTACATCAAAACATAATTGAAATAAACCGGTGTTTTTGATAGACAACGTACAGAAAATATAAACCCAATTTTAAGAGAGGCCTTCCTTCTGTTAAAACGTCTAGATTCTTAAGGTCTATATACATGGTATACATATAACACTAACAAGCGGTATAGAAAATTGTAAAACTATTAAAAATGCAGAATCTATTAAACCCTGTATTAGAAGGGAAATGAGTAGAAAGTATAAAACATTGTTTAAAAAAACACAAAGTTTTGATTATAAACATGAAATTCGAAATCTATAAAAAAAATAATAATAATAAAACTCAATTTTGGTGGAGAAATTTATTTATCTCGTTGTATCTCTTCTCTCCGAAAATGCTTCACGAAATTACGTTTAAGTGACCATTGACTTGAAATTTAGTGGGGTAGATATTTTAAAATTCTAAGGTTATGTAATTTTGTAATGTTATTTAAAATGAAGGAAACTTTTAATTGGATTGAGGGAGAATTTATTTGACTCTCTAAGTCCTGACTCTGAACACTTTGCATTGCTCAATAAGGAAGAACAATTAACAAAACTATTGAATCCTACGACTATTGATCATATTAATATCATTTAATACTTATTAAAGCGGTCATTAAAACTGAGGAGAGAAGCAGCTTAACCTGAAACTTAATATGCTTTTCTATTACATGTTTGTTTCTGATTGTTTTACTGTTTTTCATTTTTCATGTCACAAATATATACATGTTTAATGACAAATAAAACACAAAAGATTATAAACTGGATCGCACATATATTTCTCACTTTTTAAAAGTAAACGTTTATATTTCTTTATTGAAATTGTGACTTAACAATACCATAAATGTGATTTCTCTACCACAAGTCTGAAGTCATTAAGATTCATGGATACTATATGAATTATGTTTTATGGACGTCATCATGACTTTGTTGACAGGTATGAAAAAACCGTTTCCCGAATGAAATAGTCCATTGATGTTATCCCTTTCTCATACCGGATTTGACATGGGCAGCATGGCGGGTGTCCTGAAGGAAGCAGAGACTGCTTACTCTTCCGGAGCACCTGAGTCTACCTCAGGTTTTTTGGTGGGGTCCATGTTGTTCATTTGTTTTTGGTTTGTGATGCATGCATTGTTTTGGTCTTGTCTTCATTGTTCTCCTGTGTTTGTCAGTTGTTTCGATTTTCCCTCCTTCGAATATCCCTGTGGTATTTCTTGACTTTACTTACAAATTTGAATTTAATGTTATTTTTACTTTCTTTACACCATTACGTGGTTTTGGGTTTACCCTTTTTTCGTTTTAGTATTTGATTTGTTTGTTTAGTTAGGGTTTTATGCAGTTTTCAGCACATTTGACTATTTCGCGGCGGCCAGTTTTTACGAAGCTGAAGTGCCAGGAGCCACCGAGGTCCCTTTCAAGCGTTTGAATTTGTTATTCAACATTCTAGGTTATTTTCCGGCTTTCAACATGTTCGGCCTTTATTTGTCAGTAGAACTGATGAGTCGTACATCGATTAAATATGCATTATCTAGTGCATCAAAACTGATATTATTGAATATTTATCATTACCACTTAAGTAATGCTGGTGGACTCCAAGTCCCAGAGGGACAGTTGGTAGTATTTACTTCAGTAATGCTGGTGGACTCCAAGTCCCAGAGGCTCAGTTGGTAGTATTTACTTAAGTAATACTGGTGGACTCCAAGTCCCAAAGGCTCAGTTGATAGTATTTACTTAAGTAATACTGGTGGACTCCAAGTCCCAGAGGCACAGTTGATAGTATTTACTTAAGTAATGCTGGTGGACTCCAAGTCCCAGAGGCACAGTTGGTAGTATTTACTTCAGTAATGCTGGTGGACTCCAAGTCCCAGAGGCACAGTTGGTAGTATTTACTTAAGTAATACTGGTGGACTCCAAGTCCCAAAGGCTCAGTTGGTAGTATTTACTTAAGTAATACTGGTGGACTCCAAGTCTCAGAGGCACAGTTGGTAGTATTTACTTAAGTAATACTGGTGGACTCCAAGTCCCAGAGGCTCAGTTGGTAGTATTTACTTAAGTAATACTGGTGGACTCCAAGTCCCAAAGGCTCAGTTGGTAGTATTTACTTAAGTAATACTGGTGGACTCCAAGTCCCAGAGGCACAGTTGGTAGTATTTACTTAAGTAATACTGGTGGACTCCAAGTCCCAGAGGCTCAGTTGGTAGTATTTACTTAAGTAATACTGGTGGACTCCAAGTCCCAGAGGCTCAGTTGGTAGTATTTCGATACTAGTGTAAAATGATTTACTGTGATAAAAATGTGAAATTTTGTTAAAACTAAAGCTCTCTACCTCATACATAACAATGTTCTAACTGAATCCAGTTGGTTGTTGTTCTAACGTGACTTTGACTAAATCCTGTTGGTTGTTGTTCTAGCGTGACTTTGGCTGAATCCTGTTGGTTGTTGTTCTAGCGTGACTTTGGCTAAATCCTGTTGGTTGTTGTTCTAGCGTGACTTTGGCTGAATCCTGTTGGTTGTTGTTTAAGGTGACTTTGGATGAATCCTGTTGGTTGTTGTTCTAACGTGACTTTGGTTGAATCCTGTTGGTTGTAGTTCTTGCGTGACTTTGGCTAAATCCTATTGGTTGTTGTTCTAACGTGACTTTAGCTAAATCCTGTTGGTTGTTTTTCTAACGTGACTTTGCCTGAATCCTGTTGGTTGTTGTTCTAGTGTGACTTTGGCTGAATCCTGTTGGTTGTTGTTCTAGCGTGACTTTGACTGAGTCCTGTTGGTTGTTGTTCTAGCGTGACTTTGGCTGAATCCTGTTGGTTGTTGTTCTAGCGTGACTTTGGCTGAATCCTGTTGGTTGTTGTTCTAGCGTGACTTTGGCTGAATCCTGTTGCTTGTTGTTCTAGCGTGACTTTGGCTTAATCCTATTGGTTGTTGTTCTAGCGTGACTTTGGCTGAATCCTGTTGGTTGTTGTTCTAGCGTGACTTTGGCTGAATCCTGTTGGTTGATGTTCTAGCGTGACTGTGGCTGAATCCTGTTGGTTGTTGTTCTAGCGTGACTTTGGCTGAATCCTGTTGGTTGTTGTTCTAGCGTGACTTTGGCTGAATCCTGTTGGTTGTTGTTCTAGCGTGACTTTGGCTGAATCCTGTTGGTTGTTGTTCTTGCGTGACTTTGGCTAAATCCTGTTGGTTGTTGTTCTAACGTGACTTTGGCTGAATCCTGTTGGTTGTTGTTCTTGCGTGACTTTGGCTGAATCCTGTTGGTTGTTGTTCTAACGTGACTTTGCTGAATCCTGTTGGTTGTTGTTCTAGCGTGACTTTGGCTAAATACTGTTGGTTGTTTTTCTAACATGACTTTGGCTGAATCCTGTTGGTTGTTTTGGTATTTGAATGTGCTCTTATTTTGGGATTTTTTTGGGGGAGGGGGTCAATTGGAGCCTTGAGAACAACTGTGTGTTGTGCATCAACGGGAATATTCACATCTTGTGTATCAAAATTGGTAGTCCAGAATATCTAGAATACCAGACATGACCAATGTCAACCCTTGCATGTCTTTTGCTATTTCCATATGAGTCTCTTATTTAGTTTTAATACATTAAATCTTCAAACAACTCTCATAAAAATATCGGAAAAAGAAGACCGAACCAATGAAACAGTTGGCAAATTTGGTTTAGTGTGAAGTCCGGTAAAGAGTCAGTTCTTGTAGGACGTGAAAACTTAAAATAGTTACTTTCATTTGTGTGATAGAAACGTCGTATCGGCCAATACGTTGTAATGACGACCGTAGAAATGCTAGAGTGGTGATATTAACAGAGACTGAACATAATTTTATTTTATATGTTCCTGTGACAGCGACTACGTTCTGTCAAAAAAGTACATATCACATGCTTGACAGTAATGAATAAACTGTGAAATGTAAACGCTATAAGCTGGAGACATTGGTATGTTACTGCTAAGAAAGGGGCAGTTCATAATTGAAAGTTTAAATCATCACTTTTGTCATTAAGTTTTGAATTTAATCGCCCTTTCTTGTCTGTGTATGAGTATAAATCTAGCTTTGGATGTGTCGATGGCCTCTTTAATATCAAGTTCACAGTGGTATATAAAGGTAGGATTATTGAGTGACAGAACATCTTTACAACTGAAATTGAAATTGTAGAGCAACTCTTGTATAAACCTAGCTTCATAAGAAAATAAGAAAAGATCGGCTAAAAGCGGCGCAGAGTTTGTCTGCATAAGACACCCAGTAGTCCCGCGAAAAAACATTCAAAAAATATATTTGTCAATAAGAAATTGCAGTATGTTTACAGTACTTATATTTAGAATTAGTGTTTTTGACGGAATAAGCCTTTTTATTACCTTATTCCATATAGTTGTCTAGTTATTCTTTATCTTCAAAGTTGGTGTGACGTCGTCAAAAATGAACCGAAAATTTCACAAAACAAGATCAGAGCGGTCCCAGGGAAGGCTCCAGCGGTTATAAAAATGTTATAAAGGTCATGAATTTTTCGTACAATTTCAATTTTGTCCTCATATTCGGACCTTTACCGTATACAAAACATTGGTAAACCATTACTAAATCCATAAGTTTTCAGTCAGCCAAAGCTTACGAACAACAAAAAGAAATATACAGACGACATTCTATAAAATATTAAACTTAAAGAATATTAACTCAAAAAAGAAACAAAACGTGACGACACAAAACTAAAGCAACCACAACTACTACAAGAAAAAACCAGTGGTGTCACTAGGTGCCCTGGAAAATTACCAAAACAAAAAAAAATCCTTTAAAGAATTAGGAATTGTCATTCGGAATTTCGTTGAATTTTTCTTTTTTTAGAAATGTATTATTTTACAATATTATTTGGTTTGTGTCCGGTCTGCCTACTTTTAAAATTTTCAATTCCCATTCTATGAATTATTGTGTAAACATTTTTTAAAGTAATATTGTAGCATAATGTAAGCGCGACCTGCCAGGAGTTTTCAACGATTATCAATATCCAGTCTTTATATATTTACAAATCATATCAATCTAGAAGCCTTCGTGTATACATGATTGTCATATATGATGGTTTTCGCATATGTGTAACGACCGGAAGTTAACAAACCATCATTCGAACGTAATTGGGCTGATGTGGCCGTATCATATCGGGTTCGTAACGTGGTCAGGATGATATGGCCAGACCGGTTGTGTTCGGAATAAGTACTTAGGCAGTATATGATAAACAAATTAATGCATGACCTAATCCATATCGGACAGCGTATCATCCATCGGACAAGCACTCGTTCCAATATGGATTCTCGGGATGATATCCGGTCCGATATGGATATATATAATATAATGACTTTACAGTTCCATACTTTGGAAGAGATTTTTTAACGCCTACCAAATGCTTTCTATGATTGTTTGTGTGTCTCCTCATCCACAAAAGTGATTGGATGGTTGACTTTCAGATGTTCGGAACTCTCTTTAACCAAGCAATCAAACTTTCCAGCAATCACTTATCACAGTAGTTCCTGGTTTAATATTTTCCTTTATCTTTTGAAGAAGTGTGTCTTTACTCCAATCGTTAATAGCACAAAAAAGCTCTTCTTACTCCCCCATTGAAAACCCTCTGTCCTTCAACGTGCCTACCTTTATGGTACTTTCTCGTCCCAAATTTTGATTCGTCTAATCTACAATTATTCCTGGTCCATCCATCAGTTCAATGTCCCCAAGAATAGAAACACACACTTCTCTACAATAATTGTACCAGTTGACTATTGTTTGATTGCTGATCGGAAGCTCTTGTTTTACACACAAATTCCTGCTCAACCTTGTCAATCCAAAATGACGCAATATGCAAGATCTGTTCAAGAGTTAAGTTTTGTCCTTTAAACCAAGTTCCATTACGTAAAGAAACTTTCTTATCGCATTTTTCGACACTACATTTCCAACAATTTCCGTAGGTAGGAAAAGTGCTGTCTCTCCTCAAGCCAAAATGTCCGTGGTCACACTTCCCACAAGTTTCTCATGCTAAATATAAAAGTAGCACGACAATCAAGCACCACTCAACAACTTTTTCACATATTCTAAATAAATTCTTCTTTTTCATAGACATTCCTCGATGGTAGATTCTTTGTCGTTGGGTATAATGACGTCACTAAAAGGTAAAATTTTAATCACGTGATTCCTTCCCGTAACAACACTATCAATGGAGCACATGGCACCGTGCAGTGATTGCTGAAGGGTTTTATTCCGTATCTATTTAAAAAAAAAAACTTTTTAAAACATTAGTTTTTTCAACATAAAATGGTCCGAAGAAACCCGATATTGCCGGGTTTTTTTATGTTTCTGATTTCATCTTTTCTGGCGGGAACCCTGTAAACTATATAACAATATTTCCCGCACTTTTTGGGGGTCCACTATACTAGATGTGCTCTCATTCCAGTTCTGTCCACAAAGTATTTCACATGTTTTCACAAAACTTGACAGAACAAGTCTGATTTGCAAATATCTTAAATAATTGTTATTGTACTTACATAAAGTAATATGAAACGAGCAAGACAACATAGTGTCCTCGAGTTGCTTCCCTTTGTAGCTACAATTGTATAAACAAATTGACTTTCACATAAATTCAGTTCAGTTAAAGAAGAAATGACATTCAATATTTTAAACATGTAATTATGTATATCGATGCACATTTAATTCATTTTCATATGAATGTGTTATCAAATGGAATAAATGAAGTATTAATCAGATAAATTGCATGTTTGTAAAATTTAAAATTAATCTGAAGTTACATGTATCAGAAACTGCTAATGACCTTCATATTAAACTTGTGGTTTTATAATTAAATTTGTATTAAATTAGATTGAATAAAACACTGGGCGTTTTGAGCCCTCAGGATACGTCTTGTAAATGTAATTTCTGTTTAAATTATAAAAACTCCATGCGTATCGCTTTTACTGTTGTGGCCAGTGGTAGTTAAATTCATTCTTATTTGAGTAAAAGCTTAGTGAATTCATGGTATTTCGTCGAATTTTCGTGGATTACGTAAATTTATATGTAGAGAAACCACGAAATTATATTTTTAACGATGAGAATATTTGATATAGTGATACACGTATTAGTATTAAAATTTAAACAATATGAAGGAAAACTGTATTAACCTTGGTAACACTGACATTTTGTAAGAATCGTTTCACGGTAATTATTAAAAATATCCTTAACAACACACAATCAAAATTATTTAATGGGAGTTTTTTGTTTAGATCCTATCAATTTCGGTATATTAAAAAGCTCAATATTTTTCCTCAGTTCACAACAAATGTTCATATCATGAAACGCATTATAAAGAACACTTCTTTTGTTCACTTTGTACTATATATATTACTTGAAATTCAAGGCGCTTAAGTCCTACATGTAAATTGTAATTGTGATTAACTTAAGTCATTTTGTAAAGTTATTTTAAGACTATATCTCAGAAACAAATTTGGAGAAATCAAGCTCAAATTCCACAGAAATCCATGTTTTGACTTAATTTGTCAGGTAGAGGACAAACATACCTAAGGAGTAATAAAAAACGCAATCCACTAGACAGACAAAACCCGGGAAGACAAATGAACAACCACAAGCACAACAAATAAACACTGAAAACTAAAAATCAATGGACAACACGAACTCCTATAAAAACCAGGAGTGAACTCAGGTAATCCGGAAGGGTAAGCAATTCCTGCTGCGTATACGGCACCCGTCGTGAAGTTCAACAAAGTCAATGCGGTGGTAGTCACAGATCGGTGGAGGTACATGAAATGTTACGACAGTGTGAACAGGTCCAGCATCATTTTAGATATTGAAACACTGTAACGGTCAATCAATTCGTGATGACGACCGTAATATTTCCTAAGTGATGACATCAACTTATCCCTGATAAAACCCTGGTTAAGAAGCTTTTGTTACAGCAGTAATCCTCTTTGTCGAAAGTCATGGTAACTTACGCATGCCCTTGAATATCGGATAAGCTGAGAAACGTAGACGCCATATGCAGGCGATGCTGGTATATTGCTACTCAAGAAGGGAAAGTTAACAATAGGAAAGTCGAAGTCATCAATTTTGTCATAAAGTGTTGTCTTCAGATGTCCCTCATTATCTATATCGAGAAACAAATCCAAATATGAAGCGGACTTTGATGTATCTGTTGTATCCTTAATTTCAAGTTCACTGGGGTAGATGAGATGTAGAAAGTCTTGGAATTTATCGTTATTTAACGACAACAGATCAGCTATATAAAAAAAGTGAAATTAAAGGATTGGGCTAGTTTATTTTTGTTTTCACGTAGAAGCCCTTGAATGAAGTAGGCTTCATATGAGTACAGAAACATGTCGGCGAGGAGAGGAGCAAAATTGGTTCCCATTGGAATGCCGATTGTTTGTTGAAAAAGTCGACCGCAAAATTCAACAAATATGTTGTCTATGAGAAAATCTAACATGTTTGTAATTTCATCTTCAGAATACTTTTTTGTCAGAATCAGACGGGTTCTTAACGACATAAGCCTTTTCTCTACCTAAAACTTGAAATTTATACCTGTGTGTGCCATTTTTCTTGAAAAAACATTGATGAACTAGTTGTTTCAATCGATATTTTAATTGAGAAAGTGTATGGTAGTATAGAGGATAGAGAAGTCCAATGTTTTTATACTGTTGCATGTAGCCAACGATTTTGATTTTAGATATTGTAGTAATTTTTTTGAGTTTTTAAGACTCCACAACTGATTGACCCAACTGGTGGAATATGATGTTTCACAGTCATTTAAAGGCCCTCTTTAATACATGTCAATACTAGTGTTAAAATGTTTGAAAGAGGTTTCGTAGAGCAATTAGCTGACCCAGCAATGTACCTTTATTTAAACGGATTCTTATGTAGTTTAGGAATCCAATAAAGAGCAGGAAGGTCCATTTCTTCACCCTTCACTCATGAAATCACATTTATATTTTGTCTTTTCGTTTCAGTTATTTACTTGTGTTTGGATGTTCTTGCCCTACAAGACAACATTGTTGACTTAGATTTACGTCATGGCGTCGTAAAAGGATACAGTCCCTACATATCGTTTGTGCAACGCCCAATTTCCGGTGGTGGCTTTGCATGTGATAAACAGGTGGTATTGAAAATAGACTTCTCAGGAAAATATGATGGAGCTAGATTTATCTTTGATTACTCCGAACCTCCGCGGATGTGGACTTTTGATATTTCTGATTCCCCTACAGGTGACGGTTACGGAGGGGATAATGGCACCACAAGCAATATGGCAGAAACACAGGTGCACAATAAACAGTTGCGTATATATAGCAATAATTTGAAAGGTCACATGGACGCTTCTTCAGATGGAGGTCTCTTGATTCGAACGGTAGATGATTTTATCAGAAAAGGATCACGTGTCAAAATTGACATAAGTGATGAAAGAATTGAATACAAATCTGGTAAAATTAAAGATTTTTTAGATTCCAGATTTCTGTACACTTTGAAAGGACAGGACACGGAATACGGTTTAAAGGACCATAGTATATACGTTGGCCTAAACCGTGTTGTTGCTGGGAATTACAGAAGCGGAAGTGGTCTTTGCCGAGCTACAATTTCTTTGTATTCATTGCCAGGTAAGTTATGTAATTTAGATGCTTAAAAGCATTAAACTATTGGTTTTTCCAACTGATAAATTGCGTCGTAACGCTGTGTTAGACTAATGCATGCGGAAATGTCTGTCAATATTTATACCACGGAGCTATATATAATTTTAAAAGAAAAGTATCTGGAGTGTGGCCAGTTTCAGTGCGATAGGAGCTTAAACACAACAGCACTTAACTAATAGCGTGTTTAGTCTGAATAAGTTCTTAATTGATCTCCCGTATATCAAAACTGACTTTTACTACAAACCGGTAAATTACATGTCATGGTATATGTAAGTACTGACAATACAATGATTAATCACCGCAAATATACTTTGAAGCTTTTGTTTCAATGCACATAAATGTTAAGAAAGTGCATTTTTGAAAATAAACACTTGATGTATCGATACAGAAATTTGCGTAATTTTGAAATTTAAAACTAAATGTGCATGTATCGAAAATTGATATAGTATATCTTTAATAATTCAAATGAAATAACACAATATTTATATAATTTTATCGATAGTTAAAATTACATATTTTATCAAAATATTACTGTTTTTCCATACTAGCCTTTGTTCTGTCTAAAACATAATATTTTGAAAGCCTTCAGCATGCACGCCATGTTGGCCCACATTTGGTGTAAATTTTTTTTTAATATGTGTTATTATTTTTTCATCGTTTTAAGTGAAATATTTTGGATTACATACGAATTCAATTAAGCACAAAATATATAAGTTTTTTAATAATTAAAATTAGTTTTGTTCATTGGTTTACGTGGTGTAGCCACAACTGGACTTTGTAGAGTGTCTAGACAGTAGCGCTTATGAAAATTGTTTATAACATGTATAAGACCATTTATTCCCTTTTTAAGGATTTTTATATTCAATATTGTTTTTTTCTTTCAAATATATGGACAGTTTCCTTTCATGAGAGCTTGGTAATTTTCTCCTCTGTCCGCCGCATTGCAAAACCTATTCCCTGTTTGTAATCAAAATATAATAAAAAAAAAAATGTACATGTGTTGTCTGAAACCGGTTTCGATGCTGTATATTAAAGTGAAAGACCGATAAAATAACTCAAAATTTTATAGAACAGGTTCAAATCTAAAATGAGACAAAGAGGTAAACTAAAATGCCATCAAAATACATTTGACGATGCTATACACGTACTTCTCACTTCCAAAAGTTTAATAGTTTTTTAGAGTTTTAAGAGTTTACATTTAAGAGTTTTACTGTGTGTATCGCTGTATGTTTGTTTATTCCACATTGGCTAGATGTATAGGGGGAGGGTTGAGATCTCACAAAACATATTAACCCCGCTGCATTTTTGCGCCTGTCCCAAGTCAGGAACCTCTAGCCTTTGTTAGTCTTGTGTTTTTTTTTTTTTTAATTTAGGTTCATTTTTATGTTTCGGAGTTTATTGTACCGTCCACTAGTATACATTATTGTTTAGGGGCCAGCTGAAGCCCGCTTGCGGGTGCGGGATTTTCTTGATGCGTTGAAGACCCATTGGTGACCTTGAGCTGTTTTCTGTTTGGGTTGTTGTCTCTTTGACACATTCCCCGTTTCCATTCTCTATTCTATTATGGAAGTTAATTTGAGGTATCAAATTCAATTTTTTTTAAATATATTTTGCTAACGTTGTTTCGAATGTCTAGACAATATTGTCGAAATATACATATCTGATGTTATTAGAAGTTGATTATAATTAAAGTTGTACCCAATTATCTGCTACCCTGCTCATTCGTCTTTTAATAAAACATTCTGAGAAATAGAATCAATCAGATTGGTAAAAAAATGTCAACTTCTCTTTTTTTCCTATTTAAGTACATCAAATAGTTTTTTATCTATTGCTGCAAGAATATTGCTTAGCTTTGAGCGTCCTGATTTGAAGAAAATCTGAAATGTGCATACATTATTAATTAAATTATTATCCTTAGAATATATTGCAATTGATGTAAGAAATGATTTAAGAAATAACAAAATACACAAAGTTTCGCCCCGACAAAACAAAAGATTAAAAGGAATTTGAATTTATTTAAACCTACAATTCTAATAAAAAGAAGACAACCTCCCAAGAGCAGACCACTTCTTGCTATAATTACAACGATAAAACAATATGGTTCTTCGTTAACATCGATTCTTAATAGATTTATTTTCTGTTTGTTGTTGAAGATGTTTCGTCTGTGTCATAAATTCGCTACAGGAGGCAATCTCAATAGGCTTATAGTGTATAAATTGAACATATCGTGTAATATGATTGTGTTAAGATCTGAAGTGATGAAGTAAGAACATTATAAAATAGCTTGAAATTACATAATTCGCAACATTTTTTGCGTATTAAGATTTTAACAGAATAATAATGATTCCAATCGATCAAACAGTTTACGGAAATAACCTACCACATTGAAAACATAGATGTTGGTATAACATCACTATATTGTATTTCTAATGGATATATGAAAAGATTTCTTGAGAGTTACAGTAGTCTAAATTGGTGATTTTAAGAAAATAAAAATCTCGATAACTCTTTATTTTATTATGCTCTGTAATTTTTTAATCCCAAGTTATACAGATGGTTAATTATCAATAAGTCTGACTTTGTTTAATTTGTTCGAAATAAAAAAAGTTTTTTCTAAGCAAAGGCTAGATGTACACATTATTTAGATTCGGGTACATTAAGATCGGATTAACTTTTAATAGAAACTGCGAGGGTCTGCATTTAGCTTTATCTCATAAAGTGATCTTGTAACGAGTTTAAATATATATCAGTTCATCACATTACGGAGAAGTTAACACTTTTATCGTTCATACATGGTACGTTTAAGCGTTCGTACGTTTTCATTAATACTACAACACCCATAAAATGACCATTCATCGTTCATTTATGGTTTCATAAGAGTTTTGTTATGTATCGCTCACCTGATATTTCCATTTGTTCATTGCTAAAAGACCTTGAGATTAACATCCATGCCATGTTTGGTTTCAAATCCATTCATTAATTTTCAAGAAGCCGCCGTTTGTATGTAATTCCCATAGGGTTCAATGTTAAACTAAGTCTTCCTCTGACGGCAATCATGGATGACTGATCGGCACCAAAGTAACAACACTTTGTCATCACCTCATAAGGAAAATTCATGCTATAGTTGGTTTCCATTAAGCGGTTCTCTAGAAAAACATTTTGTACGTATTTCCCATAGTGTTCTATGTTAAACTAAGACCCCCGCTGGCGACCAACTTGGGTGATGGATCGGCATCAAAGTAACAACACTTGGTCAGCACCTCATAATGAACATTCATGCTATGGTTGGTTTCAATCCATAGAGTGGTTCTCTAGAAGAAGAATTTTGTATATATTTATTCATAGGGTCCTATGTTAAATTAAGTACCAAGCTGGCGGCCATCTTGGATGACGGATCGGTAACAAAGTGAAAACACTTGGTCGGCACCTCATAAGGAAAATCCATGCCATGTTTCGTTTTCTTGTGGTACCCCAGAAGAAGATTTTTGTATATATTTCCCATAGGGTCCTATGTTAAACTAAGTATCCTGCTGGCAACTATGTTAGATGACGGATCCGCACCAAAGTAACACTTGGTAAGCACCTTGTAAGGAACATGTGTGCCATGTTTCGTTTCAATCCATTCAATGGTTCTCTAGAAGTTCAAAATGTGGAATGTTGACGGACGGACGTGTCCCACGGACGACGCAGGAAAAGTGATGGCAATAGCTCACATTACCCTTTGAGTCAGGTGAGCTAAAAAACGACGAATCTTGTCGTACATGTATCGTAGGGCACAACGTTCAGGGGGTAGTTTAATGATCTCATTTATTCTTTATTCAATGATATAGTTAGTGTTTCATTTAATACATGGTATATGTTTAAGGTAAAATTTTTGAAAACTTAACAGTATGTCCCTCCTGTTTAGGTCTGTCCTGATATGGTTAAGGCTTTACCCTTTTGTCCAATTTAGCATTTGAATTTGTCCTTCAATGTATTGTTTTAGATCAATGATTAGGGTATCTTATGGTCTAAAGTGTATAAGAAATCTTATGAAGTATATAATATATCTTATAAAGATTCAGTATAAGACTGTATAGCAACGTATATTTGTTTACACTACATGTAGAGCTTAACACAAATTTAACGGGCAAAATTCTACGAAGTTGCACTCCATGCACTATTGCTTTAAAAATCCAGACGTTATCGGTGTAGAAAATATACCTATTTGACATTTAGTGCAATAAAAAGGATATTGTATTAGTACTTAGGAATGTTGTTCTTTGCAAAATAGTATAATGTGTATTGCATTCAAAGCTCGTGCAATATATTATTTTGCTCTAGACAATATACATCTTATAACAGTAACTAGGAAACGAAGCACGTTCTCTTATAAGACATACATATAAAATATAAATGGCCTTTTTCATATCACACCCCATATCAACATGAGACGCCCATATCAGCCCGATAGCTTTGGCTCGAGGTTCTGATATGGATCGAGGATTGATATGGACTGATATGAAAAAAGCCATATTGATCATATATTTTTTTTCATATATTTAAACCTAAGTGAATTGACATGAATCTGACATTGTTTTGTATCAGTTAAAACATACTTGCGTATATTAGATAAAGCATATTTTTATATTTTTTTTTCACCAACGAGAAAAAATATTCCACCATATGGAGATATGAAATCAATTTTTAGGTTTAGTTCGCTACGGACGCGTCTTCGTCTGCCATCATCTCTGTTGTGTCTGGCGACGTCATTTTTCGATCAGGTGATTTCGTAGGTGTGCGATATGGGATTTTCATAGGTGTATGTACATATTATCAGGTTTTCTGCAAACGTATATCGTAAAATATCAGCCGGGAGACACAATGTGAAGCTTTTTCGGCGAGTGAGCGTAGCGAACGAGCTAAAAAGCTTCATATAGTGTCGAGCGGCTTATATTTTACAATATTTGTTTGAAGAAAACTTGATGATAAATTTATTGTATTGTTAACTAGCAATCTTAATGGAATTTCTTACATTTCAATGGCCATCTGCCTATAACCGGATGTTTTCCTGATATATTCGGGTCAACGTTGGGTCAAACATTATGACGTCGCTGATATATACGGGTCAGCTCATATTAGGGTCGGATCAACTCTTTACGACGTCACAGTGCCGAAATACGGGAAATTGTGAAGGCCTCAGCAGGTCGATATAGGCATGGGGAAATACGATAAGATACGAGATCTAGCCATGATAGGTGAAATCAATATCATAAATACACAAAACCCATATTTAGTACTAAATATACCATAAAATAAGTTATAAAGTTTTCAAATTCAAATTCGAAAATCGTCACTTCTTGATGAAAAGTGTAACAACGAAAGATTTTCATTGTGCACGTGCAATGTAAGCATTGAGCACAACGTAAATAGACCTTTTGCTACAAAACTGTTATTACAGAATAATTATTACTCTACTGGATAACCTTTCATTTATTGTTTATTATTTGTGAAAGCTCTCAGTAAATTCCGTTAACTGATATATGCTGATTGATTATTAATATGTTAATTAATGCCTAATTTCGATTGCTGAAAACCCGTATCCAACGTTCTTAAACGGATGATAACGTTACTTATAATAATTGCACTTTTCGCTTGAAATAGAATAAAAATAATCTGCTGTCTGGCGTTATATCGTTCTTATTTATTCATTCTAAAGTGAAGAACTATTTTAGGTCATTGTTAATTCTGTAAATAAGATCATATTCAGAAAGATAGATAATAAATTATATTCTGGTTTTCTGTCGATGTGTGGTATGTTATCGTTTATCTCTCCTGTTATCCGTTTTGAAACGTTATCAAAAGTTTCAAATATATATTGCGTTTCCCGAAATTTTTAAAACTCCAATATTGTATACGAAAGAACATAAATGTACGTTTTACTACATAAAAAAACAATTTCTTCACAGGTACAATTGCCGTTCTAGCAAAGGTATGGAACCAATGCTTTTTAACCATTATTTTCCACTGTAAAACATAAACCTAATATGCCGTTGGTGTGGCCAATAATGCAAGCACAGCAACAACCCTTTTCAGAAACTCTTTTCCGGTATCACGATTCTGACTCTAAAATTATAATCTAAAGCAAGTTATTTCCCTTACTTTACTTACTTCCGTTTCCGACGAACAAAACTTTTTCTAGCCTTAGTATGTAGCACAATATGGCAATATTCGCTTTAACAAATAAATACACTTCGGATTGCATAATGGCTGTCCCTATTTAACAAAGACTTTTCTAAATGACCCATATGCTCCCATAGCGCTCGCTGTGCTCGCTATGAAGAATGTGGGTATTTACATTTGGTGCATTAAAACTGGAATTTTAATTGTTCTGTAAAAATAAGCAGCCCAAAGATAAGCTCATTAAAGAGAATTCTCTATATTCGCATTGAAGTAAAAAGACACTTCTAAATCATTTTTGCCTTAAATAGTCATTGTTATTGGTATTTTCTTGTTTCAAAGCGGAAAGCGGCCCCACGACAGATAGGATGGTTTTTTGTGGCTTCACATTGAGACTTTTATTTTTAGCTTTTTTAAGTTCCGATAATACCCGATAATTTAACCAGTTAGGGGATACATTTTCTTTTTAAATGCAGTTTGGAACAAAATGTGAGAATTTACAGGGTCACGTCAATAACAGTTACTTTAAAAAAAGATAACGAAAACAAATATTTTATACAAAAATAAACATTAAAATTTGACAAAAATATAACAGCCTATAATATACATGTACTTGCGAGGGCAAATGACATTTGCGCCACGGACCGCTTATTGGGACATTACATGTAGGTCAGATAGGGTTTACATGTATTATTCAATACATTAAGGACAGATTGTATTCAATATCATTATTAAATTATCCAATATTCTGTAAAGGTGCTGATTTTGCTGTAAAACCAATCATGTTCACACATTCAAGTAAATTTTGAAATTCCAGTTATATTTGTAAAATGTGCAATATTGGTATACAAGCATGTCGTAAATTTTATCCCGGGATGTAAATAGTTAAAGATGTCAAGACATACAAAATACAAAGAAAATTTTAAAAGTATTTGTTTTATTTCGTTTTCATATTAATGACATATGGGGTCGTAAATCTACCTTCACTAAATGGTATGTCATATCATATAACGTCAAATAAGCAAACTCTTAAAAGAATAATTAACCTAGGCTTCCTTTGTACGTGACTATCATGTAACGGTAGCTGACGTGTAGACTTTTGAACATTTCTCACAGAAAAAGAACATTACCAAGAATAAATTCTGTCCCACCAATTTTTATGAAATTTTCATTCAAACATTCAATCAGTTAATAACTAGTGTCGACTGCGTAGCAGTCTTGACACTATACATTGTACGTCGTCTTGTTAAGGTTTTAAACTCTCTTTATTTCATTCATTAAATTTACAACATTTCAGTGTTACTCAAACAATTATTACCGTAGATGAGGTTTTTATTATCAATTACTGGGGGCATAAATATGTAACGAAATATCATCAAACATTAAAGGTATTATTATAAAGGAGACAAACGGATAACAAATGATGCATTTTAAGGAAAGATAAGTTATGTACTTTGGGGTCGGTACAGAATTAATCAATAACAATAATAGATATTGTAATAATAGTTTTGAAGACTATTTGAAAGCACAAAAGAATTAATTGTCTTAACTAGTTTACTGCATTAGTACATCTACTACATGTATATGTAACGTAGTTATTTGAGACATTTGGTGTTCATAGCTGTTTTTGCTGTCTCAAATTGTTTGTTCTCTTATCTACAATAATCAGTATGCGAGGTGTATGTATGTTATGAATGTGAGTATGTCTTATTTGTTTTAATTATTATGCCTGTAAGGGCCCTGTGATTAGGAAATAAAAGTATTTGATTTGAATTGATCATAGCGAGTCCAGTTCACAAAATATTGTATTAATTCATTGTAACCAATTTTACTTTTTACATGAAATTCCAGACTGTACATAATGTAAAAAATAACAAATATAAGTTATCGTATTTGACAAATAAATTGACACTTATTACTGACAATTACCACGGAATAAATAGTACAAAACACTGTCACACATAACTTTACAAATGAATGCAGACTATAACTGTCGTATTTGTGGTCTAAGTCCTGAGGAAGAAGTGTTGGTTATTTGTCCGGGTCATTTTAGTTCAGCAAGATAATGTCTGGGAATTTTAACTACACCAGACGTGTGAACTTCACAATTTTGTGGTAATTTATGCCAATTTATATGTGTATAGATCGTCCCACGATCGAATATATGACTTATTTAGGCACTTAAGGTTTTATATTTAATTCGATAAATACTTAAATATTTAGCATACATACCACAAGAAGATATTCTTTAAAAAATGACGGAATATTTAATTTTTCATCTGTTAAAGATGGTTTAAATAAGTTAAAATATGTGTATATATTTTAAACTTTACTACTCTGTGATTAAACCTTCAAAAACCCCTTTGAAAATGATGTCCTGTAAAAATCTTACGATTGTACCTTTACAAAGGGTTAAACCAGTTGAACAACTTATAATGATACACATTTTATTGCAAACATTACACAAGGTTGATAAAAATTCCTCAAAAGAGAAAACGTTGTCGCGAACAATAAACGAACAATAATTATAGGTTGTTAAAATCAGGACAATCCTGTTTTATATTAAATTAAAACTTTCTACGCTCTTTGACGAAATGTCTTAAAATTTTATTTTAGATTTAATTTTGACAGCCAATTTAATCGCCATTCTTTGAAGATTACCTATAATTTGAAATTTCGAGATAAAAAAAATTCACCTGCGATGTTTATCGCTGCATGAGGTAATATGACACAGTAATTTCACGTGGATTAAATTATTCTAATGATGGATAATTCGACATAGATTAATTTCGTTTTGCATGCTAATGTTCAAGAGTTCAACTTATCGTTTCTTAATAAAGTGAGAAAAATATTTAGTTATTATTTATATTGTTTATTTTCTATCCTAGTATTATATATATCTGACGGGATTACAGTTTTTCCGCAGAGATCTTAAAAATTGAACAACTGGTCCCTGTTTAACAAACGTTTGTAGCAATAAGATCTAGACTGGTTCTAGAACATGAAAAGTTAATACCGAAAATCAGATCACACTTCGACTGAATATTTTTGAAACGGAACCCTGAAACACTTTCAAATAATTTCTTTTTTAAATTGAGCATCAATTGCATCTCTTAGCTTGTTTGTTAATTTCATGTGCAAATTTTGACGATAGAATTCATTTAATTGAAAGTGACATTAAATGAAGTTATTAACTTAGATTAGTATTAGCAAAAACTATCTACATGTACTTGTATGAAACAATTTTACTTTTTAAGTCCACATAGATTTAACGTATTACTTTCATTAAGGTGAAACTCACGTTAAAATGTAATTTTATACAACATTTTTCAAATATTGAATTTATAAAATACATTAAATCTAATAGTAGTTATAGGTCTTGCAGTTCATATAAAACGGATAATTTTAAAATGAAGTGGAAAAAAAGTAAATAGAATTCAAATCTATTGCAAGACGACAATTAGAAAAGAAACTATAAAGAAAAACAGCAAAAAATTTAAAAGGAAATAATGGTATGTAAGTATGTGACAGTCAATAATGTCAAACCTTTGTTTAACTCAGTTTTCAAGTTCAAACCAAAAGTGACAGATTAAGATGCTGCACAGAGGTAAAATAAATATTTACACTCGATTGTATAACCGAATAAATAGCTTATTTCAAGTGCAACATATATTTGGTGCAAAGACGTGTATTTAAATGGTATATTAAGTCGAATTACATGTATATTGTATTTAATTTGACAGTTAATCTCGATGCAGGACACTTTAAGATTTAAAAATCATAATTTAATCATATTCCGGAAATAATTGACATCTTTCTATGAACAGAACTCTTTTGACTAGAAGATAAAATCAGTGCGATCACAAATGACTTTCAATATGAGTATAGATGTCCATTTAATAACGTTGATTAATATCACACATTATTTTGTCGTTTATGATTTCTTCTGGATAACATGTTGTAATTGTTGACTGGATACATTACAAGCATTATTAAGCACTTTTAGCCCATTGTGGAAAGCGCATGCTTACTTATTTTATTGATTTAAGAAAGTTGTTGCAGAAGATATTGACTTTGTTATAATGTTTTAAACCTTTGTTTTATTACAAAAAGTTGCTAAATCTGAGTACCTGATATGCAATAGTTTGAGGAAAATCACAGCTATGCTTCAGCGATCGAAGTGTGGAAAAAACTGTTTTCTTATAATAGGAATTTTAACATGTTTTTGTAATAAACGCAAGTGGAAAGGATAATGTATTTACAACACATAACATTTAAATTTCAAAAAATATTGTTTTGATAATCATAGATGTGCAAAGCCTGAAGTTTACGGGCGTAATATTGAAATTTTATCTTAAATAACTCACACCGAAATCAAAGCCAGATCAATTTCAACTTATCTAGGAAAGTGAAAATTTGTTTTAAGAAAATATGGAATCTCAAAAATTTGTCACCGTAAAGAATCTGCATCACAACATAACTACAAAGACGTGAGGTTACAATTCAATTGACGTTTATGAGGACAAGAAATATGTATTTCTCGAGGTGACATAAACATCTGTGATGAGTTCAAAAATTACCTAATATATGGATGCTTAAAATTCAGATAAGTGCATTGTAGAAGTTCGATGTCATATTAAACGAAAATGAAATTCAATAGAATTATATTCATCTATGGGTGTACCGTATTATTTTTACTTATGATATTTGTGCCAAATTCTACTTGCAAAAAGGGGAAACGGAAAAGATTAAAAGGTAGGTGATAATATAATTTATTTAATTTATTTTTTAGTCCCGTTATACTTGTAAAATTCATTTGAATACGTATAAATGTATGTTGAACAGTAGTATATCGAAGACACCTAGTCAATGAGTATGTGTGTGGTATTTTGGCGGGACATTAACTGTCGGTTAATAGAGAATTTTACTACTTTATTATTAATCGGATGTCTACGTTGATGTAAGGGTTGACTGATGAGATAATAGGGGGAATACTGCTAAACAATGCATCATATAATTGTTTCTGTGCAAAATAAAACAACAAAAAACAACATCAAAGGTTGATGTATATATTACCAGACATTATAAACGTTAATTACCGATGAAACATTCGAGACGTGCTGGTTGTGTGATGCAAAAGGCACCTACATGTATTAGTTTTCGTTGCGATTTTACTGAAAAGTCACAAAAAGAAAAAAAAAAAAGAAAAACAACTTTTATTTATTCGTTTTATTTTCTAACTTCTTTATCTCGAACATATTCACTCCAGTTATTTAGAGAGATGATCTCATATACAAAGTTTAAAAGTATTGTTTAGGCAATGTTTACACGTAATACATGTAGGTAGGAAGTTTTTTTTTATTCAGTTGACTCTATTTTAAATATCTTATCACAACAAGTTAGACATGTTATGTGCTAGGAAGTTAGTGACTTCCGTATATATATATCTGATAAGATAAAATGACAGTAGAAATATTCAGTATGGGTTCAAATTTTCAGAACACAAAATATACCACATTTTATTAAAATAGTTTATATAGTGGGAAGGGGGGGGGGAGTGTGGGGAAAGGGGGGGGGGCGTCTCTCTGACACGATTATTTATTTTCCACATTCAAGACGAGGCAATATGATATAATTTTTTTTTCCATTCATAGATCTTGTAGAGATACTTTATTACAATTTTTCACAACGCTGAGGTCGTGAGTTAGAATCTCACCTGTGGCCGGAGGGGCGTTTCCAGGAAATTTGAAAGGAGGAGGGGGGGGCGTATAATAAAACTTTCGCGAAAAATTTTTTGGACCATTTTTTTGTTAAAAGACATAAAATAATTGTGAAATGCACGAATGTAACGGTTCCTGACTGGGAGCATGTATATTTCATAGTTAAAGTGTCAGGGTTTGATATTCTTTATGCCGAATTCTCTCCATTAATTGTCTATGGTATATTAAAATGATTGGATGGATCTTAACAGCAGTAGACCAATAACGAGAAATTCCAAATTCTAGGGTATAAGGCGTTACTGGTGATCTGTTTATTAGCAATCGACATGGATGTCAGCAGTGTTTCAAGAACATCCGTTGTTCGACCTGCTAGTCAAATGTGTTTTGTTAAAATATATCTGTTCACTATGTTGGTCTTTTGGGAAATGTTGTTTGTGCTGTATTTAGACCCCTCTACCAAGAAACTTGTTTTCATGCACACGTATAAAATGTGCGGTTTTTATCCAACGCAATCATAGATTTGAACGTTGTTTTCAATTAAGACTTGTATTTATAATACCCCGTTCCAGATAGTCAAATATGACCCTTCCAAGGCAAGACAAAGAAAACATAGCCCCATTTCAGACAATTTAGCTGAAAATTGCAAACCCGTTTGTCGGAACATACCCGGTATCATATATATAGTGAGTGCACCGTAATATACCGTAGACGATTATGCGTATTCATTTTATATCATTCTGTTGAAAGTGAACGTATATATTGACAAAAAAGTACGTATGTTGCTATACGGCTGATATGACAATTGAGTCCAGTTGGCAATGACTTCCGACTGGCTGGTGTCAGCTCGCCGGACGTCAGCGTAACCGTTGTAATGACAATTAACGAGGGGGGAGGGAGGACTTGAAACTTGCTTCAAATTATAATTTTCGAGTCAGATTCGTGATACGGAAATGAGTTTCTGAAAAGGGCTATAGAGTGACAAGCAGCTATCAAAGCCCTGCTAGGTTGAGCTTTCTATCTAAATTATGAACATGTAACGTACAACCAATTTAACTTTTCTAGCTTTTGGTCACCTTGTTGGTAATTATACTGCATTGGCTATAGCGTGTTTTATACCCCAGAGGGTGAAGAGAGAAAAGGGGGAGGTCTACACATCCATAAATCCGGTTTTAGCCGAAAACTGCTCAGTGCCTGTATCAAGTCAGACTATCCGGACTCTCTGTTATATCTGTGTTTGTGGGTTGTGCACTGTTCTGTTATTTTGTGTCTGAGGACCTGTACATTGGATTGCGTTTATTGGTTGACCTTTCATGTTTTTGCTTTTGTTGTTTCTCAAAAAGTAAAAATGCTCGGGATTATTGTATCGTTTCTAATAGACTGTTGCAGGAGGCATGTAATTACTTAAGTATGGGAAGTTGACAATAGGGAAATTAAAGCATTGAGATTTAATATACATATTACATGCATTGTAATTATTATCGTAGAATGTTTATTCACTTTGCTAACTTTGAACGCAGCTGGTTTATACAAACCTTTCAATAATTCATTGTTGATTTTCTAAGAAAGAATAAAAATTGGTCTTAAAATTTTATAACATTTTACTTTCGAAATTTCACCTGCAGAAGAAAACGACCACCCAGAAAGTATTTAAATATTATTTAGACATAGGATGAGTTTGTAAATTTCCTTTTCTTTAAAACTCGTATTGTCAGTTCAGTGATATATTGCATCACATGTATTTGTTATCACATCAAAGTATGGTATTATGTACGTAATAACATTTCAACTTTAAACAGTACACTTGTGACTTGTACGATTCTCAGTATACTACTGTTGACTGTTACAGTTTTATAGTATTCACGGTGGCCTGAAACTAATCATGATTTTGCCACGGGTAGGCCCTTTATGGCAATATGTTACAAAACATTTGGCATAAAGGGTCTACTCATGGTAAAAGCATGATATTTTTAAGCCACCGTGAATTATTTTTATTCTAAAAGGACAGTTTCTATGAAATTTTGACACGACGCAGCATAGATATTCAGGTACAAAGACGCCATTAAACAACGCAACCTACATGTATACTATGACAGTCTGACGTCTGTGACGTTGGAATAAAATTATCAATATTTTTCCACGGATGTAGACTGAATACTTGGAGCAGGTCATATTATTTTCTCATTTATATATACGTCTAAAGTAATAACCAAAGTTCGATTTTACTAGATGTTGGAGCGATAATAAATTAATGGCACATGCAAACAGTAGATAAACGTCTACAAAATTGCAAAACAACATTAAAATAAAGAAATAAAAGTTTTGATTAAAACAATAATTCAAACTTAGCAGCATTTTCGGAACACTGAGATCCATCATCAATTGTACTGAGTTTCGAAAAGTGTCATTTTTATATATAAGTTTAATAATCTGTCTAAAAATTACGAACTCAAATTTTTCTCATCCCCTCATCATGAGAACAAGTAAATAAATTGTAAAAATAATTTGAACTGGGGACAGGGGACTCATAAATGTGTTATAACAATTTTATAATTTTAAATATGAATAGCAATTTTAGAGGTATATTATTAACTGTTCATTAACTGAGGAGAGCTACTAGTGGCCTTGTGGCTGTTAGCAATCCTCTATAAATAAATAAAACATTAAATTAAACTGTTCAGTGTTCTTTATCCTTGTTTCTGTGTTGATTTTTTTGTCGATTACATCATTTCTATAATAGCAATAAAAGTTGACTTGAATTATAAGAACTGGCGCCAGGTAATTTTAGCTTAGAGATATCTTAGGACATATCTTAGGATAGTTTCGAAAACCTGGTCCTTGAATGTTAACAATTAATTTTAAATAATTATGACAAGTTGATTAATGAATATGATTAATAATATCATTTTGTAATGCAATTTTTAGAAAGATAAAAAAAGTTTTATGTCATTTAATAATTTTTGTAAACATTTTTTTTTACATTTTGTAGCTTTCTATGAACATTATTTCTCTCAAAACAAACATAAAAACAAAGCTTGACTGGTATGTTTTTGTATTCTTAGAACTTCTAAGTGCAAGTCTGTGTTCAAATAGGTGTGCTTTTCATCAAGATTTTTCTGATAATGAAAGATTCCCAGTGCAGCTAATTTTTGTTTTACAAAATTAACGTGTTTGCTATTTTGTATAAATGAAAACACAATCGGGAGCGTAGAACACTTTCTAATTATTGATGCAGTGTATACGCAGGTTTCAACAAATCTTTAATTAGCAATGCACAAGACCGAAATGTAGCATTCAAAAGCAATAAAATATCAAGTCATAGAGACGAATCAAATTTTTATGACAAGAGACCTATCTATGAACAGAGATATGCCTTAGGGATATATTCAATATTTTACACTACACTTTTGGTACATGCCAGTTGAATTATCTCAGATACTAAGTTTTATGGGAATTCCTTTATTGCGATGTAATCTTCATCATGTATGATCGTGTCTAAAACTCTGGAAAGACAAACTACAGGCCCAAAATCCAAGGAAAATAAACTTTGCCCGTAGTAATTGAAACTCTACATAGAACAGAATGCCCCCAAAATGTTCAGCTTAAAATTTCAACTGATTACATTTAGGTACATATATCTGAAACTCGCCTTTAAACATGAACAATTACTACCAAAGGGATTACTACCCCCTTCGCGGACTTGTCAGTCCACCAGCAATGATATTGTCTCAATTGGTAGTACTTTATACCTCCATTCTACTATACATGTGTACTGTGTATCTTTAAGATTGAGTAACAAACTACAATGCGAATAAATATAAATAAGAGAATGATTCATATTCCGTTGTCTACCTGCTACTTCGTAAACACATTAAGGAGTACTACTATTTTTGTTTACTAAATATACACACCTCAATGCATATTAATATAATTGAGTCAGTTGTTCATGTTTTATCGCATACGCTCTAATTCCAAAACAATGTAAATACAGTTTTACAGTTAGAATCGAGCACACTACGAACATACTATCCTAATTATGCACCGTATCGCCTCGGTGGTCTCGTGGTAGCGTGCTTGCCTAGAGTTCGGAAGGTCGCGGGTTCGATCCCCGCAATTGGTGCTTCTCCGCTAAGCATGCGGCATCTAGCATCCACCCACCCATTACTAATGCATTTATCATTTATAACTAGCAGTAACCTTGTTGGTAGTCATACTTGCACTAAATAGACTTTTAATGTACGTCCTGTACACCTTGGGGGTCAGGATATATTAGGGGAGTGGGTGAGTACCCGTGAAAGTTTAGTAAGTGCCTGTACCAAGTCGAACTGTTCTGAACCTCTGTAGATTTTATGTTTGTGTTTTCTGACCCTTTACGTTGTTTCCATCAGATAAGTATAATATTGCTGACCGTTCCTATTTTCCGTTTTATTTATTGAAAACCCTTATGGATTTGCTGTCTACAATGTACCAGCAGAGACATCTTCTCAACTGTAGTACTATATAGCTGTGTACTTAAAACACAAACCACAATTTCATATTATTATAAATAAGTGATTGATTCATGTTTTATCGTCTTTTGATCATTTGATGATAAAATCAAAATTGAGCATGAAATATTTATAAAATATTATATTAGCAGTTAAATGATAAATTAAACTTAAATGCACCTTTATACGTGCATAATATTACAATACTTTTACATTAATTTTAATGCTTTACCTACAGGAAGAGATCAATGTATCACTTTCATTTATTTTCATTACATCCATATTGTTGTATGTACTATATAGGTGGTCGTTTTAATATTAAATTTAAGAATTTGTTCACTACATACATGATTGATTGTTTAGTATCCGAGAGTAATATGTTATATTTTGACTGATTTTCAGATTGTGGTTTTGTATGATATATTGTTTGCACATTTTTTTCATTCTTACTTTTATTTGAATGAAGTTTAATTATATAATTTAGATAAATTAATTTTGATGATATTGATTTAACATATTTATAGTACATTCAACTCTTACTCTGTTTGATGTTTCATGTTAAAATAAGGTTGATACTTTTGGCAATTCAATTGAAACAAATTCACAATTCGACTTACTTATTAGAAAAATAAAGTCGAGAATACATTTTTTTCTCATCTGTTAGTGGCATTAGTCTGGCATAATCCAGTACATGTATAAGGATGGTTGTACCTCTGTTTATCAGTTAGTCAGTAAATTCCCGGATCTCCATGCATGTGGTAAATAAATGTACTTAGCTAAAGTAAACAACAAAAGGGATAACAGGAAAGGAAAAGTCAAGAATGACATACCAAGCAAGCAGACAGACTCCCACACAAAATCTAACATAAAAGAGCATAAAACACAAACATAAACACACTAGACAATCAAGGTAGTCTGACTTGGTACAGACACCGAGCAACGGTGGGATAAAATTGATTTTATGTGTACCAAACCTTCTCCTTATCTATCATGATACTATGGTGTATAAAACATATTATAAAGCCAATACAGTATGACTACCAAATAAGATGTCCGGTACATAATTCAGTGTCAAAATGTGCTCTTTTTTCATTGTGACTAGCTAGGGATCTCATAACACTGAATTAGGTGAAGGACCATAAATTAAACAAACCCAGTGGTTCTTTGTTTCGACTGTTGAATGTACATGTAAGTTTCTGTTGAAAACATTAATTTCCAGTAAAAATAACTTTACATTTAGCTTCACTCTGTTTTCACAATAAACAACAAAATGGATAACAGGAAAGGTCAACAATAACATACCAATCATTCAAAGCAACCCACCTGAGAGAACGCCGGACAAAAAATAACATAAAAGAGTACAAAACACAAACATGAACACAACAGAGTCGGGATAGTCTGACTTGGTACAGATACTGCATAGAGGTGGGGTTAAACCGGTTTTATGGGTACCCAACTCTTCCCCTATTTATCTTTATCTATCCTTACACTATGGTGTATAAAACACACAATAGTATAATTTGATTGACACAGAGAATGTTCTTATTTGTAAAGATTATAACCATTTTACACTTATTTTTTCCATCGGTCAACCTTTTAATAAATGTGGAGGATACCACATTATACATAACGACTGAAAAAGATAGATACATAAAACAAATTGTCTTAGACATGTCTGTCATTCTAAATTTGTACCGTGATCTAAAACAAAACTATTGGAGCAGGACTTGGAATTGTATTTCATATTTTTAAAAGGGTATGAAACTTTTTCAATATTTAGGCTACGCCTGTTCTTGTGCATGCCCAATGTTCATCTTAAAAACAAGTCGTGCATGTACTTCATTGCTGAAAATATCTGTTCTTTTTCCACATTTGACTGGAGAAGTCCGATTTTTTTTCGAATTCTTTCCTCGCACTTGTGATTTGTATGGAAGTCTTTATTTTTTAGCGTCTTTCTGGTTTTTTTTTTACTGATGACGTTATCAAGTATAACGCAATTCTGAATTTTCTTTTCCCCTCCGTATTCTTCGAATTAGATTCTATCATTCTAAGTTTATCGATAAAATACCAACTATGAAAAATGCAAATATAGTCAGGTCCCCTGTACTCGGACAGAAGGGCCTTCACCGAAAGAATTTTCATTTCTTCCATTATCTGAAATAAGTAAACATAGCCCTTGTTACGATTTATCATTTACCCTTGTTACGATTTATCATTTACCCTTGTTACGATTTATCATTTACCCTTGAAAAATGAAAGCATAAAAGATCCATGATAGTACCTGTAACAGATATTTAGATGTTGTAATTCCTTAAAATGCGTCGTATACAGCATAGTATAAATTTACTATATCTAATATTAGTATCTTTGGATTGTTATTTTATACCGGCTTTATTGAACTATTGATCTTTTATGATCCATTGGTGCATACAGTATGAGTACTGACAAGATTGAAGCTTGTTTAATATAATTTAATTTTACCCTTTTGGCATTTTTTTATTTGCTTTTCAACTATTTGAACAATTGTTTTGGTTTTCAACATTTTAGGCATCGAGCACAGTTGATGATCTTACGAAATGTACATACCTTGTGCATAAAAATTTGTATCAAAGATTTTATTTTAGAGCTTTATCTTGATCGATGTGTTTTTCATAGAACATGGAAAATAAAAGCGGATATTTACGTTAATCAGAGGGATACTCTATATACATTGAAATTCATACAACAGAATTAAATAACAGCAAAGGTCAACCAATCAATCAGACAGAGCCCCGTACGTATATTTAAAAATCCCTAGTAATATACCTCACGTGCAGAATTGTGAGGAACATTGTTCAATATAAGCAGCAGAAAAGAAATATCTAACATACTCAATAACATGTATTGTTTGTGTGTATCATGGTGAATATGCACACCATTTCATTTAATGTCAAGATATAAACGAGAATATCTAGGTTTAGTCTTTGTAATGCAGATATTATAGATACGAGATTGTTTAGTTTGACTCCTAGTCTAATACATATTTTGTTAGTTAAAGCCCACATAATTTGAATTTCAGAGGATGCTTGCAAAATGGGAACTCATGACTGTCACAAGGATGCAATATGTGTAAGCATGAGGAAAAGTTATACATGCAAATGTAAACCAGGATACTATGGCGACAAAAAAGTCTGCAGGGGTAAGAAGTTTAACTTTAGCCTGAATATGATATTTCCTTCTGAGGTTTGTATATCTTGATCCCATAAAAATACAAATACATGACCAACCGCTTTGGGAAGATAACGAGCAGGTTAATATTCCATTGCTGTTTGGGTTTACTAACATCTTTGATCATTGTTGAATATGAATCTACCGTATGCTTTTGGTTACTGATAGAGTGCTGTGTATTGTCAGCCTAGAGCACAACTGATTCCACGAAACATACATATCAGGTGCGCCAAAGCTATTATAAAATACGTGTATTTGTTGCTAATGTGTTACCCCCGTCTATTGTTCCCCTGTTAAAGAAATCAAATAAAAATATAAATATGAACATTTCAGTTTAATAGCACCGGAAACAATTATCAAAAACAAACTATAACAGCTCTCAAAGCTGCTGATCGTACAATATCGCTATATTAAACGAAAAGTCAGAAATAACACTTTCCATAATGGTTTTAATGGTACAGTATCTCGGCATGGTGTGTAGTAGATATCTGCAGTATTAGTGAAAGCTGCGTATAAATTGAAGTCATTGGGAAAAAGCAATTTTTGCATATATCTGTACAGTTTTTGTTTTACTTTCACAGTGTAATTCCCTTTTTTTGCTTACATGTGTCTTTCACTCTTAGTGATATGCTGTTTTCATGAAATAGCCGTGATTGACCTTATCCCGTTATCCTATAGGTATTCACCTTCTTTTGTCTGTTAAAATAGTTTTTGTTTTGCTATTTTCAGATATGAACGAATGTAATAACAACAATGGGGGCTGTGTTCACTTCTGCCACAATACACCAGGAAATTATACGTGTAGCTGTAAACCAGGTTTCGTTTTAGACAAAGATGGTCAAAATTGTATTGGTAAGTAGCTGTCATACATGTAATATCTGAAAAAAATCATACCTGTATTTATATCCAATACTATTGATTGAAAAACATAATGAAAGTCCTTCCTTTATATAATGTATTTGATTGTTTAGCATTTTATAAATTCTCATACGAACCTCCAAATACTACATTTCACTATTCAAATTCTTAGTTTTCACGTTTTTAGCTGTATTTCTACATTTTCCCATTTTTATTGCTCCCTTTTAGCTGTTTTTAGCATTATATTTGCAATACCTTGAAAATAACATTATAAGATAAATGAAGGGTATTTTTTCATGGCCTTCCATGCATTCGTTAACAAATGTTTGATTTCAGATGAAAATTAATGTTACATAGTTTTCCATGCATCTGTTGACAGACATTTTTAATTTCAGATGTAAACGTTTTACAAAAACATGTGGCTGATTGTTTTTTTGAAAATAGAAATTATAAGGGTATAAGATAGAGAACACTAATATTATTTACTGTAGATAATGTGATGCACATTTTAAATTTCAGATGAAAATGAATGTTTTACAAACAAAGGTGGCTGTCAGCATCAGTGTGTAAATAGTATGGGAAGCTATGAATGTAAATGTAATGCCGGATATTCTTTGTCTTCCACAGATTCAAAGTCTTGCCAGTGTAAGTATTTTCTATTTGAAAATCATTTTGGTGTTTTCATACATTTGACTGCTGCAAAACATTTTAATGTTGTACATGTATTATTGTCAGAAGACTTATATTGCACTTCAATCTATTAATTTATTTCAACAATTTAATATTTTACCCGTTTTCTTTTTGAACAATTATATATCTTAATTTTATGTTAGTGAAATACACTTTATTAATATGTTTTCTAGTTGGAAGATGGTGTCAGGACAGGCTGAAATGTGAACATTTTTGTCATACGACTGGCGTGTGCGGGTGTACGGAAGGGTACAGATTACATTCCGATGGAAAACGTTGCATTCGTAAGTTTGTCATATAACCTGGTCTAGTGAAACTGAAATATTGCAAAATTTCTGCATCATTTACTGAAAGTCTTAACATTTTTAAATGTTCTTTATGAATCTTTCTCTTGTACTGGTTTCTTTTCTGTAGTAAATAGCTAATAACGAAGATCTCAAGTCTTAATTTGTTTTCATTTAGGTCATCTTAATTTTCCAGTTTCAATATAAAAGTAAAATTACATGACTTAAAATTAAGTACTGAATTACTTGAAAGTATTAAAACAAAATAAGATAAAATAAGATGTAACTGCTGTTTTTGGCGTATTACCTATACTTTGTAAAATAAAATAATATTATTACATTGAAACCGGTGATATACCGTAGTATCCGAGTGAAAGAAAACCTGGTAAATCACATGTGAATTTCACTCTGGAAGTGACGTCACAATTGCCACGAAGATATACCAAAAGACATAGTCCGTTTTATTGTGCTAGATTGCGTACAATGCAATTAAAAGGATAACTAATCGCTGAATTGAAATAACAGAAATAAACAACTTTAGACATTACTACAGCTGTAAATAACTCGTGCACTGCGCGCACTCTCGATTTACAGCGTAGTTCGGTCATGAGATGTTCATTTCATTTCATTTATAATTATTATAAATGTACAGCAAGATCTTTTAAATGTCAAATAACTCTTTTTTCTACATCAATGAAGTCAACTTTTAAAGCAATTTACATGGCGTGCAATGTCGTAAAATATCGCATACTAAATTCCGGTTACGTTCTACGTGTAATATTACGTTGTTATAGAATAAAATAATAGTTTAGTTTCAAAAAGCTTTGTAAGAAGAGTTAAAATTAAACTTTTTCAACACTGAAAAAACACTCAACAGTAAATTGCTCGTTTTTATACTTATTCAATTAATAATTTTGCATAACTGAAATTCAACAGGAACATGTAATGCTGGTAATGGAGGGTGTCAGCACAATTGTACAAACGTAGTAGATGGTACAGTATGTTCCTGTGCTTCTAATTATATACTGATGAGTGACAAAAGGACTTGTATAGGTAAATTTGTATTTATAGTTATTTTCAAAACGTGTTTTTTTTTCAAACATGCAATGTTAGGGAACCCATAGCGAGCGATTGTGCATTGCAACTTTATGTACCTTAACACTATATTGACATTTAACATAACATAATAGAACATGTAACAGGAAAGGTCACCGAACCAATACAGTTTCTGAGGAAATAACACAAAAGAGCGCGCAACACAAACTTTGAATAAACAGATTAGGATAGTCTGACTATGCACATACACTTTGTAGTGGTTGTGTTTACTCCATCATCCACCATAACGCTCTTGGCCCAGTTGTTCAAAAGTTAATCACTTTTTTCACTTTCAGTTATTTCAATTATTAAGTAATTTTCCTTGACAGAATTGTGCATGGACACACAAAGTCATAGGATTAACCCGTCAGAAAATTTTCAGTCCTCAGGCATAATCAAGGAAGCGAAAATTTGAAATTGAACATTGTGGGTAACGTTTCAAAAACTGGGCCCTCGTGTATCAAACCCAATGCAGCAAATAGTTGACTGCTATCTGGAGCTAATAAAATTCGTTGGCGATACATTGAATATTTTTCAACCGAAAGTCCCAACAGTGCATCGTTTTGTGCAGACTTTCTCAATGACATGCCTTCGGTTTGCTGATACAATTCAATAATTTTTAATTACCAGTATTTAGCAAAATTCAAAAATAATAGAAATACTAAGGGTTCATTCCTTGTATTGCACATGGTAGATCTCCTTAGCTGAAATTTGACTTCCTACTTCGGTATTTTTGGTTATGAGTACTTTTTGTTTAAAATAAGTTTGATTTTTGGTCTTCCAAATGTTTCGGGTTTAATGCTGCTGATGAGAGATAACACCTTGAATGCGTCGTATACAGCATAAAATAAAGTTACTTTATTTAATATTAGTATCTTTGGATTGTTATTTTAAGACATACGTTTGTTGTACAAGATCGTTTTATCGCCTTCATCAACGTTTCATACATGTACAGTATATGAACAAGTATTCTATGTAGCTTTCAACGATCCTGTCATAAATAAGATTTGAAATTTCATTTTGCAAGTCTTGTTATCCAGCATTCAAAAAAACACCTAGTAAGGATATTTAAATGACATGATATTGTATATTGTGAAGAATTATCAGTGAATTTTATTAAAGTTCTTTCAAATCATGTATATCAAATTCATATACATGCAGGCAAATTTACTAACTTACGTGCAATGGAATTATTAATGTACTAACTACTTCTGAATTTCTTTTGTATAGAAAAGAAAGAAAATTGGGTATGCATCATGCAAATCAATTTCAGATATTTATTTCCAGAAAGGCATATGGTATATGACAGAAATTTCTCATTATCATACAATACAGGAACTCTATTCACAAAAATATCTTAAGTGTAAAATCACTCGTATAACAGAATCTGTATGACATAAGAGGAAATTTATTCGTAAGATTTTTTGTGAAAAATGCAAATGTAGTATATATATAAAAGTGAAGTGTTGAGAGCTTGTGTTACACGTGGTCCTTTTACTATATACTCAGTATTATTGAACATAGCGTAAATGAAATGTTATAAAAAATGGAAATGAGAACAATTTTAACACAATAGCAAAGACAGTGCAGCTTTAATAGACAACACTATATTAAGTATAATAAATAGTACAGATCACTTAAATATTTTCAGCAACATGTGAAGTAAACAATGGTGGTTGCGATAGAAAATGTACAGATACTAGTGATGGACCCAAATGTTCTTGTCCGAAAGGTTATAAACTTCACCAGGATGGTCGAACATGTCTTGGTATGTGTGCCTTAAATCATTATTTCATTTGTCTTCTATGTTCAGTTAGATGGCGGGTATATTCTCACATTGGATAGTGTTAAGATTCAAACGGAACACTTTATTTTTAATGAAAAAATTTATGCATTTTTAGATGTATTTCGTTATTTTAGGGGTCGTACATAATTTTCAACAGTTTTACGAGTTTACAAAACGCACGCACCAAAGGGGGAGAGGTTTCAAGTCTGACATTTTTAGCGTACGCTTTAAAATCGGTATAAATGTCACTTCCGCCAATGTCACAGAAAATAGAGAATACATGTATATGCCCGTGATATTTATAGAATTCATGATACTTATGCTGACAAAGTTCTGAACTGTTTATATGGTGACAAAAAGCCAACAAATGGCAAATAACTTGACCATGTCAACATATTCTCGTGCTCTGGACTTGGTACATGTACATGCATTTTGGATGTTACTATGTCTGTAGATCTTCGTTCCGAGTAAACAGTGGTACCTGCTCACAGCAACAATGTTAAAAAATGTTGATTTACACTTTTTGAAGGGGTTGGGTGTTTCCAAAAACCGTGCTCTTTGTAAACTTGTGACAAATGTTGGAAATTATGGATGACCCCTTATCTAAATTATTTTTAAGCTATTTTTTTCATATGTTATTATGGCTTCATTTTATTTTGTTGAATACTATATTTCATAGTGCATTGTTACGGTTAATTTAAGTATTCGATTTAATGTATTTTGCATTCTTGTTATTTCCTGTAAGTCACAAAACCAAGACATTCGATACAATGCATCTATACCACGAACACTTGTATCCAAGAAAACAAACAAATGTATTTTGAATAAAAATCTAAAATTCGATGTATTTATGTATTGTTTTCAATTATTGGACAGGATATACGATATTACCTACTTTAAGACAGTTAACGCTCCATAAATCGCGAAGAGGTTTATGTTTCAGCGTAAACTGACCAAAGTAGTATAACCTGTTCCAAAATTTATCACAATCCTTATAATTTAATTTTCAAAAATTTTATGATCTAAAATTTCAGGTATCATTTGAATAACTTATTTAACTCGGGATTATTCAAATGGGGGACTGCGAAGTAATACGTTGGTGACGTCACAATACCCAAAGAAGATTATACAATATGAAATAAAGGGCACAAATGTACCTAAGGAGCAAACCAAAAAACGCAATCCTTTAGACAGACAAACTTGGGAAAACGAATGAACAACTACAAGCACAACAAATAAACACCGAAAACTGAAAATCAATGAACAACACGAACTGCTATAGAAACCAGGAGTGAACTCAGGAGCTCCGGATAACTTGCTCAATCATTAACAACTAATCAAATCGTCTGTTACAATTCAGATTAAATTATTACGTTATATTATTCCTTTTAGATGTCAATGAATGTGAATCAAATAATGGCGGATGTAGTCATGAATGTGCAAATAATGTTGGGAGCTACGAATGTGTATGCCCAAAGGGGTTCAAAGTGGAAATCAATCAGTTACGATGCGTAGGTATGTACAAGAGAGATTCAGTTTAACAATTATTTTATTTATAGTTTTTACGAGTTTCAGATTATAAAATTTTGCTCATTTACATATTTGTTCTGTTTGAAGTTTGAAGGGTATGGTGGGTCAATTTCATATATGCTGATTACAAAATATTAAGGAACGAAAAAATCTTTTTTCTTGCTGTTTGTCAGCTTAAATTAGGTTTCAACACGGAGCAAGAGCTTATACCTCACGCCCCTTACAGTACCAATTTGAGCAGAGCTCGTTATTAGATGTCGATGATATTAGTAAAACTGGATATTAGTAAAGCTGATAAAATATACAGCTTAACTGTTACTTTCCGAAACAAAAACATGTCACCGACATAAAGTCCTTTTGATCACATTTACAATGAGGTTTATGCAAAAAATTTGGATGTTTTCATTACTTAAACGATATTTTTAATCATTATAACATGCTTATGACTGTACACACTATATTATTAATGGTAACTGTGATGTAAATAATTTCAGACATAAATGAGTGTGAATTGAACACAACATGTGACCATACATGTGTAAACACTCCAGGGAGTTATTATTGTAAATGTGACAAAGGGTACCAACTCTATGGAATAACACACTGTGCAGGTAAGATGAAATTCATTTGCGATATAACCTATTTCGTGTGTGTTTCGTTCAGATTTCCCATAAAAGTGGAGAGCCTTAACATAAACGCAAATATTATACAGGAAGTTCAAGTGCCAATGTGATCCGCAGACCGGGTAAACCTAGGGAAGGAAGATACTCCTTTGATATCAATTTCAAAATTTGGACAATTATGTAAACCAATTATCAAATCTAGAACCGAAATACAAGTAATCGAGCTTTGATAAATTGGGAATGTTTTAAAAAGGACAAATATACCTAAGGAGCAATCAAAACAAACGTAATCCATTGGACAGACAAACCCGGGAAGACAAATGAACAACCACAAGCACAACAAATAAACACAGAAAATTAAAAAACAATGAACAACACGAACTCCTTTAAAAACCAAGAGTGAACCCAGGTGCTCCGGAAGGGTAAGCAATTCCTGCCTCGTATACGGCACCCGTCATGAAGTTCAACAAAGTCAATCCGGTGGAAGTCACAAATCGGTGGAGGTACATGAAAGGTTACGACAGTGGGAACAGGTCTAACATCATGTAAGATATTGGAACACTATAATGTTCAATCAATTCGTGATGACGACCGTAAAATTTCCTAAGTGATGACATCAACTTATCCCTGATAAAACCCTGGATAAGAAGCTTTCTTCATGGTATGCATTTAAATAAGGTAAGCACCGGTTTCCAGTATGACAAAAGACGTATCGGTTCATTCCAAAATAGAGATAATGTACAAATTTAATTTATTTACGAGTGTACCGTCTGCAACTGCTATACTGTACATTAAATTGTGCAAATAAATTAGAATTAATTCATGTGATATTAAATCAAGATTAGATATAATCTTATTTTTATATATCAACTTCTGTTCTCTTGTAGATATAAATGAATGTTCTGTAAATAAGGGCGGTTGTCAGAGTAACTGCCAAAATACAGAAGGAGGGTTTGTGTGTAGTTGCATGAATGGATTCAAACTGCATTCGAATGAAAAAGATTGCATTCGTGAGTTGAATTTAAAAAAAAAAACAATCTTAACTGGAAATGTTTTCAAATCTGCCGACGTTTATCCGATCAGAAACGAATCGGTGCTACGGAAACAAATGTGAAAATATTCCATAGATGCTTCATATGGAGTTTCAATTGTTTTGCTAAGCATCCTACCAAAAGACAGATTAAGAGGCTCGATCAGTTATAAGCTGCACAAATTGACGGCTAAAGATTGAAATTCTTTTAACGCATTTTGAACGTCCCTCCGTAAAGTTATAAACATTAACAAAGTAAATAAAAATGTCAAATACAATGTTTGTCTGTCATAAACTTTAAAACATATGTAAACAAATGTTATATACATGTATCAACCAATAAACAACACCCCATCCTCGTCTAACCCCAGAACGGAACGAATGAAAAATTCCAAAGGCTTGAAAAAAGGAAAGGTTATATTCCATCTAAGGTCATAGTTTGGTCTTCAACATGAAACCACAGCTTATAGCAAAATCAGTCAATAACACTTTAAACAAAGCATCACCAATTCCACAAAATTACCAGTCTTTATCTACTGGTATACAATAAACCAAATTCTGAGATTCTGTCTGTTGGGTAGCGATATGATTGATTGGTATGTCATTGTTGACCTTATCGATCAATAAGCAGACAAATGTCAGTTATTGAAAATAAAACGTCCGAGCTTGGAAGGTATATATGTATTCATCTCTTACAGCGGATAATGTATGTGATAAACTGATACCCACCACTAATTCAAAATTAGAATGTGATAAACATGGGCAAACAGAGATCTGCAACTTTTCCTGCAATGCCGATTCTAAATCAGTTACAAACTACGATAAGCTTACAGCGTCATGCGGTCCAAATACAAACTTCAGATGGACACAAAGAAACGAATCACTATCGACTCTTCCTTCATGCTCTAGTAAGTATACTTTTTCTTACTTCCTTTTATCACATTCAGACAATTAGGCATAGAAAGGCCAGAACAGTATCAGTCCAAATATAACCAGAGTTGTTCTTTTCTATATAACATGAATTAAACTGCAGACACAAAAGACACCGAATAAACTAGGATTCCTGGAAACGTATAGCTCACATTCACTAGATAAGGATAAAGATGTATGATAGAAACTGATTCTCTCACTAAGGGCAAACTATTCTCCAATACCAATATAAATTCATTGTACATGCACAGTTCAACAGTGTATATCTCATCAGTGGTCCGCAAACCTCCGGAGGAAAGACATGAAAGAAATACTCTATAATCTCCAATACATTTGTAACAATAAATTAAAACAAAATGAGTATCAATTTCATAGCCAGTACCGAAATACTAAAATATGTACTATTGAACTAGACAAGCTAAAAGTCTTGTTTCGAATTCATAAATATCGACAAATGAATGTCGAAGCAATCTAAGATAGAAGAAAATTCCATATGATAAAAAATCAAGGACACTGCAAAATCAAATATCAAATAATAAAAAAAACATAACAAAACGAATAAGAAGCACATAGCAAGCTTAAGAGACAACACAGAAATTAAAACCTTGGCAATGTCAAAATAAATGTCCTTAATGGCTACTGTCGCATAACAAGAAAGCAAAAATTGGTGGAGTGTTATGTCCGGTCATGTGTCAATTACAGTAAGACTTGAGTTTAAAAAAATATTGTGAAATCAAAAGTGAAAGGTTATACATGTACCTTTTTTTCCTGTTTCCATCACATATTTCAGGTACCATAAATGGTCCTAAGTTAAAAAGATCGGTTTCATTTTTATTTCTTGCGGGCAAATGTCGGACCAGAAGAAGCTTAAGAGAACAGATTCGTAGAAATATTACGGACCAATTAAATGGTAAGATTATCATAACTCAAATTAAACGTAAATTTGTTTTGTTGTTATATTGTGTAATAATGTATTTCATAAATATTTAAGGAGTACAAAAAAAACTCTCTTTCAAACAGTCCAGTTTCAAATTAGTTAATAGGGTTCGGCGCCCATTTCACCTAAAAGTCTATATCGTGGCGGCTGGCTTTATTGGTGCAGAAGGTAAGAGAACCCAGAGAAACTGCCTGACCTACGGACAGAAAACTGTCAAACACACTTGGTCATTCGGATCCCAACCGATAGATCATGTGCTCTGCATGCATCATTGACCATGCGATTCCGAATTCGAATCAAATAGGAAGGTTAATAATTTTAGAAACACAATACGGAAAACCAGCGGTCTTTGTCCGTAAATATCTTGTTACTTAAAAGACCAACACTCCCAATCGTAAAAGTCAACATGACCTTTGAGTGTTGATTCCATTCTTTTGTTGCTTAAAATCATGCAGAATTTTTAAAACTGAAAAGGGAAAGGTCATCAATAACATACCACTTAGTTAACGTCATAAGTCAACAGACGTTTAGACAAAACAACATAAAATAGTATAGTTTAAATTTATTATATCTAATAGTATCTTTGGATTGTTATTTTGAAACTCATGGGACGATGCCTCTGCATGGTGGACCCTAGGTCCCCGAGGGTATTCGCCAACCCAGTCGTCATGATTATTCATTGATTTGTTAGAGAAATTACCAGTATTTAGCAAAATTCAACAATAATAGAAATACTAAGGGTTCATTCCTTGTATTGAACATGGTAGATCTCCTTAGCTGAAATTCGGCTTCCTATTTCGGTATTTTTGGTTTTGAGTACTTCTTATTTAAAATAATTTTGGTTTTTGGTCTTCAAAATGTTTCGGTTTTAATGCTGCTGATGGGAGGTAACTCCATGAAATGCGTCGTATACAGCATAATATAAATTTACTATATCTAATATTAGTATCTTTGGATTGTTATTATTTTTATACAACACAAATACGTACTCAACGGACTCGTGAAAGTCTGACTTGGTACAGACACTTATGAATGTTGGAATTAAACTGGTGTTATGGTAATTAAACCACCCCTTTTCTATTCTATGCCATGGTGTATATAGCAACAGCCAATACAGTATAGAAGTTATAAAATAGGTTGTACGGTGTATAAATTAGTGAAAAGAGTCATAATGTACTCGTTTTCAATGTAAAACTAGCTAAGGTTTTACAGAATGTTTAGTTGAACATACGTCCAGTCTTATCGATAAAGGGTGATTACCCATAACACCACTGCTCAACGTCTGTATTAACGCAGAATATCATGACTGTCTGCCGTTTTTTTTTATTTAATCTTAATTGTTGCTTAAAGGTGTGTCTATTGGATGATGTTAATTGATTGGTATTCCACTGTTGACCTTTGTTGTTATCCTTTATAATATTTAATTGGGCTGTTGTTGGGTTATTTTTGTGCAGTATTTGGCAGACGTTATTTCACGTATGGTCGTAGTTATAGGGCATTATTCAACACTATTCAGCATGTTTCATGCAAAACTGTGAAAAACACATCAGGCAAATTTCTGATTCTTTGTTCCTCGTGAATCACATCTTTATTTCTCATTCGCATGTGTCCATATCACATAGTATAGGACCCTCTTTACGGATAACACTTTATGTTTGTTCATATTAAAAGTAAAGTAAAGAAATATCATAGGAATATTCGAGGGAGGGAAAAATCGAAACAACTGACAAACTCCGGAGAACAACGAAGACAAGACCAAAACAATACATGCATTACAATTAAAAACTAAAAACATATGAACAACGTGGACCCCACCACAAAATCGGGGATAGACTCAGGTGCTACGGAAGAGTAAGCAGTCTCTGCTTCTTGCCTGCAGGACACCCGCCGTGCTACCAATGTCAGATCGGGTATGTGGAAGGGATAACATAAATGGAACAGGCCCAATTTCATTTTGGGAACGGTTTTTTCATACCTGTCAACCAAGACATGATGACGTCCATAAAACTTTAATAAGGATGACTCCAACTTAGGAGCAACATACCCCTGTCTGAGCAACTTTTCTGTCAGGAGCCGGGCTCTGTCCAGGAAGTCAATGTATATATCACAAGCTCAGGAAAAACGTATGAGTGGTGAAATATATACTCCAGACGCCGGCGCTTCTGGAATATTGCCACTCAAAAATGGGAAGTTGACGATTGGAAAGTCAAAGTCATCCCGTTTGTCGTAAAGTTTTGTATTCAACCTTCCTCTGCTGTCAATTTTGAGGTGAAGGTCAAGTTAAGATGCAGACTTGGCAGTGTATGTGGTATCCTTAATTTCGAGCCCATTGGGATAGATGAGATGTAAGAAATTCCCAAAAGCTGAATTGTTGAGTGATAAAACATCCTCTATGTAGCGGAAGCTGAAATTAAAGGTACGGGCTAACTTCTGTTTTTCCTTAAGAAGCCCGTCAAGGAAGTCTGCCTCATATGAGTCAACCAGTCGGCCAGGGTTGGCGCACAATTCATACACATAGGGAATGCCAGTTGTCTGTTGGAAAACACGTCCACTAAATTGAACAAATATGCTGTCGATCAAAAATTCAATCATCGTCCTCTGTATATTTTTTGTTAAATTTAGTATGGTTTTTAACAAAGTACGATTTATCTCTACCAATGTCAAGGTATGTGTATCTGCCATTTTTATTTTGAAAGCATCGATGGATTAGATCTTTCAACTTCTCCTTCAGTTGTGAATGAGGAATGGTGGTATAGAGGGTAGAGAAATCAAATGTTTTTATGCTGTTACAGACTGAAATATCCTTTAAGTCTTTGGAGTTCTTTAATATCCACATTTGATTGATACCACTTCTTGAATAGCTTGTCTCATTATAAATTTGGAGGCCCGTTTTGACAGCTGTTAAAATAGAAGTTAAAAGTTGAGACAATGGTTTGGTGGAACACTTGACAGATCCAGATTGTTTGTACGGACACTTATGTAACTTGGGTATCCAGTACAAGGTAGGAATGGAAATACTAAATGACAATAAGACCGATCTATGATTGTCGGTTATTTCTTCATTTGAAAGTGTAGTAGCTTTATAGGTAGGATTGCCAAGTAAACTAGCAATCCCTAGTGCATTAATCAAGCATTGATTATAGTAGCTTTTGCATACAAAAACGATGTTATTAAGGGCCTTGTCTGCAGGAACAACAACATATTTATCATGATGGCGGACAATGTCTTGGAATCATCAATGTTGCAGAAGACTGATGTTCCTTTTTAACTCATAGACCTTCTAAGTTTATCAATTCGAACTTGAATCAACGATCTCACAGCTTTAACCCACCATGAAAGCGATTCTAGTGGATCTTGTTCACGTTTGATCCATTTTCTGGCATAGTCCTCCACAGCATCCATCAGTTGTTTGAAATTATATTTCCAATTTATGGATCGTGGTTAGCGATACTTAGGACCTTTTGCAAGGACATCACGAAGAGACTCATTGTCTATGATATTTAAGTCTCCTATGATGACATGGCCATCAGGACTATATTTGAATGGACAACTGTTGCATGAACAATCATGTGGCTAAGCTTTGTGGTCATCAACTTTGAGGTCCTGCAATACACGTTTGTGATTGAAGATGTTTGGTGCAATGGGTGTAGTATAGGTATAAGAAATAAAGGGAACGGACTGATCTTTGAAATAAGGCGGAACTTTTAATCTGACCGATTTGTGGTGAAGGATATTGCCAAGATTTACGGCATGTAAACCTTTGTTGGCAAAAAAGAGTGGAAGAAAAGAACGTTTTATCTTGTTCATTTTCATGTGTACCAACTGGTTTGAAAAGCCGGAAACGTCCAATATCCAACACAACACAACAAACCTATTCTAACAGTTCGTATTTTCAATTCTGTTTTAATCATTCGAATAACATTTAAAAACTAGCATGACCTCTGTTGAGATCATGTTTGTGTTTTGTACACTTTTATTTTATTTTTTTGTCAAGAGTTCGTTCAGTTGGGTTGCTTTGATTGATTGGTGTGTCATGTTGACCTTTCTTGTTATCCATTTTGTTGTTTATCAATTTGTTACTTTTACATGAATAACTATAGCAATAATTGAATGTGTAATTTGTCACTTCTTTTCAGGACAGAAGAAATACAAATGTCGGAAACAATGCATTATAAATTCAGTTGAAATTGATTGTACTCCAAAACTTCGGAAAAACTTCAAGAAGTATTCAAAGTCAAATCAGGCTGTGGTTTCAGTGCAGTTAGAAATGGAAATAGATTCATTAGATGTCAGACGTAAGATTTGAATCTTTACAAATATAACGTGGATTGTCTAAAGTATAATTGGATCTTTTAAATGATTATTAAATTGAACCATCAGTATCCACCAGAAATTGCAACATTGCTAAAAATCCACTAATGGAAACAACATGTACCTACTAAAATACCTATAAACAACCTGTGCATCGTACGTACATATATCTTATCATCAGTGCTGAAAGATCCTCTACAGATTATCTCGCCACATTAAATGTACCACCTTTTGCTCATTTTCTAATATGTTATACCATTCAAACCTAATTCTAGAATCTAAAAAAATCTAGAAATTATAGGAACACTTTTCATGTACTGAAAAGTCACATGTCTTTAAAAATGTATCTTCTCATGCGTTTTCAAGGTCTAACTAGTGTGAAGACGAAACAATCTTCCACAATATTCAAATGAGAAAACAACAAAAAAACCATCTAAGGACAAATCTATGCATAATGGAATCTGTCTTATTAAAAGGCAAAAAATGTTTTAAACAATGTAATAACAAAATCAAAACAATGAAATATTGCAATTAGAAGAGGTTCCATTATTTAAAAATCTGTATTTTGAACTTAGGTCTATTTTATATTATTCATTTTTCATATAATGACTTTTCTATGTAGAATTTACTTGCATGAATGTTATAATGTAGGAAAATGTGATGCAGAATGTACAAAAAAGAGAACGGAAAGGAGAATGAAAAAAGTACTAAAGAAAATGAGAAAGTCTGCCTATAAAAACGGATTATATTTCAGGTAATAAACATACTGTGATGCGTGTACCGATATTGTTGCCATGCATACTTATAATAAAATACCATGACTTTTTTTTAGACGAAATGTATTCCTATATATGAAAACTACAATGCCAAAATGTCCAAAAAACTGTGACCTCATATTAATCATCGAAGAACAAAGATATGCATAGACGCTTGTCCATAGTTTCCAAATATTGTCTTACTTTTATTAAATTAAATTTTGAGTGTCAATTTTATGACATCCAGCAGGTAGAGGTAGTACTGTATTGTGATCACATACCAGCTTTATACGTACATGTATATTCTGACCTGATAATCATATGTATATACAACTGTAAACATTGTCTTTCAGATATGACAATGCTGATCGTTTCATTTTGAAGAAATCATTTAAGTTTAAGAAAAAAGTAGAATACATTTGTTCTGATGGATTCCTATTACTGAACGAAGTATGCGGTAAGTCGTTTGAGAATACATTTGTTCTGTCGGATTCCAGTTATTGAGCGAAGTATGTGGTAAGTCTGTTTTTATGTCTGTCACCAAAAGACACAATCATCAACTACACTAATTAATATAAATTTTACTTTAAACACCTTAAGCTCGTAATACCTCGAACACTTTTCCTCCAACTTCCTTACATTTAAAAGCAATCGGCCAGTCAATAAATGCAAGATTCAGAGAGAATAATGCATGGCAAAATCCGTATTGCATTAATAACAGAATGGATAACAAAAAAGGTCAACAAGGACATAAAAATCAATCAACGACACCCAACAGACAAAATTCCGAAAAAAAAATAACACAAAAGAGCACAAAACAGACATAAAACATCAGTCACAATTGTCTGACACTGAACAGTGGTGCATGTCGTATCATCCCTCAGTATGGTCTTTGGCTAGACAGTTATTGCAGACATATGATAGGGGTTTTGACATGATTATATATTTCGACATTATAGTATACATATTGTAGTCATAGTGTATTGACCTCTGGGTGATCTGGAAAGTCAGGGGATTTGAAATGAGGGATGTAATGAAAGGAAGCCACGCAATAAATGCAGGTGTTACAAGGATGAAACAGCAAGTGCTATAACAGTTGATAAATCGTTATATGCACTCGTTTTTATATGTTACTGCTGACTGTTTTTTTTCAAAGTTCTCTGAGAGTAACTTTGATATAACGTTATCAAGAAGTAACTATAGTTCAATATATTATATAGGGGCTGACAGTTCAATATATTATACAGGGGATTTTGAGATATCTTCATTATAAAGCTAAGAGTCGTGGAATAGGATTCAACTGACAGTACATATATATTTTATATCGACAGAATGAACACGATCTTCTGTCATACTAGTGGTTCGATGTAGACAAAATATTGAAAACTTAGATTACAGATTCTGGTCAAATGTTGTCAGAAATATGAATGCCGTGCCCTATAAGATTATTATGGCATGCTGAATTTACTACAGTATTTCTCAAAAAGTGTTTGATATTTTGTAGTTGCGTGTAGTGCTGGTACATTCCATGACAAAAAACTAAATGAATGCAAAGTTTGTCCTAGAGGAACCTACCAGGCTAAGGAAGGTCAAACACAGTGCATGAAGTGTCCTCAAGTTCAGCTGGGCATTGGTATATTAGGCGCTGTTAATTTAACTCAGTGTACTGGTATGTCCATATTGTATAATTATAATTCCCGTAAAGCTTTTGTAAAGTCCAACGAAACATTTCTTTCGTTTTCTTATTGCTTAAACTCAGTTTAAAGTGTATCGGAAAATAATGCTTCTTTCCAATATGAATTATGAACTATTAGAGTCGAGAAAGTTCAAAGCTCGTTTTCCTTCAAAACAATTTTATAAAATGTAAATACTTATATACTACAAAATGCGTGATAAGTATATGGATATTAAACACATATGTATAACTATTTTGTGCAGGCAAGCTCATGCTAGTACTGCAACGTAAATATACAGGAAAACTAGACCTTCCTATATTTTCTACCATTAGCACTTTAGATGAGTAAAAAATTAACGCAATGGGAATACATGTCTGTAGTGCAATAAAACACGTGTTATAGAATATTCATTGCAGTTTTATGTCCACCTGGAATGTTTTCCTTAAGCGGAATGTTGCCCTGTCAGAGTTGCCCAATGAATACTTACCAACCAGAGTATGGGAGAACAATGTGTATGGCATGTGGTGGTGGCTTAAGCACCCAAGCAACTGGGTCCCGTAGCTTTAATGAGTGCTCAGCGAAAGGTATTATTAGTTAACAGTCACAAGTAAATTCTCTAATAAATTAAGGCTTGGATTGTCATTAAGTAACTTATTTTTACTGCAATCACTTTTTAATGGTGGGATAGTGCTTGAAATTATTTAACCATTTCCAAACACGTCCAAATATAGAATTTGAATTTAAATAATGGTAGTTGTGTGAAAGTTCATTTATACATCATACATGACGAAAATGCGAACTTTTATTTTGTTGTGTTTTTCTTTGCTTTTGATTGGAAATTTCAAAGTGTCTCTTACTATTTTTCATGTAGGCATACAGTTTATACAAGAATAATAATTGTTAATAAAAATAAATTTTAGAAACATGTTCTCCCGGTCATTTCTACGATATTAAATCTCATACCTGTAAAGTATGTCCTACCGGGAGTTATCAGATGGATTATGGGCAAAACTATTGTGCAGCGTGCCCTGGTGATACAATTACTGACCAAGAGGCAACAACAAACGTATCCGAATGTAAAAGTAAGTTAAATAAGCCAATAAGATGATACTATTTTTGGTGAAAAGATACTTTAACTTCGTTGGAGACGTCCAAAAATGTGGCCTTATTATAGCTCCCTTTAGTCACATATTTTTAAGATAACGGTGTCTTGCAAATATTTGATTACCTGTATTTTGTTTGTTAATCTTTAAGAGGCGGAGACATAAATTTGCAAATTTAAAAAAAATATACTTGTAACTTGTAATTTGGTGTTATTTTGTTATTTGGTAATAAACCATTTTAAAAATTGGTACCTTGAAATATTTACTTCAGATACTGCATGCGGTGGTTTAATTGGCAAATTGCATGGTTTTATTGAGAGTCCGAATTATCCGGGAAACTACCCAAATAACAGGGAATGTGTGTGGAAAATTAAACCTGGTAAAAAAAGACGAATACTTGTTATCATTCCGGAAGTATTTTTTCCACAGATTGACAAATGTGGAGATGTCTTAGTAATGAGAAAATCAAGTAAGTCAATTTTATGTATATCTGCGGTAGTACGCGACATATGCGTATGCTAACGGTAGGATGCGACATAAAGTATTTAATAACTTATATTTATATACACGTAGTACACGTACATGCATGGTACGGGTAGTACCCAACATATAGTATTTAGTTCAACTCCTGTAATTTTTAATGATAGGGTAATTGACCATAATTTAGAATTTAAGACTAGCGCCCTACTGTTTCCCTTAAAATGTTCTTATTCAGTGAATGAATTTTGTTTAAATCATGTAGTTCTGTAGAATTTTTATCGAAATCAATATTAAAACTGCAAAAAGTAGTTATTGCTTTATTTGAAATTATATTTTACGCGAATTCATGAAATAAGAGCTTAGTTTTTTAAAGTTTCATGATCAAATGAGTTGTCAATAAAGCTAAATCACAAATTAAAGTACGTTCGATAATCCCGCTCGAAAAATTGTTCTCAATATTCCCGAAAAGTACCTTTAAATACACAGATGTATGATATGGGTATATTTTGCAAGCTAACTGCCTATAGACAAAGACCATTGAGGCAATAAGAACAATTAAGGGAGAAAGTCCGTATAAAGGTTGCGTCTATTCAGTTTTTATATTCGAGATGTACTTCAAATAAATGAGGCATATATAATACCGTTCAAATAGCTGGAAGTGCTTTTGATTTTCTTTTTATACCATGTTACAGTATTTCATGTATGAATAAACCCTATCTTCCGCTATATAGAGGATGTTTTATCACTCAACAATTCACCTTTTGGGAATTTCTTGCATCTCATCTATCCCAATGAGCTCGAAATTAAGGATACCACAGACACTGCCAAGTCTGCATCTTATCAATTACCTCGCAATTGACACCAGGGGAAGGTTGAATACAAAACTGTACGACAAACGGGATGACTTTGACTTTCCAATCGTCAACTGCCCATTTGTGAGCGGCAATATTCCAGAGGCGCCGCCGTATGGAGTATATATTTCACAACTCGTACGTTATTCCAGGCTTGTGACATATACCTTGACCTCCTAGAGAGAGCCGGGCTCCTGACAGAACAGTTGCTCAGACAGTGGTATGTTGCTCCTAGGAGTCATCCTTATTTAAGTTTTATGGACGTCATCATGACTTGGTTGACAGATATGAACAAACCGTTTCCCAAATGAAAATGGACCTATTCCATTAATGTTATCCCTTCCTCATACCGAATTTGACTTGGGGAGCATGGCGGGTGTCTTGCAGGAAGCAGAGACTGCTTACTCTTCAGGAGCAATCGAGTCTTCCCCCGGTTTTTTTGTGGGGTCCATGTTGTTCATATGTTTTTAGTTTTTAATTGTAATGCATGTATTGTTTTGGTCTTGTCTTCGTTGTTCTCCGGAGTTTGTCAGTTGTTTCGATTTTTCATTCCTTCGAATATCCCTTTGGTATTTCTTGACTTTACTTATCTTGTATTGCAGAAAAGCCATCTTCAGTCACATCATTTGAAGCATGCGAGACGAAAGAACGCCCCATTGCATTTACTGCACGATCAAAGAAAATGTGGATTAAGTTCAAATCAGATGATAAAAATACAGCTGCAGGGTTTTCTATCCCATATGTCACATACAATGGTATGATTGAATTTGAAATAATTTTAAATCAAATATTTGTTCGCTTCATTAAAATGATAGCAAAATTCAATTTTACTTAATAACAATAACAATTATAATCAGGATAAGAAAGAGAAATAGGTTTTCAACTTTTTTTCTGTAATTACATTTGTATGTGTTTGATAATTCAAAACGGAGATAAAGGACAAACACGAAACATAAATCAATAAACGCTCTCTCAATCGGAGCTACAACAGAAGAGCAGGGTGCTCTTGACCGACTTAAAAGTGGTGGATTTATACACGTTTTTGTGATATCAACCCTACTACTTATCTATCTCGATCCTACGCGAAGGTACAGTAAAATGCAATACGGAATTGTTACAAACATGGAACAAAATATAAGAAGGTATTGGATTTAAATAGCAGGCTCAAAAGTGTGTTCCGTGTTATCTTTAAATAATTCTTGAACAAGCTGAGGTTATCTTTGCTCAAATTTCTCTTAAGTTGGTTTTATACCATTGTATTTGTATGCAAGATTCACGTTTCGTTTTTTGTCTGACAAAACAATTTTTTATTGCAATTTTTCTCCAACAGAGGAATACGAACCACTTATTGAAGACATTGTAAAAGATGGTCGCTTGTATAACTCGTATCAGCATCAACATATCTTAAAGGTATGCATTACTGTTTTTATAACTATTTGCAGAACTTTAAAACAATAAAGAAACAAACCGAATTAAGATAAGATAAGTCTTTATTGCATAAGCAAAATACAATGCTATAGCAGTTCATACAAAGAAATAACATCATTAAACAGCATGACGTTATACACAAATAAATTGCAGAGGCAAACACTATATATAGTAGCATCAGTAACTAAATGATACATACTTAAAGTTCTGACAATATAAAATCTCTAAGTTTCCAGTTTTCTCTCAAAAAGCAAACAACGCTATATATTACAGATTTCTTTGAACATTTTAGTAATGAAAACAATTTATTAACGTTTGGCCATGAACAGTAATACTTGGGTAAATATTTCAATCTAAGCTGTCTGTAAGCCGGACATATGATCATAAAATGGTATTCATTTTCTATACATTGCATACTACAACATTTACAAATCCTCTCGTTTCTTGGTTGGTTTATATATCTCCCTTTCTCAAAATTGAGTTTTAATACACCAAATCTTAAACATGATATCATTTTAACATTTTTACATAAATATTCTTCTATTTCAAAGACTGACTTAATAGATTTATACCCAACCAACTTATCACAATTCTCTATTGATGCATGCCAAGTTTGATAAAATTGGTCAAGAAGACGTTCATTTAAGATATCAAAATTAATATTAATATTCTCCTGATCATACCACATATTATTGAATCCAAGTTCGAAAAGTAAATTACGAATATTTGTAGCCCAGTTGACTCTACCATTATTACAATCATCAAAACGAATCTTATAAATATCATATACAGTGTTGGGTCTATTTGTAACAATATTTCGGTAATTTTTGTTTTCTTACAATATGCATAGGCAAATGCCCAAGATCACCGATAATACAACAAATAGGAGTTTGTTTTGGGACTCTTAACACGAATCTACAAAATCTATTATGTATTAATTCTATATCATTTACACGGTGCAAGCCCACACTTCCGAACCATAGCTCAATATGGACGACACGAGACTGTCAAACATAGCGCACTGCTGTTCAGGTAGAATATATGTAGATTTGATCGTATTTAATAATGAAGCTAAAGCTCTTCCGCCTTGTTCAGCTACTCGTTTTTGAGTTTTCACAAATTTACCGTTATAATGTAAAAGTACTCCAAGATATACATAAGAATCTACGATATTTAGCTCAACATTGTCGTAGTACCAAGAGAAATTAATCCTTTGCCATCCTTTACGAAAAACCACTATCTCGGTTTTGTTCTTATTTACTTCTATTTTCCATTTAGAACAATATATTAATAATTTATCCAATAATAGTTGTAAGGCTTCTGGTGTCTTTCCGAAAAGGACAGTATCATCTGCAAATAGTAGAAGATATATAAGAAATCCATTCAAATCAATATAATTACCAATTCTATCATTTCTTGTACACAGCTCTTCAGCAATATCGTTAATGAAAAAGATGAAAAGCAGAGATGACAGAGGCTCTCCTTGTTTAACACCAATATTTGAAAATATTTCGGAAAATAATCCATCACATTTAACTCTAAGATTCTCAGTTTTATAAACAGACTGTACAACAGATACGAATTTACTGCTTACTCCACTTTTGAATAATTTGTACCACAAAATACGCCTATCAACCTTATCAAAGACTTTAGTGAAGTCTACGAATGCTGTATACAGTTTCTCATTTCTATCTAGAGTCGTGGAGATAATTCCATGTAGAATGAAAATGGCGTCTACAGTAGTTTTTTTAATCCGAAATCCAAATTGATTCATAATGAGAATTTCATTAGTTTCTGCACAATTTTAGAAGACGACGATTTAATATGGTAGTAAATATCTTCGAAAATACACTTACTAGTGTGATTGGTCTATAGTTATTAGGGTTTGTTAGGTCGCCCTTTTTTGGAACTGGAACAACGATTCCATCGGTCCAATTAGCAGGATATACGCAAAGTTCAAAAAGTTTATTGAATAATACAGTCAATATTGAGCTAAATAATTGAATATCGGCGAGGAACATTTCACCGCTTAGTTTATCTAATCCCGTACTTTTACCACGCTTAAGTGACATCACTGCGTCCCTAACTTCCTCCTCCGTGAAACTGCAATCTAGTTCTTCAATGTGCAAATTGTCAATATTTATCGAGTCAATTAAAGTTTTAACTTCGTCCGATAAATCTGTTGGACGTTACTGAAATGTTCAAAAATATCATTTTGCTCAGCCGCACACCCCGATTTGTATTTAGGTTTCACCTTTGACCAAAATTGTCTCGGATTTGTTTTAGCCAATGTACAGAGTTCTTGACCACGTATTCGCTGATATCTCGCCTTTGCCTTTCGTTTTGTCGCATTGTACCTATTTCTAGTGTCTACATATGCATGTCTATTAATGTCACTGGGATGTCGTAGAAAACGGTTACGAGTTTTGTGAAAACATTCCTATCTTGTTTACAATGATCGTCAAACCACACATTTTTCATATGTTTTTCTTTATAATTCGAATGTTTTGTAAAAGTTTTACCAAAAACATCATATGCACAGTTGTATATCATATCTGATATCTGTTTTACGGCTTCATTCGCACTTTCTTCGTTGTCTATATGATCTACTAATTGAAAAAAATCATTTTGTTTTTCCCTCAACTTTTGACAGAATTCATCATTCTTAAGATTGTCCCATTTAATTGACACAACTTTTTCAGGTTCATGGCGTGTGTGAACTGGTAGTTCTGTTTTCATAGTGTATGATAAAGGTGAATGATCCGAGAACTCGTTTAACTCAAGTATTGCAAAGTCACCAATTAATCCATAACTATGGGGGAATGTCAATAAATAGTCAATAGTACTTCTTCCTCTCGATGTACAGAAAGTGAAATTTCCAGAAAGATCACTCTGTAATCTACCGTTGCAGATAGTAAGTCCAGTATTATAACACAGTTGGACCAGTTTTCGACCAAAGGCATTTACCGTGACATCCATTGAGCTTTTGGGGGGAATTGTGGGGTTTTCATCATGCCCTACACTAATCATTCAATAATGTGTCATTCAATAAACCTACTCTACTATTAAAATCACCACAAAGGAACAAGCTACCCTTCTGTCTATTATCAAAAATAATATCTTCAATCACATCAAAAAAGTCATACTCATTGACATTATAATATGATGATTTTTCATGGGGAATATACACAAAACATATAAATATATCAGTATCATTAAGAAAAAATTCTTTTTTCAGTTTTATTAGCAAAACACCCTTTTCTAGTTCCTTCACAACTTCAATACCCTTTAATATATATGGTTTACAATACAAACAAATTCCACCTTCATTACGTATACCAACATTTTTACTCCTTTCAATTGAGGATACAATCTCAAAATTATCAATATGAACTTTATTATTGTTTTTTAACCATGTCTCACATAAAATATCAAGTCATATTCACCGATTAAGTTAAGATAATCGTTATCATCTGCGCATGAAGCGAGTCCATGTATGTTCCAGCATAAACATTTAATTTCATTGGAATGACCTCTGCCGTTGTCCTATGGCGCGATATATTCTTTGCCAGATACAAATATTTTATCCCGCACGAAATAAGCTTTCACATCTCTGTCTCTAAGGTCTTTGAGTTTCGGCAAGAGTTTCTTTCTTCTTTTCATAATTTCAATCGGCAGTTGCTCCGAGATACCATATTCAGTTCCCTTAAGAAGGGGGCACTTTTTCGAACTTCAAGTCTTTTTGAATAGTCAAGTCCCCAAATTTAACTAGAATTGGGCGAATTTTCTCCCCTTCTTTTCCCATTCTATTAGCACTTTTGATTTCTATATTGTCTTTTGCATCTGCTATCTTAAGTTTTTCTTCGATAAATTTATGTATTTCATCTATACAGACTTCACCTGTTACTTCGGGGATATTATAAAAGACAAGATTGTCCTTCATTGATTGTAACTGAATGTCTATAAGTCCCTCTTTTACCTTGACGCTTTCATCTTTCACCTTCTCTCGGGTTTGATCGATCTCATTTTTAAATTGAATAGATATTTGGTCGTTAAATCGCTTCATGTTATCGGCTTGGGCATTTAATTTTAAGTTCACATCTTTTATTTGTCTTTCAATTTCACTTATTTTATTATTCTGAAATGTGTTTATTTCTTCTAGTTCTACTTTATTATGAGTCTTGAGATCCTGAATTTCCTTTCTATGTTCATCGTAAATGTTACTTATGTGCTGTGTAGCTTTTTCGACTTCGCCCACTCTTTGCGTTAGTACCTTTGTTTCGTTTTCTACTTTGTTTATTTTAAAGTTGACACTATTCACGAGAGTTTCTATCTGGTCTAGCTTTTTTAATCTACTTTCAATGTTTTCCATCTTTTGAAATAAACCATCAACCCATGGGGGTTTAAGATTTACTGACGGTGGGGTCGTGGGTCCTTGGATAGGAGGTTGATAATATGAGCCCGGTGTAGAACAGAATTATGGTTGTATTTGCGGCATCGTTGGTGTAGGATTCATATATTGTGGGTTCATTGGGTTCATAGCAAATACAATACTTTGATCAGGGGCCGTGTATGCCGTGTATTAATGTTTTTAATCCGCTTTCCGTGAGCTGTCGAACTTAATAACAGGAAAATACAGTTAAATGAAACATTAAAGTGTGAAACTGCAACTTTCATCCTATTGTGATGTTGTTGTAATATGTTTCTACATAGTCTGATAACATTGAACCAAATATGTGTTGTAAGTGGTGGTCGAGGTAGAAAATGTTGAAAACCGAAATAATAACCATAAATACCGAAAAGCAGATTCAAAAGCAGAGCTCTAATATCAAATGTGAGATGCCTGAAGGATATAATAAGTCAAGTAGCAAGTTATGATTCAAATGATCCAAATAAATGTAACGAAATTTTGGCAATTAGTATATATCGCAGTGAGTAGCGTTAATTTTCAATCCTGTAATGTAGCATGCGAATAAGCATTGGCAAAAGAATACCCATGCGACAAAACAGCGGGAAAAGTGCGTGAATTCGAAATGCAAGGAAAAGACAAAGCCATAAGAATGGAACACAACAGTTAACGCCACAAGGATACCGAAAACATGTAATAAACTAAATAAAAATAGAACAAGACAGCAAAGAAACTAAAGCACTAGCAATGTTAACTCCCACTAAAAACACAGGAGTGACAAGATATATAAAAAAAACTTTAAAATATAATCATATTTCATTATTTAAAAGAAAACCATTATTGCCACAATTTATAGGGGCTCGGTCTTTAATTCGAGGGATGAGGTGACAGTTTTTGGAGTTGGATATTCTGGACCTGAAAAAAATTGAAAAATATATTGGCCCTTGAAGCCTGGAAATACTATTGTTGTGCCCTAACGATCCAGTCTTTTAAAATGTGGCAATAAAATACTTTAGCATATTTATATGTTATTGTATACAGAGTGAAATTATTGTATCGAAAGCGTAATTGTAACTTTCATTCAGGAACAGAGCTCTCAACCATCATTACAAAACTTTTAAACTCGTAAGGATTTGGCTATCTAAGACAGTTTGGATATTTTATCTCAGCATATAAAACTTATTGAGTAAAGATAAACATTCTACGAAAAATAATTGGTATACGACATGTGCGGATGCGCTAAAAACTTAAATAATATTTAGTTGCCTTCTACAATCAGAAGGTACAGGCGAAATGACTATTGGAATTCAGATAGTTGTTTGATAGTGCAAATGTAGTTCGAATTGAAAAGTTCAAACATTACTTATCTTTATATTTTAATAATATTTTATTTTCATCATTTCAGGACAGAAAACTTTTAAATGCTTTAATGGAAGTGATATCTCAGCCACTAAACTATTTCAAGTATGCAAATGTCTCTCATACATTGATGCCACAGTCTTTTATCAGATTACTGACTTCTAAAGTAAGGAGATTTTTCTCTTCATGACTAGATGATGGATACTGAGATAACCAGCCAGTTAAATTTTGTATTAAACATTTATTGAAAGAAATTATTAAAAAAAAAGGATTAAATTGCAAAATTATATAAAATATTCGAAAATTGCAATGTGACTAAGACACAATAAACAGAAAGCGACATAACATTACGCTAATAAGCATTTAATATTGCTACATATAGATATTTTGTATGTTGGTTGTCAAACAACTTGTCCATTGTAAATATGTAAGAGAAGGATTTATCCCGGTCAGAAATATTAATTATTGTGTTCAGTTATATTAGTTTATTTATACATGATTGTTTGTATATAATTGTTTTGGTGACTTCCTGGTGTATAATATTTATGACTATTTGTTTTTCTTGTACTGTAAAAATTCATTTGGTCCCCTCTTGTTTAAATTATATGTAATTAATTCAAGATAAATACATTGGCTTTTTCATATTGCCCTTGTTATCAGCCAGAGACCTTGATATCGGCCCCGAGGGACGATATCAGTCGAAGGCTGATAACACGGGCAATATGAAAAAGACCATGCATTCATCTATTTATCACATATTTTGCCACTACCAAGAAAAAAATTACTGTTGAATTAGATTTTCAAGCAAGTTTATCGGGTTATTGACATCTCTGAATATAAGGTGCACATTCACAATGCTACAGCTATTAAACAGTGCACTTGGAATATCGATTCAACCAAATAAATGCAACTTCAGTTCCTGTGCTTTTCTCCCAAGATCTACAGATAGATTTTAAAGGCCATTATTTAACTGTTTAGAACATTTATGAACGGTTAATTCACCATAAATAATGACCAGACGATTATTTAAAGCTGAGCGGAAGGTGAGGCTCACGAGAGGGCAGATAACACATCATATGAGAGCAGATCACATGTTATCTGTCCTCGTATGATGGTATTGCCCCGGGGCAAATAACATGCATTAAGTTAACGATCAAGTTCGAATTTCGTTCTGTTCGGATGATTATTTTGCAGAGTTATGGTACGTGGACTTAGAAAATTCACAATTCACGGAAATAATCCGTTTCCAATCCAAAGTAATAGATAAATTATATAAGCAGAAGATGATTAAAAACCTCGCTAGTTATTTATCACATTGGACTTAAAGTGACTTTTGAGCTGTATTTTTTAATTATTAAACGTTTAAAGTCAGCAACTTTCAAAAGACGTTGAGGGAAATTCGGGAGTTAATATATTGCTTTTTGCAGAAAAAAACTGACATTTGTATTTCCAAAATTCATTTACGACATGTGCTTTATTTGTGTACATAGAAAAGAGAATAGAAACGGGGAATGTGTCAAAGAGACAACAACCCGACCAAAGAGAAGAAAAAAGCTCAAGGCTACCAATGGGTCTTCAACGCAGCGGGAAAATCCCGCACCCTGAGGCGGGCTTCAGCTGGACCCTAAACAATAATGCATAGTAGTTCAGCGAAATGGACGCCACACTAAATCGGAAACATACAAATGGACCAACAATTGAAAAAAAACACAAGACAAACAAAGGCTAGAGGCATATATATGTATGATAATGTATAACAGTATGGTATCGAGGTTCGATTTTTAAAACTTTAATGCATACGTAAACGCACATAAATATTTTGACAAAATCAAGGCGATTTGAAGTGATCAGTTACTCTTGATAAAAGGGAAAACAAAGTGAACAATTTATACACATTTTATACACTTTTTGAGACTATAAGGTTGTAAGTGGTTGCTACTGTTAATTATTATAACGCGTTATTTTGTGTATATATATATGTAAATATGTAAATATACATGTGATTATCTTGCATAACATTGCTCATGGTTCCTTATTTGTATTGTTAATGAAAAAAAAAATAATTAAAGATTACAGAAATCTCTTCTAAACAAAACTATCTTACAGAAATCTCTTCTACACAAAACTATTTTACAGAATTATCTTCTAAACAAAACTATTTTACAGAAATATCTTCTACACAAATAATGCAAAACATTAAAAAGTGGATAAAGTTAAATATTCTGTGTAATGATTTTTTTCTATAATTTGTAATAAAAAATATTTGTTTGATATTTTTTCCCTGTTGAAATAATATTGTGCTGAAATATACCTAATCATTGCCATAATCTTTCTATATGAGGTAAATATATGATTATCTATATATGTATAAAACTAGTGCTACTTTACAGGAGTTTTGTCATTTGTCCCAAATAGATGAACATTGTTCTTGAAATAAAATAGAATATGGCTTCTTTTATGTATCGTTTTCTTATGGCCATATATTTACATTATTTTAATTAAATTAGCTTAAAGTTTAAAATATTATGGATTTGTTTTTCAGTTTAGGTACAAAATCTTCAATGTTTTATTTTTTATCAACTTTCACTTAATGCATTTTGAAAAAAACACAACTACTTCCGAATTTCTTTATTAAACCTATGTTAAAGTACCTATCAGTATGGAAGACTAGAGTCAAAGATTTGGTTTCATAGACATTTAGATCTTTTGTAATCTAAACCATGACACTATAAAACGAATTGGAAAAAATGGTCCCTTTATACCAATTGTTTTTTGGTTCCAAGTTATTTTATTTTTTTAAAAACTTTATGTCGATTTTACTTCATTTCAAAGCAATCAACAGAATTACAAATATTCTTTCAATTTTTCAAGTTTTATTTATGAAATGAATTTTTTTCAAAGGTTATGGAAGGTAAGTAAATCACAAAATGTCGAACTTATTTTTTAGCATTTCATATGACATGATACTGTTATTTAATCAATAATCTTATAAAAATTGTTCTTACATGTCATAAATGATACATTGAAAAACTCGATACAAAAATACATTGCATGCACAAAGAAGATACTCCTTATCCTCCAGATATTGTATGGTTTTATTTTTGTTTTAAGATATCGGTAATTCAGTTGAACATAAGTTAACCACTATAAATGGTGAGCTCATATGCAACATAAATTATACATTGGAAAAACTCAATGTTTAATAAAATTAAAAAAAAAAAAAAAAAAAACGTTTCACTTCCTGATCTATTTTGAAGATTCTTATTTATATTATGTATAATTGTTGGTTCCCCTCACTCAACTTTTGCCATCATTTGGTCGCGTCGTCGCTACATGTACATTTTTACTTTGCATCTTCTAAACAACCACTGAACAGAATTAAATGAATACTGTTAGAGATTTCTTTTTAAGTGTTCCTACTTTGTTGGTGAATCCCCCAAGAGCATGACCCATATGTTATTTGGATTTTTGATTTGTCAAATTTTAAAATTCTTAAAATCGCTGTATGAATTGGACCGACTTTGACACATAGTTTGGAGACTTATTGTTTTTGTTGCGTTTCTTATTATTATTATTATTATTATTATTATTATTATTATGTCGCCCCGACGAAAGTCGGCGACATATTGTTATTCTTCCGTTTCTTTGTTATTATTCTTTCTTTCTTCCAATGATTTATGTCCGGCTTAGTTCTCGGAGATGCCTGGATAGAATTAAATGAAACTTGGCAGAAAGTAAGATCACTATGTGAAGGTGTGCAATCAATACTTTTTTTTTCGAAATGGCCGCCATTTTCAAGATGGCCGCCATTCAAAGATCGGTACCCTCCGAAAATTTTAAACGTTTATATCTCAAAAACTGTATGATAGAATTTCATTAAACTTCGTAGGTTTGTAAAGTACAATTAGAAGAACAAACTGATGAAAAAAATCGCGATAGGTTAGAGACATTTGGCGGCCATTTTGAAAAATTCTTCTTCTTCTTTCTCGCGCCGCCATCTTTGTCCGGGGCACTTTTGTACTTTATACTTGACCGATTTCAATCAAATTTTGCACAATGATAGTACCCCATGAGATGTTGGTCCTAACCATTTTTCAAGTGTAGGGGGCCCAGGGGCAGTGCAACGCCCCTTCAAATACCTCAAAAATTGATATTTTTTTAATAGGTCAAAAATAGTTTACATTCCTACCCTATAACCATATATATTATTACTGCTTATGATAAGACGAAGGATTTGGTACCTAAGGGGGGTCTGAGGGGGTCATGCCCTCAAATGAAAAAATACTTTATATCTTGAAAACCATTGAGATCCCCACCCTATAACCATATATATTATTACTCCTGATGATTAGACGAAGACTTCGGTACTATAGGGGGGTCTGAGGGGGGTCATGCCCACCCCCTCAAATGACAAAAGACTTAATATCTTGAAAACCATTGAGATCCCCACCCTATAACCATATATATTATTACTCCTGATGATAAGACGAAGGATTTGGTACCTAAGGGGGTCTGAGGGGGGTCATGCCCCGCCCCCCTCAAATGACAAAATACCTTATATCTTGAAAACCATTGAGATCCCCACCCTATAACCATATATATTATTACTCCTGATGATTAGACGAAGACTTCGGTACTATAGGGGGGTCTGAGGGGGTCATGCCCCATCCCCTCAAATGACAAAAGACTTAATATCTTGAAAACCATTGAGATCCCCACCCGATAACCATATATATTACTGCTTATGATAAGACGAAGGATTTGGTACCTCAGGGGGGTCTGAGGGGGTCATGCCCCATCCCCCTCAAATGACAAAATACTTTATATCTTGAAAACCATTGAGATCCCCACCCTATAGCCATATATTTGATTACTCCTGATGATTAGACGAAGACTTCGGTACTATAGGGGGGTCTGAGGGGGTCATGCCCCACCCCCTCAAATGACAAAAGACTTTATATCTTGAAAACCATTGAGATTCCCACCCTATAACCACATATATTATTACTCCTGATGATTAGACGAAGACTTCGGTACTATAGGGGGGTCTGAGGGGGTCATGCCCCACCCCCTCAAATGACAAAAGACTTGATATCTTGAAAACCATTGAGATCCCCACCCGATAACCATATATATTACTGCTTATGATAAGACGAAGGATTTGGTACCTAAGGGGGGTCTGAGGGGGTCATGCCCCATCCCCCTCAAATGACAAAATATTTTATATCTTGAAAACCATTGAGATCCCCACCATATAGCCATATATTTGATTACTCCTGATGATTAGACGAAGACTTCGGTACTATAGGGGGGTCTGAGGGGGTCATGCCCCACCCCCTCAAATGACAAAAGACTTTATATCTTGAAAACCATTGAGATCCCCACCCTATAACCATATATATTATTACTCCTGATGATTAGACGAAGACTTCCGTACTATAGGGGGGGGTCTAAGGGGGTCATGCCCCACTCCCTCAAATGACAAAAGACTTAATATTTTGAAAACCATTGAGATCCCCACCCTATAACCATATATATTATTACTCCTTATGACAAGACAAAGCATTTGGTACCATTGGGGGGTCTGATTCGTTTGGGAGACTTAGTAACAGTTCACTGTTACAATTATTACTTGTTTCCTAACGGGGTAAATTTCATTTTGTTCAACTTTTCAATGACAAATGATGCTAAATAAAGTAACAACTCGAATAATTTCTTCCGAAGGTACTTGGTAAAGGATATCAAATTAAGTCACATCAAAGTTCTAGTTTAAAGTATCTATGGATGTATCTTTACGATTTTTTGTTCTAGTCGAACGTTACTAATAAGGCCGATGTTTGCAAAATAAGATTTGTTGATACAAATTTTGATGCACAAGATGTGCACATTTCGTCGATTTACGACTCGTCAGTTGTTTTTAAGGCCTAAAATGTTGAAGAGCATATTCCAAAGTGCCAAACAATGACCAAAAGTGATAAAACCAAAACCATGTAAGGACAGAGCTATGCACGAGGGAGATACTCCTTAGTTTTCACCAATTTTAAAATTTTGTAACAGTAAATTTTAAGTATCAATTTCGGGCTAGTATCGAAATACTAGTAACTGAGCTGGGGTTACCCTCGGGGACTTGGAATCCACCACAAGCAGCATTGACTCAGTGGTAAGACATAAGATTTTTTTTTCTACCAATATTATATATTTATAATCACTTGCGTGTCAAAACTCTTCTTCTACTGAAATTGCATCTACAAATGAACTGAAACTTGGTTTGAAGCATTTATCGAAGGACCATCACAAATTTAACCCTATTTTGTTAAATTCTTCTCACTAATACAGTTACCATGAAGAATTCAATATTTCTGATAATTATAAAATAAAAAAATAGACATCTATCATTTCATTTTCTATCTTTTCAAACGAACAATAAAATTACCTTTTCATTCAAATAAAGTGAAACTTAATCAAGTTGATGTGAGGAATCTAGGGAAAGTGATGAACAAAATTTGCATGTTTGACAGTCTCTTAACTAAATTGGCGGCCATAAAATGTATTCATAACGTCTTGTAATTTTAAATTCTTTAACTACTTGACCAAATGAACTAAATCTTGCATTTCGACTACCCGGACTGTTGTATTAGGTTATACTGTCTCTAGGTGTATAGAGTGAATAAATACGAGTACAGAATAAGGACAGTCAGCTAGTACTCTAGTCGTCCGCTTTTCTTTAAATCATTTAGGAACTCTTCATGTATCGAATGTATTGTATTACATGAAGTTTGGTGGATAAGCCATGACTTCTCTAAACAACCAAACACCTGCTTGTCTTTGCTAATTATTTTGGACATATTTGGGGATTTTGCATTTTAAATGGAAAGCTTGAAATGCGTTCCGTCAGTTGTAGGAATTCTTGAAAGAGTATATTTGTACATGTAGTCTAAGAAATGAAGGTAAAGCCATTTTAGAAAAGATGCATGTATTTAAAATGAAATTTTTAAATTTAAACTTAAATGAATCATTGGGAAGGGGTACAAAACCATGAGCAACACCATTTTTGGTGTTACATCATATTACAATATATTTTTTCATAATAATCATTTTTGGATAGTAAATTACTTCATTCATATTCATAACACAATGTGATTTAGATGTCAAATAATTGCACATCGGTCTAAAACAAATATTCTGGTTTCTAAAAACTCCCTTCCAAAAATATATATTACACAACTAACTTTAAAAACTAACTTTAAAGATTGTTCACGAAACAGTTTGTTATCGAATGACATTGTAAATATTCGTATAAACCCCTGAAAATACAATAAGCACAGAGTTAAAAAGGTCTTAAGGCTCTGAAAGATTCTATTTCTTTAACTAGATCTGAATCACTTATCATGTTCATATTTAGACCATCAAGAAAATGTCCCAGACGAATGGGAGAAATTCTTGGTGAAGACAAGGAAGATACGTTGACATCAATAACAGATATTAAGTTTTTTATCTGGTCGTCTTCTGAATTATTTATTTCCTTGTATATTTTATATAAAAAGTCTTTGTTATGTCGACGAAATCCATGTTCATAAACATACTCCCCAATATTTCGAATCACTTGTAAGTCGTAATAATCGGTGTCTAAATGAAAATGAAAGTAGTCTTTTTCTATAATCAATTCATATTCTTCGTCGAGATTTAATCTAAAACATTTGTAAAGGTCATGTTTTGATCGCCATCCTTTAAATTCTCTAAGGTAAGATATTAACTTGCTAGCAAGAATAGAGTTTTCAATTTTGATAAGGTCATCTCCTATTGTGTTTTGAGGTGTGCAATACATCAAAACTGTATGTATGCTTCCGAATATGAATAAATATTTTTCAAGGAAATTACGATAAAAAGTCCTATATTTTTCACTCAGTGCAAGAATATCTACAAAATACTTCATGAACATTGGCGAAATAAAACGACATTCACTATAAGTTGACATGGCTTCACCACAGCAGGTAGAATTTATTTCTTCCATGAAAATGAAGCCAATCTTTAAAAGGAAATTCTGAACGAACTTTTGTCCTTCGTCTGTGCATATACTGCAGAGATATTGTCCAATTTTGATCGGAATTTGCTTTTCGAAGGGCACAGAGATAAATTGATGTGGTTTAATTTCTATCTTCTCATGATTCAAATAGTTATAGATTTTATATTTCCTGCATTCATATAAGCGGGAAAAAAGAATACGGCATAACAATTTGTCTTCGACATGAACATAAGCATCATCCTTTTTAAGTAATTCATGTGGCCTAGCAAATGCACTCAGCACGGACACACTTCCGAAAATTACAAACTTTTTAAAAATTCGTTGGTGATATTTCACTAATAATGTGCATTTTCCACAACTCGTTAATCCATCTAAAAGATGTCTAATTTCTCTTACATAGGTAATCTGTCTTTCTAACGGTAAAGGGAGCGATGCGTCAGTCAAAAGTAAATCATCTGCTAATCTATTGAGAAAGTCTTCAGCTTGTTCGTGGAACATAAGTTCCTCGGCAAGATTTGCAAAGAATAACTCTATGAACTGATCATTCCTATACAGCAGTGCTATTTCCCTCAAGAATTCACCAACAAGATATCCATTACATCTATCAGCATTGACAGATTCTTCATCTAATACCATCACTGAAAACAGTCTGGTTAAAAGAGCATCATTGCTTTTTACTAAAATTACATCGTCACAACTCTGAAAACCGTCAGGTCTATAAAACGCACGTATGACGTCATAACTTGCACAGAAGATTAACTTTTGCATTATATCCGGATGGTATCTTTGAAATAGGGGACATTTTCCATGGTCTGTTAACCCATTCAGTAACTGTTTATATGTATATGTTTCGATTTGGTTTAGACTAGCTTGCTGGAAAACAAGACGAATTAAATTATCATTTCTGAAGCTAAGTCCTACCTTTCGGAGATACTGTCCGATTAACGCTGCGTTGCGATCATAATTTAAAAAATTCAATAGACCCCGTGCAAGTAATATGTCTTCAACAAATATAAACTGTTCTCCTGACCGCTCGATGGTTTGATATAATTTTGGCCGAAAGTATTCCCGAATTACTTTTAACTGGACGGGATTTTCTTTTAAACTACATTCGCTTCCACTAAAGCATGAAATTTTTAAAAAAGCGTCCCCATAAGATAAAAGTACTGCTTCTAGCATAGTTGCATGTTGGAATGTATATACAAGTGATAATTTACTTTCAATGAATCTTCGATACAAATACCCAGAAACAAGGTATTTGCCTTCTAACAAGGACAACATATCCTTTAAATTTGGAATGCTAGAAACATTTTTGTCTGGATCAAAATTTGACAGAATGTTCATAACAAGAATTCCATCAATATTTTCACAATCAATATATCCTTTCACTGCTGTATGTAGCAAAATGCAGTATTGATATCTAATAAGGGGATCACTCATTGCGTTTACTTTCATTCGTTTAAATTCTTCAACCAGCATTTGTGAGGTGTTAAGAAAGTATCTCAATCCCAACTTTGTCATGTTTTTATTACTGCAAAATATACGACATGCCTGTGGGAAACCTATAAGATTTTTATTTTGATCTACCAAGTGATATTCTATTATTTGATTAAACACATTCCTGCCTATCTGCATTAGACCACCCGATCGTTCCTCAACAGTGGTACAGCAATCATTGTCTTCTTCTTTACACAAGCAAAGACACAAACCAAAAAATTCCATATGTTTGGAAAGAATATCTACCAGTTCTGGTCTTTTCAATGGATATTCATGGTCTAGGTTAACCAATTTTTGATTGTTAAAAATTTCATGACGGGAAAGAACTTTCTTAAACATCTCCCCATGACTTCTGATGGCAAAAATGAACTTTGATTTACAACTTTTACTCAATATGGATGCCTTTAAATTATCAAGTGTATTCTTATGAATATTCTCATCAAATTCGATATTTGTTCTTCCAAATAAATCATCTATAATAACAAAACATTTTTCTTTGAATGGAACTAGGCCACTTCTTTCAGCAATCTGACTATCAACAAATATTATTGGTTTGTATTTTCTACTTTGATAGATTGACGCCAACCGAAGACAGAGCGTTGTTTTGCCACCACCTGCTTTAGAAACAAGAATTAGCATATTGTTTTGCTGAAGTATTTTGTCTGCGGCCTCAACAGCCTCTGTTTTTACATACATACTGTCTTCTTCGTGAGATTTTATTCTGGTTTCGGCTAAAAGTAAACAAAAACAATTGTCATTTACATTTTCAATTCTTGTTCCTAATGTACATAATACTAGTATTATATTTCTAATTTGTAAATTAGAGAAATTTCAAAATGCATCTATAATATATATAAAACAAATGTTAAAGAAACATTTTTATATTCATATTTTACAACAGTTTGAGGAATTAATTAGGGAATAAAAGAATCCTGTCTTGGAAACTTTTAAAATCTTACTAACCAAGCCACAATGCAAACAATTTTGAGTTGTTAGAAACACGTGAAAAGGTCTAAAGGCTAAACAGTTTTAGGTCACTAATCTTTCTAGTAAAATATTTTCTAAAACTACATTTAATTATTTGTTGTAATTTGGGACAGAACATAGATTCCCTTCTAGGATCACTGAAATTCCACATTTTAATTATGCCTGTCCAATTCAGAAATTAGTATAGTCTCTTGTCAAGGATTAACTTGTTCTTATAAGACTTTTTAAAGGAATATTATAATCATCTTGGTGATACGATATAATTTTAGTTTAATTTTTGTCCCTAATATTACCATTGTTATTTAGTGCTTATTTTGTGGAATCGCTCTGTTGAAGAGCGACCCGAATGTTAATCTTATTTAATGCTCAATGGCTATGGGACATTTTCTCATCAAATCCTTATATTTCCATATTTATGGAAACATGTAAAATGTACTGAAAAAAACTTACCAATAGTTTCATAGTCTGATTGTTGATCTTTGGTCTCAATATTTTCCAGTCTCTAAAAATATTTATTAAATAAAAAGTGCTAAAAATGATAGTAATATGGAGGTGGCATGTGGATCCAAAGTTTTTTTTTAATTTACTTTTATTTGTTTTGGATTACTCTATAGATTTAACTTATTCACGAAATTAACCTGTTGTATAATTATAGGCCATTGTCACTCGTCGACATTTTTTTTGGCATTTACAATTGTCAGTTTTTACGCACTAAATGTCAACAGATTAACAATTGAAATATTTAAGAAAATAAAAATAAGGATCGTCGAATGATTTTAAACATGAGTCCAAACCCAGAAAACACGAGAAGAACTAAACGGCCATCAACAAATAATAATATACACAAAGCTTCTTATAAAACACAAGATTATATAAAAATTAATAAGACGGCCATAGAAAATAACAAAAAGTACAAGATCTTTAATCTTAGATTGAAATTTGTGGAGACTTGTAGATAAATGTGTGGATAAACTCAAGAAATAAATTAAATTAAGGTGATAGAGACGAGTCTCAAACAAGAGGGTCTCATGCGCCTGTTTCCATCAGCTGAATTTCATTTGCAAAATAAATTGTTTCAATATGACCATCTTAAATATTCTGAAAGACAAAAACTTGAGGTTTATTATCAGCAATTTTGTTTGCAACTGGTGTCAGATTAGATGTTTAAGAATTTTTCCATCGGTTACCTGAATGAAACTCGGCTTTGGTGGCCATTTTTGTTAGCGGTCAAGATCATCAGAAACATAAAGATATCTGAAAAGGGATGGTCTTAGGACCATTCCTATCAAGTGTGGTTCAAATCGACACCGTGGTTTCAGATAAAACGACCTTATGAGTGAAATTTTCCGCAGAGTCTTATGTATAAAGAAGTTAGAATGTTTGACAGTGGAGTGGGTTATCGGATAAAAATGCTGAAAGACCACTTAAAGTCCATTGCTGCCAACTTTTATTCCAATCGGTTTAGCTCTTTCTGTAAATCGTTCTTCAGTATACTAAATAGAATTTTTTTAAATTATAAAAAACGTATCACAAAATACCGAAATTTGATGCACTGTATGGCCATTTCGTTGACTGACATCTCAAATAACTCCAAATATAGATGCAAGAATTCAATTTCATTTCTGGTTATGTAATAAAACGTATCACAAAATACGTCTAAAGTCTCACAATTTCTGTTAATATCAATCATATTTTGGCGGCCTCTTAAGATAACGAGGGCCAAGAACTGTTTAGAAAATAATATAGAACTACAAAGCAGCTATAAAATGTACATTACCTTTCGCATATCATCCAAAGCCGTCTGCACATATTCCGAACACAATCTATTCTCCAATTTTCTATTATTCAGCATTGACATACTCTGAACAATTTTGTGTCTAATATTACAAAAAGACGCTATGTCTAAAATTGCTCCTTCAATCATGGTTTTATGTATTTTATATTCAGCGTCAGGAACCTTAGCAGCAGTCATATGAACGTACTGATTTCTATACTTCAAAAGGGAATTAACTGCTTGTTGAATTGTACTTTTAGATTTCCATATTGTTCCAAAATTCAAAAGAATGCAACGTAGCATGGTCATGTCGAAGTGCTCATTTGTTAGATTACTATAAGCTGGCCGACAACAAAACTTCGATGCAGATTGTACTTTGTGTCCAGATAATTGACGTCCATTTGTATCCAACAATATTTCAAGTTGTTGTTCTGTTAAAACCCTGTTTCTGTGCCAAGGAACTCGTTTACCAGTGCATTGACAGCAAGTTGTTGAAGTATAACACAAATGATAAATTTCATGTAAATGTAAATTAACGAAATCTTCCAGAGAAAGTTTAAGATATACAAGTTCATTTTCTAATAGGCACTTCAACACGTCTACTCCTATATCAATTATTAAAATCAGATTTCTCAGGAAGTTGTCTTGTTCTACATCCGACATCTAAAAGATATTATTAAAAATATATCATAACTACAACTCTGTCAATATTAAGTTTTAGACAACCATTTCGCTTTTTTGTTGAAATATTTATTGAACTTCCATAAGCCTGGAATTTTTTTAAATGTATATCTATGGCACGCCGTTTTTATATTTATTCAAATTCCAAGATATCTTATTTATTTAACAAGATATCTTATTAAGTATTAAGATATCTTTAATTTTTATAAGATATCTTATTTAATTTGAAAGTAAATAAGATATCTCTATAAGTTAATAAGATATCTGTATAAGTTAATAAGATATCTTATAAAGTATACAAGATATCTTATAAAGTATACAAGATATCTTACTTCTTTATAAAGATATCTTTTAAACACATACTTTATTAGATATCTTATAAAGTTTATAAGATATCTTATAAACTAATAGAGATATCTTATTAACTTATAGAGATAACTTATATATTTAATAAGATATCTTTATAACCAGTTAAATAAGGTATCCCTATAAGTTAATAAGATATCTCTATTAGTTTATAAGATATCTCTATTAGTTAATAAGATATCCCATTTAGTTTATAAGATATCTTATTAAGTAAATAAGATATCTTATATGTATAATAAGATATCTTATTTAATAAATCAGATATCTTATTTAATAAATCAGATATCTTATTTAATAAATCAGATATCTTATTTAATATATAAGATATCTTATTTAATATATAAGATATCTCATTTTATTATTAAGATATCTCAATTAGTTTATAAGATATCCTATTTAACTAAATAAGATATCTCGAAATTGAATAAATATAACAACGGCGTGCCATATATATCCCCACCAATTAAGATCGAAGGGTTGTTCCCTTTTCCTGTGACTGCTTTCTTCGTATTGTAGTTTTTCAGAATACAGCTTGTGTACAGTTTAATAACTTTTGGTCTTAAATTAATCAATTCATGGAGCTCGCTCGTTAAACATACATGTAATGTGTGATTTTTCCGGTTTAGAATTCATTTCCGGAATCGAAGGCGAATATACAGTGCACGTGGATGGCCATATTTATTCCACCAAAATGGCGGACAGCATCATTTTCCATTAAAATCTCCCAAACTTGCATGTATAGTTCATATGAACTGGAATAATGTATTTTTTTTCTGGTGAGACAATAGTTGTCGTTGGCAAGGATCAGCGAGCGTATTATGTGTATGTTTGGCGAAGGACAAAATCTGGAGACCAGAATGGGTTGAAGAGGCGATGCCCTTGTCTCAGTTATGTTTTGGGCTGTATTTTTTTTTCTGGAGTTGGAACTCTGACTGAAATTGAAGGTGCAATAGATACTATTACAGCGGTGATTGGACAAAAATTGTTAGTTTTTATGTTTGAAAAACGTATTTGGTTAATATGATGCTACAGACAACAAAATGGATAACATCAAAGGTCTACAATGACGTGCTAATCAATCAACACCACCCAACAGACGCAACTCTGGACAAAAAATAACATAAAAGAGCATAAAACACAAATATGAACACAACAGTGAGTCAGAATAGTCTGACTTGGTACAGACACTGAACAGTGTGGGGTTGAACCTTTTGTATGGGTCCCCCCCCCCCTTATCTATCTAGACCCTCTGGTGTATAAAACATACTATAAAAGCCGATACAGTATGATTACTACTAAGGTGACCGCTTGCTGGAACTGAAAAAATATTTGGTGGGACGGTACATAATTCAGATAGCAGGTCCGAATGTACTCATTTTAACTGTAAAACTAGCTAAGGTCCTTATAGCTGCAGCTCATATTGTTGCTTTTTTCGACTAGGTGAAAACATATATAACTTGTTGTTAAAAATATAATTTTAGTAAGGCCGCCGGAACCATATAAGAGTAAATCTGAATTAATAAGTACTTGAAAACTGATAGGATTAAAGAGAAGTAATCTAAGGTCATTGTAGTGGGGACGATAGAAAAAGTAATGATCATTTGTTTCGACTGATCCACAAACACAATTCGGTGAATTAAAGAAGTACGAGTGTGTATTGGAGGGATAATTGAAGAATTGCGGGTGTTATGAATGTAAGTGTTACCCAGGGTTTGAGGGACTAAATTGGTTAAATAACTCTTTGTTAAATTATAATTCATCTTGTAAAAATAAGCAAGTCTATGCTGTTCTTGCTTGATAATTAATTTACCCCAACCCTTTTCAGCATATTATAATTTATCAACAGATACCAGCCTTGTGCTTCAAGTGACAATTCTGGCCGCCTCTACATGGACGTTTTCAAATTTATTTATTAAGAACAATCATGTTCAGATAACAGCATCATATTCAAGTAGAGGACGAATATAAGTAAGAGATATTTTCTTAGTTCTTCTGTTTAATAGAATTTAAATTTTCGTAGTATAATCCACGGATGTTTAAATAAACAAACAAATTACCCTGAATATGTGTCGGATATCTTTTTGAAAGACAATTATTGATTACCTTTTTTCCTGACTAAAAACAAACGAGTGTCTCCATTTACATTCTTTACTTCCTGAATGAACTATATAACACGTAGCTATCATGTGATCTATTTTAATAATCATCATCATAAAATTATTACTATACTCAATGTTAATCTACAAGAATTAGTTCGGGGTCAAACAAACAAAGTATATAGTAATATACATATATAGAGATATATATGGTCAAGGCAAAAATACGATGACACAAATTCCCCGAACAGAAATCCAAATAGTAGAGCCGACATAGTACGTCGAACTAATCAACCGCCTGGATTTAATTTGCAGATATTGTTTGACTGTCAGTGAACATTTTTGGTTGGCAATTAGGGTCATGGATACAATTCTGAAAGAGAACTACCTACGAAATATTTGGACAGGTTGTTACCAACTGCATGCCTATGTGGTTTGAATTTTACATAGAGTTCTTTGTTCAACTAACTTCGGCTTTGAATGCCATTTTGGTTATGGGAACATTGGATTTTAATCTGAGAGTGGAATATCAAGGGACAATTACGTCACATTTGGTTTAAATTAACATAGTCATGTTGTTGGCTTTTAATTTTAGTCGCCAGATTCGGTCCAAAAAAAGACTTCCAATTGTTTTGTTTAGATACTTTCTTAAGGGGGTAAGCTAGATGAAAAAAATATTGGACAAATTATGAATACTGTCTCGTAGACCAATTTTAATATGCTATTCAGAATATACAGATTCTGAGGTCGCATTTATATCTCCAGACTGTGTTTGTTCGTTTTGCACTTGAATTTTTTCTGTAACAGTTTTGATTATTATTATATATTTTCACATTTTTAGCTTTTAATTATAATGAATAGGCATACTTAGTTGAAATGTGCACATTAAATTCATCAAAACCTATACCATTATGTTGAAGATTTACAATAACAAGTCATACTGTCTTGGGAATCCAACACAAAAGTCCGCAAAACTGCGGCCATTTTGAAAATTCTAAAACCTTTATGCGCAACTAGACATGGTCACGTATTTTTGTACTAAGTTTCATTAAGTTCCCATGAACTGTTTTTGTGATCCGTTCCGGACAAGTTCATGGCTCAGAAGAGAGGAAAAGAAACGGATAAAAAACAATAAGTCACCCAAACTTTGTTTTGGAGACTTAATAAATGCACGAATTAATTTTCTAATTTACAGAGGACAATTTTATTTACTTCCAGGATTTTTCAAAGAGTGGGTATAAAGTCCTTGGGTGTGAATTTTGTCAGTTGGGTGATATTTGCACTTCCGGGTTCTCTTATATGTTTAGCATTATTGTGGATATGGTTGCAGATATGGTTCTTAGGAATAAGGTAGGATAAATTAATTTAATAAAATGAAAATAAACAATAACATGGATAAAAAGAAAGGTAAATAATGACATACCAATCAATCAACGCCACCAAACAGACAGAACTCTGGACAAAAAATAACATAATAGACCACAAAACACAAATATAAACTGGATGGCTTTCTGATGACCGACACGCATTTTTGCTGAATGAAATTAAAAGAAAGTTTATACCACAAAAAATTCGAAATTTTGTAATTTAAACAACATATACATATATATTCAAGGAGATAAATATTCCAACACATATAGCTCGGATTTCAGGTATTATGGTTTTCGCCGTTTTAGCTATTCGAAGGAAATGCAGTAAATACTTTTAAAATAAGTTACTCCCGCCCTTCATCATAGATTTATTTCGAAGTTACATATTTTATAATAGACTTGAATGTGTAGAAGTTAAAAACTAATCTTATTCATAGTTAAACTGCTGCTACGATTTTTTCGTTTTATTTCCAAATATTTCCAGTTTTGGTTGTTTTTTTTCAGACAATTATTCTGTTCTTCGATGAAGGAGGATAAAAGAGCGACAAAAGTAATCAGAGATGCATATGTCCAGTTAGGACCAATGTCGTAAGTTTATAGACTGTAAAAGCATATAATAAATTTCAATTTATGCTAAAAAAAGAAATTACATGTTTTCAATATTTCTTTTTTCTATAAAGAAAGGAAAAGAATCAGATTCTGTTTTTCTTATTGAATTTTCAACAGAGAAAATGATTATAAGTATGAAATGTTTTTCACCACAACAAAATCCACAAAAAATATTTCTGCATAAAATATAGAAAGCAGATTGTATTATAATATAGAAATGAACCGTTTATTTCAGATTTGCAGAAGTAGTTGTGTTGGTCAATTTTGTGTTATTAATTATTCTATGGTTTAGTAGAAAACCACAATACGTGGACGGATGGGGGTCGTGGTTTAAATCGGGGTAAATATGCTACAGTTGCATCGCATTCAATCAAATTATTTGTTTGAAAATTATTTAAATATACTCGATGACAAGGATGCCTATACTTTATGTAGAGTTCGGACGCTAAATCTACCGATTGAAAACTGGCGATGTGGTAACATTTTAAAGGAGAATAGAAAATGTACATATTGCGATAAAAATGAAATTAGAGATGAGTTTGAATTTATTACGGTTTGTGCAAGGTTTGCTGAAGACGGAAAACAGTTTTTATCAACTTGCTATTACTGTAGGTCTAATACTCTTAAATTTTATCAACTATTTAACTGTCATAGAATTTCTGTACTAAAAAAACTTTGTATGTTCATCAGAATTATCAGTAGTACTTTTCGTTCTACGGGTTAAGAAAATATTCCTGGAATTAACTTTATATATCTATGTTGATTTGTAAACCTCTACCTTACATTCTGATTATTTGTATTGTAACAGTTTATATATTCTCTATACCTTTGTTTCTATTGGTTATTGAGATATAAAGTATCTATCTATCATTCAGTGTTTTAGTCATGTGAAAATTACCACATCATGCAACAAAAGTAATGAACGTAATGATGATACATGTATATAATTGATCTGTAAAATGTCTTATGTGTGATTTTTTTCGAAGGGCACACCAAGTTTCTCTACGGAGATGTTGTTATAAGACCAGTAAATACTTTAAAGAATTTATAGATAACTGAATAATACTAATGGGAGTTATGATAAGGCCAAAAAGATGATATATACCACCAATCAAAAATCCAATTTGAAGAAAACTGTTAATGTCTTCCATGAGATATGACTTTTGCTTACAAATGTTTTACAAGCAAGTTAATTTAGTAATGAAAATTAGGGTTGCAACTTTTTCTTTTAAGCAAAAACAAAGCATGTAAAATAGTACTGTTATTGTTTCGGTTTTTAATGTTCTGCTTTGGGAAAATAATTGACAAATCGAAATAAGCCTCTAGAAGATAATAATGCATACCTCTGATCGTTGACCCAGTTCCTTTATAGTTTACACACCAAATCAGTTTTGAATACTGCATGGCGTGAAAATGATAGCTAAAATTAAACAATATTTTTTGTTAAGATTTTTGTTTCTTTGCTTTTATCTGTAGATATATGACAGACTCTGCATCCGCCATTATAATTGTTACATCTATGTTTGTTTTTCCATCAGTCCGACCGGCTGTGTTATGTTTTAGAAAAACAAAAGGTATTTAACTTTAAGATAAAGTACATTCATTCAGTCTCTTTTTTGTGTTATTATTAAAGTTTGAAATGAATTTTTATCTTAAAGAAATAAAGATGGAAATTATTTAAAAAATTAAAAAGTAAAATGATAGTTCCCTGGTTGCAAGTAAAGTCAAGAAATACCAAAGGAATATTCGAAGGAGGGGAAAATCGAAACAACTGACAAAGTCCGGAGAACAACGAAGACAAGACCAAACCAATACATGCAAACTGTAATAAAAGGTTAATTTTTCAAATACACTCTTTGATACTTTTGTCCGGCGAATGCATATGTCGGCATATGTCCGTCGGAGATGATAGAAATGAAATATCATGAAAGAAAAACGCAAAACAAAATAAAAACAAAATCATAATACAAGAAAATATAACCAAAAATTCAACTTGTTAAAGCCCTCTAATCCCTACTCTCACCTTACGAAGTTCTGTATAAAACTGTTTTGACGTCTCAAATGTTAAATAACCAAAATCACAAAAGGACAATATTTAACAGTAGAGTTACCCTTGGACTGTATTATTAATTGTTCAGGTACTGAAAAACATACGAAGTGTTCTCGCAAACACAAATAATATTATATCTAGCACAATTTTTCTCTTCAAGTATTTCCAAAAGACGAGAGACCACACAAATCGGTACCGCCTTTACTTGACTGGGAAACTGTAGAGAAGAAATTCCCATGGGGAGTTTTGTTGTTGATTGGTGGAGGTTTTGCTCTTGCAGACGCTTGTGAGGTAGGCTATAATTTACAATGTAAAAAAGGTGTAATTACAAAATAGTGTTTGCTTGTAACCGACTATGAATGCCAGAACCACCGAGCAGGGGCTTCATCAAACACCACAATCACCCTCTAATCTAATGTATAGTAATTTGGTAGGAGCTTCATCAAAAACCACAACCATCTTCTAATCTAACTACTTGACATGAATATTTCTTAAGCAAGTATGCAATAGAACAGGTATGAAGTAATGTCAAGTACCGCAACTACATCCCATCTCCGAATTGAGTTGACGAAAATAAACAACTAGAAGTGGTAATTTGATTTTCAATTCAGTGGAACAGTATATTTCACTCAAATCTTGAAAACCACTTACAAACTGCCACAGTCTACAAAATTTAGCGACGAAGTGTGAACTTTTTGTGCATCAAAACTGTTATCCTAGAATTTATTAATTAGAATTTCATACCAAACATGTTGGGCAGATACTAAAAAGGACAAATATACCTAAGGAGCAATCAAAACAAACGTAATCCATTGGACACACAAACCCGGTGTAGCGTAAAATTTACAAGTCCGTAAAAAATGGTAGTTCCGTTTCCGGTTTCCGGTTTGTCTTTCAAATTTTACGCTGATTACTGTAAATTTCGCAAGTCGTCGTAAAATTCACAAGCTAGATAGAAACACAAACTATTCTGTTAATTTTAACATATATACAAAGGACTACAAACCATTTACACAATAATTGAATGAACTAGTACTTACTTAACTTTTGAATGAATGAAATAAATTATAAATGCTTGTGGCAGTTTTGAAAACCAAAAAAACATCGGCGCTCAGGATCGCGGCGTTGTTTTGTTGGTTTTTTTAAAGCTGCCACAATCCGTTTTCGATATAACATTTGAAGTCAGAAGCCTACAAATTTGTGATAAACAGTTCAAATTCCAAAATTTATTTGGATTTTGTTTTTTGTTTGGGGGGGGGGACTGTTTGCACTGTCCGAGGGATCTGCAAAATTAAAGATAAGCCAAGCCGTCAATTAACAGGTGTATGGAATATGGTAGAATTAAAATAGGTATAGATTTATAACATTCAATGAAAAGTCGTGAATAAATATACAAGAAGAAAAATAATAACTTGCTCAAAGCCACAATGAAAATGCAATACTGAATTGCTCAGCAACATACAGTAAAAGGCCCTGTTATTTATCACTTCTATAAGACATACAACCAATATAGTATATCATTAAACATGATTTAAGCCCTCACGCCACGTCAAAACCAGGGCACATGTGAGGGTTGCCCACCTCAAGCCATTAAATTTTTTTTTTCAATACACATGCCCGACAATGGATATGAAATGCATCAGAAATCATTATACCTCAACTATATATTAATATAAGAAATCTTTATACTCTCAGTAGGATTTGGTGAATCATCATCCAAAAATATATCAAGTCCCATCAGAGTTACATATTTATGTCATAAAAATTGCAAGTCTGCCCCTTGGTCTCAAAATATCTATGTGTATGGACATGAAATACTACAAAAAGTAATTATTATACCACACTATGTATTAATAAAGGGAAAAAATACTTCTCGACATATTTTGGTCATTTATTGTCCAAAAATATACCAAATTCTATAAGAGTCACAAATCTTAGGCCGTAAAAATTGCAAGTCTCCCTATTGCTCTCCTTATGGCTTTCAAAATATCGATGTGTATGACCACGTAATGCTTCAGAAATTCATTATTATACCAAATTTGGTATTAATAAAAGAAATTTATATACTTCTTGACAAACTTTGGTCAAATATTGTCCAAAAATATACCACATTCCATCAGATTTACCTATTTTAAACAGTAAAAGTTGCAAGTCTCTCCCTGGGTTTCAAAATATATATGTGTATAGACATGAAATGCATCAGAAATTAATTATTATACCACACTATGTGCCGGTATTTATAAAGGAAATTAATATACTTCTAAATATGTTTTGGTCAAGCATCATCCAAAAATATATCATAATCCCATCAGAGTCAAATGAGGCCATAATAAATGCAAGTTTCCTCTTGTGTTTCAAAATATCAACATGTTTGGATATGAAATGTTTCAGAAATTCATTATTAAACCCAACTCTGTATTAATAAAGGGAAATTACATACTTCTCAACATATTTTGGTCAATTATCATCCAGATATATACCAAATTCCACCAGAATCAAAATTCTTAGGCCGTAAAAAATGCAAGTCTCCCCTTGATTTTCAAAATATCAACATGTTTGGAGATGAAATGTTTCAGAAATTCATCATTAAACCCAACTATGTATTAATAAGAGAATTTATATACTTCTCAACATATTTTGGTTATTTATCATCCAAATACATAACAAATTCCACCAGAATCAAAATTCTTAGGCTGTAAAAAATGCAAGTCTCCCCTTGATTTTCAAAATATCAACATGTCTGGAGATGAATGGTTTCAGAAATTTATCATCATACCTGACTATGTATTTATAAGGGAATTTATATACTCCTCAACATATTTTGGTCATTTATCACCCAAATATATTACCAAATTCCACTAGAATCAAAATTCTTAGGCCGTAAAAAATGCAAGTCTCCCTTTCAATTTCAAAATATCAACATGTTTGGACATGAAATATTTCAGAAATTCATCATTATACGTGACTATGTATTAATAAAGGGAATTCATATACTTCTCAACATATTTTGGTCAATTATCATCCAGATATATACCAAATTCAACCAGAATCAAAATTCTTAGGCCATAAAAAATGCAAGTCTCCCCTTGATTTTCAAAATATCAACATGTTTGGAGATGAAATGTTTCAGAAATTCAAAATTAAACCCAGCTATGTATTAATAAAGGGAATTTATATACTTCTAAACATATTTTGGTTGATTATCATTCAAAATTATACCAAATTCCACCAGAGTTACAATTCTGAGGCCGTAAAAATGCAAGTCTCCCCCTGGGTTTCAAAATATCAACATGTTTGGAGATGAAATGTTTCAGAAATTCATCATTATACCCGACTATGTATTAATAAAGGGAATGCATATGCTTCTCAACATATTTTGGTCATTTATCATCCAAACATATACCAAATTCCACCAGAATCAAAATTCTTAGGCTGTTAAAAAGGCAAGTCTCCCCTTGGGTTTCAAAATATCAACATGTTTGGACATGAAATGTTTCAGAAATTCATTATTATACACAACTATGTACTAATAAAGGGAAATTACATACTTCTCAACATATTTTGGTCAATTATCATTCAGATATATACCAAATTCTACCAGACTCAAAATTCTTAGGCCGTAAATAATGAAAGTCTCGTCTTGAGTTTCAAAATATCAACATGTTTGGACATGAAATGTTTCAGAGATTCATCATTGAACCTAATTATGTATTAATAAAGGGAATTCATATACCTCTCAACATATTTTGGTCAATTATCATCCAGATATATACCAAATTCCACCAGAATCAAAATTCTTATGCCGTAAAAAATGCAAGTCTCCCCTTGATTTTCAAAATATCAACATGTATGGCATTTTTACGGCCTAAGATATGGAACTCTGATGGGAATTTGTATATTTTTGGACAATAAATGACCAAAATAAGTTGAGAAGTATATTATTTCCCTTTATTAATACATAGTGAGGTATAATAATTAATTTCTGAAGATTTTTAAGTCAATACATCTAGGTATTTTGAGACCCAAGGAGAGACTTGCAATTTTTACGGCCTAAGATTTTTAACTCGGATGGGATTTGGAATATTTTTGAACAATAAATGACCAAAATATGTTGAGAAGTATATTATTTCCCTTTATTAATATATAGTGACCTATAATAATTTATTTCTGAAGCATTTCATGCCCATACACCTAGAAATTTAGTAACTCAAGAGGAGACTTGCAATTTTTACGGCCTAAGATTTGGAACTCTGATGGGATTTGGAATATTTTTGGACAATAAATGACCAAAATATATTAAGAAGGATATTATTTCCCTTTATTAATATATAGTGAGGTATAATAATTAATTTCTGATGCTTTTTATGTCCATACATCTAGGTATTTTGAGACCCAAGGAGAGACTTGCAATTTTTACGGCCTAAGATTTTTAACTCTGATGGGGATTTGGAATATTTTTGAACAATAAATGACCAAAATATGTTGAGAAGTATATTGTTTCCCTTTATTAAAACATAATGAGGTATAATAATTAATTTCTGAAGCTTTTTAAGTCCATACATCTAGATATTTTGAGACCCAAGGAGAGACTTGCAATTTTTATGGCCTAAGATATGGAACTCTGATGGGAATTTGTATATTTTTGGACAATAAATGACCAAAATATGTTGAGAAGTATATTATTTCCCTTTATTAATATAAAGTGAGGTATAATAATTCATTTCTGATGCCTTGTATGTCCACACATCTAGGTATTTTGAGACCCAAGGAGAGACTTGCAATTTTTACGACCTAAGATTTTTAACTAGGATGGGATTTGGAATATTTTTGAACAATAAATGACCAAAATATGTTGAGAAGTATATTATTTCCCTTTATCAATATATAGTGACCTATAATAATTTATTTCTGAAGCATTTCATGTCCATACACCTAGAAATTTAGTAACTCAAGAGGAGACTTGCAATTTTTACGGCCTAAGATTTGGAACTCTGATGGGTTTTGGAATATTTTTGGACAATAAATGACCAAGATATGTTGAGAAGTATATTATTTCCCTTTATTAATATAAAGTGAGGTATAATAATTAATTTCTGATGCCTTGTATGTCCATACATCTAGGTATTTTGAGACCCAAGGAGAGACTTGCAATTTTTACGGCCTAAGATTTGTAACTAGGATGGGATTTGGAATATTTTTGGACAATAAATGACCAAAATATGTTGAGAAGTATATTATTTCCCTTTATTAATATATAGTGAGGTATAATAATTAATTTCTGAAGCATTTCATGTCCATACACCTAGAAATTTAGTGACTCAAGAGGAGACTTGCAATTTTTACGGCCTAAGATATGGAACTCTGATGGGAATTTGTATTTTTTTTTACAATAAATGACAAACATATGTTGAAAAGTATATTATTTCCCTTCATGAATACATAGTGAGGTATAAGGATTTATTTCTGAAGCATTTCATGTCCTAACACCTAGAAATTTAGTGACCCAAGAGGAGACTTGGAATTTTTTTACGAACTGTTCAGAATAATTGTTTTCTCTCTTTTGAATGGCAATACAATTTTTTTTAAACTGAGAATCATGATTAAATACAATGTATTATACTCCCCTCCACCTCATTATATGTATGTGGCTGTTATTCTATAGAAAATAAGAATATTTGGTCATTTGATCATTTGATAAAATAAAAGGTATATATAGATGTAAAAAGTTAAGAACTGACACGAAGAGGCACGAAATCGTGATACATGTACATTTTTTCACGAAAAACGAATATCCATATGTCAAAGTATGATTTCCAATACAGTTGAATCAATAAGAAACTTTCAAAATCCTACACACAAATGTGTTAAATCTGGTTTGTTTTAAAAGTGTTATGAAAAGTTTTGCATTATTAAATTCATCTCAAATAAATTTATTGTAGCGATAAATTAACATACTTCACATTATTTGTTCCGAAAATTAAAATGTGCGTCAACGACGATTGTTGGTTTTCAGTCTAATAAACGGAGGAAAGGATTGTATCTGCCTTAAACCTAACATAGATGGAAAACTAAAAAGTAAAACCCCAATTGGCAACAACACACGATAACTATCAAATGAATTAAATGCTAAAGTAAATTATAGTTTGCATTTTAATCAGGGAAAATAATGACATTACACGGGTCATTATTTTATGCCTTGAAGCAAATTTCATTGAAACTTGGTATCGTCCGGGTTGATTCTTCAAAAGAAAGACCTGTCGTTCTGAAAGAAAATAACTCCATATAGGTATATAGAGCACGTTATTGCCTTATAAGGTAATGTTTAGCTGTCATTTTAACGCCTTATTTTTTTATTTTTAAGCCCGACTTATTTTACATTTTATTATTTCTACCGCCTTAAAAAAAGGACAAATATACCTACGGAGCAATAAAAAAAAAAACGTAATCCATTGCACAGACAAACCCGAGAAGACAAATGAACAACTACAATCACAACTAATAAACACAGAAAACTGAAAAAAAACACCTTAAATGATACCCTTTTATTTCTTAAATGATACCCTTTTATTTCTTAAATAAATTATTTAATGGAGTGTTATTGTGTTGTTTAACATGTAGGTGTTGTAATTTAAGCGCACTATCAACTATTTATCAATATTTACTTTTAAAGTACTTGTCTCTATTTTTACCAGCTCAAGCTAGCAGCCACTATCTGCCCAAATTCTGGCAGCCATTAAAAACCAAACATTTATATAAGAATATAACTTTCTGAAATGACAGCAGCCATTTAGCTATCAGCCGCTTTGAGATACATACATGTGCAGAAACCTATAAATTACGACAGACTCAAACAATCCTGCACGACAAAACGAACACATTTAACAATATGAGAACTGTGTATCTGTGTATAAGTGCACGGTACATGGCATTATAGTATTAAAATCAAGGGTGATATTTTGTGTTCATTTTCCTTCAAACACTTTAGTATTTCAAATTAAAGTTATCGATAATGTATTATATAATTCATACTTCATCAAAACATTCGTTTTGCAATAAAATAACCGAAGATTACGAGAAACACATTTGGTAACATAACAGAAAATATAATAGTGATAATATGCCTTTCGTGACGTAACGGGAAATCATAAGATAGAAAGTACCTGAAATAAGTAAATTGTTTCATGAAATGAAGCACTAGATAGTCGGCCTCTTGCCGACAAAAATGTAAGTGGTGACGTCACGACCTACAAAATCTATCCTAAAATTAATGAGGAATTTTCCACAGCATACGGGCGTTGTATGGGGGAAAACTGGTCGTTAATTAAAGAATTATGACGATTATATCATAAGTTAATCCGTGTCTGTTATTAATTCAAATTGGGTAAAAAATATTTACCAAAAATCACATATGTAATTTTAGTTATGTAAAGAAATTAATTCGAAAAATTAAGAATTAAAACAATTGTAATGCAATTCTGAATTTCATTACATCGGGAAACAAAAATTACCTTTGAATTAGATTATAGGAACAACATACCCATAAGGTGATAGTTGCAGGTAAATGACCCCCGCTGATGAAATTGTGATGAAAGTTGTTTATTGACGTTAATTAACACTATGACTGAGAAATTTGAGTAGATTTTATACGCTATTTTCAATGGAAATATAATGACGTTATAAAACCATATCAGTATTTAATTTATGGGCTTTTTCGTAGTATTAAAATAATTTTTTTATGTGTAATGAAGATGAAAATTTCGAATTACTTACAAGCAACCTTTATTTAAAAAAATGTATAACCTTTATTATAGCAATAATTGAATTAATTAAATTTACGTACCAACGTTGCGAACTTAATAAGCGGCAATTAACCGAAGAATTAATTAATATGCCGACAATTAGTAATTTAATTTTCTCAAATAATATTTAAGCTTGGTCGCAGACAGTATATAAGGTTTATTGTCCCTTGGTCTATGATTGTACCATACCCTTTAGGTCTATTCCCGTTTCGTCAACTGTGGAATGTGAAACATTTCCCATTTCGTCTACTTCTTTAAATTTAGTGTGTTTCCTATTGATTTTTATTGCGTGGGGTCTAGGATAAGTTTTGAAATATAAAAGCAGGACCAGATAGAAAGAACCTTTCATTAATAAAATGATCCTTATGTCGAGGCCTTCAAAAGTTGTACGACAACTCCTTATAGGAGTTATTTCCCATTAAAATTGCCCATTAAAACCAAATTGAACAGTTTTTTGCAGCTTTAGAAAGAAACTTTCAACTAATGAGATGATCCTCATTACTAGGCCTACATAAGTCTTTTAATGTGTTAAAAGTTCTATAGTGACTCCTTTGAGGTGAAATAGTAAAACTGAATGGGAGATCATTAAAAAAACAAATTCTGCTGGGCACTCAAATTTGTTATCATCTGACCATAAAACACTTATAAACACTTTATTTTTATGCCCCCACCTCTAGGCGTCAAGCATGCAAGTTCTACTGCTGTACGTCCAATAAATTTTCATCTTCTAGTTTTAGCATGAAATCATCTGGTACTGTTGTTTGTCTCACGTCGCAACGTGACGGAGGGACCTAGTAATCGTTTGCGTCCGTGTGTCCATCCGTCCGTCACAGTTATTTTTCAGCGCATCTCCTCTAAGACTGCTGATCGGATTTCGTTTAAATTTTGTAGGATTGTTAGTCACCACATATACTTGACCCTATTGCACCGCAATTTTGATTTGACGAATTCTACGGGAGTTATGGGACTTTAATGTTTTTGTACATTTGACACTACAGGAACACTTTTGGATGCAAATTTTTATTTTTATTGTATTGCAATTCTTTTTATTATGTGTTGACATCCATACTGCGCCATCATTTCAATAATACACATTTTGTATATCTTGTGGGGCTTCGACTTTATCTGCGGCGGGGGACATATGGCTGCGTGTAGCAATCTTGATATAAATAACTTTGATCATATTACACAAAATGTTCTAATCTTCGTTGTATGATAATACATAGGCAATAGAAATGAAAATGGTATGTATTTTTACTAAGCGCACAATCAATTGATTATTAACTTTACGAATTTGGGGAGGTATTTGAAAATTTGAAAAGAGCTTCAATTGTTAAACAATGTCGATAGAAAATACATTTTATAAAACCATCCTTTGAAAAATTTATTGCCCTTCACTCAGTGCAAACTTTACATAATCGATTATTACATGTATATATGCAAAAACTAAAGTTAAAAACAAATTATAAAGAAGTTTCACGCATCAGCAAAATGTTTCAGTACAGCGATTATATTTTTACTTTTTTGTCATATATATTTTATTTGATCAAAGTATAACCACATAAATCATTCTTATAAGAAAAATTTAACATCAAAGATATAGTAAAGTTGCATTTTTTTATTTATGTTCATAAGTTGTTTAACTTGTAGTGAAGCATGTTGACTGTCCGACTAAAATAATTGTTCAATACATTCCCATTTTTTTTTCTTATATTTTCAGCCTATCTAGGGGTACAGAAAAATAAAGAATTCATATCTAACTTCTTATAAAAATTTAAAATACATAGGCATTGTTTCCAGTTTGGTTTTTCCTGTTTAATTTTACATGTATAAATATAATATCGAACAATTATAAAACAAGTGTTCAGTATGTCACTATAAGCATCAAACAGAGTACCAAATAAACATGTTTCTAGTGTGATAGTCACTTGTACCATATATTTTGATTGCAAATTGTCTGCAAATTCAAACCATAAACTTCTAACAAATGTACATTCAAAGAAAAAGTGTGATAAAGTCTCCTTGGTTTCAAAACAGAAGCTGCATAATTGAGTTTCTGATAACTTGCATTTCAATAACAAGCTATTAGTATAGAGAAATCTATGATATATTTTGTATGGAAAAGTTTGCAGTTTAGTATTAAGAAAATGTCGATTAAATGGAATTTGGTAGTAACAATTCCAAGTATTTTCATCGCAAGCATATCCCATTTCCACTGCCCATCTATTTTGTGATGTGGGAATTTCAAAAATTTGTTGACGAAATAAATCATAAAATATTTTCGTAACTTTTTGCTGAGAAAACATAAGTGTAATATACTTATTACCAACATATGTTAAGCAGTTGTATTTTCTAATAACACATCTTTCCAAATTTTTGGGATGGCGTGTAATAAACTATAAAATTCCAGAAAATTGCTATTAATTCTAAATTTTTCTTGGAATTCTTGGAATGGTAGAAATGTGTTATCATTCTTTAATAAATCGGTTACAAAAAATACATCCGCCTTAATCCAACGAGAATAAAAGATTGGTTTATTTCCAATCTTTATCATGTCATTGTACCAAAGTGGCTGTGATAAAATATCTTATAGGGTTGTGGATTGATTAATTTGCAAAGAAGCCCAGCTGTTTATTACATCCTGCCAAAATTTATTAAAATTTTTAGAATGATGCAACAAAGCAGGATTAGTATACTGCCAAAATTTGTCTCCACCAAGATCCTCCAGCAGGTCAGTCAGTAAGACTTTCCATGAGGAATTTTTGTTAGGATCTAAAATTTTTTTAATCCAAGAAATTTTAAGAGTATAAATAAAAGATCTAATATGAGGCATTTTTAAACCACCATCAATATAATTACCAATAAGAGTGTTGCGTTTCACTTTGTCTGGTTTCCCATTCCACAGAAATTAAAAAACAATATTCTCAATATTCTTAAGAAGCAATAACTTGGAACCACTCTGGTAGTTTCAGGTTACTGGGTATCCTGAAACTACCAGAGTGGTTCCAAGTTATTGCTTGTTCAGTGTTTAATTCCAATCCACAACCCGTCTTGCCCCAATCCACATTGCCTGTGTTTTATCAAAATTTGCTCTCAAACAGAACAAGTAGAGAAAAGATCGACTAGAAACAAAGCTCGATTGACTGTATTAAGATCATCTTCCAAAGTTAAAGTTGAATCATCAGCATAAGATATTCAGAATCATTTATTCTAATACCATTAATGTCAGGATCATATTTCATTGCTGCACTTAATAATTCCACTTCTAAAATAAATAAGTAAGGAGATAAAGGATCTCCTTGTCTTACCCCCCTTTCAATGTGAAACCTTTCTGAAAGGTGTCCATTATTCAATTCACAACTTATTTATAAAGTTCCATTCCAGAGAGTCGAAAGCTTTTTCAAAGACTAATAAAATAAGTAGACCCAGAATTTCGCTTTCTTCACATTTGTCAACCAAGTCGCATATAAGTCGGGTGCACTCATCAATATATCTGTTCTTCATAAATCGCACCTGTGTATCACTAATTAATTTACTTAACACAGTTTTAATTCTTCGTGCTATAGTTGATGAACATATTTTATAGTCTACGGTCGCCGGTTTTTTCAAATAAAATTTAGGTTTGCCATCCTTAGGTAGGCATGTGATGACCCCTTGTCTTTGAGAAACGGATAATCAACCTTTATCAAAACCAGAATTAAAAGATCTTATCAAAAAGAATTTCAAATCTGACCAAAAAAATTTATAAAATTCTGTAGTAAATCCATCCATTCCAGGGGACTTCCCATTTATCATATCCTTTAAATAACAAAGAACGTCTTTCAGATTTAGCTTACCCTCTAACAAGTCACTCTCATCTTGTGTTAATTTTGAAATAATTATTTTCATTCAAAAAGTATCAATATGTGTATTATCAATGACTGTATTTCGGCTCGCGTATAAATTTTCATAGAAGTTATTTTGTTCTGTCAGTTCTAAATTGTCATCTAAAATTAATCTTATGATAGTTTTTTCAGTAAAATGTCTCTTTTCTAGATTACAAAAATATTTTATGTTTCTCTCCCCTTCTACATTCCACTTTGCTTTTGACCGCATTATCACACCCTTAAATCTTTCCTCTCTTAAATTTTTCAGGTCTAATTCAACTTTTGTTATTTCCCCTTGATTTGCCAAACTATTAACATATAAAGCAGTAAGTTAATTTTCTAAGTCTAATTCTTTTTTTGTTCCTATGTTTTTTCTGAATGAAGAATATGAAATAGTTTTTCCCCTTATTTATAATTTTAAGGTTTCATAGACTAATTGATCATCAATACTGAAACTAGCATCCAACAAATTTTCGCAATCATCATTTCTATATTGTTGTATAAATTCATGAATACAATCCTTAACTATTTGAATATATTCCTTGTCATAAAGTAGACAATTATTAAATTTCCATGTACCCTTCCCTCTAATTTGTTCATTAAAATTAATAATAATAAACACAGGTGAGTGATCCGACCTATATGCTACTCCTATACCGGACTCGGTTGTAAAATGTTGTAAATCTGAGGAAACTGAAGAGTTACCCATTGATTCAATGCTAGATTGAACATTTTTGAAAAACTCTGGGTTATCGGAATTTGGTCCATAAAGAGCAACCAAGATAAATTGGTAATCTTGAACCTTAATGCTCAACATGAAAGAGTTTCCACATTCATCACATATATCCTTTACGATTTGAAAACTAAAAGAATTTTTAAACAATATCGAAATTCCTCTACTGTTAGTAGAATGAGAGCTAAATTTTGCTTCATAACCCCACTCTGCACTCCATAGAGGTTCCAAATCTTTTTTACAGCGTGTATAAATTAAAATAGTGATATCATAGCAGTCTCTACATTTAGAAAATATATCCCTTCTTTTTATTTTGTCTGATGATAGGCCTCGACAATTTACACTAACAATCTTAAGCTTTACCATAATGTATTATTTTTATATAGTGATGAAAAATATTCTTCAAAAAACATGTCTGACAGTCAACTAAAAATTCAAACACTTCTCTAAACTAAAATGATCATTTTTTTTATTTTTTGTAACCCCCCTCCCAAAATTATTATTCCTTCCTTTGCAAATTGCATACCGTAGTAGAAGAATATGTACGAGACACAATATTCTGAGCTTGTCCTAATCTCACATACACACACACTCCCTCCAACGAATGATAGGGAAACTGAATAAAAAACAAGAAATTAACATATTTTTTACTTTACCCGCAATTGTGATTCGACAAAATTTACGGGAGTTATGGGACTTTAATGTTTTTGTGCATGTGACACTACAGGAACACTTTGTGGACGCAAATTTTTATTTGTATTGTACTGCAATTTTTTTTTATTATGTGTTGACATCCATACTGTGCCACCATTTCAATTCGACTTTTCTCAGCGGCGGGGGATATATGGCTACGTGCAGCAATATTGTTTTTATTTCAAACTTGCTTCCTTATATAAATTATATATATATATTTGAATTATAGAATATTCAAAATAATGCTATGACACAGTTGGACATCAATTAACCTAAATATGCATTCACCTTGACAAATGGATTCTCCTGGTTTCCAGATGAGCTATACAAGCTCTTATGGACCTCTAGTTTCCATATTATTAATAATTACGATGGATGAACCCATGCAGGACAAGGAACTATTCAATTATGCACTATTTTCAGGTACGTTCTATCTTTGGATTTCCCGTTACGTCACGAAAGGCATATTATCATTATCATAGTTTCTGTAAACGTCACCAAATGGGGTTCTCGGAATCTTTGGTTATTTTATTGCAAAACTAATGTTTTGATGAAGTGTGAATTATATAATACATTATCGATAAGCTAGTTTAACTAGTTTAATTTGAAATATTAAAGATTTAGTGTTTCAAGGAATTAAAAAAAATTCATTAAAACAATACACAGTTTTCGTATTGTTAGATATGTTCGTTTTGTCGCTCAGGATTTTTTGAGTCTGTCGTAATTTATAGATTTTTGTACAAGTATGTATCTCAAAAGTGGCTGATAGCTAAATAGCGGCTGGCATTTCAAAAACGTTATATTATTATATAAATGTTTGGTTTTTAGACATTTAAAAAAAGTTGCTGCTAGGAAATGGCTGCCAGAAAGTTGCTGCTAGCTTGGGTCTGGTAAAAAACGAGTACTTTAAAAGTAAATATTGCTGAATAGTTGATAGTTCGCGTAAAGTACAACACCTACATGTTATATAACACAATAACACTTCATTAAATAATCTATTTAAGAAATAAAAGGGTATCATTTAAGGCGATAAAAATAATAAAATGTAAAATAAATCGGGCTAAAAAATAAGTGCGTTTGAATGACACGTAAACATTGCCATATAAGGCATAACACACTTTAATCACAACGCCTTAATACATTATAATGCAATTAATGAACAAAAATAACGCATGTATTGTCTTATTAAAGCGCCTTAAATAAGTAATAGGAGGCACGTATACTTTTCCGTATGTATATGCTTCTGTAATTTATAAGATATCTTATAAAGTGAATTAGATATATTATATATACTTTAAAAGATGTCTTATAAACTGTACAAGATATCGTATAAAGATTTCTCATAAAGTATTTGTTTAAAAGATATCTTAAGAAAGATATAAGACATCTTATAAACTATATAAGATATCTAATTTAGTATAAAAGATATAATATAAGGTAAATAAGATATCTTATTAAGTATATAAGATATCTTATTAACTTCAAATTAAATAAAATATCTCATAAACATTAAAAGATATCTTATATACTTTATTAACTTTATAAGATATCCTGAAATTGAATAAATATAAAATCAGCTTGTCATAGATATCATTAAATTGTGGTAATAGATTGTAGAGGTGTACTGATGGTGACATCATTAAATTGTGGTAATAGGTTGTACCGATGTACTGGCGGTGACGTTATTAAAGTAATTCATCATTTTCAAACTGAGATTAAGTAACTTGCTATATAAGAAACAAAACAAATGTTGTGTAGTTTTTATCAATTGATAATACAAACAGTAAAATATAAAGGTGAAATACGTAACCACCATAGAATAAAGGATAAGATAAACACACATAAAATGAACCCATGCATATTGCTTTTGAGCTAATATATCTATCATCTACCTATATTCTTGGACTCTGACAATTACCGGATGTGGTAAATGAACATTGACATCAATAACATATTGACAAAAATATATTTACAAATCTGTTTTTGAGTCTGGTCAAAGTACTTCAATCACATAGAAAATAATTGAACGGCAGTGTAATTGAAGTTCTGTGATAGTAGGTATAAATAAATCACTATTATTTTTTTATAAATTGTAGGCAGGTGCAGGTTTTATGGTGAATATTGAGTGCCTTATTGTACTAAACGTAGCAGCTAATACTTGGGGAATGGCATATTTCAACCTAGATGTTGTTCCACCAGAATTTTTAAATAAACACAATTCAACGATAAATTCTACCACAGTAACACCATGACTGAAAAATAGATCTGAGAATTAAATCCACACATTATTTGTCGAATTATTGTTCAGCATTATTTATATAATGCATGATTTTTCTCGTTTATATTTTTTCCTACATATATGGGGATATTTTACTTGAAAGCATGCGTTAATAAAGCATTATATAAATATAGTGTGTGATATTTTCCTTAAAAACATGCGTTAATTAAGCATTATATAAAGATAATGTGTCTATATTCTTTATCACACGTGTTACAATCACTGCTAAAGCTTGTGTTAACAACTATACGAGTTAACCGTAGGGTATTTCAGATCGTAAGTAAATATACAATTGAAACACGTTTGAATATGAACAACAGTTAAATTACTATTAAGTAACACATTAATGCTATTCTACAAATCTTCTGACACTTTGTACGGTCTAGATAATTACATTTATAGCTCAATTCAGATAGCGTCAGTCTTAAAAATTGTAGACATAGTATTTTTTTAGTGGTTATTAGTGTAAGGGAATCTATTGTGCACCCACAACAAGCTTGCTGCATTGTCTTCTAGACTGGTATGTAGATGTTTTCCACAGAAGTTTATATTAAGGCAACTAATTCAAAATACACGTTGTAATGGCCATATTCACAATACTTATGCAATGTAATGCAGCCTATGCACAGGGCCGTCTTGAAGTTGTATCATATTCGGGTGTCGAATGATTCACAAAAACCTTAATAAACGCACTAATCCTTTGTTTAAATTGTCACATACATACGTAAATTCATTTTGTCTTGAATTATTTCATATACAATATACCCCTTCTCTAATTGTGTTCTGATCAGTATGTCATCGGCTTTATTTTCCAGGTGAGCGGTTTTTTATTACTTGAACCTCTAGTTAAAAGACACCCTTTTAACAAATATGTTTTAAAACACTAAACTTTAGCAAAGGAGACACACGAACATTCTTATGATGTCAAAACGTCCTTATATGAACTGAGTGGGGGTCTAAGAATTGGCATAATTCCGGCTATGAGTTTTGAGTCTTGCGTATATTTCGAGGAATGCCGTTTTGGTGACAGAGGAATCGCGGACCTAATGCGGAAAGTCAGGTGGCTGTTAATGTAAATTGTATTATGAATTTGTGCTGTTTTCCTAAAAAACCTTTAAAAAACATGTTATTGCTCTTATGTAGTGGAATACAATAGTAACCAAATAAGTGGTTAAAATTGTGTACATATATATATAAAGTACAATAATGCCTTGCCATTAAATTAATCTTCTATCTAATGCTCCGATTGAAACTACGTAATATTAATTAAGTTTTATCATCAGAAAATCTTTGTGATCTTTGATCTTTTATGACGATTGACTTGACTAAAGGATAAAGTTGCAAACCCATAACAATCAGCGACGTTAATCGCGAAATTTGCGGATCAGTCATATGGCTGTGGCTAACTTAATCTGGAATCTGGGACTGACTTAATCCTGCATATGTTGCAGATTGTTTTTCTTGAAATATTTTATAGGTATACATGTATAACTTATAAAAAACAAACTCTTCTTGTTTATATTCTATCTATTTAAAAAATGTTCTGGGATAACAATTTTGATTCACTATACAAAGTTGATTTCGACAGTATTGCTCTAGGTTGAATGAACATTTCGAATGCGGGCATAGTAAACCACAAAAAGGGTTGTAATCCTAACAGATTCTTAAAAAACAAAGCAAAAATAAAATGTTCTTAATAACAATGTGATCAATAAGAAATGTTTCATAATACGTCTTTAAATATTCATTATTCCATATTTGTAGACAGTTTGTTCGTAATTCGAAAAATATATCGAAAAGTATAGGTTTACAGGACGTCTCTATAAAGCTCATAAAATAACCTTTTCTGTTCAATTCTGAAATCTTTCAAGATTTAGTCACTTATGTTTAGATCAGTATTCTTCATTGAAAATTTAGAACTGTCTCTTCATAACAGAACTAAGAATAACAGGCTCCAGGTTTATACCATTTATCTTCCTTACTTATATATAACGGTTTTTGAAGAAGTCAAATTTAAATCCCATTTACAATTGTAAAAAATAACACGAATAAAAATGGGGAAAACGGAAAATTAACAGCGATGAAGGTATGTGTTCATTTAATTCATTGATAGAAGCAAGAGTTGTCCCCTTCGTCTGCAGTTGGTTTTGCCAACGCCGTTTCGCTCAATTCATTTAGTTTTATTAGTTTTGCCAACGCCGTTTCGCTCAATGCATTTAGCTTTATTCGTTAATATTTTTGTTATGTTTTCTATACACGTTTGACTAGATAATTCACTGAAACGACATGTCAATATTTGTTTACGCTTTGGTTTATTGATCCTAATTTACATTTTGTTCTGCTTCGTTTGATAGTCTTACATACGAATTATGTAATATTGTATGATTATTACTGTGAAGACCACCAAAGGTTTAATAAAATTGTCAAAATTTTCAGCAAAAGTAGCGAAAACGAAAAATATTTAACACCGTATTTAACAGATAGACCAAGGCTGAAAGTGTATCGAACTTTCATTAAATGTCAAAAAATGTAATCAAATGAATAGACACAATATTTTCATTTTATTTTATTTACAAATTTACATCTTTAATTTGTTGACTATCTTGCGTTTATGAGGTATTTTGTGAACATCATTTTCTCTTTTAAAACGAGCAAACTGTAAGAAACATGTAAATCAAAAGGATGAAAGTGAAAGGCGTTCCAATATCACAATAAATCGGAAAATTTGATAGCATCGCCACATTCTCTTTTATTTGCAATATTCCCTGGTATTGCCCAACAAAGAATAATGACTACTTATTAATCATTTTGTTTTACGCCATATTTAATTCCCATTCTCGCAATGAACGTAGCCAGTTAGTTCATGGGCATATTTTATTTATGCAAATTAGTGAAATGGAAGTTTGCAAATGTTTCGTGTTCTGGTGCATTTGTCTGCATATGTATATGATTGCCGGTATTGCATGTTGCATTCTTTGTGTTGCTCTATTACACCATCCTGTTAACATATATATGTATTGCATTTGTTTAAACTAAAGATAGAAATATGAGCGAGATATACAGAAAACGAGATACTGGGGGAAGCACACGGAGTAGTAAGTATTGAATAACGCGTTTGACTATTTTGAATTGTCGTTTTCCATTCTCTTGGTGGGGGAGGGGGGGGGGGGGTAACAAATTAGTTGACATGCATTTCTACAATAGAATCAGATTGTCAATGTTTTGTTGTATCTTGTAAATAGGAAATCGGTTATTTAAGCTCTAAAAACTCTAAAACTAGTAACAACCATAAAATTGATTAAATGTAAATTTTTTTTAAATATTCATCAAGGGCTATCAAGACATATAAATTGGTTTTAGTAATATTTTATAGTTTTTTTCTATTTTGTTAAATTTATTTTCTGCAAAGGTATTTTTGTACTTTTTTAAAGAAGACCGGGTCGTTAAGACAAACATATTCATCTGTCGTTCTTCAAAAAGCTAATATCATTATGATCTTGGAGTCACTGAAAAATTAAATGTCCTTTTAAATGGCATTAAACAAAATTTATCCTTGATTTTTATCATACTTTCCATCCGTGAAAATTCAAACATCTGATTCATCTATCTACATATAAAAGTCAGTGTCTGAATATTATTTAGTATACAGCAAAATAATAGCTTTGTAAGTATATTTAATCATATGTCTATCTACGTTTTTCACGTGTATTTTATAAATATTTTATTATCAAAAGTAATTCACACTTGTTATAGGATTAGAAAGTATAAGGAGGATAAATATACACTGCATTTTCGACTTGTATATATATTTTTTTAAATTTGAATGGTATTTTTGCAATTTTAATAGAATGTGATCTAAATATATTCTATTGTCGGAAAATAAGGATAAGGAACAAGCTATTCCGTTTCCAATTTTTAATTTCACAATAATAATGGGCACTATAAACCAGAGAATGGTTTCAATGAACATTGACCGATGTCATATTTTACTGGGTTTTAATGTATTTCTTTCTTCCATAAAAAGCAAAATGTTACTTCTTTGCTATCATTAATCAACAGCAAAATATTACAGTCCTGAAAACGGGTAAATTAAAAAACAATTGTCGCGCAATAAATTTCCAGAAGTTTGGCGTCTTATTCCTGATAGTAATTCTGATTTCGACGATTTTACTGTAAATTTAAACGCGTGTCTGTAATATTTCACTTGCAAATTTTAAGAAGTTATTCAATGTTGATATTCTGTGTTATATAGTCTAAATGTTTGATGTTATAGATATACTCTATACATATATACATAACAAAAATGGAAATATAACAATATTATAGAGTAAATAATGTGATTCATCCATAAGTTATAATAGAATATATTGGGGAAATTTATTGTTTATTATTCCAAAAGAATTGAAAATAATAAGTTCAGAATATATTGTTACACCTATATATCTATCTTTATCAGATGAAATGCAAATAAAATCTTATGCATTTGATCAAAGCTAAGCACCATACAATTTACAAACCTGTTGCTCCATTTTTATAAAACTAGTTCTACAAGACAATAAAATACTAACTAACACAAGTTAGTCAAGTTCATTTGGTGACCAGTCATTTAAAGGTAAGGATGTCTTTTTTCCCCACTGTCTCCGCTTTAATAAAAACATTACAGTAAAAACAATTTATTTTACTATAATACTAAGCATATTATTTTTGTAAAGCTAATGTACGATACGACTAGTCTTAAATAAGAAATGTTCACTCTGTATAATTCAGTTCGGTATTAAACCCAGCACATGGGGCTTAAAAACAAACTTTTGTTTAAACAAATTATTCTTTAACTACACATGAATTTTTCTCAGAACACTAAAATCAAAATATAAATAAATAAATAAATAAATAACTAAATTAATTAATTAATAAATTAATTAATAAACTATAATTTCTCTCATTGATACTTACCCTATATTATTTCATTTTTTATGTATGTAGTGCTTTTCGAATAATTAATTATATGGAATCTTAATTTGAATATATTTGAGTTTAGAATTATATGTTATAATACTTTTTTACATCATTAATCATTTGTTTAAAATTTATGTTATATATTTTTTGTAGTTCCATCATTGTGTGGATCACCAAAGATGGGAAAGAAACCTGAGAGAGGTCTGAAGGTATGTATTATTCATGTAATGAAATAAAGTATTAAGGGTAAATTGTATATGAGAAACACATACACACAGAGGTGAACACTGCTTGAAAGTCACAATAATTTAAACTTTAACACCACTATTACACAAAAATTGAAAATGCTCATTGAAAATTAAATTTATTTACTTTTGAATATACATATATAGAAAATCATAAAATTTTAAGTGATAGATTTACAATTACATCGTAAATCGTCTATTTTGTCCTTCGCGGTTAAATATGGTATACTTATTTTTTTTCCTTTAGATGTGTATATCGTCAGTAATTCGGAGATGAAAGATCTTTTTTTTTTCAAAAGATGAGTTTTCCCATCAATAATTCGACTTGTTTTATAGGCACTGGCATCTGGTTCCCTGGCAATAGCTAGGTTCCATAATGTGTTGGATAAAACTGAAAAACAACTGGAACATGAAATCAAAAGAGAAAATCGGCCTCCTCCTCAAACCTTCATCGGAAAGTAAGTCTATGTATAAATATTAAGTATACTTTAAAAGAAGCTAAATACACGAAACGATAAATTAGTTTCTTTAGTGAGCTATGATTTGGTTTTTACGAGGGGTGAAAATGCAATATCAAGCAAGTGAGCTAAGGATTTAAAAAAAAAAGCCTGGACGTTTTCCAAAATTAACACGAAGTACAGCCTATTATCTTTTCTTTTCACATTATCATTTGGTATATAAGAAGATCTGGATAGGTTTGTTTGGTTTTGTTTGGTTTAGTTTGGGTTTTACGCCGTTTTCAACACATTTGGCTATTTCGCGACTGCCAGTTTTTATTGGTGGAGGAACCCGGAGTAACCGGAGAGAACCACCGACCTTCGGTAGAAAAATTGGCAATCCTTGTCAATTTAGATCGTAGTCGAACACATCCCGCCACAGTTGAGATTCGAACTCACAACCCCAGTGTTGAGAGGCTGGCGATCATTAGTAGTCATGACGTTCTACATAGACCACTCGGCCACCGAGCCCCGGTCTGGATAGGGGTCTCTCAGGTTCTGCATATACAGTGCATATTTGTCCAATATTTCTCTATTCAGTTAAATACCGCTTATTCTGTAAAATTCTGTCACGTTTAATTTTTCAGGTCTTAAATCCAAAAACGTAAAGACAAACAGAGTTAAAATGTAGTTATGTTAATGTATAAGGTGAAAGTGACTTGGTTTTCTTTTGAAAATATTGTTTAAGGTATATTAACGCAATACGTCTTGAAAATAATTTTGTACACCAATCATCTTTATTCTGTAAAGATGATTGGTGTACAATAATCAGTAATTTTGCCTCAAATTCTTTATTCATTTAAAAATTATTCTATATATATGTAGAACGTCATTGTTCTCTATTCTTTATTTTTATTAAGGCAGTTATTTTGCATTCATTATTTTTAGTTCATTATTCTCCAATCAGGAACCTCAATCCAAACCCTCATGTAAGAGTGTATCTCATCCACGACGACCCCTAAAACTTGATGCTGTCTAATTGATGCATATCCCGTTACCTTTTATTTTGTCATATATAAATCATCTGCGCAATTTAAATAATTTATAACAAGAAGTTGAATCACTAAAGCATAATATTGCACTTACCAAATTTATATCAAGGAAATACACGTGATGACAATGGAATAGCTTCGCATGTTGACACATGATTATATCACTAATGAAGCTCATTGCCAAAACAAAACCCAAAACAATAATCTGATTGCAATACTAAAACCCAAAAGGGTTATAATAAAGTATTAGCTGTCAAAATAAGACTAGTCCGAAATTGCTGTAGCCACGGCCCCAGCATATCACAAAAAGGCCGTCAAACGTCGGAGCAATCTCGGACTAAATAAGACAAAAACGTATGTAGCACAGAGCACCTAAGGACACGGCAATTACTGTTGGAGATATTCCCCTTTGAGTTGGGTAGCAAAAATGGAGATAGAAATCTTTCATTAATAAATATTTTAATTAAATATTTGTGAATCTAACCATTCTGACAAAAAAAAACATACCGTCTTGTATTTCAATTTTAATGCACTTTATACGTGTATGCCGTCAAGTCACGAAGGATGAAAATGCTTAAAGCTGAAACAAATACCTTAAATGTTAATCTTAACTGCTAAAATGACCAAAAAGATCTCTCAAACTTGATTTGTGATTTTTGTGATTTTTTTAAAATTAATGAGATGTTCTCAAACTTGAGTGTACCTGTTGGTGACATGAATGAGATGTTCTCAAACTTGAGTGTACCTGTTGGTGACATTAATGAGATGTTCTCAAACTTTAGTGTACCTGTTGGTGACATTAATGAGATGTTCTCAAACTTTAATGTACCTGTTGGTGACATTAATAAAATGTTCTCAAACTTGAGTGTACCTGTTGGTGACATTAATGAGATGTTCTCAAATCTGAGAGTACCTGTTGGAGACATTAATAAAATGTTCTCAAACTTGAGTGTACATATTGGTGACATTAATGAGATGTTCTCAAACTTGAGTGTACCTGTTGGTGACATTAATGAGATGTTCTCAAACTTGAGTGAACCTGTTGGTGACGTTAATAAGATGTTCTCAAACTTGAGTGTACCTGTTCGTGACATTAATAAAATGTTCTCAAACTTGAATGTACCTGCTGGGGACATAAATAAGATGTTCTCAACATTGAGTGTACCTGTTGGTGACGTTAATAAGATGTTCTCTAACTTGAGTGTACCTGATGGTGACATTAATAAAATGTTCTCAAAATTGGGTGTTCCTGTTGGTGACGTTAATAAATTGTACTCAAACTTCTAAAAAATTACAACTTTCCTTTCTCCTATTTAGAATAAATATATGAGTGGATAACATTTCATGATTAGTCATAAAAGTGAATAAAATTAAATAAAGATAATTATGAATAACTTTGATCATATTACATAAAATGTTCTAATCTTCTTTTTATGATATTACATAAGTAATAGCAATGGAAATTTATATATTTTTACTAAGTGCACAACCAAAAAGTAAGTTAAAAACAAATTATACAGACGTTAAATGCATCAGCAAAATGATGATGATATTACATAAGTAATAGCAATGGAAATTTATATATTTTTACTAAGTGCACAACCAAAAAGTAAGTTAAAAACAAATTATAAAGACGTTTAATGCATCAGCAAAATGTTTCACTACAGCGATTATATTTTTACTTTAGAAAATTTTAATTATTAAAACGGTCTATTCCCCCTGACTCACTATAGGCGTTGAAATTTACAGATTTTGTAATTATTACTACTGCAAATTAGTAATATAGTTTTTTTTTCAATGTTATTTTTAGCTCACCTTGCCAAATGCCATGTGAGCTTTTTCATCACTTGTCGTCTGTCCGTCGTCTGTCGTCCGTCCGTCGTCCGTTAACTTTTCACATTCTAATTTTCTCCTCTGAAACCACTGTGCCAAATAGAATTGAATTTGGCAGGAAGTATCCATGTAAGGTCCTTTATAAAGATTGCTCATTTCGTCCCGATCGGACAACGAACATAGCCGCCATGGTCAATTGTTGTTTCTGATTGGCTGAGTTTTCAAAAATCTTCTCCTCTGAAACTGCTAGGCCAAATGGAACAAAACTTGACAGGCAGCATAAATGGGGGGACCTCTATAACATTTCTTCATTTCGTCCCGATCGGAATTAAAATATGGCCGCCATAGGCAGTTATTGTTTCTAATTGGTTGATATAAAAAATTCTTCTCCTCTGATATCGCTTGGCCAAATGGAACGAAACTTGACAGTTAGCATCTATGGTAGGTTATTTACATATTTTCCTCAATTCGTCCCGATCGGGCAAAAAACACGGCCGCCATAGGCAATTCTTGTTTTCCATTGGTGGATTAAAACAATTTTTTTCTCTGGAACTGCTTGGCCAAATGGAACGAAACTTGACAGAAAGCATCTATGGGAAGTTCTTTACAAAAGTTTTTGCTTACCATACTTCATAATGATAGGAGAAGTGACTCCTCTCTTTGAGGTACATCAATAAAAATGGCTTTCATGCCAGGTGAGCGATACATGATAGGTGAGCTCAGTCCTTTGAGCCTCTTGTTTGCTTAAAAATGCCACTTAACAATTTTTTTTCTATTGCGAATTTATCAAAATGTTTAACACTGTGTAGAGTAGACCTTACCTGTATTCTGCATGGCTTTTCTTTCATTTCATTTTCTCTTAGATTTTGTTTTAGTTTCGAAGGTTTCGGTCATGGGCCTACCTGATGAACTTTAATACAGAGATGCACATTTTTTACGCAAGAAATTTAGTAAAAGAATTTGCTTTACCATTTTTCAGAACAAGAAGAAAAGGAGAGAAAGTGATCCACAGTAAGCATGTTTTGTTCTGTGTTATTATACTTAACGTTGTAGACTGTATATTGGTCCTTGGAGAACTCATACTGGACATGTATTACGTAAAAGGTATAGTGCTTTGGCTTTTATAATGTGTTTTAAATACTATAGGCCAGTGAGGATAGAAGTGGATGGGGGGTGGTTTCGTACCCCTCATATCGGTTTAACCACTGCTACTTTTCTGTGCCAAGTCAACTATCATGACTATCTATTGATTTTATGTTTTTATTTTGTCTGGAGTGAAGTTTATTGGATGCCGTTAATTAATTAATATGTCATTCTTGACTTTTATTATTTTATATATAACAATTCACAGACAGTACTAATTCAGACCAATATATCTGTGCCAAATATATTTACATGCTTTTTTTTAAATAGATTGGATAACTTCACGATACATTTGTATTTCATACTAAGACTGAGTTTATCTAGATGATGAAAAATAAAAGCATTGAGGTCAATTATCGTCAATGAAGCTGTATTACTAACGTGTAATACTTTTGTTTCTGATTTAGAGTTAAGAATTGAAAAGATTTTGTTGTTTTTTTTTTCAAAGTGAACTTTGTTTTGGGTTTTGATGTTTGTGCTTATGAATTCATCATTATATCTTTAACCGGATTTCCAACATTTTGATCTCGAGCACTGGTAATGAGTTGTCAGTCAACGAAATGTCCATACAGTGCATCAAATGTATTCGGTATTTTGTGATACATTTTATTTATAGCATTCAATAAATTATATGGTTTCAAGAAATTATCTCAATGGCTTTCAGGATTGCTGGAATCGTCTGAAGCTACAAGTACAACATTTATTATGGACATGAAGACCTTATATCCATTACAATTATCAGCCATTGGAACAACTAATGTGGAGCCATTATATGAAAAACTGCTTCATGCTCATATAGACTGGAGTCATTCCCCTCAGGATAACAACACTGTTTTTCCAAAATGGAGACCATGGTTCGATAAAGGTAAACGATCTGTAGACCAAAATGATATCGACAACAACAATCATGAGAGTGTGCAACATGGAACAAATGAGATCGACGCTCACGACGATAGTCATCATGAGGATCATGCGGCCCACAGCATTGAAGAGGATTTAGCGCACGCCTTTCACAAAGCTAGTATAACCATTTTAGCAATACTGGCTGCTGAGGTAAAAACTCAAATTAGTGAGCCATATCATGTAGTAATCACCCTATGATACCATTGTGTTTCATCTGTAATACTAAAAACAGAAAATATGTAAGCCCAAAACGGCCTGCTGGTGTTACTTTTAACCACTGTAGTAATATTTAGGGTAGACGATGTTATTGTTTACTCTGCTTCTGTTTTATTGTACTTAGATGTTAAATGTTTGCTTTTACTATCCTTTTATGTTAAATGATATGATGGAAACGATGTTTAAAGGGTTTTTTGCTGTAGTTTCCAAAACCTGGTATTTGCAGTGTCCACTAATTCAACTATTTATTATACTACTAAATTAATCTTTCTTGGTATTTTATGTGATAAGGGGACCAAGGCTTACTATGACGGTTAACTTTATCACTTGATCGAGTTCGCCCGAATGTGCTGACAGATCGTCATGTTGATATCACTCAAGTACTACACAATATTATTTGTACTGATTATATATTTTTATTACTGTCAGTACAAACTACAAGCCCAAACGACATATAAATGAGATATGCAAGAAGCAACATGACTGTTTATATTGACGTCAATCACATTCAGTATTATAATCACAATAACGTTGACGTTACCAGGTGATGTAGGAATTATTTTTCTTTTCGCTGGCGAATTAGGAGATATTATGAGACTGTGAAAAATTTAGCACATTACCGACCGCGCATAACTATATAATTTTCAATGTTTAGTTTATTACATTATATTCACAGAATATATTTAAGATATTTTGTTATGGATCAACTTTCTTAGAAAAGAAACTTGAGGTAAGATTAAAATACTTGAGACTTTCTTATAACTCAATTATTTAAAATCAGTGGTTTTTACTTTTAACCTTAGCTGTTGTTTTTATGATTTTGTATTTGGTGCATTCTGTACATTTAAGTCGTTTTATGCCCCATTTAATGGTGTAATTTTTACTTTTAACTTTGGTTGTTGTTTTTTTATGATTATGTATTTGTTTTTGTTCGACTTGTGCATTTTGTATATTTTAGTCGTTTTATGTCACTATTGAGATCTCACCAATTCCATTAATTTTTCTCGTATTCTAATATTTAAGATCGATGTTGTACTGCATGGGGAATATAAAATAAAGGTAACATCTATGAAGTTATGATTAGTTATACTCCTTACGGATACAACCATATTAAGAATAAATACTAGTAAGTTATTATTATATTTTGTTGTTACTGTTTTATGTTGACCTTTCTCGTTTCTTTATTTCTAGGTATTTGATTGTATAATAGTATTTGGATCGTTGTTCGTTGATATCTACTTCCTAAAGGGAATTAGTGCCTATAAAATCCAAGAATTCGTTATTATTTTAGCTTTCCTAGTTCCATGGAGAGTAATTCGAGTTGTTAACAGTAAGTTAATTCACTTCAATTCCATGACGCACTCAAATACTTTTTTATCTGTTAATTAAAATTTCAAATATTCTTTGTCTTTAGGAGTAATTCAATTATATTAATAAGTTCTAAAAAAACTACAATATCAAGAAATTTCTCAATTCTGTTTTGTAGCATTCTACTGGGATTTCTATTTCAGTCAATCTAAGTACACTAAAATCCCCTGATTTTTAACCGTATTTTCCAAAGGCAAAAATACAGTAAATAGCTTGGTGAATTATACCGGCGAGTGGTTTCAGATACTGATGAAGGAAAATACGTATATATAGATTGGTAAATATTTTAAATTTTCACACCAGCAATTATGAGTGAAAGAAATACATGGAAAAGTGGCCCCATTCCTTTTAGTTTTGGCTTTTCATTTTACTCAACTAAACGTTTTTGCAGTTTTATCGTCTTTTCTGCATTTCGTTTTTGTTTGTAAATTACTAGTAGAATTATGCTATTGGTATTTTTTGTGTTCCTATCGTGAATTTGGTTGAAAACAAATCTTATTCTTTCAGGTCTTGTTGTTGCTATCATAGATCACGAACATTTCAGACTTAAACTTTTATATAAACAAAAGAAAGAGGTTTCAAATGACCTCAAGAAGACAAAATCAGACGTAAAAAATTTACAGGTAATATTTAGATCCTAATCTTTTAGGTTTTTAGTATGTAAACTGACTGCAGAATATACATTGTTTGCTAATCAGATCGGGATTTCAAGTGACCAAATATTCAATGTTAATTTTTTTACAAAAATAACTTCAAGATAGCTTACATTCTTATTTTGTCTGTGCCATTTAGAGCTAGCCATAAGGTTTTGTATTTGCCATTCATTGAAGATCAAGTTGTTACCGGTGGGTGATTATTTTTGGTTTGATCAGTTAACAGATAGGATGTTGTCTTCTTGTTATGTTACTCCATATTTGTTCTATCTCATATTCTATAAATGAAGCTAAGTGGGAGTGGAAAATGATTTTAAAAAATAGGAGTATTCTAAGATATCTGGAATATATGTATATATATAGTGCACAGTAAGATCTTGTAACCAAAAGAGTACTTTGAGACATCAGGACTTTTAACATGATAAAACAGTTTGAGAAACTAAATTCAACTTATATAGCCTAATGTAAACATTCTGGTAAATTTTATCTATTGTCTTTTATGTATTTCGAATGGATAGGCAATTTAGCAAGAGGATCATTGTTCTATCAAAAACTTAAATGAAATATGGCATTTGTCAATACTTTAATTCTAGTCAGCAATTATACAAGACAGCCAAATTATCAATTTAAAAATATACTATTTCACAATATTGCAGCAGTCGATGGATATATTAAAGAAATTAGCTATGGATGCTGGAGTAACTGAACAGAAAATAACTCGGCATTTAGGTAAATGATTTTATTTTACTCTTCGGTCTCATTCAAAGATAAGAGTCTCGGTGACCTGAGCCTTTTAATGATTTCAACTAATAGTTACTTGTAAACCAACATTGTGTTTTACAATTTAAACATGATGACGAACATGCTCTGACATGTGATGAAGATCTGAGACATCTTCAACAAAAAAGAGAATGTCAGCTTTTTTCCAGCATGGCGTGTACCTTACTTTTCCGAAGCACCTAATGTCCTTCCTTTTTAATAGGGTTCACATTTGTATTGCTGTGGTTTTATGTTGTCTTGTTACGCTTAATGTCTATGTTATTTGCTGTATAGTATATATATATCTGTTAGTTAATGTATCTGTTGAACATGGAAAACGCCAACTTACTGAAGAATTACATAGTAATTTATCAATATATTTATTTTAATAATGTTTCATTTGGTTTAAGTTTTTTAAGGGTTGTATTTTTATTTATTTAGCACTACATCAACAAACCAATGGAAAACAAAAGAAGAAAGGGAATGGTGTTCTTGGTTTTGGTCAAAGTTTTCCATTGTTCCATCATAATCATTCCTCATCATCTCCAAAGACGTCCAGATCCTCCCCAAACTTAAAAAAATGTGATGACAAAAATGAAAAATACTGTGATAAATACAAGGGCAATGGTGTCGTCGCCCATGACAACGTATCATTTGAATTGAGTGGTGAAAATGATGACAATTCGTCCAGTGTTACCTTTAGTACACAAGAGACAGACACGGTGATAAATGTATCAAACGATGATACTAAACAACGTCTTTGAGAGACAGAAAGATAAATTCGGCAGAATCTTGAGAATCCAAAACAAAATCCAAGTTTGTGAACGAACATAGATGTCGATGTATGAGGAAAATGTCCTTCCTTTTTAATAGGGTTCACATTTGTATTGCTGTGCTTTTATGTTGTCTTGTTACCCTTGTTACGCTTAATGTCTATGTTATTTGCTGTATAGTATATATATCTGTTAGTTAATGTAACTGTTGAACATGGAAAACGCCAACTTACTGAAGAATTACATAGTAATTTATCAATTTATTTATTTTAATAATGTTTCATTTGGTTTAAGTTTTTTAAGGGTTGTATTTTTTATTTATTTAGCACTACATCAACAAACCAATGGAAAACAAAAGACGAAAGGGAATGGTGTTCTTGGTTTTGGTCAAAGTTTTCCATTGTTCCATCATAATCATTCCTCATCATCTCCAAAGACGTCCAGATCCTCCCCAAACTTAAAAAAATGTGATGACAAAAATGAAAAATACTGTGATAAATACAAGGGCAATGGTGTCGTCGCCCATGACAACGTATCATTTGAATTGAGTGGTGAAAATGATGACAATTCGTCCAGTGTTACCTTTAGTACACAAGAGACAGACACGGCGATAAATGTATCAAACGATGATACTAAACAACGTCTTTGAGAGACAGAATGATAAATTCGGCAGAATCTTGAGAATCCAAAACAAAATCCAAGTTTGTGAACGAACATAGATGTCGATGTATGAGGAAAATGTCCTTCCTTTTTAATAGGGTTCACATTTGTATTGCTGTGCTTTTATGTTGTCTTGTTACCCTTGTTACGCTTAATGTCTATGTTATTTGCTGTATAGTATATATATCTGTTAGTTAATGTAACTGTTGAACATGGAAAACGCCAACTTACTGAAGAATTACATAGTAATTTATCAATTTATTTATTTTAATAATGTTTCATTTGGTTTAAGTTTTTTAAGGGTTGTATTTTTTATTTATTTAGCACTACATCAACAAACCAATGGAAAACAAAAGACGAAAGGGAATGGTGTTCTTGGTTTTGGTCAAAGTTTTCCATTGTTCCATCATAATCATTCCTCATCATCTCCAAAGACGTCCAGATCCTCCCCAAACTTAAAAAAATGTGATGACAAAAATGAAAAATACTGTGATAAATACAAGGGCAATGGTGTCGTCGCCCATGACAACGTATCATTTGAATTGAGTGGTGAAAATGATGACAATTCGTCCAGTGTTACCTTTAGTACACAAGAGACAGACACGGCGATAAATGTATCAAACGATGATACTAAACAACGTCTTTGAGAGACAGAATGATAAATTCGGCAGAATCTTGAGAATCCAAAACAAAATCCAAGTTTGTGAACGAACATAGATGTCGATGTATGAGGAAAATGTCCTTCCTTTTCAATAGGGTTCACATTTGTATTGCTGTGCTTTTATGTTGTCTTGTTACGCTTGTTACGCTTAATGTCTATGTTATTTGCTGTATAGTATATATATCTGTTAGTTAATGTAACTGTTGAACATGGAAAACGCCAACTTACTGAAGAATTACATAGTAATTTATCAATTTATTTATTTTAATAATGTTTCATTTGGTTTAAGTTTTTTAAGGGTTGTATTTTTATTTATTTAGCACTACATCAACAAACCAATGGAAAACAAAAGAAGTAAGGGAATGGTGTTCTTGGTTTTGGTCAAAGTTTTCCATTGTTCCATCATAATCATTCCTCATCATCTCCAAAGACGTCCAGATCCTCCCTAAACTTAAAAGAATGTGATGACAAAAATGAAAAATACTGTGATAAATACAAGGGCAATGGTGTCGTCGCCCATGACAACGTATCATTTGAATTGAGTGGTGAAAATGATGACAATTCGTCCAGTGTTACCTTTAGTACACAAGAGACAGACACGGCGATAAATGTATCAAACGATGATACTAAACAACGTCTTTGAGAGACAGAAAGATAAATTCGGCAGAATCTTGAGAATCCAAAACAAAATCCAAGTTTATGAACGAACATAGATGTCGATGTATGAGGAAAATGTTTTATTAAATGACTGTAGAAACAAACAAACAATCACATATTCGTATATGTACATATTTTTATAACATTTTATATTTACATGGGTTTCATGCTTATATTTTTAAAAAATTCTCAAATATACTGTGGTTTCTTAATTTATGGATTTTTGTTCTTTTCAGTACAAAAACAAATTACAAAAATAGTCGAAGGAAGGGGTCTATTTTTTACGTTTTTTTAATTTTACAATTTTAACACTTACAAATGCTACTACACAAATACTCGCACCTGACCTGATGAAACTATTGGGGATTTGTATCAAACAGTGGCATAAAGTCAATGGTAAAAAAAAATAGAAAATAAAAATAAAACAAAAAACAAAAAATAATATCCATGCTTGATTGATAACAAGGTGCCATTAACGCATTAGTACATGCTCAAACTTCCAAAGAACCTGGTGACACTGCAGCCTTTTTGGTTGTTGGATGAAGAGAATAGATTTATAATACAAGAAACTGAAAAGACTCTGATATAGTATAAAAGAAGATAACATGAGAGGACAACTGTTATAATTTGAAGGTTAAATGAAAATTTTATCCGTGTTTAAAATGAACCAATAATTTAAAATTACAGGCAATGAGAACTTAAATTTAAATTTCTAAAACTGTTGTGTTGTATTGGAAGTTGGTAAAATAAGGCACATGGGGATCAGGTACTCAGCACGTATGCATTTGATACGAATAGCCCATTTGAGGACATTTAACCTCTATATTTGTTCTTTTCCTCTTTAGTGTGTAGCTTCGGTATTCTTAAGCCAAGATCAATCCTCAATAAAGCAACTCTTCATTCAATTTTTCCACTTGCTATGTGATGGTGCTATAAAAGTATTGCCATTGTTTATAATATTAGTTATAGTAAATATAGCAATGGTATATTACAGTAATAAAGGTATTTAAGATGTGCAGAATTAAACTGAAATTTTTCATGGATTTCTGAAAGCTATATATAGAATCTGAATGAAGGTTTTTGAATACTGTTGTTTCTGTCGGAAACTCTTACATTTCTGATTTTGATTACCATATATAGATATAGCGCCAACAGAATACTGATAAGAATTCAATTTCAAACATTCTACTGGTATGAAATCCAAATCGTATGATTATGACCAATGACAAAAACAAATAATCACAATAGGAAAAACAAACACATGTCAACATTTAAAATTTGTAAATTACAAGTGATCACAGCCAAGGAGATTAAAAGCTATCAATATTAGTTATATTAAGTATAGTTATTATATGTGAAATCAAACCAAAGTCGTTTTAAGTTCATTATTCAGTTAGTACATTTTATTAACACTTATTACATATATCTTCTATAAATCCATATCTTTTTCACTAAATATTTAATTAAATATTTATTCATTATTCATTACAGAAAATGATGGAATAACACTTGAGAGTTCATTAAACAGGTCATCTCGTGGCTTTTCTAATATTTTACATTTTACCATAAAATGGAATTCGTCTTCAGGTTCTGACTTATAAAGTGGACATAATCTTTTCTCAATTGTCTGTTTTTGATATCTTCCTCTTTCAATGTTTAAGAAACTATTAGAAAATTATAACATGAATCCAAAACACAGGGCGGATTCGTGAGAACAACATCATATATACAAAAAAATGCAGAAAAATGAAATAGAGAGTCCATAACATAGAATATTCCAAAGCTAACGCGAATTAGAAAAAACAGTAACATAGAGGACAATTATTATAAAATGCAACAAAACACACACGCTTATACTCACCCACACGCACAGGAAACGAAGAAATAGTGATATAATGAATGATAGAGAGTTTTACCTTAAAGCTACTTCTTATCTTAATGTTCAGAACAAATTATATAAATATACCAATGTACTTGTAAATTTTCCATCTAATCAAATATCAATACTTTAGCATCAAAACATTCTATAAGTTGTTTACGATTAACAATCTAGATTTTTTACTTAAAGTCTTAAAGCTGTCTACAAAAAGACATATTCTTCTGAAATGTTAAATGGGTAGAAAAAATAATTAAAATTGTTTGGATTACGTCATGTACGACAAGATTTTAATGCTAACCGAAAAACATTATAAGATTTTATTTCTTTTTAAAAATATTGTTTACCAATTACATTGAAAGGGTTAACATTACGACATATTTGAAAAATATCTTATGTAAAGTTATTGTAAATTAATAGACATTACAGCTTATAGCTACGGGCCATAAAACATGTTTCACAAAATCAGTAGTATGGAGTCTAATGATACAAAAGGCTTTACGTTAAATTGTTCTCAATTTTAAATGCAAATTCTCAGTTCCACATTTAAATCTGTCAATGTTTAAAAACCTTCCCTTCGACTTAACATCTGAAATATGAAGTGCAATCATTTGTACAAAGAAAACACGTCCGACTATAATTTCATCGTGTCGGCACCATTGTACGTACATCGTATACTTGCTCTGGGTTTCAAAGAGTCAACACCTTTCTATTTTTATTTTTTACATACTCGTGATCAAGACCAAATTGGTCGAAACGTTGAGTATTTTTAACTTTTTAGTTTATTGTTGTTTTTCACTATTTTATATTTGGTTTTGTTCTACTTGTGTATTTCATACATTTTAGTCGTTTTACGCCCCTTTTGACAGCTCACCATTTCCATTTATTTTTCATGTTATCTATTGTCGTATGAGCTATTTCGCAACATACTTAGTTTTTTATATAAACTATAGCAATATTTCTTTTATTCCCTTGAACGCTCTAGTATCTCAATGCATCATATGTAAATACAGGAAAAACTTGCTGGACAAGGATCAGAAAAGGAAATGACATGTATTATAAGGTACTTTTATTTTGATGACAAAATTTTAAATGGCCTATTTAGTCTTTCATGCCCATGATCTGCTCAAAGATGAGCAAAAAGCACAAATTACTAGCTGTTCAACAATAAAATTATACTATGTAATCTTTTTGTGTCAATAAAATATTTAGTTGCTGTGTTGTATGCAAATTGTTTTGGAGTGGATCTTCTGATAACTATACTAAATAATGTATTATGTAGACAGCACGCTGAACAAACGGAGAATTGCTAACTCAGTTATTTTCCATTGATCATAGAAAATGAAGTACATATAACGTAAATCCTACCTGTATAAAGTTTTGCTTATAAAATCTTAATTAGAAATATGTTTTGCAAAGTATAAAGGACAAAAATATGTCAACAAAGGCGCTTTTGAATTCTACAAATAGAATTTTACGATCTACAATTTGTATATAAATTTGAAAACTGTACAGATATAATCACTTTCAGAAATCTATAAAAAATTTAGGAAAGGATTTCTACTGATCCAAAAATGTTTACCTTTATTTTTATCCCAGTTATATTTGTATGTGACATGACAGCCTCAATATATGTTATTCCAATTAAAGATATCTGATTGTTAGATTCAATCTACATTAATTGACAGATAGATAACATACAATTCATTTGTGAAAACATTACATTATATTATCTTATCCTTAAATAATTTCAAAATCAATAGGTAAATGTTTGGCGATAAATCCAGGCCTCTTTTTTCTTTTCTTTTTGTATTTTTGGAAAACAGAGTCAGCAGTGAATATTTACGTAACGGAATCCGAGGAGAAAGCGGAAAATCCGCTCTTAAAGCATCGAACAACACAAGGTAAGACTTCTTTTTGGTACTGCGAAGTAAAGGCGTCATGTTTAAGATTTGCGGGTACTTGGACATCCATTGCGATCGTTACTAAAACCTATCAAGTAAATTTAAAACCAGTATATTTATCGAAGTATTTGATAAATTATTTTTTACGAATACTTGTCTTATTTTTAAAGCTTTTTTCAGTGTATTAAAAATATTCAAATCTATCAGTGCTTAAAAATGTTGAGTAATTGTGTATATAAGAATTGTACAAGGCAAAAGTTGCAAACAAAACAAACAATACAAAAGGTAAAACTAAAAGAAAACAAGAATCAGTCTGACTCGACAATGGACGTTTGCCAATTGACTGAACAAAAGCGCAAAAATAATGGATATTTGTGCAGAAAAAATGGACAATTGTGCCATTTCCACCTCTACCTTAGCCAGCAAAACACAAACATCGTTCGATCTACATTTATACTAAAACAACAGCAAATCAATGAGCAAAAATTCATTAAGTAAAAGTTACAACAAAATTAAAGCACTAAAATACATGCAGCAAAATAAAGTAATGTTGCGACAAAATTATGGCACTAAAAGTCATAAAAGTTTATAAGTTTTTAAAAAGTTCTTGATTTAAATATTATATTCAATAAGAAATGTCTATTTCTTTTTCAACCATTCTTTGATTTCAGCATTTTGTAGCATATTTCATTCAATCAAATTAATTTGGCATAAATGGGTATTTTTGAAACTAGTGCTTATGTTCATTTTCGAGAGGCGCAAATGTCCTTTCACATCCTTAAGAAAATGGTACAAATGTCCATCACCCGTCAGACTGACAACAAACCGGTTCTGGCCTGACTACATGTATTTTATATTATTTGCTAATTGTGTTTTGGAAGTCCTGATGAAAAGAGTCATTAAAACGTAAAGTTATGGAAAGCCGTAACTGCCTTATGTGTACTTGTTTTTATATATGCACATACTTTTTCTATATAAGCACACACTTTTTCTATATACGCACATCCTTTATATGCACATACTTTTTCTTTATACTTTTTCTATATACTTTTTCTGTATATGCACATACTTCTTTATACTCTTTCTATATACTTTTTATAAAAAGACGAGTCCTTAACCAATCCAAATATCCCAATGCAATCCTCAAGATCACACCCTTATATAGTAAATCGAGTCCTAATTCAATTAAAAAGTCTTAACACAATGCTCCAGACGATGACTACAAATAAATCCTAATTATTCTCTATATGCTATAAGAAAATTATTAGTTTATTCCTATATAGATAGCAAATTAATTCATATAACTGCCGGAAGAAAGCTCCGACTGGCGTTAGTTGAACAACCTATGTTTTGTAGTGAGTGGATTAGACTTGTGTCGTGTCCTAAATAAATCAAATTTAATTGGCTAAAGGTACCTGATGAGGATATTGGCATGGTCAAGTTGATCCAAACCGAAACACCATTAAATGTGAAGTTAATTTTTGAAAATTATATATATTTAAAAAAAAAAAATTAGTAGAAAATTTACCATGAGATTATAATTATGAGCAACAGCAGCTATTATAATGCTGTCAATTATTACCGTATACTAGTATTTGAGTTATTTTCAATTTTAAAAAAAGAAAAATCGGACAAATAAACAATAAGACGATACAAAACAGGGGCCTGGGGCCTTATTTTCGAAGGTATCTTAGGACCAAGATGGGTCTTAGGACCATCCTAGGAGATATCTTAGGATGTCTTAACTTATGATCTATCTCAGAATTATCCCAAATTGAGGACGTCAATTTATATGTCTTAAGATGATCTTAGAAATATCCCAACTTTAGGATGAAAGTACGGTATCCTAATTTGTAAACAAATATGGCCGCTGTATATGTGTATATAAATGTGGCTACGTTTGATAGTTTGCAAAAGAGGATGGACTTATTTTTGTCAACTTTATCCAAAAGAATTTGGAGCTCAGCGTCCGTAAAATTCTGAATTCGTTTTCTGCTCATGTTAACGTTCGATCTATTAAATATGTCTAATGTGTTAACCTCCTTATAAACAAATGTATAGATATTAAGTTGCACGAGTTTTGCCTTTGAACTCTGTTTATTTTTTACTCACCTTTGTGTCGATCTAAAACTTTTACAACACAATGGTTTTAACTTTTGAATTTCGTTTTGAAATAATTCTATTTTCATCATAATCATCATGATTTTCATTGTTTTTTTTAATATTATTCTTATAAACTTAGCGTCGTGCGATGCTATTTGATATATCTTATTTTTTTTATATATCACAAAACTTGGGACTATGGTTAGGACATCCTAGCTAGGATGATCCTAAGAGAGCTTCGATACGAGGTCTCAGACATTTCATAAGATAGTCCTAAGATTATCCTAAATAATATCCTAAGATATATCTTAGGATAAATCTTAGGAAAGTTTCGAAAATAAGGCCCCTGGTTCTTATCAATGTGGGTTAGTAATACAGCGACAACGGCAATGATGATACCTATAGTCGGAGCTGTAATGGCTCAGCTGAAGAAAGTGAACGAACCTAACGGTAAAAACTTCTTCTTATAACTATATAACAACAGATTTAATATTTTCTCTGCTTTAGCCTGTATATTACAACACATCTTTTATTGTAAACAGTACGTCGAGCTATGCCATTCATGTTCAATGTTGCAGGTATTTCAGTTTTTTTCGTCCTTAATGATAAAATAACAATCCAAAGATGCTAATATTAGATATAGTAAATTTATAATATGCTGTATACGACGCATTTCAAGGAGCTACCTCTCATCAGCATCATTAAAACCGAAACATTTGGAAAACACTTTTCAGGATCAATATTCGTCATTATGGTTTATAACACAATAAACTGTAGAGATAACCGAAGTGTAAAACAGAGATGAAATCAGTATTTTAGACAACATCGGAAGGAACAACGGAAACCATATATAAAGACATAATTTATTCCAATACTGAAGCTTCAGTAAAAAGCAGAAGTGAAATAAGGTACTTTGGCAGCACCAAATTGATCTTTAGTTCAATGGATTTTGCCGCTCCGATTTTTAGACTATGCAAATCTTAAGAAAAACATTTTTTGCCGCTTTGTTTTGCAAAAAATGCTGAGAATTCGCCCCAATTTTTTTTATCTTTCAAGAAATTAAAATTAAAAATTGTTCGCATGCTTCTAAAATTTTGTAAAAGTAAAGATTTCCTCCAATTTTTTGCAATTATTTTATTTTTAAAAATGTGTGTCGCACGTAAATTTTATCTGGCGTTTAAAAAAATTAAAATTAAAATTTCGCTCGCTCGCACCTATTTTTGCCATCCATAAATCCAAAGAACAAACATTTTATTTGGTGTGGCCTTTCCAATTTCTAGTTGTGAAAGACGGTGGTAGTAAATGACCTGTGGCTTTTTCTGACAGATTATGCACTTATAAATATTTGAGTTTCACTTCATTAGTTTCTTTTTATTAAGTTGTACCTCCAGCCCACTCTTGTAAACCCCATTATTATGATACTGAAAACCTGAACAGTGTTTACTTGAGGACAGAATGTCACAGAGACCAGGTTTAAAGCATAAGGCGATCTTTAACACCGCTTTAGGTCCGTATAATTATCGGTTATTAAAAATATCAATAATACTGTATGAAAAGCACTTCAGGCGGTATAGAGAACAATGTGCAGATGGGATGTTTTCTTATGTTTTGGGCTTGATGTAATCTCAAAGGAACGCGTTTCATCCTTGTGTCAAATAAACTTCTTTTGTAAAAGATTATGATATGTACTCTGTCAACGATGATATATAGCATCTCGGAAACAAACAAATGTCAGTTAAGATAACTGTCCGTGATCTATACTTTATTTACCATATCATCCCAAATTATGTTCGGTATTTTTCCCGGACAGTTATTCATAGATTTAGCTTTATTTGCACTGTAAGGTCACTTTGCCCTGAGATACAAAGAAGACGTAAACAGCATCTTACTCTGCAACTGACGCATTTTGCGTGTAATACATCTTTCCATTGGCCTCTGCTTTGACGATTATTAAAAAATACCAGTTAAAATATTTTGCGAATTGTTTTATTTAATTTTTCAGATTATCTTTTTTGCAGTGAAAAAAAAATTAAGATGCAGTCTTTTTAACAAATTCCGGCTGAATAGAAATTCTTTATAGTCAAAGTAGCATTAAACAGAATTATACGATCAGCACAATCAACAACAAAAAAATTCCATGCGACAAAATCCTCAGAAATGTGTAGCCATCTTTAAATTTTCTGATTTCATAATGGCCCTGTTTTTTCATTTTGGAAATGGGATAAAATCTATGCTAGAATATTTGACTTAATAAAATTGTCAGTTATTAGGAAACAAAAGAGGCTTACGATATTTTAGTTTCGGTTTTATTTTCCTCTTCAGTGTTTTTCTTTATATATACTCTCTCAAAAAAGAAACGCAACATCAGATTATCTTTTTGAAATATTATTTTTCCGGACAAATAACCAATAAATATCAAAATATATGTACACATGATCATAATTACACCTTCATAAAAAGTTTCCAGGTACAATCATTTAAATTCATCCACCCGTAAACGACTTTGGTCGCAATTTGGGACACCCTACGATTTACGCATTGCCAAAAACTGGGTCGACTTTCACGTGCAAATCATGGGTTATTTTTTAGCTCAGTCAGTCGGTATAAAAACCCGGTATTTCTTTTCATGAATGCATTCGTAAAATAAAATTCTGATGAGGTGACGCTATGCCAAGGTTAGACGCTGCTACCCGGAATATCGCTATCGGACGACTAGAGGCCGGAGAATCACACAATGCTGTTGCTGTAACGTACAATGTTCATCGTAGCACAATTTCACGCCTTTGGGGACGCTACCTGCAGCTTGGTACTACGACAGATCGGCCACGTTCAGGGCGCCCGCGTGTTACAACCAGGGCGCAAGATCGTTACATCAGACTTTTCCATCTGCGGAATAGGACTATTGCTGCAACAGAAACAGCTGTAAACGTCCCTGGGTTGCGCCGTATATCAGCACAGACAGTACGCAATCGGTTACGTTCTCATGGATTGAGGGCAAGAAGACCTTACTTTGGAGCAACACTGAGACGCCAACACCGCCGAGCGAGGGTTAGATGGTGTACTACAGTTCGTGCATGGAATTTACAGAACTGGAGAAGAGTATGGTTCAGCGACGAGTCACGTTTTCAACTGGAAAAGCGAGATGGTCGCATACGTGTGTAAAGGCGCCGAAACGAACGTTTTGCGCAAAACTGTGTTGTGGAGAGAGACAATTTTGGCGGAGGCAGTCTTATGATGTGGGCCGCTATTTCTTATGCCAGAAACACACAGCTGATACATATCCAAGGCAATCTGAACGCTGTTAGGTATAGAGACGAAATTTTACGACCTCATTTATTGCCCGTAATTGACATTCGGAGAGAAATTTTTCAGCACGACAATGCCCGACCACATACAGCACGTGTAACAGTAGACTTTTTAGAACAACAGAATGTCAATGTGATCCGTTGGCCGTCACGATCACCCGATCTTAATCCAATTGAACATTTGTGGGATGAAGTGGATCGGCGCGTGCGCCAACGACAACCACCACCGCAAAATCTGCAACAATTACAGCAGGCACTTCAGTTTGAGTGGCAAAGGATACCGCGTGTTCGAACTCAGCGTTTAATTCAATCTATGCCAAGAAGAGTCGGGGCTGTGTTACAAGCAAATGGTGGACATACCAGATATTGACAATTTATGAGTGATTTATTGACAATATGTGACAAACTGTGATATTCCAAGGTAAAAGAACTCATGAACAAGAAGTGTGCCAATTTTTGCATTCCTGTGTAAATTATTTATATCATAAATTATGAAAATAATATATGAAGTAAATTTCCTATTTTCTGTATGTTGCGTTTCTTTTTTGAGAGAGTATATTAAGAAAAAAATTGTTACTATATGTTTTACAGCAAACGGAAAGAATAATCCGGCTGATGAAGATGAAAGACAAGGAAAAGAAAAACCAAAATCTTTGGAAAATGGAATGATCATATCTGCTGAAAACGGAATAACAGAAAACAAGGAAATTGAAATACATGTAAAGGCTGATCAGTGAGTAATCAGCAAATATAAGGAAATTGAAATACATGTAAAGGCTGATCAGTGAGTAATCAGTAAAAATAAGGAAATTGAAACACAAGTAAAGGCTGATCAGTGAGTAATCAGAAAAAAGTAAGGAAAATGAACCACAAGTAAAGGCTGATCAGTGAGTAATCAGTAAAAATAAGGAAAATGAACCACAAGTAAAGGCTGATCAGTGAGTAATCAGTAAAAATAAGGAAATTGAAACACAAGTAAAGGCTGATCAGTGAGTAATCAGTAAACATAAGGAAATTGTATCACAAGTAAAGACGAATCAGTGAGGAATCAGTAAAAATAAGGAAAATGAAACACAAGTAAAGGCTGATCAGTGAGTAATCAGTAAAAATAAGGAAATTTAAACACAAGTAAAGGCTGATCAGTGAGTAATCAGTAAAAATAAGGAAATTTAAACACAAGTAAAGGCTGATCAGTGAGGAATCAGTAAAAATAAGGAAATTGAAATATAAGTAAAGGCTGATCAGTGAGTAATCAGTAAAAATAAGGAAAATGAAACACAAGTAAAGGCGGATCAGTGAGTAATCACTAAAAATGAGGAAATTGAAACACAAGTAAAGGCTGATCAGTGAGTAATCAGTAACTAGAGGCTCTCAAGAGCCTGTGTCGCTCACCTGTATCTACTGTGGTTTTTGAAATCATGTAAAATAATGTTAAAATCATAATGAAAAGCATTAATAAATTGCTTCGCTGAGTGCAGCTGGATACGACCGCAGAGGTCCATCCCTGAACAGTTGGGGCAAAAATGGACACAATATTTGCGCTTGATACAGGTCTGAATTTGGATTGTAATTAAATATTTGACACATAATAGGTTTCTGACACAGAATAACTGTAGTCAAAGAACTTAGAATTGGTCATATGATTTGAATTTATATTTAATTTTTTTGCTTTTTGTGCAATACAATATGCTGTTGTGAATTGAACCCCCTCAAAAAAAATTTTAACCCCTTTTCTTGCTTTTGTGCAATACACTATGCTGTTGCGTTTTTTTTTAATTTCTGAAATCTGGAATGAGAAAAAATTGTTCCCTCCCACAAATTCCTATTTATCCCCCCTAAATTTTTTTCACCCCCCTTTTCCCTTCTTCCAAACAACAAATTCTTTCCCTCAAGATATGGTCATAATCCCTATTAAAATTTCTCATGGAGTTTGCAAACATAATTACCCACTTAAATACATCGTAAAAGTCTTAAAATAGAAAATGACATATGGCTAAAATTAATATTAATTAATAGTAACTTCTAAAAATAGATTGACAGCTATAAATCACTCCAAGACAATCTACATTTCTTTATACATAATTTACAAGCAGTGTAAGGGAGGTAATCGAATCATACACAACATTTTACTTTAAATGTGTTTGGATTAGCTCCCTTACACCAAGATAATAACCAAAAAAACAGCAAAATTTACTAAAAGTTATCATTTCAGGGACAGCAACCCAACAACGGGTTGTCTGATTCGTCTGAAATTTTCAGGGCAAATAAATCTTAACCTGATAAAAATTTTAACCCCGTCAAATTTACTATAAATACTTTAATTTCAGAGATACAAGCCAAAAACTGCATTTACCCCTATATTCTATTTTTAGCCATGGCAGCCATGTTGATTGACAGGCAGGGTGGTCGGAGACATTTTTAAAATAGATACTCCAATGATGATTGTGGCCAAGTTTGGTTACATTTGGCCCAGTAGTTTCAGGGGAGAAGATTTTTGTAAAAGTTAACAGACGACGTCGACGAGGACGGACGACGGCGGACGACGACGACGGACGACGGACGCCAAGTGATGAGAAAAGCTCACTTGACCTTTCAGGTCAGGTGAGCTGAAAATAAGGAAATTGAAATATAAGTAAAGGCTGATTAGTGAGTAATCAGTAAAAATAAGGAAATTGAAACACAAGTAAAGGCTGATCAGTGAGTAATCAGTAAAAATAAGGAAATTGAAACACGTAAAAGCTGATCAATGAGTAATCAGTAAAAATAAGGAAATTGAAACACAAGTAAAGGCTAATCAGTGAGTCATCAGTAAAAATAAGGAAATTGAAACACAAGTAAAGGCTGATCAGTGAGTAATCAGTAAAAATAAATAAATTGAAATAAATGTAAAGGCTGATCAGTGAGTAATCAGTAAATATAAGGAAATTGAAATACAAGTAAAGGCTGATCAGTGAGTAATCAATAAAAATAAGGAAATTGAAACACAAGTAAAGGCGGATCAGTGAGTAATCAGTAAAAATAAGGAAATTGAAATACAGGTAAAGGCTGGTCAGTTAGTAATCAGTAAAAATAAGGAAATTGAAACACAAGTAAAGGCTGATCAGTGAGTAATCAGTAACTAGAGGCTCTCAAGAGCCTGTGTCGCTCACCTGTATCTACCGTGGTTTTTGAAATCATGTAAAATAAGGTTCAAATCATAATGAAAAGCATTAATAAATTGCTTCGCTGAGTGCAGCTGGATACGACCGCAGAGGTCCAACCCTGAACAGTTGGGGCAAAAATGGACACATAATTCGCGCTTGATACAAGTCTGAATTTGGATTGTAATTAAATATTTGACACATAATAGGTTTCTGACACAGAATAACTGTAGTCAAAGAACTTAGAATTGGTCATATGATTTGAATTTATATTTAATTGTTGCTTTTTGTGCAATACAATATGCTGTTGTGAATTGAACCCCCCTCAAAAACATGTTTACCCCTTTTCTTGATTTTGTGAAATACACTATGCTGTTGCGTTTTTTTTAAATTCTGAAATCTGGAATGAGAAAAAATTGTCCCCCCCCCACAATTTCTTATTTACCGCCTAAAATTTTTTTTCACCCCCCTTTTCCCTTTTACCAAACAACAAATTCTTTCCCTCAAGATATGGTCATAATCCCTATTCAAATTTCTCATGGAGTTTGCAAACATAATTACTTACTTAAATACATCGTAAAAGTCTTAAAATAGAAAATGACATATGGCTAAAATTAATATTAATTAATAGTAACTTCTAAAAATAAATTGACAGCTATAAATCACCCCAAGACAATCTACATTTCTTTATATATAATTGACAAGCAGTGTAACGGAGGTAATCGAATCATACACAACATTTTACTTTAAATGTATTTGGATTACCTCCCTAAAACCAAGATAATAACCGAAAACTGCACAATTTACTAAAATTTACCAATTCAGGGACAGCAACCCAACAACGGGTTTTCTGATTCGTCTGAAATTTTCAGGGAAGATAGATCTTAACCTGATGAACATTTTTATCCCTGTCAAATCTACTCTAAATACTTTAATTTCAGAGATACAAGCCAAAAACTGCATTTACCCCTTATGTTCTATTTTTAGCCATGCCGGCCATGTTGATTGGCAGGCAAGGTGGTCGGACACATTTTTTAAACTAGATACCACAATGATGATTGTGGCCAAGTTTGGTTACATTTGGCCCAGTAGTTTCAGAGGAGAAGATGTTTGTAAAAGTTAACAGACGACGACGACGGACGACGACAACGGACGACGGACGCCAAGTGATGAGAAAAGCTCACTTGACCTTTCAGGTCAGGTGAGCTAAAAATAAGGAAATTGAAATATAAGTAAAAGGCTGATCAGTGAGTAATCAGTAAAAATAAGGAAATTGAAACACAAGTAAAGGCTGATCAGTGAGTAATCAGTAAAAATTAGGAAATTGAAACACAAGTAAAGGCTGATCAATGAGTAATCAGTAAAAATAAGGAAATTGAAACACAAGTAAAGGCTAATCAGTGAGTAATCAGTAAATATAAGGAAATTGAAATACATGTAAAGGCTGATCAGTGAGTAATCAGTAAATATAAGGAAATTGAAATACAAGTAAAGGCTGATCAGTGAGTAATCAGTAAAAATAAGGAAATTGAAATATAAGTAAAGGCTGATCAGTGAGTAATCAGTAAAAATAAGGAAATTCTAATATAAGTAAAGGCTGATCAGTGAGTAATCAGTATAAATAAGGAAATTAAACCACAAATAAAGGCTGATCAGTGAGTAATCAGTAAAAATAAGAAAATGAAACACAACTAAAGGCTGATCAGTGAGTAATCAGTAAAAATAAGGAAATTGAAACACAAGTAAAGGCTGATCAGTGAGTAATCAGTAAAAATATGGAAATTGAAATACAAGTAAAGGCTGGTTAGTGAGTAATCAGTAAATATAAGGAAACTGAAATACAAATAAAGGCTGGTCAGTGAGTAATCAGTAAAAATAAGGAAATTGAAACACAAATAAAGGCTGATCAGTGAGTAATCAGTAAAAATAAGGAAATTGAAATATAAGTAAAGGCTGATCAGTGAGTAATCAGGAAAACATTGATTTTAAAAATATTGAAAATTCTCCTCATTCAAGTTCATTTTGTTTCTTGTTTTCATTTACTGCACTGCTAATGTTATTATACCGACTCGTAACCAATGAAGTAGTTCAAGAATAGAAAATAAAACATAAACATGTATTTATACTTTTTAAATTATCTTTAAATATTTTAAATGCATGGATTTTATTATTTTTTTTACTGTTTTTTTCTCGCTTTATGCATCCGTTGAAGCTTTATCCGATTAGGCTATATAAAATTAAGTTGAAAGAACCAAGATAAAATTTGTCAGTTGGTTCAGAGTTTCTTATATCAATTCAGTCAATTAATGTTACTTTACCGTGTAATTATTTTAAATGTCCATTTTCCAATGCTACAAGAATTTAATAAATAATTTAAACTATACGACTAGATATGCTTTTCAGGAAGGAAAGTTTGTCACAAGTACGATACTCTGAATCGAAGGAATACGTGAATATGTGTAAAGCTATGACACTGTATATAGCTTATTCAGCTAATATCGGTGGAACAAGGCCACTTTCTGGTAAGGGTCCTAATATTATTGCACAAGGACAGGCAGATTTGTAAGTAAAGAAACAAAGATGCCAAATATATGATACAGGAAACGCTTTTCTGTATTAGCATTCACTTAGTAAGAACTACTCACAGCCTTTAAATATCAGAACATTTTGGGCATATAATTAAAAATGTACAGGTAGGGTAATAATGTACTTCTCCCAGATTCTAGTATAATTAAAAATATACAGGTAGGGTAATAATGTACTTCTCCCAGATTCTAGTATAATTAAAAATATACAGGTAGCGTAATAATGGACTTCTCCCAAATTCTAGTATAATTTAAAATATTTGAAAATGATTGGTTTGTTGGCTTTTAATTTTAGTCGCCAGATTAGGTCCAAAAAAATGACTTCCAATTGTTTTGTTTAGATATTTTCTTCAGGAGGTAAGCTAGATGAAAAAAATATTGGACAAATTATGAATATTGTCTCGTAGACCAATTTTAATATGGTATTCAGAATATACAGATTCTGAGGTCGCTTTATGCCTCCTGACTGTGTTTGTTCGTTTTGCACTTGAATTTGTTCTGTAACAGTTTTGATTATTATTATATATTTTCACATTTTTAGCTTTTAATTATAATGAATAGGCATACTTAGTTGAAATGTGCACATTAAATTCATCAAAACCTATACCATTATGTTGAAGATTTACAATAACAAGTCATACTGTCTTGGGAAGCCAACACAAAAGTCCGCAAAACTGCGGCCATTTTGAAAATTCTAAAACCTTTATGCGCAACTAGACATGGCTACGTATTTTTGTACCAAGTGTCATTAGGTTCCCATGAACGGTTTTTGTGATCCGCTCCGGACAAGTTCATGGCTCAGAAGAAAGGAAAAGAAACGGATAAAAAACAATAAGTCACCCAAACTTTGTTTTGGAGACTTAATAAATGCACGAATTATTTTTCTAATTTACAGAGGACAATTTTATTTACTTCCAGGATTTTTCAAAGAGTGGGTATAGAGTCCTCGGGTGTGAGGTTTGTCAGTTGGATGATATTTGCACTTCCGGGTTCTCTTATATGTTTAGCATTATTGTGGATATAGTTGCAGATATGGTTCTTAGGAATAAGGTAGGATAAATTAATTTTAAATGAAAATAAACAATAACATGGATAAAAAGAAAGGTAAATAATGACATACCAATCAATCAACGCCACCAAACAGTCAGAACTCTGGACAAAAAATAACATAATAGACCACAAAACACAAATATAAACTGGATGGCTTTCTGATGACCGACACGCATTTTTGCTGAATAAAATTAAAAGAAAGTTTATACCACAAAAAATTCGAAATTTTGTAATTTAAACAACATATACATATATATTCAAGGAGATAAATATTCTAACATATATAACTCGGATTTCAGGTATTATGGTTTTCGCCGTTTTAGCTATTCGAAGGAAATGCAGTAAATACTTTTAAAATAAGCTACTCCCGCCCTTCATCATAGATTTATTTCGAAGTTACATATTTTATAATAGACTTGAATGTGTAGAAGTTAAAAACTAATCTTATTCATAGTTAAACTGCTGCTACGATTTTTTCGTTTTATTTCCAAAAATTTTCAGTTTTGGTTGTTTTTTTTCAGACAATTATTCTGTTCTTCGATGAAGGAGGATAAAAGAGCGACAAAAGTAATCAGAGATGCATATGTCCAGTTAGGACCAATGTCGTAAGTTTATAGACTGTAAAAGCATATAATAAATTTCAATTTATGCTAAAAAAAAGAAATTACATGTTTTCAATATTTCTTTTTTCTATAAAGAAAGGAAAAGAATCAGATTCTGTTTTTCTTATTGAATTTTCAACAGAGAAAATGATTATAAGTATGAAATGTTTTTCACCACAACAAAATCCACAAAAAATATTTCTGCATAAAATATAGAAAGCAGATTGTATTATAATATAGAAATGAACCGTTTATTTCAGATTTGCAGAAGTAGTTGTGTTGGTCCATTTTGTGTTATTAATTATTCTATGGTTTAGTAGAAAACCACAATACGTGGACGGATGGGGGTCGTGGTTTAAATCGGGGTAAATATGCTACAGTTGCATCGCATTCAAACAAATTATTTGTTTGAAAATTATTTAAATATACTCGATGACAAGGATGCCTATACTTTATGTAGAGTTCGTACGCTAACTCTACCGATTGAAAACTGGCGATGTGGTAACATTTTAAAGGAGAATAGAAAATGTACATATTGCGATAAAAATGAAATTAGAGATGAGTTTGAATTTATTACGGTTTGTACAAGGTTTGCTGAAGACGGAAAACAGTTTTTATCAACTTGCTATTACTGTAGGTCTAATACTCTTAAATTTTATCAACTATTTAACTGTCATAGAATTTCTGTACTAAAAAAACTTTGTATGTTCATCAGAATTATCAGTAGTACTTTTCGTTCTACGGGTTAAGAAAATATTCCTGGAATTAACTTTATATATCTATGTTGATTTGTAAACCTCTACCTTACATTCTGATTATTTGTATTGTAACAGTTTATATATTCTCTATACCTTTGTTTCTATTGGTTATTGAGATATAAAGTATCTATCTATCATTCAGTGTTTTAGTCATGTGAAAATTACCACATCATGCAACAAAAGTAATGAACGTAATGATGATACATGTATATAATTGATCTGTAAAATGTCTTATGTGTGATTTTTTTCGAAGGGCACACCAAGTTTCTCTACGGAGATGTTGTTATAAGACCAGTAAATACTTTAAAGAATTTATAGATAACTGAATAATACTAATGGGAGTTATGATAAGGCCAAAAAGATGATATATACCACCAATCAAAAATCCAATTTGAAGAAAACTGTTAATGTCTTCCATGAGATATGACTTTTGCTTACAAATGTTTTACAAGCAAGTTAATTTAGAAATGAAAATTAGGGTTGCAACTTTTTCTTTTAAGCAAAAACAAAGCATGTAAAATAGTCCTGTTATTGTTTCGGTTTTTAATGTTCTGCTTTGGGAAAATAATTGACAAATCGAAATAAGCCTCTAGAAGATAATAATGCATACCTCTGATCGTTGACCCAGTTCCTTTATAGTTTACACACCAAATCAGTTTTGAATACTGCATGGCGTGAAAATGATAGCTAAAATTAAACAATATTTTTTGTTAAGATTTTTGTTTCTTTGCTTTTATCTGTAGATATATGACAGACTCTGCATCCGCCATTATAATTGTTACATCTATGTTTGTTTTTCCATCAGTCCGACCGGCTGTGTTATGTTTTAGAAAAACAAAAGGTATTTAACTTTAAGATAAAGTACATTCATTCAGTCTCTTTTTTGTGTTATTATTAAAGTTTGAAATGAATTTTTATCTTAAACAAATAAAGATGGAAATTATTTAAAAAATTAAAAAGTAAAATGATAGTTCCCTGGTTGCAAGTAAAGTCAAGAAATACCAAAGGAATATTCGAAGGAGGGGAAAATCGAAACAACTGACAAAGTCCGGAGAACAACGAAGACAAGACCAAACCAATACATGCAAACTGTAATAAAAGGTTAATTTTTCAAATACACTCTTTGATACTTTTGTCCGGCGAATGCATATGTCGGCATATGTCCGTCGGAGATGATAGAAATGAAATATCATGAAAGAAAAACGCAAAACAAAATAAAAACAAAATCATAATACAAGAAAATATAACCAAAAATTCAACTTGTTAAAGCCCTCTAATCCCTACTCTCACCTTACGAAGTTCTGTATAAAACTGTTTTGACGTCTCAAATGTTAAATAACCAAAATCACAAAAGGACAATATTTAACAGTAGAGTTACCCTTGAACTGTATTATTAATTGTTCAGGTACTGAAAAACATACGAAGTGTTCTCGCAAACACAAATAATATTATATCTAGCACAATTTTTCTCTTCAAGTATTTCCAAAAGACGAGAGACCACACAAATCGGTACCGCCTTTACTTGACTGGGAAACTGTAGAGAAGAAATTCCCATGGGGAGTTTTGTTGTTGATTGATGGAGGTTTTGCTCTTGCAGACGCTTGTGAGGTAGGCTATAATTTACAATGTAAAAAAGGTGTAATTACAAAATAGTGTTTGCTTGTAACCGACTATGAATGCCAGAACCACCGAGCAGGGGCTTCATCAAACACCACAATCACCCTCTAATCTAATGTATAGTAATTTGGTAGGAGCTTCATCAAAAACCACAACCATCTTCTAATCTAACTACTTGACATGAATATTTCTTAAGCAAGTATGCAATAGAACAGGTATGAAGTAATGTCAAGTACCGCAACTACATCCCATCTCCGAATTGAGTTGACGAAAATAAACAACTAGAAGTGGTAATTTGATTTTCAATTCAGTGGAACAGTATATTTCACTCAAATCTTGAAAACCACTTACAAACTGCCACAGTCTACAAAATTTAGCGACGAAGTGTGAACTTTTTGTGCATCAAAACTGTTATCCTAGAATTTATTAATTAGAATTTCATACCAAACATGTTGGGCAGATACTAAAAAGGACAAATATACCTAAGGAGCAATCAAAACAAACGTAATCCATTGGACACACAAACCCGGTGTAGCGTAAAATTTACAAGTCCGTAAAAAATGGTAGTTCCGTTTCCGGTTTCCGGTTTGTCTTTCAAATTTTACGCTGATTACTGTAAATTTCGCAAGTCGTCGTAAAATTCACAAGCTAGATAGAAACACAAACTATTCTGTTAATTTTAACATATATACAAAGGACTACAAACCATTTACACAATAATTGAATGAATTAGTACTTACTTAACTTTTGAATGAATGAAATAAATTATAAATGCTTGTGGCAGTTTTGAAAACCAAAAAAACATCGGCGCTCAGGATCGCGGCGTTGTTTTGTTGGTTTTTTTAAAGCTGCCACAATCCGTTTTCGATATAACATTTGAAGTCAGAAGCCTACAAATTTGTGATAAACAGTTCAAATTCCAAAATTTATTTGGATTTTGTTTTTTGTTTGGGGGGGGGACTGTTTGCACTGTCCGAGGGATCTGCAAAATTAAAGATAAGCCAAGCCGTCAATTAACAGGTGTATGGAATATGGTAGAATTAAAATAGGTATAGATTTATAACATTCAATGAAAAGTCGTGAATAAATATACAAAAAGAAAAATAATAACTTGCTCAAAGCCACAATGAAAATGCAATACTGAATTGCTCATCAACATACAGTAAAAGGCCCTGTTAGTCATCACTTCTATAAGACATACAACCAATATAGTATATCATTAAACATGATTTAAGCCCTCACGCCACGTCAAAACCAGGGCACATGTGAGGGTTGCCCACCTCAAGCCATTAAATTTTTTTTTTCAATACACATGCCCGACAATGGATATGAAATGCATCAGAAATCATTATACCTCAACTATATATTAATATAAGAAATCTTTATACTCTCAGTAGGATTTGGTCAATCATCATCCAAAAATATATCAAGTCCCATCAGAGTTACATATTTATGTCATAAAAATTGCAAGTCTGCCCCTTGGTCTCAAAATATCTATGTGTATGGACATGAAATACTACAAAAAGTAATTATTATACCACACTATGTATTAATAAAGGGAAAAAATACTTCTCGACATATTTTGGTCATTTATTGTCCAAAAATATACCAAATTCCATAAGAGTCACAAATCTTAGGCCGTAAAAATTGCAAGTCTCCCTATTGCTCTCCTTATGGCTTTCAAAATATCAATGTGTATGACCATGTAATGCTTCAGAAATGCATTATTATACCAAATTTGGTATTAATAAAAGAAATTTATATACTTCTTGACAAACTTTGGTCAAATATTGTCCAAAAATATACCAAATTCCATCAGATTTACCTATCTTAAACAGTAAAAGTTGCAAGTCTCTCCCTGGGTTTCAAAATATATATGTGTATAGACATGAAATGCATCAGAAATTAATTATTATACCACACTATGTGCCGGTATTTATAAAGGAAATTAATATACTTCTAAATATGTTTTGGTCAAGCATCATCCAAAAATATATCATAATCCCATCAGAGTCAAATGAGGCCATAATAAATGCAAGTTTCCTCTTGTGTTTCAAAATATCAACATGTTTGGATATGAAATGTTTCAGAAATTCATTATTAAACCCAACTCTGTATTAGTAAAGGGAAATTACATACTTCTCAACATATTTTGGTCAATTATCATCCAGATATATACCAAATTCCACCAGAATCAAAATTCTTAGGCCGTAAAAAATGCAAGTCTCCCCTTGATTTTCAAAATATCAACATGTTTGGAGATGAAATGTTTCAGAAATTCATCATTAAACCCAACTATGTATTAATAAGAGAATTTATATACTTCTCAACATATTTTGGTTATTTATCATCCAGATATATACCAAATTCCACCAGAATCAAAATTCTTAGGCCGTAAAAAATGCAAGTCTCCCCTTGATTTTCAAAATATCAACATGTTTGGAGATGAAATGTTTCAGAAATTCATCATTAAACCCAACTATGTATTAATAAGAGAATTTATATACTTCTCAACATATTTTGGTTATTTATCATCCAGATATATACCAAATTCCACCAGAATCAAAATTCTTAGGCCGTAAAAAATGCAAGTCTCCCCTTGATTTTCAAAATATCAACATGTTTGGAGATGAAATGTTTCAGAAATTCATCATTAAACCCAACTATGTATTAATAAGAGAATTTATATACTTCTCAACATATTTTGGTTATTTATCATCCAAATATATAACAAATTCCACCAGAATCAAAATTCTTAGGCCGTAAAAAATGCAAGTCTCCCCTTGATTTTCAAAATATCAACATGTCTGGAGATGAATGGTTTCAGAAATTTATCATTATACCTGACTATGTATTTATAAGGGAATTTATATACTCCTCAACATATTTTGGTCATTTATCACCCAAATATATTACCAAATTCCACTAGAATCAAAATTCTTAGGCCGTAAAAAATGCAAGTCTCCCTTTCAATTTCAAAATATCAACATGTTTGGACATGAAATATTTCAGAAATTCATCATTATACCTGACTATGTATTAATAAAGGGAATTCATATACTTCTCAACATATTTTGGTCAATTATCATCCAGATATATACCAAATTCAACCAGAATCAAAATTCTTAGGCCATAAAAAATGCAAGTCTCCCCTTGATTTTCAAAATATCAACATGTTTGGAGATGAAATGTTTCAGAAATTCAAAATTAAACCCAGCTATGTATTAATAAAGGGAATTTATATACTTCTAAACATATTTTGGTTGATTATCATTCAAAATTATACCAAATTCCACCAGAGTTACAATTCTGAGGCCGTAAAAATGCAAGTCTCCCCCTGGGTTTCAAAATATCAACATGTTTGGAGATGAAATGTTTCAGAAATTCATCATTATACCCGACTATGTATTAATAAAGGGAATGCATATGCTTCTCAACATATTTTGGTCATTTATCATCCAAACATATACCAAATTCGACCAGAATCAAAATTCTTAGGCTGTTAAAAAGGCAAGTCTCCCCTTGGGTTTCAAAATATCAACATGTTTGGACATGAAATGTTTCAGAAATTCATTATTATACACAACTATGTACTAATAAAGGGAAATTACATACTTCTCAACATATTTTGGTCAATTATCATTCAGATATATACTAAATTCCACCAGACTCAAAATTCTTAGGCCGTAAATAATGAAAGTCTCGTCTTGAGTTTCAAAATATCAACATGTTTGGACATGAAATGTTTCAGAGATTCATCATTAGACCTAATTATGTATTAATAAAGGGAATTCATATACCTCTCAACATATTTTGGTCAATTATCATCCAGATATATACCAAATTCCACCAGAATCAAAATTCTTATGCCGTAAAAAATGCAAGTCTCCCCTTGATTTTCAAAATATCAACATGTATGGCATTTTTACGGCCTAAGATATGGAACTCTATGGGAATTTGTATATTTTTGGACAATAAATGACCACAATAAGTTGAGAAGTATATTATTTCCCTTTATTAATACATAGTGAGGTATAATAATTAATTTCTGAAGATTTTTAAGTCAATACATCTAGGTATTTTGAGACCCAAGGAGAGACTTGCAATTTTTACGGCCTAAGATTTTTAACTCGGATGGGATTTGGAATATTTTTGAACAATAAATGACCAAAATATGTTGCGAAGTATATTATTTCCCTTTATTAATATATAGTGACCTATAATAATTTATTTCTGAAGCATTTCATGCCCATACACCTAGAAATTTAGTAACTCAAGAGGAGACTTGCAATTTTTACGGCCTAAGTTTTGGAACTCTGATGGGTTTTGGAATATTTTTGGACAATAAATGACCAAAATATGTTGAGAAGTACATTATTTCCCTTTATTAATATAAAGTGAGGTATAATAATTAATTTCTGATGCCTTGTATGTCCATACATCTAGGTATTTTGAGACCCAAGGAGAGACTTGCAATTTTTACGGCCTAAGATTTTTAACTAGGATGGGATTTGGAATATTTTTGAACAATAAATGACCAAAATATGTTGAGAAGTATATTATTTCCCTTTATCAATATATAGTGACCTATAATAATTTATTTCTGAAGCATTTCATGTCCATACACCTAGAAATTTAGTAACTCAAGAGGAGACTTGCAATTTTTACGGCCTAAGTTTTGGAACTCTGATGGGTTTTGGAATATTTTTGGACAATAAATGACCAAAATATGTTGAGAAGTATATTATTTCCCTTTATTAATATAAAGTGAGGTATAATAATTAATTTCTGATGCCTTGTATGTCCATACATCTAGGTATTTTGAGACCCAAGGAGAGACTTGAAATTTTTACGGCCTAAGATTTTTAACTAGGATGGGATTTGGAATATTTTTGAACAATAAATGACCAAAATATGTTGAGAAGTATATTATTTCCCTTTATCAATATATAGTGACCTATAATAATTTATTTCTGAAGCATTTCATGTCCATACACCTAGAAATTTAGTAACTCAAGAGGAGACTTGCAATTTTTACGGCCTAAGATTTGGAACTCTGATGGGTTTTGGAATATTTTTGGACAATAAATGACCAAAATATGTTGAGAAGTATATTATTTCCCTTTATTAATATAAAGTGAGGTATAATAATTAATTTCTGATGCCTTGTATGTCCATACATCTAGGTATTTTGAGACCCAAGGAGAGACTTGCAATTTTTACGGCCTAAGATTTTTAACTAGGATGGGATTTGGAATATTTTTGAACAATAAATGACCAAAATATGTTGAGAAGTATATTATTTCCCTTTATTAATATATAGTGAGGTATAATAATTAATTTCTGAAGCATTTCATGTCCATACACCTAGAAATTTAGTGACTCAAGAGGAGACTTGCAATTTTTACGGCCTAAGATATGGAACTCTGATGGGAATTTGTATTTTTTTTTACAATAAATGACAAACATATGTTGAAAAGTATATTATTTCCCTTCATTAATACATAGTGAGGTATAAGGATTTATTTCTGAAGCATTTCATGTCCTAACACCTAGAAATTTAGTGACCCAAGAGGAGACTTGGAATTTTTTTACGAACTGTTCAGAATAATTGTTTTCTCTCTTTTGAATGGCAATACAATTTTTTTAAACTGAGAATCATGATTAAATACAATGTATTATACTCCCCCCCACCTCATTATATGTATGTAGCTGTTATTCTATAGAAAATAAGAATATTTGGTCATTTGATCATTTGATAAAATAAAAGGTATATATAGATGTAAAAAGTTAAGAACTGACACGAAGAGGCACGAAATCGTGATACATGTACATTTTTTCACGAAAAAAGAATATCCATATGTCAAAGTATGATTTCCAATACAGTTGAATCAATAAGATTTTCAAAATGCTACACACAAATGTGTTAAATCTGGTTTGTTTTAAAAGTGTTATGAAAAGTTTTGCATTATTAAATTCATCTCAAATAATGTCCCTTTATTGTAGCGATAAATTAACATACTTCACATTATTTGTTCCGAAAATTAAAATGTGCGTCAACGACGATTGTTGGTTTTCAGTCTAATAAACGGAGGAAAGGATTGTATCTGCCTTAAACCTAACATAGATGGAAAACTAAAAAGTAAAACCCCAATTGGCAACAACACACGATAACTATCAAATGAATTAAATGCTAAAGTAAATTATAGTTTGCATTTTAATCAGGGAAAATAATGACCTTACACGGGTCATTATTTTATGCCTTGAAGCAAATTTCATTGAAACTTGGTATCGTCCGGGTTGATTCTTCAAAAGAAAGACCTGTCGTTCTGAAAGAAAATAACTCCATATAGGTATATAGAGCACGTTATTGCCTTATAAGGTAATGTTTAACTGTCATTTTAACGCCTTATTTTTAAGCCCGACTTATTTTACATTTTATTATTTCTACCGCCTTAAAAAAAGGACAAATATACCTACGGAGCAATAAAAAAAAACGTAATCCATTGCACAGACAAACCCGAGAAGACAAATGAACAACTACAATCACAACTAATAAACACAGAAAACTGAAAAAAAAACACCTTAAATGATACCCTTTTATTTCTTAAATAAATTATTTAATGGAGTGTTATTGTGTTGTTTAACATGTAGGTGTTGTAATTTAAGCGCACTATCAACTATTCATCAATATTTACTTTTAAAGTACTCGTCTCTATTTTTACCAGCTCAAGCTAGCAGCCACTATCTGCCCAAATTCTGGCAGCCATTAAAAACCAAACATTTATATAAGAATATAACTTTCTGAAATGACAGCAGCCATTTAGCTATCAGCCGCTTTGAGATACATACATGTGCAGAAACCTATAAATTACGACAGACTCAAACAATCCTGCACGACAAAACGAACACATTTAACAATATGAGAACTGTGTATCTGTGTATAAGTGCACGGTACATGGCATTATAGTATTAAAATCAAGGGTGATATTTTGTGTTCATTTTCCTTCAAACACTTTAGTATTTCAAATTAAAGTTATCGATAATGTATTATATAATTCATACTTCATCAAAACATTCGTTTTGCAATAAAATAACCGAAGATTACGAGAAACACATTTGGTAACATAACAGAAAATATAATAGTGATAATATGCCTTTCGTGACGTAACGGGAAATCATAAGATAGAAAGTACCTGAAATAAGTAAATTGTTTCATGAAATGAAGCACTAGATAGTCGGCCTCTTGCCGACAAAAATGTAAGTGGTGACGTCACGACCTACAAAATCTATCCTAAAATTAATGAGGAATTTTCCACAGCATACGGGCGTTGTATGGGGGAAAACTGGTCGTTAATTAAAGAATTATGACGATTATATCATAAGTTAATCCGTGTCTGTTATTAATTCAAATTGGGTAAAAAATATTTACCAAAAATCACATATGTAATTTTAGTTATGTAAAGAAATTAATTCGAAAAATTAAGAATTAAAACAATTGTAATGCAATTCTGAATTTCATTACATCGGGAAACAAAAATTACCTTTGAATTAGATTATAGGAACAACATATCCATAAGGTGATAGTTGCAGGTAAATGACCCCCGCTGATGAAATTGTGATGAAAGTTGTTTATTGACGTTAATTAACACTATGACTGAGAAATTTGAGTAGATTTTATACGCTATTTTCAATGGAAATATAATGACGTTATAAAACCATATCAGTATTTAATTTATGGGCTTTTTCGTAGTATTAAAATAATTTTTTTATGTGTAATGAAGATGAAAATTTCGAATTACTTACAAGCAACCTTTATTAAAAAAAATGTATAACCTTTATTAGAGCAATAATTGAATTAATTAAATTTACGTACCAACGTTGCGAACTTAATAAGCGGCAATTAACCGAAGAATTAATTAATATGCCGACAATTAGTAATTTAATTTTCTCAAATAATATTTAAGCTTGGTCGCAGGTAGTATATAAGGTTTATTGTCCCTTGGTCTATGATTGTACCATTCCCTTTAGGTCTATTCCCGTTTCGTCAACTGTGGAATGTGAAACATTTCCCATTTCGTCTACTTCTTTAAATTTAGTGTGTTTCCCATTGATTTTTATTGCGTGGGGTCTAGGATAAGTTTTGAAATATAAAAGCAGGACCAGATAGAAAGAACCTTTCATTAATAAAATGATCCTTATGTCGAGGCCTTCAAAAGTTGTACGACAACTCCTTATAGGAGTTATTTCCCATTAAAATTGCCCATTAAAACCAAATTGAACAGTTTTTTGCAGCTTTAGAAAGAAACTTTCAACTAATGAGATGATCCTCATTACTAGGCCTACATAAGTCTTTTAATGTGTTAAAAGTTCTATAGTGACTCCTTTGAGGTGAAATAGTAAAACTGAATGGGAGATCATTAAAAAAACAAATTCTGCTGGGCACTCAAATTTGTTATCATCTGACCATAAAACACTTATAAACACTTTATTTTTATGCCCCCACCTCTAGGCGTCAAGCATGCAAGTTCTACTGCTGTACGTCCAATAAATTTTCATCTTCTAGTTTTAGCATGAAATCATCTGGTACTGTTGTTTGTCTCACGTCGCAACGTGACGGAGGGACCTAGTAATCGTTTGCGTCCGTGTGTCCATCCGTCCGTCACAGTTATTTTTCAGCGCATCTCCTCTAAGACTGCTGATCGGATTTCGTTTAAATTTTGTAGGATTGTTAGTCACCACATATACTTGACCCTATTGCACCGCAATTTTGATTTGACGAATTCTACGGGAGTTATGGGACTTTAATGTTTTTGTACATTTGACACTACAGGAACACTTTTGGATGCAAATTTTTATTTTTATTGTATTGCAATTCTTTTTATTATGTGTTGACATCCATACTGCGCCATCATTTCAATAATACACATTTTGTATATCTTGTGGGGCTTCGACTTTATCTGCGGCGGGGGACATATGGCTGCGTGTAGCAATCTTGATATAAATAACTTTGATCATATTACACAAAATGTTCTAATCTTCGTTGTATGATAATACATAGGCAATAGAAATGAAAATGGTATGTATTTTTACTAAGCGCACAATCAATTGATTATTAACTTTACGAATTTGGGGAGGTATTTGAAAATTTGAAAAGAGCTTCAATTGTTAAACAATGTCGATAGAAAATACATTTTATAAAACCATCCTTTGAAAAATTCATTGCCCTTCACTCAGTGCAAACTTTACATAATCGATTATTACATGTATATATGCAAAAACTAAAGTTAAAAACAAATTATAAAGAAGTTTCACGCATCAGCAAAATGTTTCAGTACAGCGATTATATTTTTACTTTTTTGTCATATATATTTTATTTGATCAAAGTATAACCACATAAATCATTCTTATAAGAAAAATTTAACATCAAAGATATAGTAAAGTTGCATTTTTTTTATTTATGTTCATAAGTTGTTTAACTTGTAGTGAAGCATGTTGACTGTCCGACTAAAATAATTGTTCAATACATTTCCATTTTTTTTCTTATATTTTCAGCCTATCTAGGGGTACAGAAAAATAAAGAATTCATATCTAAGTTCTTATAAAAATTTAAAATACATAGGCATTGTTTCCAGTTTGGTTTTTCCTCTTTAATTTTACATGTATAAATATAATATCGAACAATTATAAAACAAGTGTTCAGTATGTCACTATAAGCATCAAACAGAGTACCAAATAAACATGTTTCTAGTGTGATAGTCACTTGTACCATATATTTTGATTGCAAATTGTCTGCAAATTCAAACCATAAACTTCTAACAAATGTACATTCAAAGAAAAAGTGTGATAAAGTCTCCTTGGTTTCAAAACAGAAGCTGCATAATTGAGTTTCTGATAACTTGCATTTCAATAACAAGCTATTAGTATAGAGAAATCTATGATATATTTTGTATGGAAAAGTTTGCAGTTTAGTATTAAGAAAATGTCGATTAAATGGAATTTGGTAGTAACAATTCCAAGTATTTTCATCGCAAGCATATCCCATTTCCACTGCCCATCTATTTTGTGATGTGGGAATTTCAAAAATTTGTTGACGAAATAAATCATAAAATATTTTCGTAACTTTTTGCTGAGAAAAAATAAGTGTAATATACTTATTACCAACATATGTTAAGCAGTTGTATTTTCTAATAACACATCTTTCCAAATTTTTGGGATGGCTTGTAATAAACTATAAAATTCCAGAAAATTGCTATTAATTCTAAATTTTTCTTGGAATTCTTGGAATGTTAGAAATGTGTTATCATTCTTTAATAAATCGGTTACAAAAAATACATCCGCCTTAATCCAACGAGAATAAAAGATTGGTTTATTTCCAATCTTTATCATGTCATTGTACCAAAGTGGCTGTGATAAAATATCTTATAGGGTTGTGGATTGATTAATTTGCAAAGAAGCCCAGCTGTTTATTACATCCTGCCAAAATTTATTAAAATTTTTAGAATGATGCAACAAAGCAGGATTAGTATACTGCCAAAATTTGTCTCCACCAAGATCCTCCAGCAGGTCAGTCAGTAAGACTTTCCATGAGGAATTTTTGTTAGGATCTAAAATTTTTTTAATCCAAGAAATTTTAAGAGTATAAATAAAAGATCTAATATGAGGCATTTTTAAACCACCATCAATATAATTACCAATAAGAGTGTTGCGTTTCACTTTGTCTGGTTTCCCATTCCACAGAAATTAAAAAACAATATTCTCAATATTCTTAAGAAGCAATAACTTGGAACCACTCTGGTAGTTTCAGGTTACTGGGTATCCTGAAACTACCAGAGTGGTTCCAAGTTATTGCTTGTTCAGTGTTTAATTCCAATCCTTAACCCGTCTTGCCCCAATCCACATTGCCTGTGTTTTATCAAAATTTGCTCTCAAACAGAACAAGTAGAGAAAAGATCGACTAGAAACAAAGCTCGATTGACTGTATTAAGATCATCTTCCAAAGTTAAAGTTGAATCATCAGCATAAGATATTCAGAATCATTTATTCTAATACCATTAATGTCAGGATCATATTTCATTGCTGCACTTAATAATTCCACTTCTAAAATAAATAAGTAAGGAGATAAAGGATCTCCTTGTCTTACCCCCCTTTCAATGTGAAACCTTTCTGAAAGGTGTCCATTATTCAATTCACAACTTCAGAACCTGCATAGAGAGTTTTAAACCAATGAATAATAGATTCTCCAAAACCGAAGAAATCAAGACATTTATTTATAAAGTTCCATTCCAGAGAGTCGAAAGCTTTTTCAAAGACTAATAAAATAAGTAGACCCAGAATTTCGCTTTCTTCACATTTGTCAACCAAGTCGCATATAAGTCGGGTGCACTCATCAATATATCTGTTCTTCATAAATCGCACCTGTGTATCACTAATTAATTTACTTAACACAGTTTTAATTCTTCGTGCTATAGTTGATGAACATATTTTATAGTCTACATTTAACAGTGAGATAGGTCGCCGGTTTTTTCAAATAAAATTTAGGTTTGCCATCCTTAGGTAGGCATGTGATGACCCCTTGTCCTTGAGAAACGGATAATCAACCTTTATCAAAACCAGAATTACGCAGGTATGTTAAGGCTGTTTTTCAATGGGGAGGTAACTCTTGGTGCGCTTATGAATATTTATTAGTAATGGCGTGACGACATTGTCGGCGTCTTCTGTCTTGGAAGCGTGAAAATTTACGATATTATTTATTGAACGGTTATTTTTGCGTGACTTTTGATATCATATGATGAACCTGAATTATATATACCAATTTCAATGGGAAAGTATCCAATATGCTGTCAATAAAAGCCACAATGTACAGAAAATAAAATCAGGCGACAAAATGGGGAGGCGGGGTTTAATTTCCTTATATGGGAAAACTAATTCGTTGAGAAGCTTGGAAATATATTAGAAGCACCTGCTATGACGCCGAGGAGCTGAATGGGATTTAGAGATTTTGCTCTCCTGCTAAGATGTTTGATTGATCTAATTGGTGCCAGGATGATATTTATATACATCTTTTATCAGGTAAAATTTGTCAAACATTATTTAAAACTACCTTTGAATTGTTGAATCGGCCTACCGTGACCGTCCACGTGGGAACACGTGTGTCAATATTGAGCTTTCTTCTTAATGTACATGGATTATGCATTACCCGCATCACCCTAAGCAAGTTCAGTTTACAAGTAAAGTTCCAAAAATTTAAAAAAAATATAGTTGTATATCTGTTTTTGAAGTTCATGCAGTGTGGGATTCCTAAAGGGGGGGTGGGGGTGTTATCTCATCACTGTCACTGACACTTACAAAATTCAGATCATTATGATTCTTCCATTGGTTGTTTTAAGATTTGGATAAGAATTTCATAATTTTCTCATGAACAGCTAGAAAAAAAGTTGTTTTTTTTTTTTTTTTTTTTTTTTTTATTATCGATATTCATTGATTGATTGATGAAGAGAACAAACTTATTTATTCCAAGATGACAGAAAATGAAACCAGATATTCTGCATTCCTACCATTACCATAGAATAGAATAAGAATAAGAATTTTATTTCCAATTAAGGGCCCATTAAGAGCAAGCAATCAAATACAAATGATTTATATCATTGGAGGTACATATACAGTTTACATACATATATATATTTAAACCCACAATAACCGCAGTCAGGTCAGAGCCATACTATATGCACAATATCTATGATATCATAATATATCAATTAAAATATTTGCATGTTATTATATAGAATTTCTTATTTTTAAACACTTATTTATAAATCTATATACCCAATGTTTTTAGGACATTAATATTTTCATTAGTCAATAGCCAAATAAACTTTGCTGTTTTATTCAAGTTCCCAAAATTATTACAAAATAAAGATATATTTTCATAAAATACTTTTCTTTCATTTTCATACAATGGACATTGAGCTAAAAAGTGTTCCTCGTATTCAACCTCTCCGAGTATGCACTTAGTACATAGTCTTTGTGAACGTTCAATATAATTTTTAGCATATATCAGTTTCTATTTTTAAACAATGAGCACTAACTCTAATTTTACAAATTGATTGTCTAATTTTAAAATCATTTAAATCAAGATATTTCTCTCTTTCAAAACATCTTTTGACAGTGAAGTATATATATGTTAATAATTTCCCTTTGTCAGAATTTAAACTACTTTCTCTAAAGCCATCCCAAAAATTGAGGAAACTTTTTGATAGTTTATTTTTAACAATTTTGCATAAACGACCTAATTTTAGTTCCTTTAAATTTGATATTGGTAAATCTATCTCTTTCAATATGAACATAATACTAGAATACCAAGTATTAACTTTACAAGAATGCAATTGCCTGTTACATATATAGGCATCATACAATAGACCTTCCTTTAAATTTTCTAGACTATGATAATATTTCAACATTGACAAAATAATAGTAAAATATACAGGGATTCTGCCAAGCTCAGACATAATTGCTATATTACTGGATTTTTTATTAACACCAAGGACATATTTCAAAAAATTTATTTGTGATTTCTCAGAAATATCACCTGACAATACCTTTTCCAATATATAATCATTATTTTTCTTGCAAGCAGAAGATTCAGGGGAAAACACGCCCCAAATTTCACTACCATACAATACAATAGGCTTTATTGTGTGGTCATATAGGTGTAATAAAGTTGAGACACTTGGATTTGATGAAGACAAACAACGCTGCAATTTAAAAAAGGCCTTAAGAGATTTTTTATATAATTCATCTTTACATTGCTTAAATTTTCCACTTGATGTAAATGTGATACCTAGATATTTATATATGTTAGTACTCTCAATGTTTTCTGTTCCAAGTTGTAATGGACATTTAATTAACTTTCCTAGTTTGTTAAAAATATAAGCTGAAATTTGCAAAGATCTCCCCTTTCCAATTTTGCACTTTTCAAAGAATGCATGATGTAAAACAGATATACCACTATCAGGCTTATAATTATATATATACATCAGAGATGCATCAACTGTAGTCGGTATATCTATTTATATCATTATATATATGCCATAAAAGGTAACCAGATATCCTGCATTTATCATAGTTTATCACACAAGGTGCTATTCATGAAAGACCCCTTCCTAAATTTATCAAAACCTTCCATTTGCAATTTTCAGAGTGAATGATATAAATAGGATATACCCTTGTCTGGCTTATGACAATACTTATTGTTCTTAATCATTGAAATATTTTGTCCCTATTGGGCCCTTGATTGGAAATAAAATTATATTCTTATTCTTGTACTCATACTCATAGTTTTATATACACTATCACATCACTAATTTACTTCAACCCCGACCTCAATAGTGAATATTATTTTCTAAAATGAATTTATAAATCAACAATAAATGTTTCAATGTTTGTCCTTAAGCTCGTGATTATAAATGAACCCATGGCCATACATTCCTTACTTTTGAGAAAAATGATATATATAAAAAAATAGATGAAAACCGTGAAAAGAAAAACCTAATTTCATTACACATAATGCACAGTGTGTTAGAAAACTTTGGATGTAGTTACTACAAAAGTCTATGGACTGTAACTAATACCTGGCATATGAAATTCCTTTTGAAATACTAATTATACGAAATTTGGCTACTTTGAATTCCCTGCTGAATTAAAGAAATAAATTGATTCTCTAATAGATTTTAATTGTATGACTTAAGCAAACCTGGTCAGAAAATGCTGAAATCTCAGTTTCAGATATTGGATTTATCATTTTTGCATTTTTTTTTTATTATGATGTGAAAAAAAAATATTTGTGCTGAACAATTTGGTGGTTACTCTGCATTTAAAAGTCACAATAATTTTGAAAAATACATCAGTTAATCTAAAAAGGTGTAAAGTGTTGATTTTACACCAGATTCATGTGTATATATGTATAAACTTTGAAGTAAAATAACAATACAATAATCAGGATCCAAAAATTTTATAATAGCCAAAATTGACAAAGGTTATTTTATGTTGTAATTTGTCAATTTTGGCTATTATAAAATTCTTGGATGCTGATTATTGTAATTATGGGCACGAAAAAAGTGTTATTTTAATCTTTAAAATGTCATGTTTTCAAGAAATTTATAAAATGTCAAGGGAAGTAACTCTACATGATTGAAAGCTAAGTAAATATATGTATTTTGTTGAGTAGATCAATTTTTAAGAAAAATATTGTATATTTACAGATAAATGATGCAGCTTGGAAAAGAATTCTATCGCAACTGGTTGACTTTATTAAATTATTACAGATAAATTTTACTGGTAAGTGAATACATGTATGTGAAATGACAGACCTTAATTTATATAACTTCATGATTTGATGTGTAATTGAAATTTTTGTTAAAATTTATTTTTTATATTAAGATGATAGCTCTTTTCTTCATTCAAGTCTATAAGTAATTTTGTACGGCCTATAAGGGTCTTTAAAACAATGGAATGCAAGTTATTTCATCATACAGTAAGTAGTTTTGTTCAACATACTTTGACCCTTGTTGTCTTTTTTCTCTTCAAGGTAAAACCAAGACGCTTTTCCATTTTCATTGTAGGTCTTTAATCTACTTATTGGCAGGAGAAGTGTCTATGCTTTGACCTTGGTGACGCACTCATCCCATATTTGAATCGGAAGTGTTCTGGTAGTGCTCCTTCGTCTTTAAAGTTTGGGTCATCTTCACCATCAAAGAAAACAAGATCATCATTTTCAAACTGCCACCATACATTTATTCCAGGCAGTAGAAAATCTGCAATTCTCGAGAGATGACATTGAAGAAGATACGAATGATTTTGGATGAAATTTTTTGTAATGATCGTCCGGGTTCGTTTAGGCAGAAAATGAGCTTGTTTGCTGATCATTGAATCCTGTTGTTTAAATGAATCAAATCGATTTTCTGTATTTTGTTGTGCATGGAAACGTATCATTAGATTTTGAATGATCTGACCAGGTTTTCTGTTTGTGGTCCGTTCAGCTCGGAGTTCTCCAAAAGATCTTTCTTCCTGTTCAGTTCGGATGGATTTAGTATTAAAAACACGGAGTGTCTCCGGTAAATGAGTTACAAGACTGTGATAATGACTACCGAAAAATTTTTTGGAGGGAACTTGTGTGGATTGCTAAAGAGGGTTTTTGACAAGATGGAAAACTTGAAGCATACATTATGGAGTCGTAGAATCTGTTTTGGTGTTCTTGTGAATTCTGCACCGTATTTATTTTCATACACATACTTTTGTAGATTTGGAACTTTTTTGAAGAATGTTTTGAAATCAGATGCATTTTGTTATATTTTTCCATAAAAATTTGATTATTATCATATCTGTCATCAAATGATAGACATGTGTTGTATAATGCTGGTTTTTTGTCATTTTTTTTGTCAGATCCATTATTAAATATATCTATTGATGTCTTGTCTTTTGTTGCCCTGGATATGATAACTTTTGCAAAATTACAGAAATTCATGTTGAGATTGGTTAAAATAATTCAAGATTGTATTCGACGAAATATTTGCATTCAGACGTATACATACTGATCCTTTGTCGCCTTTGCTCACAGGATCACATTGGTATTTATATATATGTCATAATTTGACTCATATGAGATGTTTCAGATAAATTTTGCCTTCTTTTAAATTGAATAGGTGGATCTTGGCAACAAATATTTAAGTTGGCTGAGTAGTAAATGTGAAATGGTAAGAAAAACAGTCTTTCAATAGCTTCAAATCAGATTCTTCTTGAGGAATCCAGCAAGTGAAGGAAGTCTGCAGAGAATGAAGAACAAGTTCCCTCCAAAAAATTCCAATAAAAACAAACAGCAACAAAGGAAATTATATTGATGAATTAGGATAGAAATCACTGTAAAACACTCAAAGTAAAAAGAGAATTTTTTTTCTATTTTTTTTGTGCCCCCCCCCCCCCAAAAAAAAAAATATGTGCAAAAAAAATAAAACAGCTGTCTAGTATTTTTTTCCTGATTTTTACAAGCCTTATCCTGGTATTAATTGTTAGCAAAGTTTTTTTTAGGTGATACAATATTATTTTCTCTTGGATAAAAAGAAGGAACATAATTGACATACTTTATATAAAAATATTTTTAGTTTTTAATTTAGCAAGTTTAACTTATGAAAGAAGAAAAGTTATCAACTCAGTATGAAATATATATCAACATTCTTTTGTATAGGATGTGCACTCTATTTTATTGGCAATGTGCCCCTCCCCCTTTTTTTTGATGCAATCGTCAATAGTAATTATAATATACATGGATTGTTGACTTTTAAAATTTCTTCGATTAAAGCAAATATTACATTTAGAACTCAGAAAAATATTCATTAATTTTATTTTATAACCATATTTAGTATGCGATAAATACTTTTCAAATTCCAGCGCCAAAAAACTTATGCATAGTTGTTTCCCCTTAGTCTGACGTCAAGTCTTTGGTGCGCTTTACAGTATTGGGCGTTTCGCCATTTTGTATAATCGAGGCTACAGACGTTAACTTCAAACGAAAAGTTCTAGCGTGTCTACTCCTCTGATTAAATGAAGTCGAATATGGACAAACTCCAATATAATCTTATTTATGTTTTCTGCTATGCCGAACATCATATCGCATTCAAATAGAAAAACGATGCATTCAAAGTGGGATCAACGTCCTACTTTCCATGAATTGCAGCATTTGTCTATTAATTAAAAAATATATTCGGTATTTTCACTCTTGGCATAGCACTTTCCTAAAAGAGACAAAAATTATCTATCGATTAATATAAACAAGAAACATATCATGTCTCGGCAAACGCTAGAACTTTTCAGTTTTTCATTAAGGACATTAAGGGGGGGATAAAAGTCACGTGATCGAGCACTGCCTAAATATAACAATAAAACGAAAGTAGAAGTTTGATCTTCGGGACATAAGAAACAAATACATATCGCTTATGTTTATGGTTCTAATGTATTTAAATAGATTTTAAAGACTTTAAAAGTCAATATTTTTTGTATGTTATAATCAATGTATTTTCAAGGAACAGCCTTAACCTACCTGCGTAAAAGATCTTATCAAAAAGAATTTCAAATCTGACCAAAAAAATTTATAAAATTCTGTAGTAAATCCATCCATTCCAGGGGACTTCCCATTTATCATATCCTTTAAAGAACAAAGAACGTCTTTCAGATTTAGCTTACCCTCTAACAAGTCCCTCTCATCTTGTGTTAATTTTGAAATAATTATTTTCATTCAAAAAGTATCAATATGTGTATTATCAATGACTGTATTTCGGCTCGCGTATAAATTTTCATAGAAGTTATTTTGTTCTGTCAGTTCTAAATTGTCATCTAAAATTAATCTTATGATAGTTTTTTCAGTAAAATGTCTCTTTTCTAGATTACAAAAATATTTTATGTTTCTCTCCCCTTCTACATTCCACTTTGCTTTTGACCGCATTATCACACCCTTAAATCTTTCCTCTCTTAAATTTTTCAGGTCTAATTCAACTTTTGTTATTTCCCCTTGATTTGCCAAACTATTAACATATAAAGCAGTAAGTTAATTTTCTAAGTCTAATTCTTTTTTTGTTCCTATGTTTTTTCTGAATGAAGAATATGAAATAGTTTTTCCCCTTATTTATAATTTTAAGGTTTCATAGACTAATTGATCATCAATACTGAAACTAGCATCCAACAAATTTTCGCAATCATCATTTCTATATTGTTGTATAAATTCATGAATACAATCCTTAACTATTTGAATATATTCCTTGTCATAAAGTAGACAATTATTAAATTTCCATGTACCCTTCCCTCTAATTTGTTCATTAAAATTAATAATAATAAACACAGGTGAGTGATCCGACCTATATGCTACTCCTATATCGGACTCGGTTGTAAAATGTTGTAAATCTGAGGAAACTGAAGAGTTACCCATTGATTCAATGCTAGATTGAACATTTTTGAAAAACTCTGGGTTATCGGAATTTGGTCCATAAAGAGCAACCAAGATAAATTGGTAATCTTGAACCTTAATGCTCAACATGAAAGAGTTTCCACATTCATCACATATATCCTTTACGATTTGAAAACTAAAAGAATTTTTAAACAATATCGAAATTCCTCTACTGTTAGTAGAATGAGAGCTAAATTTTGCTTCATAACCCCACTCTGCACTCCATAGAGGTTCCAAATCTTTTTTACAGCGTGTATAAATTAAAATAGTGATATCATAGCAGTCTCTACATTTAGAAAATATATCCCTTCTTTTTATTTTGTCTGATGATAGGCCTCGACAATTTACACTAACAATCTTAAGCTTTACCATAATGTATTATTTTTATATAGTGATGAAAAATATTCTTCAAAAAACATGTCTGACAGTCAACTAAAAATTCAAACACTTCTCTAAACTAAAATGATCATTTTTTTTATTTTTTGTAACCCCCCTCCCAAAATTATTATTCCTTCCTTTGCAAATTGCATACCGTAGTAGAAGAATATGTACGAGACACAATATTCTGAGCTTGTCCTAATCTCACATACACACACACTCCCTCCAACGAATGATAGGGAAACTGAATAAAAAACAAGAAATTAACATATTTTTACTTTACCCGCAATTGTGATTAGACAAAATTTACGGGAGTTATGGGACTTTAATGTTTTTGTGCATGTGACACTACAGGAACACTTTGTGGACGCAAATTTTTATTTGTATTGTACTGCAATTTTTTTTTTATTATATGTTGACATCCATACTGTGCCACCATTTCAATTCGACTTTTCTCAGCGGCGGGGGATATATGGCTACGTGCAGCAATATTGTTTTTATTTCAAACTTGCTTCCTTATATAAATTATATATATATATTTGAATTATAGAATATTCAAAATAATGCTATGACACAGTTGGACATCAATTAACCTAAATATGCATTCACCTTGACAAATGGATTCTCCTGGTTTCCAGATGAGCTATACAAGCTCTTATGGACCTCTAGTTTCCATATTATTAATAATTACGATGGATGAACCCATGCAGGACAAGGAACTATTCAATTATGCACTATTTTCAGGTACGTTCTATCTTTGGATTTCCCGTTACGTCACGAAAGGCATATTATCATTATCATAGTTTCTGTAAACGTCACCAAATGGGGTTCTCGGAATCTTTGGTTATTTTATTGCAAAACTAATGTTTTGATGAAGTGTGAATTATATAATACATTATCGATAAGCTAGTTTAACTAGTTTAATTTGAAATATTAAAGATTTAGTGTTTCAAGGAATTAAAAAAAATTCATTAATACCCAGATACACAGTTTTCGTATTGTTAGATATGTTCGTTTTGTCGCTCAGGATTTTTTGAGTCTGTCGTAATTTATAGATTTTTGTACAAGTATGTATCTCAAAAGTGGCTGATAGCTAAATAGCGGCTGGCATTTCAAAAACGTTATATTATTATATAAATGTTTGGTTTTTAGACATTTAAAAAAAGTTGCTGCTAGGAAATGGCTGCCAGAAAGTTGCTGCTAGCTTGGGTCTGGTAAAAAACGAGTACTTTAAAAGTAAATATTGCTGAATAGTTGATAGTTCGCGTAAATTACAACACCTACATGTTATATAACACAATAACACTTCATTAAATAATCTATTTAAGAAATAAAAGGGTATCATTTAAGGCGATAAAAATAATAAAATGTAAAATAAATCGGGCTAAAAAATAAGTGCGTTTGAATGACACGTAAACATTGCCATATAAGGCATAACACACTTTAATCACAACGCCTTAATACATTATAATGCAATTAATGAACAAAAATAACGCATGTATTGTCTTATTAAAGCGCCGTAAATAAGTAACAGGAGGCACGTATACTTTTCCGTATGTATATGCTTCTGTAATTTATAAGATATCTTATAAAGTGAATTAGATATATTATATATACTTTAAAAGATGTCTTATAAACTGTACAAGATATCGTATAAAGATTTCTCATAAAGTTTTTGTTTAAAAGATATCTTAAGAAAGATATAAGACATCTTATAAACTATATAAGATATCTAATTTAGTATAAAAGATATAATATAAGGTAAATAAGATATCTTATTAAGTATATAAGATATCTTATTAAGTATATAAGATATCTTATTAACTTCAAATTAAATAAAATATCTCATAAACATTAAAAGATATCTTATATACTTTATTAACTTTATAAGATATCCTGAAATTGAATAAATATAAAATCAGCTTGTCATAGATATCATTAAATTGTGGTAATAGATTGTAGAGGTGTACTGATGGTGACATCATTAAATTGTGGTAATAGGTTGTACCGATGTACTGGCGGTGACGTTATTAAAGTAATTCATCATTTTCAAACTGAGATTAAGTAACTTGCTATATAAGAAACAAAACAAATGTTGTGTAGTTTTTATCAATTGATAATACAAACAGTAAAATATAAAGGTGAAATACGTAACCACCATAGAATAAAGGATAAGATAAACACACATAAAATGAACCCATGCATATTGCTTTTGAGCTAATATATCTATCATCTACCTATATTCTTGGACTCTGACAATTACCGGATGTGGTAAATGAACATTGACATCAATAACATATTGACAAAAATATATTTACAAATCTGTTTTTGAGTCTGGTCAAAGTACTTCAATCACATAGAAAATAATTGAACGGCAGTGTAATTGAAGTTCTGTTATAGTAGGTATAAATAAATCACTATTATTTTTTTTATAAATTGTAGGCAGGTGCAGGTTTTATGGTGAATATTTTGTGCCTTATTGTACTAAACGTAGCAGCTAATACTTGGGGAATGGCATATTTCAACCTAGATGTTGTTCCACCAGAATTTTTAAATAAACACAATTCAACGATAAATTCTACCACAGTAACACCATGACTGAAAAATAGATCTGAGAATTAAATCCACACATTTTATTTGTCGAATTATTGTTCAGCATTATTTATATAATGCATGATTTTTCTCGTTTATATTTTTTCCTACATATATGGGGATATTTTACTTGAAAGCATGCGTTAATAAAGCATTATATAAATATAGTGTGTGATATTTTCCTTAAAAACATGCGTTAATTAAGCATTATATAAAGATAATGTGTCTATATTCTTTATCACACGTGTTACAATCACTGCTAAAGCTTGTGTTAACAACTATACGAGTTAACCGTAGGGTATTTCAGATCGTAAGTAAATATACAATTGAAACACGTTTGAATATGAACAACAGTTAAATTACTATTAAGTAACACATTAATGCTATTCTACAAATCTTCTGACACTTTGTACGGTCTAGATAATTACATTTATAGCTCAATTCAGATAGCGTCAGTCTTAAAAATTGTAGACATAGTATTTTTTTAGTGGTTATTAGTGTAAGGGAATCTATTGTGCACCCACAACAAGCTTGCTGCATTGTCTTCTAGACTGGTATGTAGATGTTTTCCACAGAAGTTTATATTAAGGCAACTAATTCAAAATACACGTTGTAATGGCCATATTCACAATACTTATGCAATGTAATGCAGCCTATGCACAGGGCCGTCTTGAAGTTGTATCATATTCGGGTGCCAGATTTTTTTCTGCGTGTTGAATGATTCACAAAAACCTTAATAAACGCACTAATCCTTTGTTTAAATTGTCACATACATACGTAAATTCATTTTGTCTTGAATTATTTCATATACAATATACCCCTTCTCTAATTGTGTTCTGATCAGTATGTCATCGGCTTTATTTTCCAGGTGAGCGGTTTTTTATTACTTGAACCTCTAGTTAAAAGACACCCTTTTAACAAATATGTTTTAAAACACTAAACTTTAGCAAAGGAGACACACGAACATTCTTATGATGTCAAAACGTCCTTATATGAACTGAGTGGGGGTCTAAGAATTGGCATAATTCCGGCTATGAGTTTTGAGTCTTGCGTATATTTCGTGAAATGCCGTTTTGGTGACAGAGGAATCGCGGACCTAATGCGGAAAGTCAGGTGGCTGTTAATGTAAATTGTATTATGAATTTGTGCTGTTTTCCTAAAAAACCTTTAAAAAACATGTTATTGCTCTTATGTAGTGGAATACAATAGTAACCAAATAAGTGGTTAAAATTGTGTACATATATATATAAAGTACAATAATGCCTTGCCATTAAATTAATCTTCTATCTAATGCTCCGATTGAAACTACGTAATATTAATTAAGTTTTATCATCAGAAAATCTTTGTGATCTTTGATCTTTTATGACGATTGACTTGACTAAAGGATAAAGTTGCAAACCCATAACCATCAGCGACGTTAATCGCGAACTTTGCGGATCAGTCATATGGCTGTGGCTAACTTAATCTGGAATCTGGGACTGACTTAATCCTGCATATGTTGCAGATTGTTTTTCTTGAAATATTTTATAGGTATACATGTATAACTTATAAAAAACAAACTCTTCTTGTTTATATTCTATCTATTTAAAAAATGTTCTGGGATAACAATTTTGATTCACTATACAAAGTTGATTTCGACAGTATTGCTCTAGGTTGAATGAACATTTCGAATGCGGGCATAGTAAACCACAAAAAGGGTTGTAATCCTAACAGATTCTTAAAAAACAAAGCAAAAATAAAATGTTCTTAATAACAATGTGATCAATAAGAAATGTTTCATAATACGTCTTTAAATATTCATTATTCCATATTTGTAGACAGTTTGTTCGTAATTCGAAAAATATATCGAAAAGTATAGGTTTACAGGGCGTCTCTATAAAGCTCATAAAATAACCTTTTCTGTTCAATTCTGAAATCTTTCAAGATTTAGTCACTTATGTTTAGATCAGTATTCTTCATTGAAAATTTAGAACTGTGTCTTCATAACAGAACTAAGAATAACAGGCTCCAGGTTTATACCATTTATCTTCCTTACTTATATATAACGGTTTTTGAAGAAGTCAAATTTAAATCCCATTTACAATTGTAAAAAATAACACGAATAAAAATGGGGAAAACGGAAAATTAACAGCGATGAAGGTATGTGTTCATTTAATTCATTGATAGAAGCAAGAGTTGTCCCCTTCGTCTGCAGTTGGTTTTGCCAACGCCGTTTCGCTCAATTCATTTAGTTTTATTAGTTTTGCCAACGCCGTTTCGCTCAATGCATTTAGCTTTATTCGTTAATATTTTTGTTATGTTTTCTATACACGTTTGACTAGATAATTCACTGAAACGACATGTCAATATTTGTTTACGCTTTGGTTTATTGATCCTAATTTACATTTTGTTCTGCTTCGTTTGATAGTCTTACATACGAATTATGCAATATTGTATGATTATTACTGTGAAGACCACCAAAGGTTTAATAAAATTGTCAAAATTTTCAGCAAAAGTAGCGAAAACGAAAAATATTTAACACCGTATTTAACAGATAGACCAAGGCTGAAAGTGTATCGAACTTTCATTAAATGTCAAAAAATGTAATCAAATGAATAGACACAATATTTTCATTTTATTTTATTTACAAATTTACATCTTTAATTTGTTGACTATCTTGCGTTTATGAGGTATTTTGTGAACATCATTTTCTCTTTTAAAACGAGCAAACTGTAAGAAACATGTAAATCAAAAGGATGAAAGTGAAAGGCGTTCCAATATCACAATAAATCGGAAAATTTGATAGCATCGCCACATTCTCTTTTATTTGCAATATTCCCTGGTATTGCCCAACAAAGAATAATGACTACTTATTAATCATTTTGTTTTACGCCATATTTAATTCCCATTCTCGCAATGAACGTAGCCAGTTAGTTCATGGGCATATTTTATTTATGCAAATTAGTGAAATGGAAGTTTGCAAATGTTTCGTGTTCTGGTGCATTTGTCTGCATATGTATATGATTGCCGGTATTGCATGTTGCATTCTTTGTATTGCTCTATTACACCATCCTGTTAACATATATATGTATTGCATTTGTTTAAACTAAAGATAGAAATATGAGCGAGATATACAGAAAACGAGATACTGGGGGAAGCACACGGAGTAGTAAGTATTGAATAACGCGTTTGACCATTTTGAATTGTCGTTTTCCATTCTCTTGGTGGGGGAGGGGGGGGGGGGGGGTAACAAATTAGTTGACATGCATTTCTACAATAGAATCATATTGTCATATTTTGTTGTATCTTGTAAATAGGAAATCGGTTATTTAAGCTCTAAAAACTCTAAAACTAGTAACAACCATAAAATTGATTAAATGTAATTTTTTTTTAAATATTCATCAAGGGCTATCAAGACATATAAATTGGTTTAAGTAATATTTAATAGTTTTTTTCTATTTTGTTAAATTTATTTTCTGCAAAGGTATTTTTGTACTTTTTTAAAGAAGACCGGGTCGTTAAGACAAACATATTCATCTGTCGTTCTTCAAAAAGCTAATATCATTATGATCTTGGAGTCACTGAAAAATTAAATGTCCTTTTAAATGGCATTAAACAAAATTTATCCTTGATTTTTATCATACTTTCCATCCGTGAAAATTCAAACATCTGATTCATCTATCTACATATAAAAGTCAGTGTCTGAATATTATTTAGTATACAGCAAAATAATAGCTTTGTAAGTATATTTAATCATATGTCTATCTACGTTTTTCACGTGTATTTTATAAATATTTTATTATCAAAAGTAATTCACACTTGTTATAGGATTAGAAAGTATAAGGAGGATAAATATACACTGCATTTTCGACTTGTATATATATTTTTTAAATTTGAATGGTATTTTTGCAATTTTAATAGAATGTGATCTAAATATATTCTATTGTCGGAAAATAAGGATAAGGAACAAGCTATTCCGTTTCCAATTTTTAATTTCACAATAATAATGGGCACTATAAACCAGAGAATGGTTTCAATGAACATTGACCGATGTCATATTTTACTGGGTTCTAATGTATTTCTTTCTTCCATAAAAAGCAAAATGTTACTTCTTTGCTATCATTAATCAACAGCAAAATATTACAGTCCTGAAAACGGGTAAATTAAAAAACAATTGTCGCGCAATAAATTTCCAGAAGTTTGGCGTCTTATTCCTGATAGTAATTCTGATTTCGACGATTTTACTGTAAATTTAAACGCGTGTCTGTAATATTTCACTTGCAAATTTTAAGAAGTTATTCAGTGTTGATATTCTGTGTTATATAGTCTAAATGTTTGATGTTATAGATATACTCTATACATATATACATAACAAAAAATGGAAATATAACAATATTATAGAGTAAATAATGTGATTCATCCATAAGTTATAATAGAATATATTGGGGAAATTTATTGTTTATTATTCCAAAAGAATTGAAAATAATAAGTTCGGAATATATTGTTACACCTATATATCTATCTTTATCAGATGAAATGCAAATAAAATCTTATGCATTTGATCAAAGCTAAGCACCATACAATTTACAAACCTGTTGCTCCATTTTTATAAAACTAGTTCTACAAGACAATAAAATACTAACTAACACAAGTTAGTCAAGTTCATTTGGTGACCAGTCATTTAAAGGTAAGGATGTCTTTTTTCCCCACTGTCTCCGCTTTAATAAAAACATTACAGTAAAAACAATTTATTTTACTATAATACTAAGCATATTATTTTTGTAAAGCTAATGTACGATACGACTAGTCTTAAATAAGAGATGTTCACTCTGTATAATTCAGTTCGGTATTAAACCCAGCACATGGGGCTTAAAAACAAACTTTTGTTTAAACAAATTATTCTTTAACTACACATGAATTTTTCTCAGAACACTAAAATCAAAATATAAATAAATAAATAAATAAATAACTAAATTAATTAATTAATTAATTAATTAATAAACTATAATTTCTCTCATTGATACTTACCCTATATTATTTCATTTTTTATGTATGTAGTGCTTTTCGAATAATTAATTATATGGAATCTTAATTTGAATATATTTGAGTTTAGAATTATATGTTATAATACTTTTTTACATCATTAATCATTTGTTTAAAATTTATGTTATATATTTTTTGTAGTTCCATCATTGTGTGGATCACCAAAGATGGGAAAGAAACCTGAGAGAGGTCTGAAGGTATGTATTATTCATGTAATGAAATAAAGTATTAAGGGTAAACTGTATATGAGAAACACATACACACAGAGGTGAACACTGCTTGAAAGTCACAATAATTTAAACTTCAACACCACTATTACACAAAAATTGAAAATGCTCATTGAAAATTAAATTTATTTACTTTTGAATATACATATATAGAAAATCATAAAATTTTAAGTGACAGATTTACAATTACATCGTAAATCGTCTATTTTGTCCTTCGCGGTTAAATATGGTATACTTATTTTTTTTCCTTTAGATGTGTATATCGTCAGTAATTCGGAGCTGAAAGATCTTTTTTTTTCAAAAGATGAGTTTTCCCATCAATAATTCGACTTGTTTTATAGGCACTGGCATCTGGTTCCCTGGCAATAGCTAGGTTCCATAATGTGTTGGATAAAACTGAAAAACAACTGGAACATGAAATCAAAAGAGAAAATCGGCCTCCTCCTCAAACCTTCATCGGAAAGTAAGTCTATGTATAAATATTAAGTATACTTTAAAAGAAGCTAAATACACGAAACGATAAATTAGTTTCTTTAGTGAGCTATGATTTGGTTTTTACGAGGGGTGAAAATGCAATATCAAGCAAGTGAGCTAAGGATTTAAAAAAAAAAAGCCTGGACGTTTTCCAAAATTAACACGAAGTACAGCCTATTATCTTTTCTTTTCACATTATCATTTGGTATATAAGAAGATCTGGATAGGTTTGTTTGGTTTTGTTTGGTTTAGTTTGGGTTTTACGCCGTTTTCAACACATTTGGCTATTTCGCGACTGCCAGTTTTTATTGGTGGAGGAACCCGGAGTAACCGGAGAGAACCACCGACCTTCGGTAGAAAAATTGGCAATCCTTGTCAATTTAGATCGTAGTCGAACACATCCCGCCACAGTTGAGATTCGAACTCACAACCCCAGTGTTGAGAGGCTGGCGATCATTAGTAGTCATGACGTTCTACATAGACCACTCGGCCACCGAGGTTCTGCATATACAGTGCATATTTGTCCAATATTTCTCTATTCAGTTAAATACCGCTTATTCTGTAAAATTCTGTCACGTTTAATTTTTCAGGTCTTAAATCCAAAAACGTAAAGACAAACAGAGTTAAAATGTAGTTATGTTAATGTATAAGGTGAAAGTGACTTGTTCTCTATTCTTTATTTTTATTAAGGCAGTTATTTTGCATTCATTATTTTTAGTTCATTATTCTCCAATCAGTAACCTCAATCCAAACCCTCATGTAAGAGTGTATCTCATCCACGACGACCCCTAAAACTTGATGCTGTCTAATTGATGCATATCCCGTTACCTTTTATTTTGTCATATATAAATCATCTGCGCAATTTAAATAATTTATAACAAGAAGTTGAATCACTAAAGCATAATATTGCACTTACCAAATTTATATCAAGGAAATACACGTGATGACAATGGAATAGCTTCGCATGTTGACACATGATTATATCACTAATGAAGCTCATTGCCAAAACAAAACCCAAAACAATAATCTGATTGCAATACTAAAACCCAAAAGGGTTATAATAAAGTATTAGCTGTCAAAATAAGACTAGTCCGAAATTGCTGTAGCCACGGCCCCAGCATATCACAAAAAGGCCGTCAAACGTCAGAGCAATCTCGGACTAAATAAGACAAAAACGTATGTAGCACAAAGCACCTAAGGACACGGCAATTACTGTTGGAGATATTCCCCTTTGAGTTGGGTAGCAAAAATGGAGATAGAAATCTTTCATTAATAAATATTTTAATTAAATATTTGTGAATCTAACCATTCTGACAAAAAAAAACATACCGTCTTGTATTTCAATTTTAATGCACTTTATACGTGTATGCCGTCAAGTCACGAAGGATGAAAATGCTTAAAGCTGAAACAAATACCTTAAATGTTAATCTTAACTGCTAAAATGACCAAAAAGATCTCTCAAACTTGATTTGTGATTTTTGTGATTTTTTTAAAATTAATGAGATGTTCTCAAACTTGAGTGTACCTGTTGGTGACATGAATGAGATGTTCTCAAACTTGAGTGTACCTGTTGGTGACATTAATGAGATGTTCTCAAACTTTAGTGTACCTGTTGGTGACATTAATAAAATGTTCTCAAACTTTAGTGTACCTGTTGGTGACATTAATAAAATGTTCTCAAACTTGAGTGTACCTGTTGGTGACATTAATGAGATGTTCTCAAATCTGAGAGTACCTGTTGGAGACATTAATAAAATGTTCTCAAACTTGAGTGTACATATTGGTGACATTAATGAGATGTTCTCAAACTTGAGTGTACCTGTTGGTGACATTAATGAGATGTTCTCAAACTTGAGTGAACCTGTTGGTGACGTTAATAAGATGTTCTCAAACTTGAGTGTACCTGTTCGTGACATTAATAAAATGTTCTCAAACTTGAATGTACCTGCTGGGGACATAAATAAGATGTTCTCAACATTGAGTGTACCTGTTGGTGACGTTAATAAGATGTTCTCTAACTTGAGTGTACCTGATGGTGACATTAATAAAATGTTCTCAAAATTGGGTGTTCCTGTTGGTGACGTTAATAAATTGTACTCAAACTTCTCAAAAATTACAACTTTCCTTTCTCCTATTTAGAATAAATATATGAGTGGATAACATTTCATGATTAGTCATAAAAGTGAATAAAATTAAATAAAGATAATTATGAATAACTTTGATCATATTACATAAAATGTTCTAATCTTCTTTTTATGATATTACATAAGTAATAGCAATGGAAATTTATATATTTTTACTAAGTGCACAACCAAAAAGTAAGTTAAAAACAAATTATACAGACGTTAAATGCATCAGCAAAATGATGATGATATTACATAAGTAATAGCAATGGAAATTTATATATTTTTACTAAGTGCACAACCAAAAAGTAAGTTAAAAACAAATTATAAAGACGTTTAATGCATCAGCAAAATGTTTCACTACAGCGATTATATTTTTACTTTAGAAAATTTTAATTATTAAAACGGTCTATTCCCCCTGACTCACTATAGGCGTTGAAATTTACAGATTTTGTAATTATTACTACTGCAAATTAGTAATATAGTTTTTTTTTCAATGTTATTTTTAGCTCACCTTGCCAAATGCCATGTGAGCTTTTTCATCACTTGTCGTCTGTCCGTCGTCTGTCGTCCGTCCGTCGTCCGTTAACTTTTCACATTCTAATTTTCTCCTCTGAAACCACTGTGCCAAATAGAATTGAATTTGGCAGGAAGTATCCATGTAAGGTCCTTTATAAAGATTGCTCATTTCGTCCCGATCGGACAACGAACATAGCCGCCATGGTCAATTGTTGTTTCTGATTGGCTGAGTTTTCAAAAATCTTCTCCTCTGAAACTGCTAGGCCAAATGGAACAAAACTTGACAGGCAGCATAAATGGGGGGACCTCTATAACATTTCTTCATTTCGTCCCGATCGGAATTAAAATATGGCCGCCATAGGCAGTTATTGTTTCTAATTGGTTGATATAAAAAATTCTTCTCCTCTGATATCGCTTGGCCAAATGGAACGAAACTTGACAGTTAGCATCTATGGTAGGTTATTTACATATTTTCCTCAATTCGTCCCGATCGGGCAAAAAACACGGCCGCCATAGGCAATTCTTGTTTTCCATTGGTGGATTAAAACAATTTTTTTCTCTGGAACTGCTTGGCCAAATGGAACGAAACTTGACAGAAAGCATCTATGGGAAGTTCTTTACAAAAGTTTTCGCTTACCATACTTCATAATGATAGGAGAAGTGACTCCTCTCTTTGAGGTACATCAATAAAAATGGCTTTCATGCCAGGTGAGCGATACATGATAGGTGAGCTCAGTCCTCTGAGCCTCTTGTTTGCTTAAAAATGCCATTTAACAATTTTTTTTCTATTGCGAATTTATCAAAATGTTTAACACTGTGTAGAGTAGACCTTGCCTGTATTCTGCATGGCTTTTCTTTCATTTCATTTTCTCTTAGATTTTGTTTTAGTTTCGAAGGTTTCGGTCATGGGCCTACCTGATGAACTTTAATACAGAGATGCACATTTTTTACGCAAGAAATTTAGTAAAAGAATTTGCTTTACCATTTTTCAGAACAAGAAGAAAAGGAGAGAAAGTGATCCACAGTAAGCATGTTTTGTTCTGTGTTATTATACTTAACGTTGTAGACTGTATATTGGTCCTTGGAGAACTCATACTGGACATGTATTACGTAAAAGGTATAGTGCTTTGGCTTTTATAATGTGTTTTAAATACTATAGGCCAGTGAGGATAGAAGTGGGTGGGGGGTGGATTCGTACCCCTCATATCGGTTTAACCACTGCTATTTTTCTGTGCCAAGTCAACTATCATGACTATCTATTGATTTTATGTTTTTATTTTGTCTGGAGTGAAGTTTATTGGATGCCGTTAATTAATTAATATGTCATTCCTGACTTTTATTATTTTATATATAACAATTCACAGACAGTACTAATTCAGACCAATATATCTGTGCCAAATATATTTACATGCTTTTTTTTTAAATAGATTGGATAACTTCACGATACATTTGTATTTCATACTAAGACTGAGTTTATCTAGATGATGAAAAATAAAAGCATTGAGGTCAATTATCGTCAATGAAGCTGTATTACTAACGTGTAATACTTTTGTTTCTGATTTAGAGTTAAGAATTGAAAAGATTTTGTTGTTTTTTTTTTCAAAGTGAACTTTGTTTTGGGTTTTGATGTTTGTGCTTATGAATTCATCATTATATCTTTAACCGGATTTCCAACATTTTGATCTCGAGCACTGGTAATGAGTTGTCAGTCAACGAAATGTCCATACAGTGCATCAAATGTATTCGGTATTTTGTGATACATTTTATTTATAGCATTCAATAAATTATATGGTTTCAAGAAATTATCTCAATGGCTTTCAGGATTGCTGGAATCGTCTGAAGCTACAAGTACAACATTTATTATGGACATGAAGACCTTATATCCATTACAATTATCAGCCATTGGAACAACTAATGTGGAGCCATTATATGAAAAACTGCTTCATGCTCATATAGACTGGAGTCATTCCCCTCAGGATAACAACACTGTTTTTCCAAAATGGAGACCATGGTTCGATAAAGGTAAACGATCTGTAGACCAAAATGATATCGACAACAACAATCATGAGAGTGTGCAACATGGAACAAATGAGATCGACGCTCACGACGATAGTCATCATGAGGATCATGCGGCCCACAGCATTGAAGAGGATTTAGCGCACGCCTTTCACAAAGCTAGTATAACCATTTTAGCAATACTGGCTGCTGAGGTAAAAACTCAAATTAGTGAGCCATATCATGTAGTAATCACCCTATGATACCATTGTGTTTCATCTGTAATACTAAAAACAGAAAATATGTAAGCCCAAAACGGCCTGCTGGTGTTACTTTTAACCACTGTAGTAATATTTAGGGTAGACGATGTTATTGTTTACTCTGCTTCTGTTTTATTGTACTTAGATGTTAAATGTTTGCTTTTACTATCCTTTTATGTTAAATGATATGATGGAAACGATGTTTAAAGGGTTTTTTGCTGTAGTTTCCAAAACCTGGTATTTGCAGTGTCCACTAATTCAACTATTTATTATACTACTAAATTAATCTTTCTTGGTATTTTATGTGATAAGGGGACCAAGGCTTACTATGACGGTTAACTTTATCACTTGATCGAGTTCGCCCGAATGTGCTGACAGATCGTCATGTTGATATCACTCAAGTACTACACAATATTATTTGTACTGATTATATATTTTTATTACTGTCAGTACAAACTACAAGCCCAAACGACATATAAATGAGATATGCAAGAAGCAACATGACTGTTTATATTGACGTCAATCACATTCAGTATTATAATCACAATAACGTTGACGTTACCAGGTGATGTAGGAATTATTTTTCTTTTCGCTGGCGAATTAGGAGATATTATGAGACTGTGAAAAATTTAGCACATTACCGACCGCGCATAACTATATAATTTTCAATGTTTAGTTTATTACATTATATTTACAGAATATATTTAAGATATTTTGTTATGGATCAACTTTCTTAGAAAAGAAACTTGAGGTAAGATTAAAATACTTGAGACTTTCTTATAACTCAATTATTTAAAATCAGTGGTTTTTACTTTTAACCTTAGCTGTTGTTTTTATGATTTTGTATTTGGTGCATTCTGTACATTTAAGTCGTTTTATGCCCCATTTAATGGTGTAATTTTTACTTTTAACTTTGGTTGTTGTTTTTTTATGATTATGTATTTGTTTTTGTTCGACTTGTGCATTTTGTATATTTTAGTCGTTTTATGTCACTATTGAGATCTCACCAATTCCATTAATTTTTCTCGTATTCTAATATTTAAGATCGATGTTGTACTGCATGGGGAATATAAAATAAAGGTAACATCTATGAAGTTATGATTAGTTATACTCCTTACGGATACAACCATATTAAGAATAAATACTAGTAAGTTATTATTATATTTTGTTGTTACTGTTTTATGTTGACCTTTCTCGTTTCTTTATTTCTAGGTATTTGATTGTATAATAGTATTTGGATCGTTGTTCGTTGATATCTACTTCCTAAAGGGAATTAGTGCCTATAAAATCCAAGAATTCGTTATTATTTTAGCTTTCCTAGTTCCATGGAGAGTAATTCGAGTTGTTAACAGTAAGTTAATTCACTTCAATTCCATGACGCACTCAAATACTTTTTTATCTGTTAATTAAAATTTCAAATATTCTTTGTCTTTAGGAGTAATTTAATTATATTAATAAGTTCTAAAAAAACTACAATATCAAGAAATTTCTCAATTCTGTTTTGTAGCATTCTACTGGGATTCCTATTTCAGTCAATCTAAGTACACTAAAATCCCCTGATTTTTAACCGTATTTTCCAAAGGCAAAAATACAGTAAATAGCTTGGTGAATTATACCGGCGAGTGGTTTCAGATACTGATGAAGGAAAATACGTATATATAGATTGGTAAATATTTTAAATTTTCACACCAGCAATTATGAGTGAAAGAAATACATGGAAAAGTGGCCCCATTCCTTTTAGTTTTGGCTTTTCATTTTACTCAACTAAACGTTTTTGCAGTTTTATCGTCTTTTCTGCATTTCGTTTTTGTTTGTAAATTACTAGTAGAATTATGCTATTGGTATTTTTTGTGTTTCTATCGTGAATTTGGTTGAAAACAAATCTTATTCTTTCAGGTCTTGTTGTTGCTATCATAGATCACGAACATTTCAGACTTAAACTTTTATATAAACAAAAGAAAGAGGTTTCAAATGACCTCAAGAAGACAAAATCAGACGTAAAAAATTTACAGGTAATATTTAGATCCTAATCTTTTAGGTTTTTAGTATGTAAACTGACTGCAGAATATACATTGTTTGCTAATCAGATCGGGATTTCAAGTGACCAAATATTCAATGTTAATTTTTTTACAAAAATAACTTCAAGATAGCTTACATTCTTATTTTGTCTGTGCCATTTAGAGCTAGCCATAAGGTTTTGTATTTGCCATTCATTGAAGATCAAGTTGTTACCGGTGGGTGATTATTTTTGGTTTGATTAGTTAACAGATAGGATGTTGTCTTCTTGTTATGTTACTCCATATTTGTTCTATCTCATATTCTATAAATGAAGCTAAGTGGGAGTGGAAAATGATTTTAAAAAATAGGAGTATTCTAAGATATCTGGAATATATGTATATATATAGTGCACAGTAAGATCTTGTAACCAAAAGAGTACTTTGAGACATCAGGACTTTTAACATGATAAAACAGTTTGAGAAACTAAATTCAACTTATATAGCCTAATGTAAACATTCTGGTAAATTTTATCTATTGTCTTTTATGTATTTCGAATGGATAGGCAATTTAGCAAGAGGATCATTGTTCTATCAAAAACTTAAATGAAATATGGCATTTGTCAATACTTTAATTCTAGTCAGCAATTATACAAGACAGCCAAATTATCAATTTAAAAATATACTATTTCACAATATTGCAGCAATCGATGGATATATTAAAGAAATTAGCTATGGATGCTGGAGTAACTGAACAGAAAATAACTCGGCATTTAGGTAAATGATTTTATTTTACTCTTCGGTCTCATTCAAAGATAAGAGTCTCGGTGACCTGAGCCTTTTAATGATTTCAACTAATGGTTACTTGTAAACCAACATTGTGTTTTACAATTTAAACATGATGACGAACATGCTCTGACATGTGATGAAGATCTGAGACATCTTCAACAAAAAAGAGAATGTCAGCTTTTTTCCAGCATGGCGTGTACCTTACTTTTCCGAAGCACCTAATGTCCTTCCTTTTTAATAGGGTTCACATTTGTATTGCTGTGGTTTTATGTTGTCTTGTTACGCTTAATGTCTATGTTATTTGCTGTATAGTATATATATATCTGTTAGTTAATGTATCTGTTGAACATGGAAAACGCCAACTTACTGAAGAATTACATAGTAATTTATCAATATATTTATTTTAATAATGTTTCATTTGGTTTAAGTTTTTTAAGGGTTGTATTTTTATTTATTTAGCACTACATCAACAAACCAATGGAAAACAAAAGAAGAAAGGGAATGGTGTTCTTGGTTTTGGTCAAAGTTTTCCATTGTTCCATCATAATCATTCCTCATCATCTCCAAAGACGTCCAGATCCTCCCCAAACTTAAAAAAATGTGATGACAAAAATGAAAAATACTGTGATAAATACAAGGGCAATGGTGTCGTCGCCCATGACAACGTATCATTTGAATTGAGTGGTGAAAATGATGACAATTCGTCCAGTGTTACCTTTAGTACACAAGAGACAGACACGGTGATAAATGTATCAAACGATGATACTAAACAACGTCTTTGAGAGACAGAAAGATAAATTCGGCAGAATCTTGAGAATCCAAAACAAAATCCAAGTTTGTGAACGAACATAGATGTCGATGTATGAGGAAAATGTCCTTCCTTTTTAATAGGGTTCACATTTGTATTGCTGTGCTTTTATGTTGTCTTGTTACCCTTGTTACGCTTAATGTCTATGTTATTTGCTGTATAGTATATATATCTGTTAGTTAATGTAACTGTTGAACATGGAAAACGCCAACTTACTGAAGAATTATATAGTAATTTATCAATTTATTTATTTTAATAATGTTTCATTTGGTTTAAGTTTTTTAAGGGTTGTATTTTTTATTTATTTAGCACTACATCAACAAACCAATGGAAAACAAAAGACGAAAGGGAATGGTGTTCTTGGTTTTGGTCAAAGTTTTCCATTGTTCCATCATAATCATTCCTCATCATCTCCAAAGACGTCCAGATCCTCCCCAAACTTAAAAAAATGTGATGACAAAAATGAAAAATACTGTGATAAATACAAGGGCAATGGTGTCGTCGCCCATGACAACGTATCATTTGAATTGAGTGGTGAAAATGATGACAATTCGTCCAGTGTTACCTTTAGTACACAAGAGACAGACACGGTGATAAATGTATCAAACGATGATACTAAACAACGTCTTTGAGAGACAGAAAGATAAATTCGGCAGAATCTTGAGAATCCAAAACAAAATCCAAGTTTGTGAACGAACATAGATGTCGATGTATGAGGAAAATGTCCTTCCTTTTTAATAGGGTTCACATTTGTATTGCTGTGCTTTTATGTTGTCTTGTTACCCTTGTTACGCTTAATGTCTATGTTATTTGCTGTATAGTATATATATCTGTTAGTTAATGTAACTGTTGAACATGGAAAACGCCAACTTACTGAAGAATTATATAGTAATTTATCAATTTATTTATTTTAATAATGTTTCATTTGGTTTAAGTTTTTTAAGGGTTGTATTTTTTATTTATTTAGCACTACATCAACAAACCAATGGAAAACAAAAGACGAAAGGGAATGGTGTTCTTGGTTTTGGTCAAAGTTTTCCATTGTTCCATCATAATCATTCCTCATCATCTCCAAAGACGTCCAGATCCTCCCCAAACTTAAAAAAATGTGATGACAAAAATGAAAAATACTGTGATAAATACAAGGGCAATGGTGTCGTCGCCCATGACAACGTATCATTTGAATTGAGTGGTGAAAATGATGACAATTCGTCCAGTGTTACCTTTAGTACACAAGAGACAGACACGGTGATAAATGTATCAAACGATGATACTAAACAACGTCTTTGAGAGACAGAATGATAAATTCGGCAGAATCTTGAGAATCCAAAACAAAATCCAAGTTTGTGAACGAACATAGATGTCGATATATGAGGAAAATGTCCTTCCTTTTTAATAGGGTTCACATTTGTATTGCTGTGCTTTTATGTTGTCTTGTTACGCTTGTTACGCTTAATGTCTATGTTATTTGCTGTATAGTATATATATCTGTTAGTTAATGTAACTGTTGAACATGGAAAACGCCAACTTACTGAAGAATTACATAGTAATTTATCAATTTATTTATTTTAATAATGTTTCATTTGGTTTAAGTTTTTTAAGGGTTGTATTTTTATTTATTTAGCACTACATCAACAAACCAATGGAAAACAAAAGAAGTAAGGGAATGGTGTTCTTGGTTTTGGTCAAAGTTTTCCATTGTTCCATCATAATCATTCCTCATCATCTCCAAAGACGTCCAGATCCTCCCTAAACTTAAAAAAATGTGATGACAAAAATGAAAAATACTGTGATAAATACAAGGGCAATGGTGTCGTCGCCCATGACAACGTATCATTTGAATTGAGTGGTGAAAATGATGACAATTCGTCCAGTGTTACCTTTAGTACACAAGAGACAGACACGGCGATAAATGTATCAAACGATGATACTAAACAACGTCTTTGAGAGACAGAAAGATAAATTCGGCAGAATCTTGAGAATCCAAAACAAAATCCAAGTTTATGAACGAACATAGATGTCGATGTATGAGGAAAATGTTTTATTAAATGACTGTAGAAACAAACAAACAATCACATATTCGTATATGTACATATTTTTATAACATTTTATATTTACATGGGTTTCATGCTTATATTTTTAAAAAATTCTCAAATATACTGTGGTTTCTTAATTTATGGATTTTTGTTCTTTTCAGTACAAAAACAAATTACAAAAATAGTCGAAGGAAGGGGTCTATTTTTTACGTTTTTTTAATTTTACAATTTTAACACTTACAAATGCTACTACACAAATACTCGCACCTGACCTGATGAAACTATTGGGGATTTGTATCAAACAGTGGCATAAAGTCAATGGTAAAAAAAAATAGAAAATAAAAATAAAACAAAAAACAAAAAATAATATCCATGCTTGATTGATAACAAGGTGCCACTAACGCATTAGTACATGCTCAAACTTCCAAAGAACCTGGTGACACTGCAGCCTTTTTGGTTGTTGGATGAAGAGAGTAGATTTATAATACAAGAAACTGAAAAGACTCTGATATAGTATAAAAGAAGATAACATGAGAGGACAACTGTTATAATTTGAAGGTTAAATGAAAATTTTATCCGTGTTTAAAATGAACCAATAATTTAAAATTACAGGCAATGAGAACTTAAATTTAAATTTCTAAAACTGTTGTGTTGTATTGGAAGTTGGTAAAATAAGGCACATGGGGATCAGGTACTCAGCACGTATGCATTTGATACGAATAGCCCATTTGAGGACATTTAACCTCTATATTTGTTCTTTTCCTCTTTAGTGTGTAGCTTCGGTATTCTTAAGCCAAGATCAATCCTCAATAAAGCAACTCTTCATTCAATTTTTCCACTTGCTATGTGATGGTGCTATAAAAGTATTGCCATTGTTTATAATATTAGTTATAGTAAGTATAGCAATGGTATATTACAGTAATAAAGGTATTTAAGATGTGCAGAATTAAACTGAAATTTTTCATGGATTTCTGAAAGCTATATATAGAATCTGAATGAAGGTTTTTGAATACTGTTGTTTCTGTCGGAAACTCTTACATTTCTGATTTTGATTACCATATATAGATATAGCGCCAACAGAATACTGATAAGAATTCAATTTCAAACATTCTACTGGTATGAAATCCAAATCGTATTATTATGACCAATGACAAAAACAAATAATCACAATAGGAAAAACAAACACATGTCAACATTTAAAATTTGTAAATTACAAGTGATCACAGCCAAGGAGATTAAAAGCTATCAATATTAGTTATATTAAGTATAGTTATTATATGTGAAATCAAACCAAAGTCGTTTTAAGTTCATTATTCAGTTAGTACATTTTATTAACACTTATTACATATATCTTCTATAAATCCATATCTTTTTCACTAAATATTTAATTAAATATTTATTCATTATTCATTACAGAAAATGATGGAATAACACTTGAGAGTTCATTAAACAGGTCATCTCGTGGCTTTTCTAATATTTTACATTTTACCATAAAATGGAATTCGTCTTCAGGTTCTGACTTATAAAGTGGACATAATCTTTTCTCAATTGTCAGTTTTTGATATCTTCCTCTTTCAATGTTTAAGAAACTATTAGAAAATTATAACATGAATCCAAAACACAGGGCGGATTCGTGAGAACAACATCATATATACAAAAAAATGCAGAAAAATGAAATAGAGAGTCCATAACATAGAATATTCCAAAGCTAACGCGAATTAGAAAAAACAGTAACATAGAGGACAATTATTATAAAATGCAACAAAACACACACGCTTATACTCACCCACACGCACAGGAAACGAAGAAATAGTGATATAATGAATGATAGAGAGTTTTACCTTAAAGCTACTTCTTATCTTAATGTTCAGAACAAATTATATAAATATACCAATGTACTTGTAAATTTTCCATCTAATCAAATATCAATACTTTAGCATCAAAACATTCTATAAGTTGTTTACGATTAACAATCTAGATTTTTTACTTAAAGTCTTAAAGCTGTCTACAAAAAGACATATTCTTCTGAAATGTTAAATGGGTAGAAAAAATAATTAAAATTGTTTGGATTACGTCATGTACGACAAGATTTTAATGCTAACCGAAAAACATTATAAGATTTTATTTCTTTTTAAAAATATTGTTTACCAATTACATTGAAAGGGTTAACATTACGACATATTTGAAAAATATCTTATGTAAAGTTATTGTAAATTAATAGACATTACAGCTTATAGCTACGGGCCATAAAACATGTTTCACAAAATCAGTAGTATGGAGTCTAATGATACAAAAGGCTTTACGTAAAATTGTTCTCAATTTTAAATGCAAATTCTCAGTTCCACATTTAAATCTGTCAATGTTTAAAAACCTTCCCTTCGACTTAACATCTGAAATATGAAGTGCAATCATTTGTACAAAGAAAACACGTCCGACTATAATTTCATCGTGTCGGCACCATTGTACGTACATCGTATACTTGCTCTGGGTTTCAAAGAGTCAACACCTTTCTATTTTTATTTTTTACATACTCGTGATCAAGACCAAATTGGTCGAAACGTTGAGTATTTTTAACTTTTTAGTTTATTGTTGTTTTTCACTATTTTATATTTGGTTTTGTTCTACTTGTGTATTTCATACATTTTAGTCGTTTTACGCCCCTTTTGACAGCTCACCATTTCCATTTATTTTTCATGTTATCTATTGTCGTATGAGCTATTTCGCTACATACTTAGTTTTTTTATATAAACTATAGCAATATTTCTTTTATTCCCTTGAACGCTCTAGTATCTCAATGCATCATATGTAAATACAGGAAAAACTTGCTGGACAAGGATCAGAAAAGGAAATGACATGTATTATAAGGTACTTTTATTTTGATGACAAAATTTTAAATGGCCTATTTAGTCTTTCATGCCCATGATCTGCTCAAAGATGAGCAAAAAGCACAAATTACTAGCTGTTCAACAATAAAATTATACTATGTAATCTTTTTGTGTCAATAAAATATTTAGTTGCTGTGTTGTATGCAAATTGTTTTGGAGTGGATCTTCTGATAACTATACTAAATAATGTATTATGTAGACAGCACGCTGAACAAACGGAGAATTGCTAACTCAGTTATTTTCCATTGATCATAGAAAATGAAGTACATATAACGTAAATCCTACCTGTATAAAGTTTTGCTTATAAAATCTTAATTAGAAATATGTTTTGCAAAGTATAAAGGACAAAAATATGTCAACAAAGGCGCTTTTGAATTCTACAAATAGAATTTTACGATCTACAATTTGTATATAAATTTGAAAACTGTACAGATATAATCACTTTCAGAAATCTAAAAAAAATTTAGGAAAGGATTCCTACTGATCCAAAAATGTTTACCTTTATTTTTATCCCAGTTATATTTGTATGTGACATGACAGCCTCAATATATGTTATTCCAATTAAAGATATCTGATTGTTAGATTCAATCTACATTAATTGACAGATAGATAAGATACAATTCATTTGTGAAAACATTACATTATATTATCTTATCCTTAAATAATTTCAAAATCAATAGGTAAATGTTTGGCGATACATCCAGGCCTCTTTTTTCTTTTCTTTTTGTATTTTTGGAAAACAGAGTCAGCAGTGAATATTTACGTAATGGAATCCGAGGAGAAAGCGGAAAATCCGCTCTTAAAGCATCGAACAACACAAGGTAAGACTTCTTTTTGGTACTGCGAAGTAAAGGCGTCATGTTTAAGATTTGCGGGTACTTGGACATCCATTGCGATCGTTACTAAAACCTATCAAGTAAATTTAAAACCAGTATATTTATCGAAGTATTTGATAAATTATTTTTTACGAATACTTGTCTTATTTTTAAAGCTTTTTTCAGTGTATTAAAAATATTCAAATCTATCAGAGCTTAAAAATGTTGAGTAATTGTGTATATAAGAATTGTACAAGGCAAAAGTTGCAAACAAAACAAACAATACAAAAGGTAAAACTAAAAGAAAACAAGAATCAGTCTGACTCGACAATGGACGTTTGCCAATTGACTGAACAAAAGCGCAAAAATAATGGATATTTGTGCAGAAAAAATGGACAATTGTGCCATTTCCACCTCTACCTTAGCCAGCAAAACACAAACATCGTTCGATCTACATTTATACTAAAACAACAGCAAATCAATGAGCAAAAATTCATTAAGTAAAAGTTACAACAAAATTAAAGCACTAAAATACATGTAGCAAAATAAAGTAATGTTGCGACAAAATTATGGCACTAAAAGTCATAAAAGTTTATAAGTTTTTAAAAAGTTCTTGATTTAAATATTATATTCAATAAGAAATGTCTATTTCTTTTTCAACCATTCTTTGATTTCAGCATTTTGTAGCATATTTCATTCAATCAAATTAATTTGGCATAAATGGGTATTTTTGAAACTAGTGCTTATGTTCATTTTCGAGAGGCGCAAATGTCCTTTCACATCCTTAAGAAAATGGTACAAATGTCCATCACCCGTCAGACTGACAACAAACCGGTTCTGGCCTGACTACATGTATTTTATATTATTTGCTAATTGTGTTTTGGAAGTCCTGATGAAAAGAGTCATTAAAACGTAAAGTTATGGAAAGCCGTAACTGCCTTATGTGTACTTGTTTTTATATATGCACATACTTTTTCTATATAAGCACACACTTTTTCTATATACGCACATCCTTTATATGCACATACTTTTTCTTTATACTTTTTCTATATACTTTTTCTGTATATGCACATACTTCTTTATACTCTTTCTATATACTTTTTATAAAAAGACGAGTCCTTAACCAATCCAAATATCCCAATGCAATCCTCAAGATCACACCCTTATATAGTAAATCGAGTCCTAATTCAATTAAAAAGTCTTAACACAATGCTCCAGACGATGACTACAAATAAATCCTAATTATTCTCTATATGCTATAAGAAAATTATTAGTTTATTCCTATATAGATAGAAAATTAATTCATACGGCCCATTTTTGCATACCAGAAACACAAAAATTTGAAGGAATTGTTAACATCGCCTAGATTAAAACAGATTACATTGCAACCTAGTCTTGTAGGATCTTCAGTTAACGCTAGGTACAGCACTGGGCGGTCACATCAATTGTAAATATTGTATCTGGTACCCAAATCGTTTATAGATAGGTAATAAAGATTTCTTAACCCAGTTTTCAAATAACTGCCGGAAGAAAGCTCCGACTGGCGTTAGTTGAACAACCTATGTTTTGTAGTGAATGCATTAGACTTGTGTCGTGTCCTAAATAAATCAAATTTAATTGGCTAAAGGTACCTGATGAGGATATTGGCATGGTCAAGTTGATCCAAACCGAAACACCATTAAATGTGAAGTTAATTTTTGAAAATTATATATATTTAAAAAAAAAGAATTAGTAGAAAATTTACCATGAGATTATAATTATGAGCAACAGCAGCTATTATAATGCTGTCAATTATTACCGTATACTAGTATTTGAGTTATTTTCAATTTTAAAAAAAGAAAAATCGGACAAATAAACAATAAGACGATACAAAACAGGGGCCTGGGGCCTTATTTTCGAAGGTATCTTAGGACCAAGATGGGTCTTAGGACCATACTAGGAGATATCTTAGGATGTCTTAACTTATGATCTATCTCAGAATTATCCCAAATTGAGGACGTCAATTTATATGTCTTAAGATGATCTTAGAAATATCCCAACTTTAGGATGAAAGTACGGTATCCTAATTTGTAAACAAATATGGCCGCTGTATATGTATATATAAATGTGGCTACGTTTGATAGTTTGCAAAAGAGGATGGACTTATTTTTGTCAACTTTATCCAAAAGAATTTGGAGCTCAGCGTCCGTAAAATTCTGAATTCGTTTTCTGCTCATGTTAACGTTCGATCTATTAAATATGTCTAATGTGTTAACCTCCTTATAAACAAATGTATAGATATTAAGTTGTACGAGTTTTGCCTTTGAACTCTGTTTATTTTTTACTCACCTTTGTGTCGATCTAAAACTTTTACAACACAATGGTTTTAACTTTTGAATTTCGTTTTGAAATAATTCTATTTTCATCATAATCATCATGATTTTCATTGTTTTTTTTAATATTATTCTTATAAACTTAGCGTCGTGCGATGCTATTTGATATATCTTATTTTTTTTTATATATCACAAAACTTGGGACTATGGTTAGGACATCCTAGCTAGGATGATCCTAAGAGAGCTTCGATACGAGGTCTCAGACATTTCATAAGATAGTCCTAAGATTATCCTAAATAATATCCTAAGATATATCTTAGGATAAATCTTAGGAAAGTTTCGAAAATAAGGCCCCTGGTTCTTATCAATGTGGGTTAGTAATACAGCGACAACGGCAATGATGATACCTATAGTCGGAGCTGTAATGGCTCAGCTGAAGAAAGTGAACGAACCTAACGGTAAAAACTTCTTCTTATAACTATATAACAACAGATTTAATATTTTCTCTGCTTTAGCCTGTATATTACAACACACCTTTTATTGTAAACAGTACGTCGAGCTATGCCATTCATGTTCAATTTTGCAGGTATTTCAGTTTTTTTCGTCCTTAATGATAAAATAACAATCCAAAGATGCTAATATTAGATATAGTAAATTTATAATATGCTGTATACGACGCATTTCAAGGAGCTACCTCTCATCAGCATCATTAAAACCGAAACATTTGGAAAACACTTTTCAGGATCAATATTCGTCATTATGGTTTATAACACAATAAACTGTAGAGATAACCGAAGTGTAAAACAGAGATGAAATCAGTATTTTAGACAACATCGGAAGGAACAACGGAAACCATATATAAAGACATAATTTATTCCAATACTGAAGCTTCAGTAAAAAGCAGAAGTGAAATAAGGTACTTTGGCAGCACCAAATTGATCTTTAGTTCAATGGATTTTGCCGCTCCGATTTTTAGACTATGCAAATCTTAAGAAAAACATTTTTTGCCGCTTTGTTTTGCAAAAAATGCTGAGAATTCGCCCCAATTTTTTTTATCTTTCAAGAAATTAAAATTAAAAATTGTTCGCATGCTTCTAAAATTTTGTAAAAGTAAAGATTTCCTCCAATTTTTTGCAATTATTTTATTTTTAAAAATGTGTGTCGCACGTAAATTTTATCTGGCGTCTAAAAAAAATTAAAATTAAAATTTCGCTCGCTCGCACCTATTTTTGCCATCCATAAATCCAAAGAACAAACATTTTATTTGGTGTGGCCTTTCCAATTTCTAGTTGTGAAAGACGGTGGTAGTAAATGACCTGTGGCTTTTTCTGACAGATTATGCACTTATAAATATTTGGGTTTCACTTCATTAGTTTCTTTTTATTAAGTTGTACCTCCAGCCCACTCATGTAAACCCCATTATTATGATACTGAAAACCTGAACAGTGTTCACAGAATGTCACAGGTCCATATAATTATCGGTTATTAAAAATATCAATAATACTGTATGAAAAGCACTTCAGGCGGTATAGAGAACAATGTGCAGATGGGATGTTTTCTTATGTTTTGGGCTTGATGTAATCTCAAAGGAACGCGTTTCATCCTTGTGTCAAATAAACTACTTTTGTAAAAGATTATGATATGTACTCTGTCAACGATGATATATAGCATCTCGGAAACAAACAAATGTCAGTTAAGATAACTGTCCGTGATCTATACTTTATTTACCATATCATCCCAAATTATGTTCGGTATTTTTACCGGACAGTTATTCATAGATTTAGCTTTATTTGCACTGTAAGGTCACTTTGCCCTGAGATACAAAGAAGACGTAAACAGCATCTTACTCTGCAACGGACGCATTTCGCGTGTAATACATCTTTCCATTGGCCTCTGCTTTGACGATTATTAAAAAATACCAGTTAAAATATTTTGCGAATTGTTTTATTTAACTTTTTCAGATTATCTTTTTTGCAGTGAAAAAAAGGTTAAGATGCAGTCTTTTTAACAAATTCTGGCTGAATAGAAATTCTTTATAGTCAAAGTAGCATTAAACAGAATTATACGATCAGCACAATCAACAACAAAAAATTTCATGCGACAAAATCCTCAAAAATGTGTAGCCATCTTTAAATTTTCTGATTTCATAATGGCCCTGTTTTTTCATTTTGGAAATGGGATAAAATCTATACTAGAATATTTGACTTAATAAAATTGTCAGTTATTAGGAAACAAAAGAGGCTTACGATATTTTAGTTTCGGTTTTATTTTCCTCTTCGGTGTTTTTCTTTATATATTAAGAAAAAAATTGTTACTATATGTTTTACAGCAAACGGAAAGAATAATCCGCTGATGAAGATGAAAGACAAGGAAAAGAAGAACCAAAATCTTTGCAAAATGGAATGATCATATCTGCTGAAAACTGAATAGCAGAAAACAAGGAAATTGAAATACATGTAAAGGCTGATCAGTGAGTAATCAGCAAATATAAGGAAATTGATATACATGTAAAGGCTGATCAGTGAGTAATCAGTAAAAATAAGGAAATTGAAACACAAGTAAAGGCTGATCAGTGAGTAATCAGTAAACATAAGGAAATTGTAACACAAGTAAAGGCTGATCAGTGAGTAATCAGTAAACATAAGGAAATTGAAACACAAGTAAAGGCTGATCACTGAGTTATCAGTAAAAATTAGGAAACTGAAACACAAGTAAAGGCTGATCAGTGAGTAATCAGTAAAAATAAGGAAATTGAAACACAAGTAAAGGCTAATCACTGAGTAATCAGTAAAAATAAGGAAAATGAAACACAAGTAAAGGCGGATCAGTGAGTAATCACTAAAAATGAGGAAATTGAAACACAAGTAAAGGCTGATCAGTGAGTAATCAGTAACTAGAGGCTCTCAAGAGCCTGTGTCGCTCACCTGTATCTACTGTGGTTTTTGAAATCATGTAAAATAATGTTAAAATCATAATGAAAAGCATTAATAAATTGCTTCGCTGAGTGCAGCTGGATACGACCGCAGAGGTCCAACCCTGAACAGTTGGGGCAAAAATGGACACAATATTCGCGCTTGATACAAGTCTGAATTTGGATTGTAATTAAATATTTGACACATAATAGGTTTCTGACACAGAATAACTGTAGTCAAAGAACTTAGAATTGGTCATATGATTTGAATTTATATTTAATTTTTTGCTTTTTGTGCAATACAATATGCTGTTGTGAATTGAACCCCCCCCCCCAAAAAAAAAAATGTTTACCCCTTTTCTTGCTTTTGTGCAATACACTATGCTGTTGCGTGTTTTTTTTTTTAATTTCTGAAATCTGGAAGGAGAAAAAATTGTCCCCCCCACAATTTCTTATTTACCCCCCCTAAATTTTTTTTCACCCCCTTTTCCCTTTTTCCAAACAACAAATTCTTTCCCTCAAGATATGGTCATAATCCCTATTCAAATTTCTCATGGAGTTTGCAAACATAATTACCCACTTAAATATATCGTAAAAGTCTTAAAATAGAAAATGACATATGGCTAAAATTAATATTAATTAATAGTAACTTCTAAAAATAAATTGACAGCTATAAATCACCCCAAGACAATCTACATTTGTTTATATATAATTGACAAGCAGTGTAAGGGAGGTAATAGAATCACACAACATTTTACTTTAAATGTATTTGGATTACCTCCCTAAAACCAAGATAATAACCAAAAACTGCAAAATTTACTAAACTTTACCAATTCAGGGACAGCAACCCAACAACGGGTTTTCTGATTCGTCTGAAATTTTCAGGGCAGATAGATCTTAACCTGATGAACATTTTTATCCCTGTTAAATTTACTCTAAATACTTTAATTTCAGAGATACAAGCCAAAAACTGCATTTACCCCTTATGTTCTATTTTTAGCCATGGCGGCCATGTTGATTGGCAGGCAAGGTGGTCGGACATATTTTGTAAACTAGATACCACAATGATGATTGTGGCCAAGTTTGGTTACATTTGGCCCAGTAGTTTCAGAGGAGATGATGTTTGTAAAAGTTAACAGACGACGACGACGGACGACGACAACGGACGACGGACGCCAAGTGATGAGAAAAGCTCACTTGACCTTTCAGGTCAGGTGAGCTAAAAATAAGGAAATTGAAATATAAGTAAAGGCTGATCAGTGAGTAATCAGTAAAAATAAGGAAATTGAAACACAAGTAAAGGCTGATCAGTGAGTAATCAGTAAAAATAAGGAAATTGAAACACAAGTAAAGGCTGATCAATGAGTAATCAGTAAAAATAAGGAAATTGAAACACAAGTAAAGTAATCAGTAAAAATAAAGAAATTAAAACACAAGTTAAGGCTGGTCAGTGATTAATCAGTAAAAATAAGGAAATTGAAATACAAGTAAAGGCTGATCAGTGAGTAATCAGGAAAACATTGGTTTTAAAAATATTGAAAATTCTCCTCATTCAAGTTCATTTTGTTTCTTGTTTTCATTTACTGCACTGCTACTGTTATTATACCGACTCGTAACCAATGAAGTAGTCAAGAATAGAAAATAAAACATAAACATGTATTTATACTTTTTAAATTATCTTTAAATATTTTAAATGCATGGATTTTATTATTTTTTTTACTGTTTTTTTTCTGGCTTTATGCATCCGTTGAAGCTTTATCCGATTAGGCTATATAAAAATAAGTTGAAAGAACCAAAATAAAATTTGTCAGTTGGTTCAGAGTTTCTTATATCAATTCAGTCAATTAATGTTACTTTACCATGTAATTATTTTAAATGTCCATTTTCCAATGCTACAAGAATTTAATAAATAATTTAAACTATACGACTAGATATGCTTTTCAGGAAGGAAAGTTTGTCACAAGTACTATACTCTGAATCGAAGGAATACGTAAATATGTGTAAAGCTATGACATTGTGTATAGCTTATTCAGCTAATATCGGTGGAACAAGGGCACTTTCTGGTACTGGTCCTAATATTATTGTACAAGGACAGGCAGATTTGTAAGTAAAGAAACAAAGATACCAAATATATGATACAGGAAACGCTTTTCTGTATTAGCATTTACTTGGTAAGAACTACTCACAGCCTTTAAATATCAGAACATTTTGGGCATATAATTAAAAATATACAGGTAGGGTAATAATGTACTTCTCCCAGATTCTAGTATAATTAAAAATGTACAGGTAGGGTAATAATGTACTTCTCCCAGATTCTAGTATAATTAAAAATGTACAGGTAGGGTAATAATGTACTTCTCCCAGATTCTAGTATAATTAAAAATATACAGGTAGCGTAATAATGTACTTCTCCCAGATTCTAGTATAATTAAAAATATACAGGTAGGGTAATAATGTACTTCTCCCAGATTCTAGTATAATTAAAAATGTACAGGTAGGGTAATAATGTACTTCTCCCAGATTCTAGTATAATTAAAAATATACAGGTAGGGTAATAATGTACTTCTCCCAGATTCTAGTATAATTAAAAATATACAGGTAGCGTAATAATGGACTTCTCCCAAATTCTAGTATAATTTAAAATATTTGAAAATGATTGGTTTGTTGGCTTTTAATTTTAGTCGCCAGATTAGGTCCAAAAAAATGACTTCCAATTGTTTTGTTTAGATATTTTCTTAAGGAGGTAAGCTAGATGAAAAAAATATTGGACAAATTATGAATACTGTATCGTAGACGAATTTTAATATGCTATTCAGAATATACAGATTCTGAGGTCGCTTTATGTCTCCTGACTGTGTTTGTTCGTTTTGCACTTGAATTTGTTCTGTAACAGTTTTGATTATTATTATATATTTTCACATTTTTAGCTTTTAATTATAATGAATAGGCATACTTAGTTGAAATGTGCACATTAAATTCATCAAAATCTATACCATTATGTTGAAGATTTACAATAACAAGTCATACTGTCTTGGGAAGCCAACACAAAAGTCCGCAAAACTGCGGCCATTTTGAAAATTCTAAAACCTTTATGCGCAACTAGACATGGCCACGTATTTTTGTACCAAGTTTCATTAGGTTCCCATGAACGGTTTTTGTGATCCGCTCCGGACAAGTTCATGGCTCAGAAGAAAGGAAAAGAAACGGATAAAAAACAATAAGTCACCCAAACTTTGTTTTGGAGACTTAATAAATGCACGAATTAATTTTCTAATTTACAGAGGACAATTTTATTTACTTCCAGGATTTTTCAAAGAGTGGGTATAGAGTCCTCGGGTTTGAATTTTGTCAGTTGGATATTTGCACTTCCGGGTTCTCTTATATGTTTAGCATTATTGTGGATATGGTTGCAGATATGGTTCTTAGGAATAAGGTAGGATAAATTAATTTTAAATGAAAATAAACAATAACATGGATAACAAGAAAGGTAAATATGACATACCAATCAATCAACGCCACCAAACAGACAGAACTCTGGACAAAAAATAACATAATAGACCACAAAACACAAATATAAACTGGATGGCTTTCTGATGACCGACACGCATTTTTGCTGAATAAAATTAAAAGAAAATTTATACCACAAAAAATTCGAAATTTTGTAATTTAAACAACATATACATATATATTCAAGGAGATAAATATTCTAACACATATAGCTCGGATTTCAGGTATTATGGTTTTCGCCGTTTTTAATTAGCTATTCGAAGGAAATGCAGTAAATACTTTTAAAATAAGCTACTCCCGCCCTTCATCATAGATTTATTTCGAAGTTACATATTTTATAATAGACTTGAATTTGTAGAAGTTAAAAACTAATCTTATTCATAGTTAAATTGCTGCTACGATTTTTTCGTTTTATTTCCAAATATTTTCAGTTTTGGTTGTTTTTTTTTTCAGACAATTATTCTGTTCTTCGATGAAGGAGGATAAAAGAGCGACAAAAGTAATCAGAGATGCATATGTCCAGTTAGGACCAATGTCGTAAGTTTATAGACTGTAAAAGCATATAATAAATTTCAATTTATGCTAAAAAAAAAGAAATTACATGTTTTCAATATTTCTTTTTTCTATAAAGAAAGGAAAAGAATCAGATTCTGTTTTTCTTATTGAATTTTCAACAGAGAAAATGATTATAAGTAAGAAATGTTTTTCACCACAACAAAATCCACAAAAAATATTTCTGCATAAAATATAGAAAGCAGATTGTATTATAATATAGAAATGAACCTTTTATTTCAGATTTGCAGAAGTAGTTGTGTTGGTCCATTTTGTGTTATTAATTATTCTATGGTTTAGTAGAAAACCACCATACGTGGACGGATGGGGGTCGTGGTTTAAATCGGGGTAAATATGCTACAGTTGTATTGCATTCAAACAAATTATTTTATGTAGAGTTCGGACGCTAAATCTACCGATTGAAAACTGGCGATGTGGTAACATTTTAAAGGAGAATAGAAAATGTACATATTGCGATAAAAATGAAATTAGAGATGAGTTTGAATTTATTACGGTTTGTGCAAGGTTTGCTGAATACGGGAAACAGTTTTTATCAACTTGCTACTACTGTAGGTCTAATACTCTTAAATTTTATCAACTATTTAACTGTCATAGAATTTCTGTACTAAAAAAACTTTGTAAGTTCATCAGAATTATCAGTAGTACTTTTCGTTCTAGGGGTTAGGAAAATATTCCTGGAATTAACGTTTCGAAAGCAGTCTGAACTAAACTCGTTGATCTATTGTCGTTCCCCGAGCAGTCTGAACTGAACTCCTTGCTCTATTTTCGTTACAGAAGCAGAGTAAACTGAACTCCTTGATCAATTGTCGTTACGGAAGCAGTGTGAACTGAATTCGTTTATCTTTTCTCGTTATGGAAACAGTGTCAAGTGAATTCCTTGGTCTATTGTCGTTATTGAAGCAGTATGAACTGAACTCCTTGGTCTATTATCGTTATGGAAGTAGTGTGAACAGAACGCTATGGTCTATTGTCGTTACGGGAGCAGTCTGAACTGAACTCCTTGGTCTATTGTCGTTACGGAAGGAGTGTGAACTGAACTCCTTCGTCTCTTCTCGTTAACTGAATTTCTTGGTCTATTATCGTTTCGTAAGCAGTGTGAACTGAACTCCTAAGTCTATTGTCCTTACGGAAGAAGTGTGAACTGAACTGTTTTGTCTATTGTCGTTACGGAAGCAATGTGAACTGAACTCCTTGGTCTATTGTTGTTCAGAAGCAGTGTGAACTGAACTGCTTGGTCTATTGTCGTCGTAACGGAATTAGTGTGAACTAGACTCCTTGGTCTATTGTCGTAATGGAAGCACTGTGAACTGGGCTCCTTCCTCTTTTCTCGTTACGGAAGAAGTGTGAACTGAACTTCTTGGTCTATATTCGTGAAGAAAGCAGTGTGAACTGAACCCCTTCGTCTTTTTTCGTTACGGAATCAGTGTAAACTGAACTCCTTGGTCCATTGTCGTTACGGAAGCAGTGTGAACTAAACTCCTTGGTCTATTGTCGTTACGGAAGCAGTATTCTAACACATCATCTGCTTTCAAATAATAAACAAAACAAAAAATATATATTAACAATGTCCACCTGCTTTAAAACTTTTAAAGAGTTCAACATGATCAACTGGTACATATGGACCAATTTTTTAGTTTTACAAATTAACATGCCAGGTATGATACGATAGAAGATATTTTAATATTTTATTAAATAATTTAAAATAGGATACATATTTATACTGATTTTTCAGTACTGAGTAAGCTGAACGTTGGTTTGTTTCTTTAGCACGTTTTTTTTTTTTTTTGAAGGATTCAATTCAATCAATGATAAATAAAGTTGTATGTCTTAATTTATTTTATACACCCAAAAATATATATACATAGTTATCGATAATTTTTTAAACAATCTTATTCAGTTAAAAGCAATTAAAAAAAAACTATATAGATGAGATATTTGCATTTTTCTTAAACAAACAAAAATTTTTTTTATGAAACTTATGTCTTGAACAGGTTGATAGGAATAAATAAATAACGAACACAAAAAAAAAAACATTACAACATGCAAATAAATATTTAATGAAAACTAGAGGCTCTCAAGAGCCTGTATCACTCACCTGGATATAACTTGTCCACAATCATCAGGACTGATTGTTTAAGTGTAGCAGTTATCTTGGCTAGTTTTCCAATAGGTTCAATGTTAAACAAAGTTAGGGTGTGGTGGCCATCTTAGTTGACATTCAATGTTATCAAACACAATTCTAAAAGAGACCATTGCTGGTATAAGAAGGTATTAGTTTGGTGTCCAAATGGCCAAGTTTAAGCTATGGTGACTGCAAATTAGATTTTCCCATAGGGTCCTATGTTAAACTAAGTTCAGCTTTGGTGGCCATCTTGATTGACAGGCAGGTCAGCGGACATAGTTATGAAAGGGGAACATCTAATGACCATTGTTGCCAAGTGTGGTCCCAATTGGCCAATTGGTCTCAGATTAGAATATTTTTTCCCAAAGGGTCCTGGTCTCAGATTAGAATATTTCTTAATGAATTTTCCCAAAGGGTCCTATGTTTAACTAAGTTCAGCTGTTGATATTCCGGGTCATAGGACATAATTCTGAAAGAGGACCACCTAAGGACTATTTTTGCCAAGTTTGGTTCCAATTGGCTAAGTGGTTTCAAACAAGAAAATTTTTTAATGAATTTTCCCATAGGGTCCATTGTTTAACTATGTTCTGCTGTGGCAGCCATCTGGGTTGAAATTCTGGGTCATGCTGAATTTCAGATCGGCCCAAAAACATGAATTTTATAAGGGGACCATTATCTGATCATTCAGGCATAATATTACTTCTATCTGTCAAACGGTTTCTGACAAGATGATGTTTGTATGTATTTCCCATAGGATCCTATGTTAAATGTATCCCGTGGTGACGGCCATCTTGGATTTCAGATCGGCACAAAAAAACATAAACTTTGTAGAGGACCATGTAAGGATCATTCCTGCAATATAAAGATTCAATTGCTTTTGTAGTTTCACAGAAGAAAATCAGAGTGCTTAAATGGCCCTGGCAGCCATGTTGAATTTTGGATTGGCACCAAAAACATAAACTTTGTAGAGGACCATCCAATGAACATCCCCACCAAGTTTGGTTTCAATTGGTCATAGGGTTTTGGAGAAGAAGATTGAAATGTAAAAAGTTAACAAACGGACGGACTCCGGACACAAAGTGATGGAAATAGTTCACATGGCCTTTTCAATTAAATCTACAGCATACACTTGGTTGAGCGTGTAAATCACCAAAAATATCATGTAATGTGCGAAACGTGTGAATCATGTGCATGTGGTTATAAACCTGCGATTTGAATCGTGTAATGTGTAATGATTTTTATAATTGCAAAGAGTTGCAAAGTGAATTGAGTAGTCTAAGCTATTGAGAATTATTCTCTATGTAAAATATTTGTATATTAAATATATTTATAATCCGTTGAACCTTTTCTAAAACTGTAACTGTAAATTTATCAATTTATCAATAATATTTATTATGTCAAAAAATTGTTTTGGATTTATATTTCATTTTTAAAATTAATAACTTTCATAAATAAAATAATTAACTTTGATTTCTTAATTGTTCCTTTTTAAAATCAAAAAGCTCACCTCAGATAAATAGACATTTTCCCTTCAGATTATCTCTTAATCCCTCGTTAATTAGATGCTTTTTTAGGGTGCAAGACATTTTAGCAGATTTTCTAAATGTGTGAATGGATATTTTAGCAGAAGAAAAATTGTTTACCTGTACGAATTCAATGGACATTTTAGCGAAACATTATTACATGTTAATTTTATTTATTGGTTGTATTTATTTGGTTCATGTTAGTTCATGTTAGTTACCCCAGAACACCAGAAATGTTCAGCATTTGTGACATTAGTATATAGATCAATACAGAGCAAATGTTGATATGTACATATTGTAAATATCTTGGTTTTAGCTCTCACTTGAGATTATAATAGTGCATGGTTTTTAAATATTAACTGTATTAAATTGAACTATATCCTGCTCAAAATCCTACTGTTGCTCGTCTGGCTAACAGAAGAGGCAGATGCTTAAAAAAGACTAAACTCTTCTGCTAAAATGTCCACATATTATAAATTCCGCTAAATTGCCCTTGAATCTTCCGCTAAAATGTCAAAAAAATTTCCGCTAAAAGGTCCATTTTTTTTCGCTAAATTTTCCTATCAATCTGCTAAAATGTCCTGCGCCGCTATTTTAGACCAGTAGTCTTTCAGGTAGTAAACCTCAAGACATGATGTCCTTTGTTTTAAAGAAGCCATAATATATTGTGGTGTAATATTTATTTTACTGACAACTTTATTATAATCATATCAATTTTGGTTAATACGCTATAGTTAATTAGGTAAAAATAACACGAGACGTTTTTTTTAGTTTAATGAATTTAAAATATAATTTCACAGATCAGTCATTAAATTTTAATAATTTTCACTTTGAAAAATAGCACATGCAAATAAATATTTTGTATTTATGAAAAAAGTTCAATGTCAATCATATTACATTGGCTTCCTTTTTATCGCACTTATTCATTTAAAATCAAATGCAATTATATTAAATATTTCACTACTATTCATATCTGACATAAAATTTAATTACTCGTTTTGTCATTTTCCATTCGTATCTTGCAAACACAAGTTTTAGAAATCACACGATCGGTAATCATGAAACGTGTAAAGTTTATCGTGTGGTACGCATGTAATGCGAATCGTAGGCATGTACATGTGAATCGTGTGAGTGTGGTTGGTGCATTACACATTCAACCATGTGTACTTCCTGAAAAGTTCAAACAATTATTTGACTAGCTATAGTAAACTAATAATACAGTCCAGTATCATTCACATATTTAGGGTGAAACACACTCTCCAAATGAAATTTGCCTCACTTTTTCATAAAGATTTGAAATATCAATCCCACAACTCAAATTACCTCAATAAATTCTTCATTGATATTCATAATCTCACCCGTAACTTGGACAAATATCAATCTTGACCATTTTTCAATGCTTACTTATATGAAGATGACTCTTATAACACTTCAATCAAGTAGACAATTCAACTGTCAGTGCTAAAGGATCAACAAACTACACAGATCATCAAATTTTTTTGTATTTCAAAATTTACTACATAATGTATGAAATACTTAAAATTAAAAAACTGTAATGTGAAAACTAAGGAGTACCTTCCCCATGCATAGCTCTGTCTTTAGATGGTTTTGGCTTTGCCCCTTTTGGTCATTTGGCATTTTTTAATTTGCTCTTCAATGTTTTTGGATTATTGTTTTGGTTTTCAACATTTTAGATCTTGAGCACAATTGATGAGTCATAAATTGACATGATGTGCATAAAAAGTGGTATCAAATAATTTTATTTATTACTTCAGAACTTAAAGTTACTTTCGGGATTCACTGAGTATATACCAACATCAGAAATTGAATGTTTACAGTTTAACTTGGCTGTTTTTAAAATTTTTTCCAGGGGTGAACAATTATACATAATGTTACACATAAAATGGAAAAAAACGAAAATGTGATTAGCTGATTTTTGAAAACTCATCAAAATCAGGTCAAACATATAAGATTCATTTTTTTTTTTTTTGTCTAAAAAGAAGAATACCTCTCTGATGACTTATTACATGATATAATATGTTCAAATAATGTCGAGATCAAATGAAACCAATGCTATCATGCACCATGGCCAATACCAGTTACCACTAAAAGGCTTGTTAATAATGTACATAATAAAAATCTTATGAAAATAGCAAAAAGCTGTTTACATATACAAATTAATGTACTGTGAATGAAAGACAATTTATTTTTTTAATTGTTAAGACAAATATCTAAGTTGGAAGTTTTATATTTGCATCAGCGTCTGTATATATCCCACTGGCTGCAACCGCCCTCACTAAAACAAATATTTCAATCCCAGCTGGTTCTGTTATAGAAGCCGGTAACGCAAACTGGATATTTTGAAAGGATGTTTCGAGCCACTGTACTATATTAGCTCCGCCTCTGTATGTACCTGCTGATATTTCATACCATAAAGTCTCTGAAGATGTAAACATATTGTGCCATGATATGTTGAACTGGTTGCTATTCCATTCTATATAAACTTGTTTGGTATCTGAAAAGAAAAGCAAAACTGTGTGATTGACAGCAAACCAGATAACCTCAACCCATATTACCCCTTGAGCAAGCTCTCAGTGTGATATTGGTGTCTTGTGATTGATATGGGATATGAATCGAAAAACTTTTATAATATTCTATATATATATTTATAGACTGATAAAGGCTAAGGTAATAGTTCACACATTTTGATACTTATGTAAAAGAATAGGCTATAATAGATGTAACCAATATTTCTATTTCAAAAATGGGGGCCTCTGTGGCCAAGTGGTCGAGGTAGTTTATCACGAATACTAATGATCACTAGCCTGTCAACACTGAGGTTGTGAGTTCGAATCTCACCTGTAGTGGGGTGTGTTTGACTCTGATCTTAATTGACAAGGATTGCCAAATTTCCTACCGAAGTCGGTGGTTCTGTCCGGCCTCCTCTACCAAAAAAAAAAACTGGCCACCACAAAATAGCTTAATGTGCTGAAATCGCATAAAACCCCAACTAAATAAATAAATAAATAAATATTTCAACAATGAAGCACTGAAATCAATTCATCTTTTTGTAAATAACAGGTTGGAATGAGTAATAAATTTAATGACATTTTTTTAAAGAATCACTACATTCAAACCACTCATATTTTTTTTCTGTACAAATTGTGAAGAGTTAGAAAGATATAGTAAATAAGTGGTTCTCTGCAGTGATGCTGAGCAATATCATGACTGAATTCTTCATTGGCAGTTATCATTTTAAAAAAATTTTTTAAAAAGAATAATCTGATTTTACATGTAAAATAAGTCTCTTTAGGAATTTGATTGATCAAATTTATTCAAGTTTAAAAAAAGATGTGAATGTGATGCAAAAGATTCCCTGAAATTTTCACAGAAACCCATTCATGGTTTAGGAGGAGTTGCAGATGGGGCATGCCTACCCCCTTACATTACCATACTATGACAAAATGGCAAAGTCCATGTTTGTCTGTTGAAAACCCAAAAATCATTATGATCCAAAATAAAATAGGTGGTGCACAATGCCACTTTGTATTGAAGATTCTGTGAAAGTTTCAATGAAATCCATTCACTGGAGTAGTTGCAGTAAGTAGGTTCAGGGGAATCCACCAAAGATCTAATAAACTTATTACATACAATATACATAGTTTGATAGCTGTTTTGTGAGTTTGAACAACCAATATTTCACAATGTAACATATTGGTGAAAATTTCTAATTTGCAAATCTGTTTTTGACATTGTTTAAAAAAAAAATTTTGTATACATACTGTCACGAACTGGAGATGTCAATAATACTGTAATATTTCTTGAAACTCTGTCACTCCTTTTAAACAACTTGTTAACAGCCTGGACATGGAGGATTTGATGTGATTCTGTCAGCTTCAGGTTGTAAAAATGTGTAAAGTACACATCTTGCTGAGGTGGAAAACTGACTTTTTCCTGCTTTGTTTTATCACCTTGAAATGTTATCTGAAAGTAAATTAATATAAAGATTTTCAATAATTTCAATGAATTTTGACTATGTTTGACTTTTCACTATCTATGCTACTTGGTGCTAAATTTCCAAATAGGACGATGGCAGTTAAACAATTTTTCACACAATCACATTAATCAAATTAAATAGCATTGAGCACAGTGAAATGTCCTTCCATAAGAAAAGTTGAAAACAGCTGTTTAATATACAATGCACATAAATCTCTACCATAATTTATATTTTTGAGAGTTTTACTTCTTTTCCAACAAAAAGATTTTAAAATGATATTCTTTTATTTGCAAGAATGGTAATCCAAACTTGATTATAACTTATTAAACCAATCTTTATAAATTTAGATTATTACAGGCATCTAGTTGCTACAAACAACAGACAATTCAATCACATTTACTTCCACAGCAATTGCTCATTTTATTTTTTTATATAATTTTCCAATTTACCCTTTATTTTTCCATTTTACAAGGGACTTTTTGAGACAAAAAGGCTTAAAATTACATTTTGGCTTAATCGTTTGTTTCGAAATCATAAGAGCCCTGATTCTGAGGTAAAATTATTTTTCAAATATAAACTAGAGGCTCAGAAGGCTGAGCCTGTATCGCTCACCTGGCAGAAACAAGAATTGCCCATGGTCACCATGTTTGTCGCATGATCTGGACAAAATGAGAACACTCACACAGATTTTTCTATTCAAGTATCATTTTATTTGGCCAAGTGGTTTCAGAGAAGAAGATTTCTTTATATCAGCCTATCAGAAACAAGAATTGCTCATGGCAGCTATGCTTGTCATCCAATCAGGATGAAAAAAATTGATTTCATAAAAGACTTTCCATAGATGCATCCTGTCAAGTTTGGCTGACAGTTTGGCCAAGTACATGTAGTTCCAGAATTTTTTTTTAAAATCAACCAAAGAGAATCAAGAATTGCCCATGGTGGCCATGTTTGCTGCCCGATCGGGACAAAATGAGGAACTTTGTAAAGAACTTCCCATAAATGTTTCCTGTCAAGTTTTGTTCCATTTGGCCAAGCGATTTCAGAGGAGAAGATTGTTATATATCATCCAATCAGAAAAAAGAACTGCTCATGGCGTCCATATTTGTGGTCCAATCAGGACGAAATGAGTAAATTTTATAAAGGACCTCCTATATATTGTTCTTGTCAAGTTTTGCTCCATTTGGTCCAATTAATTCAGAGAAGATTTTTTCATATCAGCCAATCAAAAACAAGAACTGTCCATGGTGGCCATATTTGTAGTATGATCAGGACAAAATGAGGAGACTTTGTACAGAACCTCCCATAGATGCTTCTTGTCGGGTTTCATTCCATTTGGCCAAGTAGTTCCAGAAAAAAAAAATTTTTTAATCAACCAATGAGAAACAAGAATTGCCCATGACGGCCATGTTTGTTGCCCGATCAGGACAAATGGAAAACTTTGTAAACAACCTCCCATATTATGCTTTCTGTCAAGTTTAGTTCCATTTGGCCAAGCAATTTCAGAGGAGAAGATTTTTTTATATCAGCCAATCAGGAACAAGAACTGCCCATGGCGGCCATATTTGTAGTCCGATTGGGATGAAAAAATGAGGACACTTTATAAAGGACTTTCCATATATGCTTCCTGTCAAGTTTTGTTCCATTTGGCCTAGCAGTTTCAGAGAAGATTTTTGAAAACTCAGCCAATCAAAATCAACAATTGACCATGGCGGCCATGTTTGTTGTCTGATCGGGACGAAATGAGCAAACTTTATTAAGGACCTTACATAGATGCTTCCTGCCAAATTTAATTTCATTTGGCCCAGTGTTTCAGAGGAGAAGATTAAAATCTGAAAAGTTAACGTACGGCGGATGCCAAGTGATGACAAAAGCTCACGTGGCCTTTGGCCAGGTGAGCTAAAAATACTCACAATATAATTATCTATTCCTAATGCATCTGTGTAGCCTTGCCATTTCAATCTGACAGTGTTCGTTACACTCTGGAAGCCATCTTTTGCAATGTATTCAGTGGAGGACAAATAATACGGTGTAACAACAGCACTATCTACTGATGGCGATTTATTAGATATTGTCACTCCATCAGAAGATGTGGTGTTGATAAGTCCCATGATGTTTTGGCATTTTACAGATGTATACACTGTAAACCCTTCAAGGTCACTGTAATCAAACTCCATGGAAATTGAAGATTCACTTGTTCTAGTCCAAGGGTGAAGGTCACTAGTGCCTGGTTGATAGCCTGTAATGATTTTTTTTATAAAAACATTTTACAAACTATGCACAAATGATAAAAATGGCATAAAAATGCATCTGCTATAATAGATAATCACTTTCCTTGCCAAGTCCTAAAATGTTTAAAATCAACATTCTTTTAAAATGTGGTTAAATTATTGTACTGGTGGCTCTGATCCTAGATTTCTAAAAATAATTACATTTGCCTTCACAAGAACATTTTATAGCTAGTCATTTGATTTGAATTTGTGCAATTTTTTTTTTCTCAATACATTAATATTCTTACCAAAAGCAAATTGACAGAAATCAATACCAGATTCCATGTCTGCCACACTCCAACTTCCTGATATCACATTAGATTCCAAGATATCTACATCAGAACCTAAAATAGGAGGCCTTATAAATGTATGTCATATATATAAGGTGTCCTACTTCAATACACTATTGCATATTGGGTGATATAAAATAAATTCTCTGGTTTTCAGACAACTAAAGTCGACTCTCGTTATCTCAAAGTCCTTTGGACCGCCAATTTTCTTTTTAGATAAACCGAAATTCAACTAAACCTGAGCTGACAAGTAATGAAAGGGAGGTAATTTATTACTTCAGTTAATAAAAAATCTTTGCATGTCCTTGAGTAAAAAGATAGATAGTTTACATGTACTATGGAGACCTCAGTTTATTCATCTATTTTCAGATACTTATATGATTTAATGTGTAACGTTTTATTTAATAAAAATAATAAAGAGTTGAAGAAAAATTGATTACAATAGACCAAAAAGATTTGTGAGCAAGGCGACAAGTAAATCATTAAGATAATTAACTTGTAAATTAAAAACCTCTGTAGATAATTTGACACTAATTAATCTACTCGAGGTGAATTGTTTTTACAAATCAATGTAAATTCTCAATTAAAACAAAAGTACAAAAAATCAATAGACTCAAACTGTCAATTACCCGAAATACAGGTCTTATAATTATTATAATGGTGATTCATAGTACAAACAAAAAAATCCACGTTTTTGGAATTAACAGTTATTATCTCTCCTGAATATGGCTTTGGACTATTGGAAATGTATAGTAATAAACATGCAGATTTTTATGCATTCTAAAATTTAGAAAATTAGAAATCACATGCATGGAAACAGGTAAACTTGTGTACTGTAACAACAAGCTTTGGGCTTATAAGGTCTTCAGAGATATCATGCAGGTCTGAATAAGTTTTCAGAATTTCCACATTTTTTTTCATAAATTTTCTACATGAAATTTAGCCTGCCTAAAATAAATTCTCCGGTTCTCAGACCATTGATTTTTCAAAAATGGCAAGGTAGTTACGGAATTTATTTTTTTAGTTTTATCTCCTGTCAAAGGAGGTAAGAGATTTTCAGTTTAGGTGTTTATTTTGGCGGAATACAAATCTTGTTTGAATCCATTCACTTCTATGACTTTTAATGATATAAATACGTTATCTGCTTTCCATGCCTTAAATTTCACCCGTTTGTACTGTAAACACTCTTCTGCAGACCTGTTCCACGGTAACTGTAGAATGAACATGCAGTATTGTCTATAGAATGATTTGTTTGCAGCGAATATTCAAATCAAACTCACGGCAGGATCATTTATCAACTGTTTATTTACTTTCGTTTTGACTTGATCAATGTCACAAAATGCTTGAAAATAAAGTCTGGGTTAACAGATGCTTGAAATTTACATTTGGTGCCAAATTTCAAATTTTATTTTAACGGAAAAATACCCGAATGGCAGCAATTTTTTTTTGGAAACTAAATAAACTTGTTCCGTCGGCAGCTCATTAATTGGGGCAGCATTGTCTGAGAACCAGACATTTAAGTTTAGATGGACTTAGTTTAAAAGCTTAAATGGTCTTATGTAACTGAATAAATTATCTAATCTACATGTATCTGAAGTTTAAAGTTTATTAAATTGAATTTATTTCTCTCAAGGGCAATATCAATTAAAACTAAAAAATCTAAGTACAAATCTGAGTCTTTTATCTGACTACAAATCACCTGTTCCATAATTTTATGAAATACCTGTAATAAAGACATTTTGGAAAACTCTTAAATGATTGTTTAAAAAAAATACTGTCAGATTTAGCCTGTGACTGTAATGAAAATAAATCAGGAATGTTTTGGTAACTAATTCCTTGGGCTTATATATTGATACTAACAAAATCACTTAATTTACTCATGTTTTACTGTTTTACATGTTTTAAGGAGCAACCATTTGATTTTTATGTCTGTGGGGGGGGGGGGGGGGGCTAGGATCAAACATTTGATCGTGCCTATTTTTTTCACTATTGTGGCCTAAATTTATTTTTTTCGCACCTAAAGTGATCCTGTCTTTTTATTTTGACAAAATTCTGGTCCTGCCTTATTTCAACTTTGATCCTAGCCCCTCCATAAAAATCAAACGGTTGCTCCCTTATGTTGTAATAATTTGGCATGAAAATTGTTCTAAGAACAAAATAACCTGTTAATTTCATATCTCCAATTTTCTTACCTATACCATCATATACATAGTTGAACACTGGTGGTGTTAGATCTACCATTATTGGGTCCGAGTAAGATGTGTTCCTCAGTCCAGCAGCATTGGTCGCCATGACAGTTATGTAAACAAATGTGTTGTGTACTAAGCTAACATTGTGATTTAAACCAAACTTTCTCCTCCCTTCACTTTTAAATGTCTGGATTTGTGTGCCACCCTCTGTATAACCTGGAAGAATTATAAAATAAAATTCCAATAAAAGTTGAAGTCTTGTTTGAAAATAATGCCTCTGTATTCTTCATGTCCATATTCCAATAATTTAATCTAAGCATTTGGCTTGTACATACTGTATAATCTACTTCAGTTATTATGATGTCACTAACTTTTTACTCCACAGTCAGCAATTTAAATCTTCCTGAGCCAAATAAACTATAACACTAAAATTATTGTACTTGCATTTCATTGTATCTTGAAAATTAAATTATAAGGATGTTTTTCAAATTATACTTGAACATGAACATTAACCACTTTGTAAACAGCTTCAAAGTAGATTAAATCTAATCTCTTCCAAGTTGAAAAAAAAATCCTTAAATATTTTTAAAGCTGCAGTGGCCGAGTGGTCTAGGTTTTTCATTATATTAATTTATGACAATTAGCCTACCAACACAGAGGTTGTGAGGTTCAATCCAACTTGTTGTGGGATGTGTTTGACTCAAATCTTAATTGACAAGGAACTGCTGTCAGCTTCCTTTCACAATAAAAACTGGTCACCATGATATAGCTAGTCATCAGAAAGTGGCAGAAACTCCAACTAAACTAACCAAAAAATTATTCTTATATAAACTGAAATGGCTTTTTAAATATCAATATCTAATGCACTTACTAAAAGTTTGGCTGAATACTATCCTTTGGTGAGATATAAATTGAAGAGATCATAGTAACAAACACACGCACAAGACAGACCACTAATATTATACTTACCTATGGCCCATGACAGCACAAGACAGACCACTAATATTATACTTACCTATGGCCCATGACAGCACAAGACAGACCACTAATATTATACTTACCTATGGCCCATGACAGCACAAGATAGACCACTAATATTATACTTACCTATGGCCCATGACAGCACAAGACAGACCACTAATATTATACTTACCTATGGCCCATGACAGCACAAGACAGCCCACTAATATTATACTTACCTATGGCCCATGAATAATCTGTAATAGGAGACTCGGGGTCAATATAACTCCAGGATCCATGTATAGAACTCCACTGGTGGATATAATCGATGTGACCAGTCACATGACCAGAGGAAGTAGAATTAGAATCTAGCTCAACTTCATTCACCTGTACACTGTCAAAAAACAATCCAGTTTTCATATCAACACTCCCAATAGTTAAATTGGCATGACTTACAGTTGCAGTGAAATAAAATGTATGTCTATGCCATGATGTCAATTCTCTTGTTGCTGTCCCATGGTCATCCTTCCTGTAACTTTTTGTGTATATAAGAAAAACATGATACTCATCTCCTAATTTGACAAATCCTTCTTTGTTGGCCACATAAGCTTCCCATAAAGGTACATGACTGGTATAAAACTGGACTCGGTATAATCTACCAGCAATCACGTCAGTCAATGTCTGATACAACTCTCCTCGAAGATACAGAAAAAAATTTCCATCATAAGGTAGGTTATTGGTAGAAGTCACTCCAGTCAGACAAGTGTCACTACCAGCAATCCAATTTTCAGGATGATGAAAAGATTGAGTATAGGTGCAGATGTCAGTAATTGCACTCAAAGTTTCCCAAGAGATTACACTCCCTTTTGTCACCTCGAAAGAAGGATTGTTTACTATATTTGTGTCTTGATGAACTAACATTTCAGATACTGGACCAGTTTTGTCTACTAATACACCATCCGATACTGCTGTACTAGATATTAACCCCACAGCATCTACTGCATATACCTTGTTGTATATCTTTGTCCCTGCATATCAAACAAGTTAAATGTCATTATATAACATATTTGAAAGGAATTATCAAACAAGATTAATGCTCTTCTATGATTTGTGGAAGAAATTCCAATAATTTACTGGTGAAATGTTAACTTGTAATTCTCATTTTGTTGTGATATAACATTTGTTGTCCCCAGTGATGTTGCTAGGTACAAATGTATTAATAATTCTATTCATTAAAAGGAATATTAACACCTCCACTGTTTTCCAAAAGTTTTCCCTTGCATTTACTGTTACAAAAAAGCACAAATTTAAAGCATTAACCTAAGAATGAAATGAAAACAATTAGCTCAACACACGTAAATCTTCTGCCACTGATGATATAACAATTTTTCTAACATTTACAAATGCTCTTAACACTATCAAATGATTTTTATTTCTTTTATAGTTATACTATTATACACTGTGCAATTATATAAAAAATGTCTACCACTCAAATTATACCTTGAAGAGCATCAGAAGTGAGATATCTAGAAGCAGATACATGTAATCCTACATTCTCCCATGGTTTTAGATCACACTCTGTGGTCACAGTGGTAGTTCCTACACACCAATAGTACTCCTTCAGGCCTGATTCAGTATCAGAGAATCCATGCCAGTGTGCTCCAGCAAATAATGAAGAATTCTGGTATTCCATATCATGTAGACCTATAACAAAAACTAGAGGCTCTCAAGAGCCTGTATTGCTCACCTAGATTTAACTTTTCACCTAGAGCAGGACTAAAAATTCAAGTGTTGTAGTTAATCTGGCTGGTTTTTCCATAGGGTTCTATGTTAAACTAAGTTCAGCTGTGGCAGTCATCTTGGTTGACAGTCCAGGTCAATGGACACATTTCTAAAAGAGATCATCTAAGGGCCATTTCTGCTAAGTCTTGTTCCATCTAGCTAAGTGGTTACAGATAAGAAGATTTTTAAATGCAATTTTCTATAGGGTTCTATATTTAACTGAGGTCGACTGTGGCGGCCATCTTGGTTGACAATCCCAGTGATCGGACATATCTGAAAGAGGACCATCTAAGGACCAATGCTGCCAAGTCTAGTTCCAATTGGTCAAGTGGTTTCAGACAAGAAGATTTTTCAATGAATTTTCCCATAGGGCACTATGTTAAACTATGTTCGGCTGTGGTGGCCATCTTGATTAGCAGTTCAGGTCATCGGATAAATTTCTGGCCTTGTAGTTCCATAGAAGAAGATTTTTTAAATCCCCCCCCCCCTCTTTTTCTATTTTTAGTAACAGCAGCCTTGTCAGTTTGAAGTCGGGGATGCCAGATATAAGTTTGGAAAGGCCAAACCAAGGACCATTCCTCCAAAGTTTGGTCTCTATTGGCCCACTGGTTTCAGAGAAGATGATCTTTAAAGGAAAGTTTACGCTGGATGTCGTCTTTAAAGGGAAAAACTCCTATAAGGAGTCAATCAATGATTTTGGTCATGTTGACTTATTTGTAGATCTTACTTTGGTGAACATTTTTGTTGTTTACAGTTTGTCTTTATCTATAATAATATTCAAAATAATAACCTATAAAATTGCAAAATTTCCTGAAAATTAACAATTCAGGGGCAATAATCCAACAAAGGGTTGACCGATCCGTCTGAAAATTTCATGGCAGGTAGATCTTGACCTGATGAACATTTTTACCCCAAAGTCAGTTTTGCTCTAAATGCTTTAGTTTTTTTGAGAGATAAGACAAAAACTCAGGGATGATTTTGGTGAGCAGAGGAAATAACTGAAAATTGCTCAAAATAACTGAAATAGGGGGGTTAGGTGTTCAAAAAAAAAAAATCATTTTCTGGCAGGTCCTGCCAAGTTTGGTAACTTTTCAAATAAAATTTTGCAATACCAAATAACTGAAATCAGCTAAATAACTGATTAAAATCATCCCTGAAAACTGCAGTTTACCCCTATGTTCTATTTCTAGCCAGGTCGACCATGTTGGTTGGCAGGCGGGGTCATCTGACCTATTTTTTAAACTAGATACCCTAATGATGCTTGTGGCCAAGTTTGGTTCCATTTGGTCAAGTTGTTTCAGAGGAGAAGATTTTTGTAAAAAAAAAAATGGACGACGGACAATGACAGACACCAAGTGATGAGAAAAATATAACATTAAATTTTCATTGTAAGGCATGAAATATAAAAATAAAATAATAAAATATTTAGATAAAATGCAGGTTTTCTGATGCTATGCTTGAAAATGACAATTTTACTGTCAAGTACATGTCAAAACTGCTTTAAAATCAATTAAAACTACCTAGTTGTGGCAGTTATATTCCAAGAAAGAAAGACATAAGACAGGGTAAGACATAAAATTGCATCATATGTAATGAGAAAGCACACACCTATACCATCATATACTATTCCTGTAGTTGGTGGTAAATGATCGACGGTGAATCCATCTGATGTTGCTGTCATATGGACTCCAGAATAACTATAGGCTACAACATTAACATAATATGTCACACCGGCTTCATAACTTATTCTTGTCATGTTGTACTGGGTTGTGGTTCCTAATAATGTGTCTGACAAGATCAGGTAATCGTGACCTGAAAAGTAGAAAAGGCTGATAAAAATGGTAAATATAAAATTACTTTATATTCCTTAAATTTATCTATCTAGAATTAAAATAGGGATTTCTTATGTTAACTGAGATGAATTTTAAGATGTAGCTGAATTTGGTTTTCTTTTTGGTTACAAAACTAAATAGACTGATTATAGGCAAAGACAGCAAATGTACAAAATAAGCTGAATAGACATGCTATGTGGGCACGAATTGAACTTGAATCTATGTGGGCACATGCCCTACGTTGAAGGCAGTTCTTTAGGATACCATTACAGTAATGCTGTTTCATTGATGGATGGATGAATGAATTATTGTTTAACGTCCAGTGGCAACCAGGTGCATATCAGGACGAGAACATGTTGATATCACAATGAATATGATCCCTGCTTTGTACTAGACCGACACGCTAAGTCAGATTTTTAATGTGCTAGCTCACAAGGTAACTGTCCGCAGGAAGACATATCACCTCACTCGGACACATTATACTGACTCCGAGCCGACCAGTCTTTGCTCTTACTCCTAGATGTAGAGTGCTTGACGGAGAAGCAGCAAATACCAATTTTAATGTTTTCGGTTTGACCCAGCCGGGGATTGAACCCGCGACCTTCCGCACTCGGGGTGAGCATGCTACCACAAGACCACCGAGGTGGTCCTGTTTCATTGATCCTCATTGTCTGTTTATATATGAATGTCAGAGGAATCTACATCAGTCCCAGCATTTAAAAGCATTATAGATTCCGACTACACAATACTTACCTCCAGGGAAGGTGCTAATGTAAATTCTAAATTCCTTGATCAGACTATCTGCATTAACAAACTTTCCTTCCCAGTCAAAGGTCAAAGGTCGACCTTGTCTTACAAAATCTGAATCTCGCACATTGGTACCAGTCACCTTTTCTGTTACCTAAAATTAAAAATGCAATGAATTTGAAGTGATTTTATCATTTATTTTACACATATCTACTTTCAAAACTTTTCTCAGCACTGCATAAATCTTTCCATATTTCTTCAAGAAACAAAAGACTTCCAAAACAAAATCATATTAATAAAAAAAATAATAATAATAAAATAAATATATAATTAAAAAATAATTCTGATTATTATACATTTCACAGGAGCGATAAAGATAAAAACAAGAAAAATTCATGTAAATTTGCAAGTTTTTCAAATAAAAAATTTATCTTGTCAAAAAATATATTTTCTTGGTTTCAATTAAAGCAGAGTTGTTAATAAAGTATGTTCTTGGTTCAGTGAGAAACAAGAAGCTGTCTGAAAGCAACTTATCACCAGAAAGTCTGCTGTACATCATAAAACTTATAATATTTTCATTGGCAAATCCAATAAAAACATCACTTTCAGAATGAAATGAAAATTAAAATTTGATTAGAATATTTAAATTTTTTCAGCGTGCACAAAAATCAGGGTTGGGGAAGACAATCTAAACCTAAGCTTTTATAGCCTAACCAGAAATGACGTTTATATAAAAGAACCCCACACTTACTGCTTTTCCTCCAGCTGTTGCTAATGCCAGATTTCCTGTTGATATCATTATACCATTGGTTTTAAAGTCAGCAAATGTTGTACCATCATACCAAATCCGTACAAAGTATGAATAATCCTGGCCATCAGTCAGATAAAAATCTACAATATCATTATCAAATTATTTAACGTGCTATAAACATTTATCATATACTTATAGAAAATAAATGTATAATTTTACCCTGCGATAAAAGGAGAAAAATTCTGTATTACATAACCAAAAATGAGAATCGGCATTGCGGGCTGATATAAAAGTCGTATTAACTGCTTCCGGAATATTATCGCATGCCTTTCCGTCATTCATATCGCATGGAACATCGTGCATTTCCGGTAAACTTCGTAAATATTGACAAAATGGCAGACGACAGCGGGACGGATGATGACACCACTGCGTACATTGATTCAATGAAAAACAGCAATACGAGAAGGAAGACCACAAGCGACATAAACATTGTCAACAAATGGATGACCAGCCACAACGAGCAGAGAAAACTGGAAGAAATTCCACCGGTAGAACTTGATAAAATTCTTGCAAGATTCTTCATGCATGTGAAGAAGGATGACGGATCCCCCTACGAGCCAACAACAATCAAATCGTACCAGAGCAGCATATCAAGACATCTGATGGAGAAATGTGAAATAAACATTCTAGTTGACAAGGAATTTCACCACTCAAGAGAGGTCCTCTTTGCAAAATTAAAGGAACTGAAGTCAATGGGGATGGGATCAAAAAAGAGAAGGGCAGACCCTTTTACAGCTGAAGAGATTAATATACTGTACCAGAAAGATTTACTTGGTAGAGGTAAGCATAGTAAATATATCCAATATCTTGATATTGATGCAGAACAGTTACATGTATGACATAAAGGGGAAAATGATATAAAGTGTGGCCATCCCCCTTGACTCATAGTTCCTTTTGCAAAGAGTACCTTTCTTGAGTGGTGAAATTACTAGTCAGCTAGAATTATTTCACATTTCTCTAAAAGAGTCATTTACTTGAAAATGCCTGTACCCAGTCAGGAATATGACGGTTGTTTCTTGGGTGAACGTGCTCTTGGATTTGCCTTTGAATCAAGTTTGATCATGTTCAGTGTTTTGTTGTCACATTTTTTATGCAAATCAATACAGCATTTAGTGCATGTATACACATGTACATTTACATTTACTACATGAACATGATGTCAGAATAATGATAATACCCTTGCGAAATCAGGCCGTGATGGTAACACAGCGTCTACCACATTATTGAGTATTTTTTCATAGATGATCAGGTCTTGAAGATTACAAAAAATGTATGGTTATATATAAACATGAACGATAAATGACATGAATGGCTGCTATACTTATTCAGTTCTTGTAATTACACTCAAATTTTTTGCAGGAAATCCAAAATGCTTAGTTAGGACAGTGTGGATGAACAACTCGATGCACTTTGGTCTCCGTTCCCGAGAAGAGCACTCTACGTTAAAATGGGGAGATATTCAGATGAAGGTCACGTCAGAGGGAAACCAGTATCTAGAACATACGGAGAGGATAACCAAAACCAGAAATGGTGCCAATAGAGACACTCGGGCCTTTCAAGCAAAGATGTTTGCTGACCCTGGTAAATATAATTTACAAAAAAATTAACGTTATAATTTGTAAATTACCCGATTCGTGACAAAGAATTTTCATTGAAACTGACATAGAGAGAAAGCATAAGAACACAGACATCATGCATTTTTAATAAAAAGACCTTATCGATTCTAGGCTTATGAATTATCGTGCGGTGCAGCCGAAAGGGTTTCATCTCTACAGACTCATCAGTGACGCTCTAATCAAAACAGACCAAAAAAAAAAGTTTAAGCACATAGAATACCAAACATTTCAATATATCTGCCAAATGTCATATACTGTATCAATAATTTTGATGTCAAAATAATTTATGTTTAATATCATGAATATTGAATATTTCTACGTTTATTTCAGATAATCCCAGATGCCCAGTAGCAACATTCAAGGAATATTTAAGAAGACGACCTGTTGATATGGTTGAGGATGAATCCCCTTTTTATTTGGGGTGTGCCAGGCAAATTAAAGATAATGTTTGGTACTCTAGACAGGCATTAGGAAAGAACACTTTGAGCAACTTTGTCAAGGAAATGTGCGAGGAGGCTGGTATTCAAGGCAGACATACAAATCACAGTGCTCGTAAAACCACCGTAACAGCTTTAGTTCACGAAGATATACCAGACACCAGAATAATGCAGTTGAGCGGTCATAGAAATGTCCAGTCGATTAATTCGTACAGTTCTGCTTCTCTTGAGCAACAAAGACAAATGTCTAACATTTTATCCAAAGTCGGTACAGGTCAGGTGAACAATTCTAATCAGCAAAAATATCAACCTGACAAACCGTGTTTGTCTGACAATAACAATAATGCTATTGCAGAAGAAATGCCTTCTGATGATGACACTGACTTGTTATCTGCCTCCCAGGAAGCTGAACTTAACCAACTTAACCTTGTCCTTAAAGATATAACAAACTATGAGTCAAAACCTGTCGCAGTTGCGAATGAGTTGCCTGAGATTATACATGATAACTATAAAGGCAAAGCTATCCAAATGTTTGCTGGTGCCACTATAACTGGCAACGTCACCATTAATTTCCCTGGATAAAACACTTTAATGAACTGTTATCGTGGTTATTATCACATTGTTATTGAATTTTGAATTTAATGTTGCAATAAACATTGTTACCGGTAATTGTTATTAACTAGTCTTGCCATACTGAAAAACATCTAAAATATTTTTTTTATTTGGTAAGAAAACTGGCAATAATTTAAGTACCAAACTCAAAGGGATTTGTCAACGTTTATAGTCCCCAAGCATTAAAAAATCCAAAACATTTAAGGCATAGTAAACAGTCAGATCAATTTGCAAATATTTTTTTATTTTTCTGACATGGTACATGTACATATATTTTCAGCAGGAATATTTAACATCAAAACAAACAAAATATCTTGATGAGCTATCTGTCGTTTACACAATATAATCCAGCAAAATCAAATTACTATTGTTTTGATATGAAGGAAGCAGGTGTCCTGTATATCTGCACCATACACTCACTGTCTACTTAGTATTCATGAGACAATAAAATTCAAATGGAGGATGTGAAGTATATGATAAACAGATCATTACATGTCATTTTTCATATCACACCCTTTATCAGCCCTTGGTCATATATCAGCCCTCGAGCCTATCGGCTCTTGGGCTGATATAAAGACCTTGGGCTGATAAAGGGTGTGATATGAAAAATGCCATGTAATAATCTATATTTATTAAATAAATGCTCTAATTCTTTTCAATATTTCATGGACTCAAAATATGGGCAAAATTCCAAACAAAAGGTGTGTTATAATAAATGCCCATTGTATACATTAAAAAATCTGAGAAAAAAAGTATATTTTTGTGAATAAATTATATGAAGCAGTCGTATACTACACTTTCTTCAAAATGGAATAACCCTTAGATTAAGTCCTGATGTGTTTGTAGACATTATTCATCCAATGTTAAAATAGTATTCATACAATGGGTGTCTATATCCAAGAAATAGGGTTATTAGTCACTGTTTTACAATGAAACTTCATATATCACACATAAACCAATGTTCATTTACCATAAATATTAGTATTATAACATACCATAATCTGAAGAAAATGTAGCTGACATGAGCTGTCCAGCATCATGCCAAACTCTGTCACCCACTGATTTATAAATTCCATCTGGAAAGTTTCCACTTGTATAACCTACACTCCATTCAAACCTTTAAACAAAAATACAAAAAAATCTTAGTTGTTTCAAACCAGCATTTTATTCATTGATAATGCTATGTAAATCAAAGTAACTCTCTCAGGGTACATATGATTTAAATACTCTGCTTCATTATACATTTTTCATATGATGGAAAAAGATACACGTAGTTAAGACATGAGTCTTTATCAAGTACTTATTTTATTCCAAATGCAATTTCTGTCTTTTATTTGCAATTTGTCTACCATTTTTATTTCCCACCTAGGTACTCTGGATAAAGATTTACCATCTGTATGTAATGCCAATCACACAGGATTTTGCTCTGTTCCTGAAGTGTTATTTTTGGTAAATATTTGTAATAATTTCATTTTTTATTTTTAAATTAATTAATAACTGCATGGGGTTGGAGCTCCACCAAACTGATTCTACCCCACCACATTTTATGTGCCTATCAGGAAAGTATGGTCAAGAATGTCTTTGTCCCAGTTACCTTTATATTTTAGTTAATTTATTGATAGTTTGACAAGATATTGTACCGATGGACATAACTACTCATTAATTACTCTGGGACCATTCAGGGTTTTGGCATGATGTGTTTTTACACCACTGAAGATCATGTTTTGATATCTCGATGTTTGTTTGGTTATTTATTTGTGATTTTGTGCTTTCTTTGTAACTTCACTTTATGTCCGTTTTTCTCATATTTTTTGGCTTGTTAGATAAGGTATTATAAAGTGCTCACCATTGAGGTGCTATTCCTTGTCTCATAACAAACTGCCAGTATCCTCTTAGTACTGTATCTGAAGACGTTATCTCCTGGTCATCTAAACTATAGCCATTCACATCATATACAGCAATTAGATCATTAGGATTATCTGAAATAATTTATTGTGAGTAAAATTATGAAATTTCCAAAATCACATATACAGCAATAAAATCTGACTATAGTATATTAGATCAGGACAAGTCAACCATGAAACATTGGTATATGCCAGACTTACCATGAAACATTGGTACATGCCAGACTTACCATGAAACATTGGTACATGCCAGACTTACCAAGAAACATTGGTACATGCCAGACTTACCATGAAACATTGGTACATGCCAGACTTACCATGAAACATTGGTACATGCCAGACTTACCAAGAAACATTGGTATATGCCAGACTTACCATGAAACATTGGTATATGCCAGACTTACCCTGAAACATTGGTACATACCAGACTTACTATGAAACATTGGTATATGCCAGACTTACCATGAAACATTGGTACATGCCAAATTTACCATGAAATATTGGTACATGCCAGAGAAACATTGGTACATGCCAGACTTACCATGAAACATTGGTACATGCCAGACTTACCATGAAACATTGGTACATGCCAGACTTACCATAAAACATTGGTATATGCCAGACTTACTATGAAACATTGGTATATGCTAGACTTACCATGAAACACTGGTATATGCCAGACTTACCATGAAACATTGGTATATGCCAGACTTACCATGAAACATTGGTACATGCCAGACTTACCATAAAACATTTGTATATGCCACACTTACTATGAAACATTGGTATATGCCAGACTTACCATTATACATTGGTATATGCCAGACTTACCATGAAACATTGGTACATGCCAGACTTACCATGAAACATTGGTATATGCCAGACTTACCAAGAAACATTGGTATATGCCAGACTTACCATAAAACATTGGTACATGCCAGACTTACTATGAAACATTGGTATATGCCAGACTTACCATGAAACATTGGTATATGCCAGACTTACCATGAAACATTGGTACATACCAGACTTACCATGAAACATTGGTATATGCAAGACTTACCATGAAACATTGGTATATGCCAGACTTACCATGAAACATTGGTAAATGCCAGACTTACCATGAAACATTGGTACATGCTAGACTTACCATCTGTTACACTGGTACATATAAGACTAGGATCATATGAACACTTCTGATCCTGTGGAGCACACACACAATGTCCAATACAGGAAAATGTATCACATCTCCTGATCAGTTCCAGTGATCCACCAGGTATCTTGTTAAATGCTGAGTGAATCATAGCACTTCTTAAACCAACCTAAAAATAATTACAAAATAAAAAGCTGGTTAAGTCAAAGGATCATGTTTATCATACTCCATTATTATTTTGACTATTTTTTCAATCTGATCAATATACTTATGGCAGCTGACATACCTTGTATTTTATCTTTAATTGTCCAAATCCCCTTTTTCTTATGTTATTCAAGTCGGATATATTCAAATTTAACAATAATTATGTGATAGGTTTTCAGTTGCATCTGTTTCCCACATAAGATTTTCACAAAAAGTAAGTTATACATCATGTTGGTAACATGATAATACAGACATATGGAATAAGCTTCAAGGGACAATATCACACAGAACTGAACATGTGAAAAAAAATTGATTAGGATACTATTAAGCACACTATCTACTTTAAATATTTTATTGTCATAAACATAGACAAATGGATAAGACACAAGTTGCAAGAACTTATTAAGTCTTCTCCTGTACTGATAGAAAACTATCTGTTGTAAAAGAAAATGCTTACCCCATTAACAGCCCATATGGTAACATAGACAGTATCATATAATGTCAGACTAAGGGTAGGTACATTATTGAGTTGTATGTATCCTTCATCAGCATGATTGGTCTCTGATGTTGTGTGACCATACTTAGTTGTTGTATCCTATAATAGACCACAGTAAATAAATATCAATGTAAATTATCTGCATTTTTCAAATGATGCTATTTGCTCATTTACAATATATTTTTCTGTCAGTACACAGGCAAAAAAGCCACACGTGTCACACACGAACCTGGAAATGCATGTGTGTCAGGTGTGTCACATGTGTGACATGCATGCTTTATGCAACACATGTAATACATGTGTGACACACACATATGAATGGTATGTATCTGAAAACACACGTGACACAGGTGTGTTTTCCCACACATGAAATTCACATGTAAAATGCATGATCATATGTGTGAATCATGCGTATTACATGCGTTTTGCAAACATGTGTCATATGTGTGGCATGGAATGTCACTAACACATGCATGTGACACACATTTGAAACCCATGTGTGGCATTTTTGACTGTGTACAGTGTGCTATGAAATGAACAAGCTGTCTGAGTGACAGTAAACCAGACTTTCATTCATCACTGATGAGAGCCTGACCAGCCACAAGCCATACCAAAGCCAACTAATAACTGTCAATCTGAAATTCCATTTAGAAAATAGGAGAATTGTCTCATTTTTACATTAAAGAATGCAATATACCATTTAACTGACAGTTATTTTTCTTCTGTCCTTTTTGTTGTAAAACAAAATAAAAATCCGATATCATTTATAAACTGATGATCAGGTACAATTTACAATGATATAAAAAGGCTCTCAACATGATTTTAAGAAGGCTTAGGGTTTCATTATGGTGAGTCTAAAATCTAATTTGATCTCTATTCCAGAAAAATTAACGAGCTCAGGACCCACTAGATGAGTTACCAAAAACTCTGGTACACCATTTTCGTCATGATTGAGTAAAATTCCACCTAATAAACTAGCTACTCAACTGCCTAAATCTAAGCTGAGGGTAACTTACATCAGATAAATCATCCTTTAAATATCCACTGCCCACAGTAACTTTATAGTAATCTATTCCTGAATGTATATCTGAGAATCCTAGCCAGGCTAAGTACAGGGCACGACTGGACCATGCCATGTAGCCATCTTCATGTCGACTTAGGTTAGCTGCATGTTCTGTGCTTATGGCAAACATACCTACAATCAGGTCAACTTTGGATATATAAACTTCTTTCAATATAACAAAGCATCTGAACTCAAGTTAACAGAATTCAAGTTAAAAAAAACTGTTTTGAAGAGCTGAAGCCTGTGAATAATTGATTTCCGACTTAGTCTGGAATTACAGCATCCAGGGCAGAAAATATTATTCTGACCATGTGACTTTAGTGTTTTGTTAGGCGCTCTCCATTTTACGAGAGTGAAGGGAAATTTGAAGGATAATGCAAGTCGGGCCAGTTTTAGCTTTCTATATTCATGGCATGATATACCCCTCTGGGGCAGAAATTGTCGCAACTCTACAGTTTTTGTAGCAAAATTTACCGGGGCTGCTATAGTGTTATATTGTTTCTATGCCTAACAAAACATCACGTCATTCTTTATCTTCGTCGCAAAGGGCTATTGATCTCAAAAGTCGTATTGCACATGATTCTCTTCTGAGTCAGACTGAGAAACTGGTGATTTTATTGAAACATAAATGAAAGCAGAAATTAGTGAAGTTAGTAAGTGAAGCTGAGGAAGAGATAAGTTGTTGTACACTGAAGGCAAGCAGTAAAATCTGACCTACCTCTAGATGGTGGAGTTGTGTCCACAAACATTCCATCTGATACACTAGTGGAACAAAGTTGTGCTCCATTGCAGGCAATCAATGTAACATAGTAGGTCACACCATCATGGAGTCTCAAGTTTGTAAATATATAGTTTCTCACTATACCATTTACCTAAAGCATAAAGAGGATGCTCATAACTGTAGCAGGAACTGTTCAAGGTACTTTCAATTTATTCTGGAGTAAATACTCAATTTACAAGACTGTTCTTTAAAGAGTTTCAGCGAATTTCAGTGTTTTTTAAATATCAGCAAAAGAATAACGAAGCGATAAAACAGTGGGAAACGTCCAAGGAAAAGACAAAGTCAGGAGAATGGAACACAACAAACAAACACCAAAGGATACATGTATAATTAAAAGAATAAAAAACATAAAATAAACAAAAAAAACTAGGACAAGGGAAGGGTAAGCATGTAATGTCCCGTTAACAACATCCATCACATGATAAATACAATTACATATGCATTAAATGATCATGGGAAAAATTTAAATTGGTCAAAATTGACATTAATATAATCAAACACTCTAAAACACTACAATCTATTATCTTACCCCTAAATATCCTATTGTTACAAAGAATCACTTATGTTCAAATTTAAGATAGATGAAAGTGTGTCACAGATACAAACCTGAACTGAGGACAATTCAAAGTCTCCACCTCTGTGAGATTTGATTGACAGATATTGTCTTTCTATATGGGACTCCATATCTGAAGCAGTCCAATCAACTTTCATTGTAGTCCTGTAAATCTGTGTTTGACCACTGACTCCAAAGTTTTCAGGAAATGTTGGTCCAGTGATCAACGGAGCTGTATTGTCCACTTTAAAACCATTTGAACTAGCTTCAGACCAAAGACCTGAATTAAACAAATCTTAATATTCAGCTGAAGGTCTATTTATCAAGGGGCAGTTGGGTATAATAAAACAAAAATCCACCCAATCAAAACAACCTCATTGTATGCAGTAACTTTTACTAACTTTCATGTAAGCTGTCGGTATTAAGAACCATTCGTTGTGTAAAAAAAGAAATAATACAAAATTTACAATGCATATAATATAAAAGATACTATATGGTAGACTTATTGTAGACAAAAAAACCTCTACACTTTGCTGTTCTTCATCATAATGTCACAGTAAGGCCTTCGACAGTAAAGCCTTTGATAAATGTCAGTTAATTAACATACCTGCTCTATTATATGCCCTGACAGTAATATAAATGCTGGTATCAACTGGAAGCACAGGGGACAAGTTAGGAACAGCTGCAACATCAGTAATATGGAGCTCTGTAGCTTTCATAACATCATCCCCACCTTTGGTAGTACCAGCTCTCCATACATATTTTTCTAAACCAGATTGTGGATCCTGAAATCCAATCCATTTAGCTGAGATATAAGTCCTGAAAAATATATATTCTCATGCAGTATTATGAATAAGAATCTCATTTTAAATTGATAACTAAAAAATCAAAGATTAAGAAAAATGAAAAAGAAATGAAAAAAGAGATGAAAAAGTTCACAATGCCCCACATTTAACATATTACTCCTACAGAGAACTTACTCTTTTTATACTTCTCTACTATATACAGCACTTACAGAACTTCAGTAGAACAAAATCAGTCAAGATGAGTACATTGAACATCATTTTCTTTAGAACTTTGATGTCCAAACATAACTTTAATTCTTAATCAATATATCTCCGCATTTCGGAGTCATTATGTAGTTTCTCGAGTACTTTAAGGTCGCCTCACTTATTCAAAGCCTAATAAACAAAAACCGATATCCGAGCCACCCGTGCCACACATGGGTATATAAAGACCGTCTATAGCCAATACATTCAATTTTTTCGCAGTGCCTGGGATTGGTCGTATGTGTTATTTATTTGGAATGTATTTTTTCTTCATTAAGTTAAGTATTCTTATAAGAACATGGGTAAAAGCAAAAAACTGTTAATGAAAAAACCAAGATTTTGGTTGATGATCACATTCTTTTAAGCGATATAAGCGACGTGGATTATGATATTTCTTCAGGAAATATAGTTTCGGTGGAAACTTCCAATATATATACGGGAAATATTATTCCCCTCTATAGTGGGATTCTGTCAAATTCAGCCTTTGGCAGTGACAATCTCAAGGAACATAATTATTCTTACATTCCTGTTTATGATGTAAGGGGCATTATTCCTTCTACTTCCGCCACTTCGACTTCTACTTTGTGTAGATCTAGTTCTGGGACTTCTCAATTGATAAATTCAAACAATGTTATTACAGAAAGTGTTCCGTTAAGTAAGAAGGTTCAGTTTAATGACCAGGTTTATAATTTAAACCCTACTCCTGGTAACTTGGAGGAACAGAAAATGCCTGCGTTAACAAATATGTGTTGTTTCCAAAATCAAGGTCAACATCAGGTTTTTTTGCACGAGGAAGGTCAAATGCCTCAATTTCATGCTTCAAATTATGTTTCTATTCCTGCCTTTGAGGAATGTAAAATGTCTCAATATAATCCTATTATTAGGAGGAAATTGGATAAAGGTGTTGAAAAAACACAATTGTTTTGGCCAGAATCAGAGGTTGGAAACAATGCAACGTTTAAAACGTCCCTTTAATGTTGCCTTTACGGACAATTCTTTTGATACAGATAATCAGGGTATTTTTACCAATAAGCATGGTATTTAAGCTGGATGATTTTCAAGATCTTAGCATAAAAGTTAACAATGACTTGTGTAATATGACTAATAATTTAGATTATGATGAGTACTATGCATGTACACCTATTCAAGAGTGTCTCTCAGAGCGATGACTGTTATGACCCTGATTTTCAGGGTGATGATTATTTTTCTTTGGCCTCAAATCATTCTGAATTTACAGAATTTGAAGATTTACAATATGGAGGTATGGACAAGAAAGGTCCCTCCACTATAGATAGTCTTGCTAATAAGGTAAACCAGGCTTGTGTTAATAAACCTAATATTGTAAAACTGGATGAAATTTTGAGAAAGTTTCCCCCTCCTGAAAATTGTGCTAATTTAGTTGTGCCTAAGGTTAATGAAGAGTTATGGTTCAACTTGAACCGGTTACATAGATCCAATGATTTGGCTTTTCAAAATATACAGAAATATCTACCAGGTAGCATGAGTGCAGTTACTTCTGTTTTGGACGACATAATTGCTAGTAGGTCTAATAGTTCTGTTTTCGATCTCAAAAAAGCAAATGAGAAATTGATCAATGCCGAGTCTCTTTTGGGCTATAGTTCATATGAGCTATCTATGCGTAAGCGTTTTTTCTTGAGACCACATGTAAACCCAGCCTATAGGGATGTTTGTAGGCCTACTCAGCCATTGACTACTTTGCTGTTTGGGGACAATTTGCCCCAATCTTTGGACAATATTGGCAAGGGCCGCAGAATTAAAAATAAGTTGGTTGTAAGGGGTTCTTCCAATAATAGTACTCGAGGCAATAGTCCAGGTTTTGCAAATAGCTTGAATAGAGGGCGCAGATTTTTTCCTTCTAATGCTTCATGCCCTGCTCAAAGGAGCTCTAATACTAGATATGTTAGACCTTATAATAACAACAGGTTCATTTCTGAATTTCATCAACCTGCTAGAATGAATCAGAGACTGGGAAATCAGCCAAAAAACAGGATGTCGTCCAATTACAACCAAAAATAATTAATCAAGTCAGCAGTTTAACAACCATTAGTGCTGTTGGTAAAATTGCAGAAAATCTTGATAAACGGGAATGTCCTACATCAGATCCTTGGGTGTTACAAACAGTTTTAGGTTATAAGATTGAATTTGATTCTAAACCTCATCAAACTTGTGTCCCAAATAAGAATCATTGGACATGTGAACAAAAATCTTTAATTTCTACTGAAGTTGATAAATTAATAACAAAGGGTGCAGTTATGCCTGTTCAACCTTTTAGTGATCAGTTTATCTCTAATTTGTTTTTGGTTCAATAGAAAAATTAGGAATGGAGACCAGTTATAAATTTGAAAAAATTAAATTTGTGTATTGAAGACTTATATTTTAAAATGGAAACTGTTGAAACAGTAAGAAAAATTGATTAATCGCAATGATTTCTTATGTTCTTTGGATTTGACTGATGCATATTTTTCTATTTTAATTCATGAAAATGATCGAAAGTTTCTTGGTTTTCAGTGGAATGAAAATTTGTATGAATTTGTGTGTTTATGTTTTGGAATAAAGTGTGCACCTCGAGTTTTGACCAAAATGTTAAAAGTGCCCATTTCCAATTTGGGTTTACTGGGAGTGCGAATTTCATCTTATGATGATTCTATCATATTAGGAGATACTGAGGATTCTTGTTACAAAAACTTGCAAACCATTAAATCTCTTTTTGAAGATGTGGGGTTTACTATTAACATTTCTAAATCTTCTTTGATTTCAACATTACTTTATTTGGGGTTTGTGTGGGATACTGAATCCATTTTATAAAGTTTACCTCCAGAAAAGTTGGACAAAATGTTAAATTTACTGAGTTTTTGTCAAAATCTGAAATTTCAATCAGAAAACTTGCCAGTTTCATAGGTCTGTATGTTTCTTCTTCCCCAGCAGTTTTATTGGGAAAGTTTAATTACAGATATTTAGAGCTAGAAAAAACTGCATCTTTGCAAAATCATAATTCAGATTATGAAGCAAAGATATATTTTGGCTGAAATATCTTGGTGGATCAAAAATTTGAAATCAATGAATGGATGTCCCATTAAAAGGGATACCATTTTTAAAACAATCTATACTGATGCTAGTAATCAAGGCTGGGGTGCTTGGTGTGAATCAAAATTAGTGCATGGTATATGGACAGAGTCTGACTGTGAAGAACATATCAATTATTTGGAACTTAAAGCGGTTTGGATGGCTCTTGTTGAATTGGCATCAACATTTAGTCACATACATCTTGCAATTAAGTGTGACAATTCAACTGCAGTGGCATATATAAACAATTTAGGAGGTATTAGATCTTTAAAACCTAACATGTTAAGTAAAAGATTTGGCTTTGGTGTTTTAATAAAGACATTTTTTGTCAGCTTTTCATATTGCCGGAAAAGATAATACCCAAGCAGATTATTTGTCAAGATTGAGTTATACCAGGAATAATACGGAATGGTCATTAGATATTGATGTGTTTCTGGCTTTAGCTGAAAATTTTGATCTAAAAATTGATCTATTTGCATCATCTGATAATGCTAAACTTGAGAAATATGTGTCTTGGGGTCCCGATTCAAAATCATATGCTAATAATGCATTTTCATTTGATTTGAGTTTATTAGAAAATAATTCTTATACATTTCCACCCTTTTCTTTGATTGAAAGGATATTGGAAAAGATACAGAGAGAGAAAATACATGTAGGTATTTTATTGATAGCTCCTTTTTGACCAACACAGGCCTGGTTTCCTGTTCTGATGAAGCTAGTAAAACACCAACCTTTGAATCTCCTGTTTACAAAAAATCTGGTGCACTAGTCAATGGACAATCAATGCCTTATGGAGAGACGGTACTAAAAAGCAGTTTGGCAACATTAGCCAGGTGGCTTGTAACTGTTTTGGATATGGTAGGTGTAAATACAGAGACCTATAATGCTCATTCATTCAGATCAGTAGCAACTTCTAGTTTATTTAATACAGGTGTTTCTATATTTCAGATCATGAGGTTGGGATTTTGGGCAAATGAAAACACTTTCCGAAAATTTTACTTGAAGGATACCAGTGGAACTAATATGTGTATTAAGGATAATGTTATACTTTTGAAGGACTAAGTGTTGTGGTTGGACAGTGAAAGAAGCTAAAGAGGAAAATTACTGGAGATTTGTTAATAAATATTGATTATATATACTGTTTTTTATTATGACAAATACAAGTCTGTCTTCAAAACCTCAAAACCTGCTTTGAAATCTACATAATGACTCTGAAATGCGGAGATATATTGATTAAGAATTCAAAAATCACACCAGTTTGCATAAATGCAGTGTGATTAGAAATCTTAAGAGATATATTGAAGCATGGAGGAGTCATTTTCCTTCCCTGGTCTAGAGGATGTTCCCTCCCTGTTTGTTGTTAGGACAGACTACGGTTTATTACACAAAGTGACTTGCTGTGTATGTCCCTAAAACCTGTTCCATCTTGTACCAGACCAGCTTTAGGAGAAATATTGTCTATACTAATACTATGTGACTTACATTAATGACTGAAAATGTATGTCTCTAAATCCTGTCCCATCTTGTACAGACCAGCTTTAGGAAAGTTGTTGCCTATAGTAATACTGTGACTTACCTAAGTGACTGGTATTACATGTCATTGAGCCCTTTCATGTACATGGGCTCTCGTCTATAGTAAAACTATGTGACTTACCTCAGTGACTGGTACTGTATGTCCCGAAATCCTGTCCCATCTTGTACCAAACCAGCTTTAGGAGGGCTGTTGTCTATAATAACACCATCAGAAAAAGCAGAGATACACAAATCTGCTGTATTACATGCAGTCACTGTTACATAATATAGTATACCAGTACCTAGGAGGATGTTAGTCAATTCAAACTCTGCAAAATAGATAAAATAAATTAATCACAAAAAGATCACAGAAATAAAGTAAGATCGTTTTAATGCTTATCTTTGACAGAGACTGTTTAAAGCGCACTGATGACTGCACTAAATAACAAACTGAAGAATTAGAGATTAATGACAGTGAAGAATAATTCATTTTGAAAATAATAATCGTGCAAATTAAGACTTTAATTTCAAAGTACACATAGAATGATAGGAAAACAATGAATTCAAGGACATTTGAATGACAAAGCCTTAAATTCCATGGCTTTCAATCACTCTACCTGTTTCTCAATGACTTTAAAAGCCCAAAGTGAAATTCAAAGACTTTCCATGACCTGTGCAAACCATGTATAATGATAAAATTGATTTATCATGGCCAAAAAAGCAAACATATACATGTAGGTCAAAAATAAATTTCTGATTTTTGACAAATTATTGTATCACTCTACTTTTGCAAGAAACGGGTGATATACATTTTATGTGCTTGAAACAATACTATGAAGTAAACAAAGCATTAAAAAATATTTGTCCTAATGAAAATGCAAATACAGGTGTACAATACTTTTGACATCTTACCTGTGTACTAGTTAGAAAAAATTACCCATTAGAACTACATGCAGCTATTTTGATTATTCATAGATAATTCAAGTTATGATCAATTAAGAGATCCCTTCCAATTCCCAATCACAAGGTTGGGATGTTACTTCAATGACTTGAAATCAAGTCTTGTTTTAATACAATGACCATAAAAAATAATAATAAATTGAACTGGTTGATGGTTGAAACTCATATATTCAAAAATCAAGCAATTCAGATCATACTCCAATTAATATTTATCATAATATATAATACATGGCATGAAATCTGGATGTCAAGGCTCTTTCTGTGGTTCTGTATTAAAAGCATACACACACACAAACACACAAACATACCATCCATAATACCAAGGGCTTGCAGTTTTAATACGTCATCACATTTCTCACAAGTTCCAACACTGACATAGTACTCTTGTATGGCAGAGTGAGAATCATAGAAACCTTCCCAGTAGGCATATAGAGACTTCGTCTCCATCTGGTAATCAATATCCTTTTGGTCTCCTGTCTGCTGGCTCTTTTGTCCATCGTAAACATGACCTGCAGTAGGTGGAGTTGTGTCCACAACAAAAGCCCAGGATGTTGCCACAGATGTTAGTCCAGCATTGTTAAATGCCTGAAATGTATGATAGAACAATTGTCTGTACATATTTTTATCACATGTAAATATTTACTTGTCAAAATGTTACACTGGCATGAAATTTCTCAAAGCCCAGGGTGTAATGGATGTAAATGCCTGTAATGTGTGATACTCTCATGTCTCCTTTGGTACTGCCTTCTCTTATCTGAGGTTCACACAAATTTGCAACAATAAATCTTTAAATTAATCATTATCTTTATATACAGTTGAACTGATTTTTGTTTTGTTTTAGTTGGGGTTTTATGCCGTTTTCAGCACATTTGGCTATTTCACGGCGGCCAATTTTTATTGGTGGAGGAAGCCGGAGTACCCGGAGAAAACCAACGACCTTCAGTAGGAAAATTGGCAATCCTTGTCAATTTAGATCTGAGTCGAACACACCCCGCCAGGTGAGATTCGAACTCATAACCTCTGTGTTGACAGGCTAGTGATCATTAGTAGTCATGACGAACTACCTAAACCACTCGCCCACCAAGGCTCATTTTCTTCTCAAAATGTCCAGATATCATAAAAACATAGCACGCAGTGATTTTGTCCAGCACTGATGCTAACATCCTATGGTAACAGGCATTAATATATAGTTGATTTGTAAAGAGGATTTTTAAAAGGAGGAATCAAATTTTTTTCCCCAAATTAAATACAAATGGCTGTAAATTAATTATATATATGTCAGACATACTTATTAGCAATTGATTTTGAATAATACGTCATACTTTCGGCATCGTTATTTTATTTTTCTTTAAAAAAAATTATCTTTCTTGTTCCTTCAATGTCCTAATGTCAAGGACGAAAACAGCAGGAAACTCTAATCGACCCGCTATACTGTTGACAAATTCGCAACACGTGACAAAATCATTTTTACTACACGTGCTCAACGTTTGTTGACATTCGTCTTGTTAGAATATATATAACCATAACTTTTTAATATCTAATAAGAGGACTTGTTTTCTAAAAAATTTCATTTCATTTAAATATTTCATATTTATTCCTCTGAGAAACACAAATCCGAACTTGTTTCGTATTTCTTTTCGAAAGATAACTTCCAGGTAGAAAAAAATCATTAAAATATATTTTAAAATCGTTCTTATTACAACTTTTTTTAATACAGTAAATGGTTGAAATGGTTTAGAATGGTGAAATGAACACTCGATGAGGACTGAAAGTAATTAACTTACTGAAAATATTAAAATTACCGACTGTCACCAGCCGGTAACAATTATGGACAATCTTGGTTGTAAATTAAATTGAATTTCCCTTGCCTTCGCACTTCTGTATCTTTTCATATTCATACGCTAAAGTTTGCTTGACTCAAAACACAGTCTTCTCTAACACCCATTTGTTATTCGATAGAGTTATCTTTCTATATATGTTATTCTTCAGTGAATAACTGCATGAAACTCTATGCATTGTATCTTGATTTAAAATTGTATTGAGTACATAGGAACTATTTGCAGATTGGGGTACTTTGTCCCAGCAGATCGTCTTGACAACAATACTCCAGCACGGCTAGTTTTTATCAAAACTACCAGTGCTGGACTAATTATACAATTGTCCCATGATGCTGTTTCACTTTAATATATTTACTCCAATTATCTCAAATTATTTTGAAGGTTCTATCTACAGTTGTATTTAGATTCATTATCTGAGCATTAATAAATAACAAGAGATCATATCATTTCACAGATATGAACACAAAACCCATGTTTTTATCAATAAATTACTCTTGTATGTATTTACCTCTACCGTAACAAAGTAAGAATGACCATCCAGTAAATTTAAAGTATTGTTTTTATCTGTCTGACCACACTCCTGCCCAGTAACTGTTACCCTTTCCATGATATCGTAATACCCTGGCCGAGATCCTATAAACCATTCATAATGGTTAATTCCACTTTGCAGATCTTCAAACACTGATGTCCAGCTGAAAACACAACCAATGTCATTTATGGTAATATGATATCAAGAATAATTTTCTTTCATTAACATAAATTACAACATTATTAGGCGGTTTTGTAAAAAATTTACATATCTAAATAGATCTCATTTAATGATAGATCGATGTGCATTCATTTGAGATCTTAACTACATGTATGAGGGGCCTCGGTGGCCGAGTGGTCTAGGTAGTTTGTCATGACTACTTATGATCACTAGCCTGTCAATGCTGAGGTTGAGAGTTCGAATCTCACCTGTGGCGAGGTTTGTTTGACTCCGATCTTAATTGATAAGGATTGCCAATTTTCCTACCAAAGGTTGGTGGTTCTCTCTTGCTTCCTCCACCAATAAAAACTGGCAGCCGCAAAATAGCCAAATGTGCTGAAAACGGCGTAAAACCCCAACTAAACAAACAAAACAAACACATGTATGATTCTGACAGGCCATGTTTAAAAAAGAATTAAAAATTGGGGTTGGTTACCAAAGATCCATTGCTGAAACAGAATTCAATCATTCAAATTTGATTCTTGAAAATATGATCGACCAAAGTGAGAAGTAATTTTGAAATTAAATTTCCTTAAACTGAATTCATTGCAATATACATGTACATGTACAAGATCTGAAATGGACATATGTGAAATTTTCTCCATAAAGGATGATATTTCAAAAACAAAAGATTCTTAATGGATTTGATAACTATAAGTGTAAGACTTATTTTGGACATTAAAAGTGATCAGTCGAATTCTTAGAGTGTAAGATATTATGTTTTGTACTTACCATGCCTCTACTTCTCGTGTAGATGTAATGTGACGACTAGGCAGATAGATAGGATTATCAGTCTTTGTTGGAGGGGTATAGTCTACAATAACTGGATTTGACGTCTTTGTTGTACTTCTCCCAGCATAGTCTGTTGCTAAAATAGTTCACAATCATATGTAAATATTATGTCAGTGGTATTCATGCTTATTTTTAACACATTGTACTTCATATATAAAACTGGAGAAGGTCAACTAAGCCTTTTCGTCAAAGTTGCTAAATTTTAAATATTGTGAATCCTTGCAAAATTTGAGGTAAAATAAAGATAGGGAATAAAAAAAAAAAGATTTTTAAAAATGTCTTGAAACAAGATAGCATTTAATCTGATGAAATTGCATCTTAATCCCAGTCTTACTTTTCTAATAAGAGATTAAAATAGTATTTGTATATATCAATATGGCTTTCAGATTACATTCTAAAGAAATGAAAAAAAATAATTAAATAATGCACTCAATTTCTTAGTAATTTGTTTATTTTAGTTATCCTGACCATACATGACCACATGACTCTTACAAATGTTTTGAATGTTCCATTCGACATTTTGGCCATCACCTCAGTAATTATCAGCAGACTTCGGAAACGCAATATACACAGGTACACAACTTTCTTTTATGGCCACACATACATACAACGAAGTTTGTTTCCAATATACACAGGTACACAACTTACTTTTATGGCCACACATAGATAATGGAAATAGTACATGGAAAATGTAATTTATAGTCATGATATATCATTGTCTAGATACCTGAAGGAAAGGGTTACTATAACAACAAACCTGTTACTGTGGCAAAGTAAACATATCCATTCTGTAGGAGGAGACCATGAAACGTTTTATGGTTAACAACACCCACACTTGTAAAAGGTACCACATCATTTGCTCCTTCAGATGTACCTAAAATAATTATTCAAAGAAGATTTTTGATTTACAACGTATATTAAAGAAAATGTAATTCAGGGATGATTTTGATGAGCAGAGAAAATAACTGAAAATTGCTAAAAATAACTGAAATATGGGGGGTTAAGTTTGCAAAACTATCATTTTCTGGTAGTTCCTGCCAACTTTGACCACTTTTCAAATAAATTTTGCTGTAACAAATAACTGAAATCAGTAAAAACTAAAAAAAAAAATTGGGGGATAGACAGAATTTCTAAGTCCAAAATGGTATAAAATTATGGAAAAAAGTATTGGACCAGGACATACTTCGCATGCACACATCTACGTACTAGGATCTAAAAGTATGCAAAGTTTCATTAACCTCTGATAAGGCATGATTGAGAAACTGCGGGTACAAAAAAATTGGGGGATAGACAGAATTTCTAAGTCCAAAAGGGTATAAAATTATGGAAACAAGAGGCTCCCAAGAGCCTGAATCACTCACCTGTTATCTTTTGTGTATCAGTAGATCTTGTATTTAATGTATACTGTCACAATTTTCTCCTTAATATTGACCTGTACAGCTAAAATATAGAATCCTGAGCCCAAATAGATATGGTTGCTAGGGACATGTTCATCGGTTGCTATGGACTTTTTCAATGGCATTGACTCTTGACCTTCAATTTTGACTTGAACAGCTGAAATATAGAATCCTGAACCCAAATAGATATGGTTGCTAGGGACATGTTCATCGGTTGCTATGGACTTTTTCAATGGCATTGACTCTTGACCTTCAATTTTGACTTGAACAGCTAAAATATAGAATCCTGAACCCAAATAGATATGGTTGCTAGGGACTTTTTCAATGGCATTGAGTCTTGACCTTCCATTTTGACTTGTACAGTTAAATTATAAGGTCCTACACCCAAATATATATGGTTGCTAGGGACTTTTTCATTGGTTGCTATGGAATTTTTCAATGACCTTGACCCTTGACACTCCATTTTACTTGTACTTCTACCATTTAATTTAATTCAAGTAATGCCCTAAACATCTGTGACAATGTCAGACCATTATTTTCTGTTTACATGTAAATAATCTTTCAAGGGCAAAAACTCCTTTGGGCCAGGTGAGCTAAAAAGTATTGGACCAGGACATACTTTGCACGCACACATCTACGTACTAGGATCTAACAGTATGCAAAGTTTCATTAACCTCTGATAAGGCATGTTTTAGAAACTGCGGGTACAAAAAAATTCTGGACAGACAGACAGGCCGATTCCTATATACCCCCCAAACTCTGTTTGCGGGGATATAACAACTGACTAAAATCATCCCTGGTAATTACTGCAGAAGCCAAAAGTTCCACCTTAACTTTTTAAATAAACCAGTCATAGTCCAAAGTTACAAAATGAATAACAAGATGTATTGTGAGCCATTGCTCACTAGTGATACCACTGCCAAGATAAAGTAAAAAAACAAACGAAGTCTTCAAACAGGAAGTTGACGTCGCCTTGGTCCGAAAAAGTATCCAACGATATTGCGTACATATAGAAGGCTTGTGACAAAATATCAAGGGGCCGTGATGAGTAGTTGCAGAGTAATGTGTGACAAAAAATTTGATATTCAAAACCATAAGGTAGAAAAATAAAAGTTGTCAAACAGGAAGCTTAAGTCGCCTTGGTCCGAAAACATATCCGATGATATGGCATACCTATGGAATATCAAGCGGCTGTGTTGAGTAGTTGCAGAGAAAAGTGATGAAAAATTTTGTTATAGACAGACGGATGGATGCACGCATGCAAACGGACTCACGCAACTAAAGGGGTAAAACAGTATACCCTCTCTCTTTTGGAGTGGGGATATAATGAGAAAATGACACTGAAATAAATTCATATTCACCTTAAGTATATTTTTACATTATAGCATCATGGTTTTAAAAAATCATATCAATCACTAACACTTCCATCTGCAATGAAGATAAGCTGATCATGTCTAATCTTCTTAAAAACAAATTTCTATTTTTGAGTCAAATTCATAAGCACTTACCAATGCCGACAGTATAGTCCATTATACCAGTTGGATTAGGGCCTGTACCAAATTCTTCAACATCAATGAAAGCTTCCCAATTCACATACATTTCTGTTATTGAGTTCTTTAAAATTGAAAATACTGAAAGTCCATCTAATACATCATTTCTCATAAAAAAAATCAAAAAAGGAAAGAATTCATCCATTCTTTCCTTGTAAAGCCTTGTAAATACAGCATATAAGTTCTTGTTCAAATTATGAACTACAATCACATAACAGTTTAAACACAAAAAAAAACCAAAAAAAAACCAAGAACAATAGTGTATTTCAACATTTATAAATACAACATGTAAAATAATAATTATATTTTTTTTAGTGCTTGTCTCTTTTATATGTATAGCTTTGTGTTTTCAATATTAAATGATGTATTTATTTATTATATATTTTGACTTTTGTGGAGTTGTTTTGGATTGTCTCATGTTGTTTTTCAGTCTGAGTGCACACATATGTCATTGGAATTTTATTTTTAATTGTCTTGTTAATGTATACATCATATCCTATCATTTTCATATATAACAATGGTACAGAAAACCAAAGTATCTTTTTACCTGATATCTAACATCTGGACTATGAGATATCCACACTGTTCCTGCCACTGGTGGAGTTAGATCTACAACAACACCGTCACTACAAAGACTAACAGCTACTAATTCTTCTGTCCAAGTTTCGTGAGGAATAAGCTTACGGTCAGCATGAACACATACAATGTATCTATTGCCATGGGTTAACTCCCCTGTAGAGAATTCCTCATTCATATATTCATTCTCTGTGAAATAAAATGCAATTCATCAATTTTAATAAACAGTAATATCCACAGGATGAAAATGAAAAATGGCTGTCCTTTGTTAATGGTGAGTAATGCCCTGATCATGATTAAACTTCTTTAGATTTGAAAAAAGAAGGCTAAAATGACGCTACAGGTGTTGCCCCCACACCACAGTGGAAAGGGATAAGTTTGTATGAATTGCTTCCAAAATCCTTTATAAATAAATATTTAAAGCTTAAACTATGAAAATATATCCATAAGAAGAGAAAAAAAAGGTTTGTTGTACATCAAACGAGTGGCTTCAGTTAAAATTCATTCACAATATTTTTATACGTTCCCATGATGTGAAGGTACATGGTCTTTGTTGACATCTTCAGGCTATGATCACATTAAGTACAGAATGCAATTCATTCCAACAAATATCTTATAACTCAGTCAGATTTCAAATCAACATAGAACTCCAGGTTATATGTCATATCTAACATTTTAAGAGACAACGCTAACCTTTGCCATCTGAAATTATGAAATCTAAACCCTAAATAGGTGAATTTCTTGTCAGTATTCATGAAAATTTTCAAAATCTCACCATGACTATTTTAGATCAATCATATGAATCTCTGGTATTTGAATTTGCTGATATTATAACAAAACAAGCTGTATTATTGTTAGAAAACTGAATTTTCTTTAATCACAGTTCTCATCTAATTCCCCATATCATATAAAAACCCATCCTACCAAGTTAGGGTTTTGTATCCACGTTCGTTCCTACAAACCCCTGACATCACACATTCATATTTTGCCACGTTGGAAGTGAGAGATTTTCATCGGTACTTCTCAAGGTCAAAAGAGAATCCATTTGCGTCGTAGGTAGAATTTTCTAGGTCACACACCAGGCAGCTATGTGTTCGACCCCCAAAATATGAAGTGTGATGTCAGGTGTTGGTAGCAACAAATGTGTATACAAAACCCTGACTTGGGAGGATGATGAAAACCCAGTTAAATATTCAGAAATTAATACCTGTTGTGCCACATCGAATACTATGAGCATGAGAACAAGGATCAGTCAATGACAAGGAACCAGTCTGTTTATAGTAAGTTGCCACGTCAACTGTACGAGCATTGAGTATAGCATAAGTATATTCTCTATGACGAAATGTTGGCCAAACAGCAGATATAATATTTTTGTATGGTGTATAATCAACATCTGTATCTTCCCACAATGCATTTCTTTCTAAATAAATTGGTTTACCAATTCCATCTGAAATGAATTGATGCTTAAACATTACAATAAAGGATTGCATGAATCTTTTGAGTAAAAATGTACATTTAATGCCAGACTCAAGGACTAAATTTGTAAATGTCAGGATGAGACGTACCATATTTAGTAATTAAAATCATGAACAATTTGCAATATTTATATACATACAAGTACATGTATATACAAAATGTACAATGCACAATTATAAGCCCTATTGCAGATAAATAAACAATGCCAAATAAAATATATTTTGTGATTTACAAATAAAACGATAATCAGCATACTTTTTTTCTGACTATTTATAACAATCACAACAAAAAGATATTAGAACTTATAACATTAAGTGTGATGAAATACCAGGATTTCTGAGTGAAAGCAAAATCTCAAGTCATATTTCACTGTAGGAAGTGACGTAACAACAGCTGTCACCAATGACTTTGCCATATAAAAGTTGACATAAAAACACAATCCCTTGTATTTTCTCGTTAAATCTTATGAATACATGGAATATGTCAATGTAATAAACAGAATAACTAATCTCGAAATTCGAATACCAAAAATCTACAACTTCGTGAATTAATGTGTTGTTCGGTAACTCGTAGATTTGTATTTGAATCTCAAGATTAGTTATACTATAAATATTTATTTTTCACAAAATTAATTTATACCTTCAGTGTCTGGCAGGCCTTTTGCATCAATAACTTTGTTTGGTATAATCAGTTTGGGATTAAAGGCATCACACTGTTTTATTTCCATAGAAACTAAGGAGTACATTTTCACACGGTTGAATCCTCTTACTGAAAACCTTTTGCATTTTGAGAAATCCATTTCTCCCGTCAGGGTAATGTCAAAAGTCACCTGCATGAAAATAATTCAACATGTATAAATTCATTAGAATAGAACTCGCAATTAAAAAGCATCGCTTCTTTGAATTAGTTGCATCAAAATAATAATTTTTTGTCAAGATATCATCCGTTATATTAAATTTAACTAGTAACTTACTGTTTCACCAGCCGGTAATGTCAATGATGTCCAGTTTGTATATATGTGTCCAATCCTGGAGTTATTTGTGATGGAGTACTCGTACTTGTCTACGGCTGCATATTTCTCTACAGAATCTGGAATATTTGGGTCATAAAACTTCTCCATGGTAACCGTCAACTGTTAATATTATTATAACAAATATTTTCAGGATATGCATAAGATATCATCTCTCAATAAATTTTTATATGTTATTAGAACTTAATAGACAAAATGTAGATAATCTCATAATGAACAAGGTTATAATGTTAGTTTAGGATTTTTCAAAATATAAAATAAAACTTTATTTTTAAATATGTTATTCAATTGTGAATTTTTTTTTGAAAATTTGTTTTTTTGAGCACACTCAATTTTGAGGTTAGTAATATCATATACAGGAATATGTATATTATATAATGAATCCATCAGAAGATTTATCTTAAGAATTTAATAATATACACTTAAGTGTTAACTATTAACCTTCTAGATAATGAGGGTTTCAATCTGTTGCAAATTTATAACTTGAATAGAAAGTACATTTTTAATAATATAGTACCAAAATTTCATGTCTAAAATACTTATCAACATGTTTTTCACTTGTACAATTTAACTACAAAATGAGTAGTATTAATTTTCTGGAAATGTAAACATTTAAACATTATTTAGTAAACATGTAAACATTATTTAGTAAACATGTAAACATTATTTAGTATAACACTGGTACCTTTTCAGGGCTTCCATCTACATGTTCAACACTGATAGTCCCTGTTGTAGGTGGGCTTGAAATAATCATAACACCATCTGTCGACACAGGTCTAAAACATGTCTCTTTAGCACAAAGTTTGAGGGCAATACGATACTTATATCCTGGATTTAATGTTAGTTCACTGATGGTGACGTCAAACCGAGTGGAATCTATATATACATAGTCTTTAAAAACAGTCCATGTGGTAGCTGAAATTAACAATTTACAAACAAATATTGAATAGTCTATTCCAATGTTATATTTGACAGAATGTAGTAACTAATTGGAGAAAGTAATGAAGAAAAAGGATAATAAAAACACATGGATATTTCAATCCCTATAAGTTTAATTATATTTCTACTACAGCATTTACATGGCCATAATTTTAACTAGCCCTACTTGCAGAGCTCGGGATGCATACATATTTTATCATATTTTGACAGAGTTATCGTTCCTCACAGCAGGTGTGATTTCGAGGTCATTTGTGACATTTCAACAGAATTGAAGGAAAAAGATTGAGGAGTTCAAACGAAAAACGGAATTCCTTAAAAACAATATTAACTGTGCAATCGAAAACTTAAGGCTTTTCCATTTTTTTCACTGGTAAGACATTGAAAATTTTCAAATGTATCCCAACTACATAAAATTGACAGCACATCCTATGTAATGAGGAATTCCCTTCACCTTTTGGGGTTTTCTGTTTTATCATTCGGATTGAAAGATAAATAGGCGTGTCCCTAGTGAGACACCTGCTGTAAAGAACGACAACTTTTGGCGGGATAGTCAACTGCAAGTCAGGAATATCAATACAAATAAAGAACTTTATTTACAGGAAACTTGGGATCTTTGTTCAATCTTGACATAAGCATCTGGTGTATACCACTGTACAGAGACAGGTACCGTCCAGTAAGCACTCATAGTTGTAGTGGAGGACTGGGCATCTATATCTTCTTCACATGGGACTCTATGGTCCTAAAAAAGATACTGGATTTTGTACTCTTCTTCAATGCAGTCAAAATTCTATCTTGAATTTTCACTCTTTATTACTTACATGTATGTCTCTCAATAAACTGAAATGTGTAAATTCATTCACATGTAGCTATACAAATTCATCTATCATTTGAAGGATAACGTTTTTTAATAAAATGCTTAAGTAACTGATAGTACATGTATTTTAAAAAAAAATTCCTCAAAATATTTTTCTTATTGATATATTTTATGAAGCACTGAACAAAATTTCGTTGACGTGAAGATTTAGCAAAGCAACATGTATTTATGTTTTTTAAACGAGTTAATAAAAACATTCTTTCAAAATCTAGTTCATAAACTACAATAAATTGATACTGTTTATTGACTTTTGCCATAAACTACAATATACAATAAATTGATACTGTTTACTGACTTTTGCCATAAACTACAATAAATTGATATTGTTTATTGACTTTTGCCATAAACTACAATAAATTGATACTGTTTATTGACTTTTGCCATAAACTACAATAAATTGATACTGTTTATTGACTTTTGCCATAAACTACAATAAATTGATACTGTTTATTGACTTTTGCCATAAAATACAATAAATTGATACTGTTTATTGATTTTTGTTTGGAGTTGCTAACATGTCCACCAACGTTCATCACCAAACTAATAATTAAATGTTTTTTGTTGGAAAATCCAATTTAAAATACAAACAAACTACAACCTCAAATTCAGTGAAGTTAACTGATTAAAAATTATATAAATGTACTATTTCATTTAGATATTAAATACACTGCAGTCCACATATTTTTAAAAATTATCAAAAAAAATAACACTATCACTCAATTTTTTGCTTACATCTTCATGATGAGAGAATGTTTGACCTAAATTAGGAAAAAGGTATGCAATACATGTGTAATTTATAGGAAATGTATAATCTGCATTCTGAAATTTTCTAAATTGAATATTTGAAACCAGTCCTGTAAAATCAGTTACCCTAATTACCAATTCCCACAATCACATGTACCTCTCAATTTTCTTCAGATATAAAGAATTAAATTTCTCTTTTTGTCAGTTTAACCCCTTCTGAACCTGTTTTCTATCAAAAATTTAATCAACACCAATGATCTCAGTTGATGATTGGTTGAACAAAAAATGATCATAACCTGTCAAAATGACTTTAAATACTTGACAAAAATTCAAAGTATTCATATTTTTAATTCAACATAGTATACTGAAATGACAGAATGACTGGCTACTACTGAATCAATGACTCAAGTTCAGAGGGTTTGACTGGCCACTACTGAATCTATGACTCAAGTTCAGAGGGTTTGACTGGCCACTACTGAATCAATGACTCAAGTTCTGAGGGTTTGACTGGCTACTACTGAATCAAGTTCTGAGGGTTTCGAAGATGAAATAGAAGTAAAACCTAAAATTTGCTGTTATGAGATAGTAATTTTGTTAAAGATAAGAAGTAAAATGTGTTTCCTGCATAATTGAATACATGGTCTGTTATTTTGGTATTTAACAAATCTTAGTAAGTTTCTAGGCCTTTCATATCACTTAGATAATCTATCGAAAAATACATGTAAAATGTGATAAAATTGGTATCACAGATGATTTATATGCAACTCGTTTTTCTTCATCTTTTAATATTTAATTCAATGCAAAGTTCTCTGATAATATGAAAACATCATTTGGACGGATTCATTATCTGTTGTTATTATATACACTATACTTACTGGATAGATTACATGGTAACCCGTCATATATCTCTATGCCAATCAATCTCTCATATTCTGTTACTATGGTAACACCATCAGATGATAGTGATACAATACCCACAGAAGTCACAGCTGTTACTGTGAAATAATAAGTCTAAAAACAGAAAATTTCAATTAACTGACTGGATTAAAATACTTATGAAATGTGTTTTTCTTACATTTATCCCAATCTAGGTAAAACTATCTGTAAAGAACCTGCTACAACTTTTACTGAAGTAAACCAAAACATTCATAATAAGTTAAAAGTGTCCAATTTGCAAATATTATCCTGCAGCTCTGCTATATGAGCAACCAAAATGCAATGACTGTATATTTAAAGTCATATAATACAGTCACTGACTGTACATAACTTTTACTGTGATGTCACAGTACAAAAGCTTAGAATTTTACTTATGACGCCGGGAAATGTTACGGCTTTGCAGTCTTTTGACATTACTATCTTAATGTAGAAATTCACTGCTTTCCAGCTATTTTTGACAGATTTAAAGTTGCAGGATAAACAGAATATGTGTACATTGTCTCTTAATATAAAATCTATTCAAACTTGCCATGTCACAAGCCTGTTTCTAAGCCTTGCCTGAATAAATTTGAATTCCAAGACAATGTGCACATATTTTATATTTATATACACTAAAAACTAGAGGCTCTCAAGAGCCTGTATCGCTCACCTGGATTTAACTTTTCATCTTGAGCAGACCTAAAAATTTAAGTGTTGCAGTCAATTTGGCTGATTTTTCTATAGGATTCTATGTTAAACTAATTTCAGCTGTGGCAGTCATCTTGGTTGACAGTCCAGTTTCTAAAAGAGAACCATCTAAGGACCATTTCTGCTAAGTCTTGTTCCAACTGGCTAAGCAGTTTCAGACTAAAAGATATTAAACAAAGGTCGGTGTGGCAGTAATATTGGTGAACGGACATATTTCTGAAAGAGGACCTCCTAAGGACCAATGCTGCCAAGTCTGGCTCCAATATGTCAAGTGGTTTCAGACAAAAAGATTTTTCAATGAAATTTTCCATAGGGCCCTATGTTAAACTAAGTTCTGCTGTGGCGGCAATCTTGGTTCACAGTCCACGAAATCAGACACATTTCTAAAAAAGTGACCTCCTTAGGACCAATGCCACGAAGTCCTGCTCCAATATGTCAAGTGGTTTCAGACAAGAAGATTTTTCAATGAATTTTCCATAGGGCCCTATGTTAAACTAAGTTCGGTTGTGCGGCCATCTTGGTTGACAGTCCGGGTCATCGCACAAATTTCTGAAAGAGGACCATCTAAGGACCATTGCTACCAAGTCTAATTCTAATTGGCTTAGTTGTTTCAAACGAGAAGATTTTTGAGTGATTTTCCCATAGGGTCCTATGTTAAACTAAGTTCTGCTGTGGCGGCCATCTTGGTTCATAGTCCACGAAATCAGACACATTTCTGAAAAAAGACCTCCTAAGGACCAATCACCAAGTCTGGCTCCAATATGTCAAGTGGTTTCAGACAAAAAGATTTTCAATGAATTTTCCTATAGGGCCCTATGTTAAACTAAATTCGGTTGTTGCGGCCATCTTGGTTGACAGTCCGGGTCATTGGACACACCTCTGTAAGAGGACCATCTAAGGACCATTGCTGCCAAATCTGGTTCCAATTGGTCAAGTGGTTTAAGACGAGAAGATTTTTCAATGAATTTTCCCATAGGGCCCTATGTCAAACTAAGTTCGGCTGTGGCGGCCATCTCGGTTAACAGTCCGGATCATTGGACATATTTCTGAAAGAGAACCTCCTAAGAACTATTACTGCCAACTTTGGTTGCAACAGGACTTGTAGTTTCATATAAGAAGATTTTTGAAAATCAACCCCCCTTTTTTTCTATTTTTAGTAACAGCAGCCATCTCGGTTAGAAGTCCGGCATGCCAGAAATAATTTTGGAAGGGAGCCACCCAAGGACCATTCCACCAAAGTTTGGTCTCATTTGGCCCAGTGGTTTGAGAGTAAAAGATCTTTAAAGGATAGTTTACGCTGGATGCCGTATTTAAAGGGCAAAAACTCCTATAAGGGGTCAATCAACGATTTTGGTCATGTTGACTTATTTGTAGATCTTACTTTTTTGAACATTTTTGCTGTTTACAATTTGTCTTTATCTATAATAATATTCAAGATAATAACCTAAAACTGCAAAATTTCCTTAAAATTAACAATTCAGGGGCAATAACCCAACAAAGGGTTGACCGATTCGTCTGAAAATTTCATGACAGGTAAATCTTGACCTGATGAACATTTTTACCCCATGTCAGTTTTGCTCTAGTTGCTTTAGTTTTTGAGATACAAGACAAAAACTGCAGTTTACTCCTATGTTCTATTTTTAGCCATGTCGGCCATGTTGGTTGGCAGGCGGGGTCATCGGACATATTTTTTAAACTAGATACCCTAATGATGCTTGTGGCCAAGTTTGGTCCAATTTGGCCCAGCAGTTTCAGAGGAGAAGATTTTTCTAAAAGTTAACAGACGACGACGACGGACGACGGACGACGGACGCCAAGTGATGAGAAAAGCTCACTTGACCCTTTGGGTCAGGTGAGCTAAAAAAGTTGACTACTAATGATCACTAGCCTGTCAACGCTGGGGTTGTGAGTTCGAATCTCACCTATGGCGGGGTGTGTTCGACTCCGATCTTAATTGACAAGGATTGCCAGTTTTACTACCGAAGGTCTGTGGTTCTCTCCGGGTACTCCGGCTTCCTCCACCAATAAAAACTGGCCGCCGCGAAATAGCCAAATGTGCTGAAAACGGCGTTAAACTCCAACTAAACAAACAAACAATAAAAAAAAGTTAAAAATTTTGATGACACTAACAATCAGCTATAAAATGATTGATTTATTGGGGTTTTACACCACTCTCAGCACATCTGGCTATATCATGGTGGATAGATTTTACTAATTAAGGAAGCTGTAGAACCCAGAGAGAACCCCTGACCTATAGGCAGGACAACCTATACAAGGAAAAAGGTACTGAAGAAAAAATAAACTGTGCTTGCATCATAAAGTTCTATTTATGCTCTGAATGATACCAGCCTCAGAAGTGTGATCAATCAAAAATCATCAAGTGAGGGTTTTTTTAAATTTTGTAACTCCTTTCATTTCCATTTCTACACTCAAGGTATATTCTTCTGATGTTCTGAGTTCTAATATAGTATTTTTATCCATAAAAAAGACAAACCTGAAATGCTGACAGTACCAGTCCGGTTTCTTCATAAGATGTACTGGTTCCCACAGTTTTACTGGACAGAACATCATCACCTCCCTTAGTTGTACCAATACTGATTGTATATGTTACCATCAAATGTGGGTGATCAAATCCTGACCACCGAGCTACAAGTCTGGATGCATCTGTGTGGAAATCTACATCTTCCACATCCTAAGGTTAAGTACATTATACATGTATACTGTAATTTTAGTAATTTTTATATATATCTATAACTGCAAATTTTCAGTAACGGACAATATCAAAGGATTTATAAGAGACCAGTAAATGGACATTCTGTAATGCTTGTTCAACTAGCAAGAATCCAAATAAAGTTTTAATTCCTGCAGTCTTAATTTTTAGCAGTAATAAAAGCACTTCAGAAGGTCTAAATCAGCTCATCTATTTTACCTGTACAACATTTTAGATTCAAAATTTTTTTGAAAGAGGGTATTTTTCAATGGCATATGTGAATTAATTCATCAATAAAGCAATGCAACATACATATCAACGAAGATCAAAACTTGAAAAAGCATTTCAGGTAAAGAAATAAAAAAATCAATTTTACATTAAAAATACACAATTTATTTTTCAAACCAAAAACAGATATTTATTTTTTTTCACAAAAAGAAAAGGAAGAAAAAATATTCATTTGACAACTGATATGTTACAGTTCTTTCATTTGTTGTTTATGTATCATGAATAAAAACCTATAAAATACATCCAAGCTTTAGCAACCATGATCTGTATTTCCATATTTGTCCCTTATTATTAATGTCCTTGGATTGCTTTTATACTAAAGAAATTTTTGTCCAATTCCAAGCATGTCAAAATATAACCAATGAAAACACTTTTAAAAATTTTTTTCAATACGAAAATAAATAAATACCTGTAATGCTAAAGGCTGAGAAGAATCATACACCTGCAAAAAAATGTGGTAATTATTTGAAATCACTTCTTTATTTCATAAATGTCTTAATGATTAATAATAAACCTTTATCGATATGTGTAAATTGATTCATAATAAACCTTTATCGAAATGTGTAAATTTCTCAAATTTTACGAAGAGAAAATTTTTGTATTTCGATGATTGCATCTTGTTCGTCATCCCAAACTTAGCCTAGATATCAATTTTTGCTGAAATCGGACAATGTTCAGTTTTTCGTCAATTTACAACATTTTTCAAAAAGGCCACCAAAAGTCTCCAACCGATCGCAATTTTTTTTCATGAACATGTTCTATTAATCATACTTTACAAAAGTACAAAGTTTCATGAAATTCTATGGTGCAGTTTTTTAGATATGAAATTTTCCAAAGATTTTCATACTTTTTCTGTTTCCATGGCAACGGCGGCCATTTTAATAAAAATTAATGTTACATGCACAACTAGACTTGGTGATCATCATTACTGTGAAGTTTCATATAGATTGTTCCAGCCATCTCTGAGAACTCGTCTGGACAAAATTAGGTGGAAGAATAACTAGAGGCTCTCAAGAGCCTGTGTCGCTCACCTGTATCTAATGTGATTTTGGAAATTATGTAAAATTATATAATGATTGAGACCAAGATTGGTTTAATTTGACACAGTATTTAAAATTAAAAACAGGTCATCTTAGTGTAGTCTTACAATAGCTACTGAAGACATCTTATCATTATTATTTTTGAATATGTGGTCAAGTTGATACCATTCAGAATTTTTTTAACAATTTTCTGATAGACTTCTAAACATCTTGGATGATGGATCGGCAACAAAGTAACAACACTTGGTCAGCACCTCATAAGGAACATTAATGCTATGTTTTGTTACATTCCATTCAGTGGTTCTCTAAAAGAAGTCATTTGTATGCATTTCCCATAGGGTCCAATGTTAAACTTAGTCCCTCGCTGACGGCCATCTTGGATGATGGATCGGCTACAAAGTAACAACACTTGGTCAGCACCTCATAAGGAACATTCATGCCAGATTTAGTTTCATTCCATTCAGTGGTTCTCTAAAAGAAGTCATTTGTATGCATTTCCCATAGGGTCCTATGTTAAACTAAGTTCCCCGCTGGTGGCCATCTTGGATGATGGATCAGCTACAAAGTACCAACACTTGGTCAGCACTTCATAAGGAATATTCATGCCATGTTTGGTTTCATTCCATTCAACGGTTCTCTAAAAGAAGTCATTTGTATGCATTTCCCATAGGGTCCTATGTTAAACTAAGTCCCCCTCTGGCGGCCATCTTGGATGATGGATCAGCTACAAATTAATAACATTTGGTCAGCACCTTATAAGGGTTCATTCATGCCAGATTTAGTTTCATTCCATTCAGTGGTTCTCTAAAAGAAGTCATTTGTATGCATTTCCCCTAGGGTCCTATGTTAAACTAAGTTCCCCGCTGGCGGCCATCTTGGATGATGGATCGGCTACAAAGTAACAACACTTGGTCAGCACCTCATAAGGAACATTCATGCCATGTTTGGTTTCATTCCATTCAGTGGTTCTCTAGAAGAAGTTCAAAATGTAAAATGTTAACGACGACGACGCCGGACGACGACGGACGACGGACGCCAAGTGATGAGAAAAGCTCACTTGACCCTTCGGGCCAGGTGAGCTAAAAAGAAACCAAAGAAATGGAACAATAACAATATGTCGTCCCGACTACATCTTGGGGCGACATGATTAAAAATGTCCATTTATATATCATGAACATTATCAGCTCTACAACGCATGGATGAGATGCGTATGCATGTACATGTACAATGTAGTTATGGGCATATAAAATTTTTTTTTTTTCATCATCATGCTGAAAAAGAATGATACAAAGATTTTTGGTAAAATTTAGAAAATATTTGATTGGATGTTTAAGTATAATCAGAATGATAAGAATACAAAACCCAAACATTTTACATTCATATACATGTATAACTTATTTTGCCCAATTCAAATAACTTATTATTATGTGGACTGATATAAAATCAATGACTCACTGCAGGATCTATGTCAAACACAACACCTTCGGATGGTGGCTGTACATTATGTAAGTAGGGTCCTGCTGATTCTATCTTGACTAGTCCAGCTGTGTTCGTCACTTTTACTGATACATAATACTGATGGTTTCCATGGAGATACCAATCTAAGGAGGAATTATGGATGGCAGTACACACTGGGGTCACAATATCAGTACAGGTACCTCCGTCAGATAGTGGCATATAATTCTGTATCTGTGTGCCTAATCCTGTATCACCTAAAAATACAATTAGTTATTCTGACAAAAGCAAACAAATGTAGATTTTTGATCTAACAGAATCCCAAACACGGAGCAAAAGTTCTGTATTTAAAATAATCTACCAATGGGATTAAATATTTTAAACTACCTGGCTGAGAGATGTGGAAATGGCCAAGTAATGGAAGAAACATTATTATGTGAAATTTTCAGGATTTTTTTGTTACATTTTTAATACTGTTTTCATCTAGACCGTTCTGTCCTTGTCTGTGGTGTCATCTTTTGCTGACAGTTGAAGGAAATATTTTTAGATAATAGTGTTTTATGCTCTTTTATGTTATTTTTGTTTATGGTTCGGTCTTTTTGTGGCATTTATTGATTGCTATATTACTGCTGACCTTTCCTGTTTCCATTTTTATTTTTAGGTAAAACAAGAAAATGTGTCTATAAGACATGGATGCCCGCCCTAAAAATAATATAGGTGTTGCTGAACTGCGTTGTACTATACAAGAGGACTGAGTGGTGAAATATCATTGATATATTACAACAGATTTCTGAGAAATGAACCTGAATGCAAAACTAAACCAAAGTCACTGAAAAATTAAATGTAGGTCATAGTGACACAAGTGTTGCTGAACTGTCTTGTACAAATGTACTACACAATAGGACTGTAGTGGTCAACCTAAACGCAAAACTTAACCATAGTCACTGAAGCATGAAATGTAGGTCACAGCGACCCAAGTGTTGCTGAACTGCATTGTACTATACAAGAGGACTGTAGTGGTGAAATATCATTGATATATTACTATAGGTTTCTGAGAAATGGAGCTAAACGCAAAACTTAACCAAATCGGGACATATGGACGACAAGGGTAAATCTATATGCCTCAGCCACATTCGTGGCGGGGCATAAAAAAACACTTTTCATCTGTTCACATAGGGAAAGTCCAATTTCTGTTCAATTAATACAAGTCCAAACAAATACTTTTTATCCGTTTTAAGGGGGAATAAATAGTATTATGTAGAAATTCCTGTAAAACTTACCCACAGCAAATTCATAATTTAGATCAAATGGTTCTTCACTGTCTGAAAATGCTCCACTACTCCACTCTGCCACAAGATACTGACCAGACAGTTGTAATGAAATAGTCCCTGTAAAGTCTGGTGGTGTGGTATCCATATAACAAGGCCCAATAGACTGAAAAGAAAAATTTGCAATTTAAATTTTCTTTAAATTCAATTTAATTTTGTAAATTATCAGTTTAATGTTGAACAAATTCAATTCTTTCTATTTTAGTATTTTATTCAATTTTCATGTATGGAGACAGCAATTTAATTCCTATACAATCTAAATGTCTATAAACCTTGTACTATGAAAAAATTAGAAAAAGCTCTTTCTGTTTTTATTTTATTTCAATTTTGATATATATGAGACACTTCTTATACTGTAAATTCAGAAATTATTGAGTGCATTTATTATTGCGATTTTGTCATTTTAGACCAAACTGCTATATTAATATTTGAAATATTGAGAAAAATTTCGCTTCATTCATATAAAAAAAACCAAAATGCAAGTTTAAATTATTGCGATTACAACCCTGTCGTATTTTTCGCAACAATAAAAACATCGCAATAAGTTCCGAATTTACAGTATTAATAACTAGAAAATGTGTCTATGAGACACAGATGCCCTACCCTAAAAACAAAATAGGTTTCTAAAAATTGAATATAAACACAAAACTTAAGTCACTGAAGCATGAAATGTAGGTCATAGCGACCCAAGTGTTGCTGAACCGTGTTGTCCTATACAAGAGTACTGTAGTGGTGAAATATCATTGATATATTACTATAGGTTTCTGAGGAATGAACTTAACAAAATCGGGACGTAAGTATGTACGGACGGACGACAATTCGTGGCGGGGCATAAAAATGAAACAACTTATATATTGAATATTCTGCTCGGAAATTATTAAGAGAATATGTCTGTATTAAAAAGATGACTTAAGGCAAAATAATTACCACACTGCCTTCCATATTTGACCCACTTATTCCTTTTATAATTATGTAAAATTCTGTTCCAGTTGGAATATTAGCATGCTGTAATTTGAACAGTGGATTTTGACTTGTGGATGTGAAGGTCATCAGATCTGGGGCAGCACTTCCTGGTGTAGAAGACAGGCCAACTTCATAGTCATAAATTTTAGATGGTAATGAATCTGCAGTCCAGGATATTGATAACTGAAAAAAAAAATAATGCTGATTGATGTTCAAAAGAACATTTACAGATTTTTTTTTTAAATTGTCCCTTTTAACTTCAACATTTGTTACCTCCCTTCATTTATAACATTGGCTATGTATTGTATTGTATGTTTTAAAGGACACATGTATGAACTATTCTTTAAGTGACTTAAAGTCCAAGCACCCGAAGGTATTGTTAATACCATGCAGGGTAAGTCGTTCATTCCAGCAAGAAATGATATGGCTTGATTTTACTGTCACCCAATCTTAATGGAATGATACTGTAGTTAGAAACTAGAGGCGTGATCTGGACAAAATGAGGAAACTATGTAAAGAACCTCTAATAGACACTTTCTGTCAAGTTTCGTTCCATTTGGCCATGCGATATCAGAGGAGAAGATTTTTTATATCAACCAATCAGAAACAAGACCTGCCCATGGCCGCCATAGTTGTAGTCCAATCAGGACAAAATGAGGAAAATTTATAAAGGACCTCCCATATATGCTTCCTGTCAAATTTTATTCCATTTGGCCCAGCAGTTTCAGAGGAGAAGATTTTTGAAAACTCGGCCAATCAGAAAAAACAATTGCCCATGGTGCCATGTTTATACAGAAGTTGTTTTAGATAGGTTTTGGGTTTACACAGGGTTGCATTTTGATAGGTTTCACAGAAAATCAATACTTAAAAATCGAACAGCGTTCCGAAGTCCCCCGCCGCTAGAGCATCAGAAACCCTTGGACAAGTGAAACATAACAAAATTTTCTCAAAGAGAGAGAATAGAAGGACAAACAATTTGTGGTTATTGCTAAAGTTTTTTACAAGTTAATGAGTGGTATGAAGACATTTATACAATATGGGTATAGTGTTGAAATCTTATTTTACCATGTGTATTGAGAATTTATACAAATGTACATTTACTCCTTTTCAATAAACAGAAATGCTTTGATCAAAAGTATTCCGCCTAACAAACTCTTAAAGACAGTATTTTTCAATTTTATAAGTTTCGATAGGAGTTTATGTATAAAACCTCCCTTTAGGTCCAAGTGTATAAATATTATTCCAATGCAAGGAGAATATAAATTTTCTAGAACACTTAGATGAACATTTTGTCAATTTTCAAAGTTATTATGGGGCATAACTCCTACAAAAATACTTCGACATGACTCATCTTCGAACTCCCTTGAGGTATCATTGAGTTAAAGCTACTGTATAAATATTATCCAAATCGGTCAAGAAATAAATTTGCTAGAGCGCTTACATGAAAATTTTGTCAATTTTCTAAGTTATTAAGGGGCATAACTCCTACAAAAATATTTCGACATGACTCATCTTCGAACTCCCTTGAGGTATCATTGAGTTAAAGCTACTGTATAAATATTATCCAAATCTGTCAAGAAATAAATTTGCTAGAGCGCTTAAATGAAAATTTTGTCAATTTTCTAAGTTATTAAGGGGCATAACTCCTACAAAAATATTTCGACATGACTCATCTTCGAACTCCCTTGAGGTATCATTGAGTTAAAGCTACTGTATAAATATTATCCAAATCGGTCAAGAAATAAATTTGCTAGAGCGCTTACAAGGTGGACGGACGGCGCGACGGACGGACGCCCGGCATTACCATATCCCCCGCATCGCGTTGCGGCGGGGGACAACAAATAAGGCCACACTGTAAGTAAATATAAATAGATAAATAAGAAACACATCAATTTTATAATTCTCATTATTTTTGAATAGCCAAAGTTACTCAATCCCTAGAACTTTCAATCAACAAATCCAGTTAGTTACATAGCTTGATAAAGATATTTATAAGATTAGTGTTGCAATAATTTATATGGGAGGTTACATACACTTCATATCGTTTTGAGATAATACAAGTAGTATCTGTCCTACACTTGTTTTATTACACTGGTCTTTATCTCAAATCAATCAGCTCAGTTTCTAGCATTTCAATACTAGCCCAAAATTTACTGTTACAAATTGTGCATGATGATTTTGGCTTTATCCGTTTTGGTCGTTTTGGCTTTTTTAAATTTGCTCTTCAACTTTTGGATGGTTGTTTTGGTTTTCAACATTTTTGGCCTTGAGCACAACTGATGAGTCATAAATCAATGAACTGTGCACATCTTGTTTGTGCATGAAAATTGGTATCAATGTACTTTATCAATATGATTAATTTTCCTTGACCTTATACACTTAAAACAGTGTGCCTTACCATATTTGAGGTTGACATAGATAAACCAGAGCTACTAGGAGCTCCTGTGGAGTTGTGACAGAACACTGCACCATCAACCTCTACAACTGATCCATCATCATTTCGTGTCACAGGATAAAGATCAAGATCATTTTTCTCAGTGGCGTTTGTACTGAAAGACAAAATCAAGTTTTGTACCTCATCTGCTCTGCAGTTTGTTTTTTTACTTCAGCTACTAAAATTATTTTTGTTGTCAGACTGTGCCAAACGATACAGCCACATACAAAATGTAAGGACATTGGGTAAGCATCAATGAAAAAAAACATCCTTCAGAATTGAACAAAGGAAAAAAATTCATACTGCAAACATCTACAGAACTTCTATATAAAGTATTAAAACAATTATGTTTTCTGATTGAGATTTAGAATTTTGATACTGAGATCCTGCTCCCTACAGTCTTATTTTTTCTTTATTATGTTTGTGTCAACAATGTCTTGTTGTCCAATACCCTATAGCACTTCATCTAAGACATACCATAGTTAAACACTAAAATTTGCAATTTGTCACATACCTGCATTCTTCAGTAGCATTTGCTATAAGTCTAAGAGTTCTATCAGATGACAATATCCAAAAATCTGTTTTAGTCGGATTTGTGACAAGCCCTCCTCTGATAACAACATTTTCAATGGTGACCTCCTTAATCATGGGAACCGTTGTATCTATGGTGACACCATCAGAACAGACAGGGTCAGAATGGTCCAAGGCTCGGTTGTAGGCGACAACTGTAAAATGATATGTCCCTTCTCCTGTAGTTGTGAAGGTTCCTGATGTTTCATAAGTCTCGACGACCTGAAAGCATAATAATATAGGACTGTGAAAATTTTGTGTCAATTTTAAACAGAAAATAAACAAAAAGACCTAATAAGATGACATCACTAATATATATACTGTTAAAAGTCAAAGAAACATCTTTTTCCACTTTGCTTTTTAAGGACAAAGCGATACAGGAAATTATTTCTGAATTTTTTTTCAATACCAAAGTTTTATTTCTGTGTGTTTTAAGTTTAAGATATTTTGGCTCAAGAAAGAAGAATGACTTATCCACATTTTAAAAAGTTCTGTTGAATACTTCTAAAGTTATTGCATAGAAACTGTTTGGAGCTGACTAAACTAACAATCAGAAACCTGGTCAATAAAAATGTTTATGATCAATACATACATCTGGATGTGTACGGTTTAAATCAAAATCTGCTTTGTCAAAACACCTGGCTCCTGGAATATATTGATAAAACAGTATTCCACTCTCTCTGTCAAAAAACTCGTCCCAGTGTGCTGTCAGTGAGGTTCCCTGTTGATAGTCTACTTCAGGACTACCTTTCATTCCATCATGAACCATACCAGTATGAGGAGGGCTTACATCAATTGTTATCTGCAATGGCAATGATATTTTTCTGTCTTATTAAAGATTACTTATATTTTTGGCATTAAGGTAAATACATGTGATCAATCCAAAATGTTCAAAGGTGAAATTTTAACAACTACCACTAATTTTAAGGTGAGTCTTTTCGCAATACAGTAGACTCCACCTAATTGGATACCCTTTTTGTCTTTATTTTCATGTAATTACACAATATGTGTAATTTCTCTAATTTTCAGCAAATTTAACTGTCTCTCAACCCATTGTGTAAATATTGATAATCTCACTAGTGACTTTTTATTGATTGGTCACAATTAATTTTGACGTCGTCGGGATTTCAAAGAAGGTCCAACAAAACTGATGACGTCGTGCACATTAATCCGATGCCTTTGATAAAAAATCATAAGATTTCAAAACGAATTGAAAATTAGAGAAATAGAATCTTAGATTTTTTATTGTGATTATCAGATTTCTCCGATGTCGATAGCTAAATTACGGAACTTTTAGCACTCGCTAAAGCTCGTGCTAAAAAACCTGTAATTTAACCATCTCGATTGGAGAAATCTGATAATCCACTCATAACAATGTAAGAAGCTATATTTCTATTTTCACTAATTGTGATAATCATTTTATATATATTATGTGTATTACGAACTTTGTAAGCAATTTTGTTAATTAATTTTATAAAAAAGGGCCATTAAATTGTGTTTTTTTTATTTCTATATGATATTTTTAGTCAATGTACCTCGACTTTTTATCAAATTTCAAGAAAACATTTACGATTTAGAAAAAAAAATATTATTAAAGCTTACACATTCAATACAAATAGAATTTCTGCCATACAACATATATTTATATAGGATGAAGGGTTATGATGTCTTAAGAATGTGCACCTTTGTCCTCAGTGCTGAAGTCTTCAAACATCAGATTCTAGAGAGGGCTTACCATGCAACAAAAATCATTTGAAAAAACTACTGAATTCTAAAAATACAAATATGGTGTTGGGCTTGAACTCCTCCAAATTTTAGGATAATCATTGAGACCTAATGGAAGACAATTCCTCTTTTTTGTACAATAAAGTGATTCATTTTAAGAATGTTTCACAATGAGGTTGCCAACAAAAAAAACTGCAGAAAAGTAATGTGCTGCCACTTGGGACAAGACGCGCAATTGTTTTCCTGTTACAGAAGTCATGAAATAATACTCTGCCATTAAGTCTGTAAGTTTCGTTGAGAAAAAAGAAATATGGCTCAAACGATTACCATACACTGACACATATCCAGTTAAAATTTCGGGGTTTGATGTCAGATTACTTTTTCCGCAATTTTACAAATTACGAGCCATGGTAAAAAATTCTCCTTCCGCAAAACAGAATGTACCTCTTTCATGCTCCCCATGTAGAATAAAAAAATTCTTGGTTTTATATATTTAATCCTTTAAAACTTTCTATGACAAATGCCTCAGGTAAAGACAGCTTTAAAACAACACTAGTTATCAGTTATCATGGTTGGTTTTGTTACAGTAGGTCCATATATCATGGTGCAATAATATTTTTTTCATGGACTTCTTTTGTATGCCTCAGTTCAAAGTTCATTGCAGGTCTTGAGCCACTTGTTTCAATTTAAAACACAAAAGTTTAAAAAATCAAGCTTAATGTACTAATTCAAAATTAAACCACAACATTTTACAAAACTGTACTTTAAACATACCTTTTTATGAAGAACCGACACCAGTTGAGCATTGTTTGTGACAGATATTTCAATAAAATAATCATAGTCATGGACACCGGTATCTTTTCCAGGAAACAGTCCCTCGCTGACCTTGACAGCAGGTACGACTTGAAAATGTTGGTGATAACAACCTTCAAAGTTTGTACAGTAACATTTAGCACCTCTTGGATAGGTTCCATACGTCGTCTTACATTCTGTTTCATTCTGGAAAGTTAAGGAAATACAATGGACTACTTTATATACTATGACAAAGATATTTTACATGTATTTATTACTGCAAATATGTGATATACTTGTTTTAATGAAATACCAATCAAAAAATCACAATATGAGTTGTAATTATTACGATCTTCCTCCATCACATTTTTGCAAAAATAAAAACGAGGCATTATTTTCTAAATAACATTATCATATTTGTCTGACAATCTGTATGCTTCTGTATAAGTTCAAAATTCCAACAAGTAAACTTATTTTATATGTTTTATTTATAATGTTTTCAAACAACTAAAACTACAATGCTTTATTTTATTACTATGCTTTATTAAAAATTACTGAAAATTTACTTCATAATTGTCAAAGAGTATAACCTGTTTTTTTACAATATTTTATTTTTTTAGTTCTACTTGTATTTAAAACTTTCATCATATCTGTTTTTAGTACCTGTCATACATGTACTTTTATTCCCTTTTGTGAATGGATAAAATTTTCAATATAAAATAATACATGTAATACAGTATTCATAAATACATGTGTAATTCTGGAGACTTGTGAATACATGTACCATCATACTTACAATTGATCTCTGTATCCCTAAGTTTTCATGTCCATGTAATATATCTGTTCCAGTAAAATTGTCAAATATTCTCCAATACAGAGAGTCTATACCACTGTGGTAATCATAAGCTATCCATTCTATCCTGAAATTATATATACATGTGTATTCACAAATTTATATTAACAATTAAAATGTCTTAAAATTTGGTTTGACCTGGCCACGGATCAAACCTATGACCTCCAGCAGTTGAGGAAAGACACAAAACCACCAAGAGAGCTTATTTTTTACTTTTACACGTGTATTTTGCAAAAAAATGCAAAAATGTCAAAATTTTGATACAAATCAGGATAAAAAATGAGTTTTTAGTTGATTCGTTTTGTCATGTAAAACTCACAAAACTACATACATGTAGAAAAAGTTACATATATGTAGTAATTTTTAGACTTGCATGTAGATATATAAATCATTCATACAAAATGCAAAAAGCATGATAACCTACGTCATTTCAGTTAATTCCTCAACATAATGTACTGATACATTCTGTCTGTCACCTCTTGTCAACCACAAATCTTCTATCAAAGGGGGTGTGGCATCTCTGAACACTGTAATGGTATCATTATTTGAACTTCCAATCAAATCTGTTCCTTTTACTGTTAATATTAATTTGTCTCCATCATTCCAGTCCACATTAAGAAGTTTAGTTTGTACATGAAGGTCTGTCGTCTTTGTCAAATTCTCAGAATCACTAAGGTTTGGAGAAAAGACCTCATATCCAACATGGAATTCTATGATACCTGTAACGTAAAAAGCAAAATGTCTATCAGTCATCTTCAAATGAATTATTTCATGGTATCTTACAACACCTGCAAACAAAATTTTAACATAACAGAATCTTTTAACAATTTCAGAACACCTTATATCTTATTTCTGTCATCAACTAACAGCAATTTAGATTTCACAAACTTTATCCATCTTAATATTTACAATAACCAGTTTCTTAACACATGAACTAAGGCAACAATGCAATGACAACTGCAGATATTTATATATCCTATAATAGGAAAATACTGGTGAGACAAGCTTATTTAGGTCAGCTATATATATTTCACAATTGCAATTGGCTAAATTAAGGTCAACCTCGAGCTCGGTATCACTGACTTCGGTATCATGCTGCAATACCCTTAAATGCACTCCAGCTTAGCGAAATGATATTCAACACAATAATATGACAAAACTGTTTCGATGAATAAGAAATGGAATGGTCATTTTCAACCATTCGACCTCAAATAAAAAAATATTATATATCGATAAATTCTAAAGCAAGAATGTGTAGATTTTGTGCACAACACTGTTTTCATGTTTTAGTACAATCAGCTTGAACGGCCTGATAAAGCCGCTCTATCTTTTTTCCGATTTTGAAAATTGGTCCCAATTTAAAAAAGTATTGCAGTACATAGTCGTGATAATTCAGCATTCCCCCGCATATTCACGACGAGATATTTCATGTGACCAGAATTATGAACTTATATTGACATGCTTTGTGGAATTTACATGTACATACAAAATACATGCAAAGGTTATTCATATCTGTTTTACGGCCCTTCTGTTCTTATTTTTAAGGTTTCATATTTGTTTTAGGACATTTGAATTATCAGCAATCCCTATAGGAAATTCAGTATAGAAACGATAATCGTACGCACCAAATTTGATATCTTTTAATTTCTTGTTATTTTTAGAATATAAAGTTTTTAATCAAACCTAACATTCACTGAGTACCTTGATTTCATATGAGTAATTTTTTAACCATATCTAACTTTAGCTGAGTGACCCATTTTGTAATTTAGTCCCAGCGTTTTTTTAGAATGATTTTAATACCCTACCACTGGCAATAAATATATTATAAAAAGTTGTCTGATATAAGACACAACTATAAAATTCAAATACTTCTACATATATTATATATAAAATACCTTGTGAACTAACAATAGCAGCTGTTGTCCGATCCCCATCATATTCCTCATAAACAGTAGATGCTGAATATGGTTCTATTTCTGCCAGCCACTTATTATCGATATGTCTTGAATTGATGAAACGATTGGTCCACGTGATTGTTATTGTATTAGTATCTTCTACGACCCATTTAAATGAACTATTTTTAGATGCTTGGGAACATGTCATAGGAAATTCATCACGTAAATCAACAACAGATTGGTCATCGAAGAATAATAGAGTTCTTGCTGTTCTGTAGTTGCCATCATTTTCATCATTTTTAGTGTTATCATATGCAGATAGATGGATAGAATAAACCCCTGGTTCTGTTAATGTGAAAGTCCCCTGGAAAATGACAAGTCAAATGAAATGAAAAAAAAAATTATGGAAATCTGACATCTAACAGAATTTCTCTACATTAGCAAGTCTGTATAAGCTCATTAAAAAAATATACATGTAGATATTCCAGTAATCAAATTTCATAATGTTATCTACAGAAGTACAGTCTGTATTCAGAGATATAGAAGTAATGTATAAATACATATTATATGTAACAAGTGTTTTTTTTAATCTTGAAATGGCATGAGGTAAAAGATTTTTCTAACTTGAACAACAGCAATTCCTCTTTTCCATGTTTTTCCCATATGTGGATTCCTTAATCAGTTGATTGTATGTGTACTTTAAACATTTCCTAATACTTTCTGCAAACAGTTGTTTAATATTATGTCTTAGTAAGTCTCACAGTTCTATTGTTGATGTTTTCATTCAGTATAGTAGATGCTGACACACCATCAGTAAGAACTACACCATCCAAAGTCTTTACATCAAACACTTGGAATGTATAGTCTTTTATACCTGACAGATCATCCAACCAACCTCCAAAGGTAAAATTTACTACATGCTGCAAGAAAAATAGAATATAAGCTTTATTTTTAACTTAATTGTATAGCAATGATTTTGCCAACTTATTTTAAATCACTCATTACCATATAAAAACTTATGAAATGAATTTCCTCTTGAACATTTTAAAAGTATTTGACTTTTATGACAGCAAATTTTACATACATAATTTGTTATGTCTGTGGTCGCCAATTCTACGGGATAAGGACAAGATGACGTCCCTGTCGCTTCTTTCTCACTACAATGGTATGGAAACTCCATATCCCAATGAAATGCAAAGGACCGTGTTACTGTCTGACCATTATAATAATACTTGTTTGGTGTGACATCTGTCGGATAATTATCCCGGTTTTCAACATCAACAAATCCTCCATTAGTAGCACTGACTGTATAAACAATTCTACATTGAAAATAAAAGAAAATTAAGTTCTTTTCATAAAAAAATATAAATTTTACAACATATTAATATAAAATTTTAATTTTCACTTAAAAATAACCAAAATTTTGGCTTTGCCAACAAAACTGCACATTTATTGATTGATTGACCGATCGCTGCTTAACATAGGGTGCCAAATATTTCTTGCTTCTTCAGGATGAGAACCATTTCAATTTATCAAACAATTCAAATAGGGGTGGAACAGGAAACAAAGGGGAACCAATTTTGATTGCCACGGTAAAAAGAGGATGGTTGGGTATAGTCAGATAATTTAGCCTTCTGCAGCAGCATTTGCCTACTCTTTTTCGAAAACTACAGAAGGGATCTTTGGTGTGCAGGAAGTGTGGCATTCTCCAAACACGTTACCCGCTATGGTCGCAGTAAAGCTTTCCGTTTTATGACCTAACAACACCCCAACATATGGGTCCCTCCTATCCCCTCCTGGGGACGCACCAGGCAACTCTGTGGGTTGAGCTCCTGTGATCCATCACAGGTGCCTAGCACATTTATTGAAAGAAGGCAAAAATAAATTGCAGATATAATCTGTCCTGTATATTACCAGTGTAAATAGGATGCATGAAGGGACAAAGAAAACCTTATTATATATTTTTTACAGGAATTTATGCATTATTTCTTTAATGTGTACTGGTGATTGATCGTGGCAGGTGAATGGCTATGATGAAAATTGAAAATGAATCATTCATAACAAAAACCAAATATTTAATCACAAGTTATCATCCAGGAACAAATTGTTTTGAACCAAAAGACAGATAGATAGAAAATATTATTTGAAGCAAAAATAATAATTATGACCTTCATCTTTGACCGACTGACCTCAGGTCCCCCCCCCATCCGGCTGTTTAATTGCAAACTATGAAGACTTATTCAAATTCGTCCAGAAAATAAATTTGTACAAAATATTCCAATATCTTCTCAAGTTACCATGAGGAAACCATGTTTCTTACAGATGGATGGACAAGGGACAATCTGACCTGTTTCAGGGAAAGATAAAATGACAGAGAGAGGCCTCATGAACTGATTTTTTTTTCTTAAATCGAACAATTTGTTTGTTTAGTTGGGGTTTTACGCCATTTTCAGCGTATTTGGCTATTTCACGGCGGCCAGTTTTTATTGGTGGAGGAAGCCGGTGTCATCTATGAGGAGAATTTAATCCCGGGGTCAGAATACCATATGGTATTTTTACCAAACTCAATATTCCAAATGGTATTCTGACCCCGGGGTCAATATCCTGTGGAGTCAAAATACCATATGACACTGGAGTACCCGGAGAGAAACAAAGACCTTCAGTAGGAAAATTGGCAATCCTTATAAAGTAAGATCAGAGTTGAACACCCCCGCCACAGTTGAGATTCGAACTCACAACCTCAGTGTTGACAGGCTGGTGATCATAAGTAGTCATGACAAACTACCTAGACCACTTGGCCACTGAGGCCCCTAAATCAAACAGTGGTAAACAAATGAATTCACTGTATATAAAACTTTTATGGAAAGCTTTTTGTCATTATACCAGTTATTTATTATAATTGTATGAACAAACCATCAAAATGTTTAAGAAAATAATCACCTACACAATAAACAGTGTACTATATAAATAGTTTACCTATCATTATGTTCCAATGGTAACCAGTCTATCAGGGATACAGTCTCACTACATTCAACATCTTTAGGAGCTGTATCTCGTCCTGCTTCAGGACAATATGTTGTTTTTGTCTTGCTCAAAGTTCCTCCTATTCAAAATTTTAAGTAAAAATATAATTAACGAAGTTATTATACTATTCAACATCTTAAAACAACAGTATATCATAGTATGAATAAAACTAGGGTGCACATAGAATTCCCACTTATTATTACAGAAAATCGTTTTGAAATAAATTAAAGTTTCATAATATATACTGTATTTGGTTGTAGAAAATACGCACCCCTTTTTAAGTTCTTAAATCGAGGAAAAAAAATTCTAATTATATGCTCTGACATTTTGGCAAAAAAGTCCATGTTGTGGTGATCATGAGATCGGCCTTTTTTACCATTTTCAGAACTGAAACATCTTTTCATTTTCGTCCAGTCTTTTATAAATGTTTTTATGCAATAAAAATAAAAGATGATGCCTAAGTTTTAAGACAAATTAATGAATTAATGACAAGGGAAATCAACAACGACCTTCTAATTTCTAAATCGAATTTCGGAACGACGTTTTTGTTTACATGATAATTTCAAATTTTGTAAAACAATATTTAAACTAGTGCTGTGAAATAAAATTTTATTTTATAACTGATTTGAGTCAATCATTTATAAATTTTAATGTCTCTATCCTGATCTGGTACTGAATAGTTGTGAATAAAAACTGAATATGACATTGGGAACCAGACAACGATACAAACAAAAATGGCGGTTGAAAATCAGAACTGAACAGGAATACCTTTTCATGGTCTTAACGTTCTTTTCACCAAGTTATTAGAGGAAGGAATTTCAGTTGTTGGTTTAAATCTCTTTTTATCAAATTTGGGTATATAATGTCAACAATGGCGGCGATCAATCGTATGTAAGTTCTTCCCTTGAACTGACATCAAAAAGTTGCCATAAAAAATCTTGTGGGCCTGTAGTACTACATAATATGCACCCCTTTCTCAGCTTTATTTCTAGAGGACCATGCATAATGTACAACTGAATATGGTATATCCTGCTAACATTAACTTTTACCCCATTAAAAATAATGAATCCACAGTACTAAACTCTATTTCTGACACAAGTATCCAAACACTAAGATTTAATGGAGTCACTCAAGCATGAAATGTAGGCCATGTGGACAATATGTTGGTGATCTCTAATATCATTCATATATCTCAATATGTTTCTGAGAAATGGATCTAAAAGCAAAAACTTAACCTAGTCACTCATGCATGAACCATAATGACCCATTTTTCGGAGAAATGCATTATATAATGTACGAGGATTACAGTGGAGAAGTATCACTGATATAACAATAAGGATTCCTAGAATATGAAATTAAAGGCAAAACTTTATCAGAGTCACTCATGAATTAAATGTAGGTCAAAGTGACCCAGATGTTGTTGATCAGTGTCATAAGAGTAATGTAGTAGAATAATATCATGAGAATGGACCTAAACACAAAAACACCAATCTAGAAAGATGGACAAGGGTCAATCTATAATGACAAAACTTTTCATTAATTCCTTATTCCTCACTTTCTCAAGCTTAGTCAAAAGGGAACAGGTTGAAATGATACGAATATGAACCCTGATTTGTACTAGACTGACACTCTGACCCAGATTTTTAATGTAACAGTCTGCAGGAAGACATGTCATTCCACACAGAAAAATTATTCTGATTCTGAGTGGACCATTCTTTGATCTTACTGCTACATGACACATTCTTGGTGGAGAAGATGCAATTGAACTCAATATCTTCTACACAAGGAGGGCAGGCTACCATAGGACCATGAGGTGGTTGTTAAGAAGCTATCATACCTCTTGGGTTAAAAAATAGTACAATTTCAAGAACAATGTCCAGCTCAAAAAGGCCATTTTAAATTTGCTTTCAATAACGGTTGACTCTAAGTCAACCATTATTTTGACCAATATTTCATTCCAGTCACAAGTTATTATCACTTAATTAGACAATGAATTTATAAAAATTAGCACAATGTGATAAACCTGTTAGTTAATATTATTATACCACTTCCAAGCACATTTGTCCAACTGCTTAAATGATTAATTTTTCAAATCTGATAGCGCCAATCTACAGTTTTGTTAAATAACAGCTATCAGATTTGAAATATTGTCCATCTTCATAGCACTTTGCAATCAGGACATTATATTTCATTTCTAAGTAAACAGAATGACTAGATGATTAGCCTAACTACAAATTTTTGTAAAAGCAGACATGGTTTTGACAACAGCGAAAACAGAGCCGAAATCGACATACTTCGGCAGCCATTTTACTATGTACAATAAAGGAACCATAAATGACAAATCTGGACTTCCAAAAGCGGAAGTAAATCATGCCTTTAAAATAAAGTACTGCAACTAACAAACTAGTAAAACTCAAATGGATTTAGCAATCAACACTTTTATTAATTTTCATGAATTCAAAGAAAGCCTGGTTCATGGATTTTATTATTTGACCAAATGAAAGACTGCTGTTTTTTTTTTGGAATATCAAAAAAATCAAATTAAAATAATAAATTTGACAAATGAAAGACTGCTCTTTCTTAGAATATTAGTCTTCAAAATCAAAAAGCACTGTCACATAAAAAATAAATACCCTCATATAAATCCAAAGAGTATATCATTTCAGCTAAACCAACTTTGAAGTTTCTGACATAGTGATCTGGATCTATGGTAATGGCAGGTGGAGTATATGTTGCTGTCAGAGCAAGATCAACTCGTGTAAAATCATCCACGTTTGTCCAGATAGTCACATTATCTCCATCGTTAAAATTTGGGTCATTCTTAGCTGTTTTCGACTCATCGTCATTGTAAAATGCTGCACTGTTCAATGTAATGTTAGGGGTATTTAAGACTGAAATAGATAATTTTTTGTGATTATAATGTTATTGATTTGTATATATACAATATACATTATCTTTTATTAATTTAACTATAAAGTAAATACAGAATGCAAATAAAAAAAGACTCCATAAAATACACTTACTTGAATCTATTATGTATATCTCATGTATCACGAAGGATTTCAATTAGTTATACGTCCTTGTGTATCATGAATTGTGGAAGCTTTAAATTATATATTTTAAAAGCTTACTGTCTTGACAATTTGGTCCATCAAAATTATCTGCACATACACATTGTGATGCTAGATCACTTGTCCCAGTTCCACACACTCCAGGAAAGCAGTAGGTACTGTTTGATGCCCATGAACACACCTCTGTAAATTCAAGGCTATTAGCTCCAAATACATCAACAATAGAAAAAATCAAGAAAGAATTTTTACAATTACAGTTTTGTTTTATCAACTTGTTTTTGCCTTAATAATTTTGTTTAGTTTTCTGTATTTTTTTTTATTCCTCTGGTTATGTATATGTAGTACATGAACCAATCTTTTGGTATACATAAAAGGAACCCCATTTTTCTCTCCTTCTAATTGCTTCAATATTCTCTTCATCCAAATGGAAGCTAATTATACTTGGTATAGTATAAATTTACTATATCTAATATTAGTATCTCTGGATTGTTATTAATTGAAACTCCTGGGACGATACCTCTGCATGGTGGATCCTAGGTCCCCGAGGGTATTCTTCAACCCAGTCGTCAGACTTGTCTGACATGATTATTCATTGATTTGTTACAGAAATTACCAGTATTTAGCAAAATTAAAAAATAATAGAAATACTAAGGGTTCATTCCTTGTATTGCACATGGTAGATCTCCTTATCTGAAATTTGGCTTCCTATTTCGGTATTTTTGGTTATGAGTACTTCTTGTTTAAAGTAAGTTTGGTTTTTGGTCTTCCAAATGTTTCGGTTTTAATGCTGCTGATAAGAGGTAACTCCTTGAAATGCGTCGTATACAGCATAGTATAAATTTACAATATCTAATATTAGTATCTTTGGATTGTTATTTTGCTCAAATAAGGACATTATCTTGTTTGAAATTATACAAACATGACAATTGATTTTTTTACTTACTATCACACGACACTCCACTGCTGATTTCATGTGTAAATGTTCTGTAATACTGTCTGCCATTTTTATCACCCACACACCACTGACATTTAGAATCAGTTGACGACGAACAGTTCCTATGGTTACATCCATCTATCTCACCACAAACTAAAATTTTTAATTGACATGACAGACATAAAATCTTGAAGAGAAAGCAACTACACAGAGAATTTATTGAATGAATAATTCCTTCCAAAGCATTACTTAATATCATGGAATAGATAGTAAACATCTTGTGAACTGACAACTTTTTGCGTTGTACATTTTACTAATACTATGCCTATTCCTTAGTAACAGGACATGCATAAACATTATATGCATACTTTTACCTTTAGAGAAGTACAAAACGTATTGTATAAATGACAGTCATGAAGCAAAAACATCCCACTATGCAAGTTATAATGTAATGGTAGGTAGGTGATGGGTTTGGGTTTATAGCAGAAGGCTGATACCATTATCTGGAAACAGGGAGGGTAATAAATGTAAAATTGGAAAATTTAGTAATTGTTCCATCCTTCTTTTCATATGTTTTTATCAGGTAATATGGAGCTAATAAAAATTTCAAATTTATAAAAATGTTAACCCCAATAGTATTTTATTTATGTCTCTCCAAAAAAGTTTCTCAGTTCTTGTAATTTATAATTTAAATCACTATTACATTAGGCAACTTACAAATAAACAAATTACTGACAACATACTCTTTGAACAAATTGTTTGATAAAATGTATAAATGTATATCACCAATATCAAAAACCTTCCCCTCAAATATGTGTAAAAACATGAAAACAAGATTGCTACACATAGCCATATGTCCCCCGACGCAGAGAAAAGTAAAAGCCACACAAGATATATATATACAAAATGTGTATTATTGAGATGGTGGCACAGTATGGATGTCAACACATAATAAAAAAATTGCAGTACAATACAATTAACTATTTACGTTAACAAAGTGTTCCTGTAGTGTCACAAGCACAAAAACATTAAAGTCCCATAACTCCCGTAAAATTTGTCAAATCAAAAATGTGGTGTGACAGGATCAAGTACATGTGGTGACTAACAATCCTACAAAATTTGAATAAAATCTGATCAGCAGTCACAGAGGAGTTGCGCTGACAAATAACTGTGACAGACAGACAGGAAAAAGTTAAAGTCCCATAACTCCCGTAAAATTTGTCAAATCAAAATGGCGGTACAAAAGGATCATGTACAAAAGGTCACTAACAAATCCTACAAAATGTGAACAAAATCTGATCAGGGGTCTCAGAGGAGTGCGCTGACAAATAACTGCCAGAAAACAGGAAAAAATTAAAGTCCCATAACTACCATAAAATTTGTCAAATCAAAATTGCGGTGCAATAGGATCAAGTATATGTGGTGACTAACAATCCTACGAAATTTGAAAGAAATCCGATCAGCAGTCTTAGAGGAGCTGCGCTGACAAATAACTGTAGGGAATGGACAGGAAATAGTTAAAGTCCCATAACTCCCGTAAAATTTGTCGAATCAAAATGGCTGTGCAATAGGATCAAGTACAAAAGGGGACTAACAGTCCTACAAAATTTGAACGAAATCTGATCAGCGGTCTCAGAGGAGTTGTGCTGACAAATAACTGTGACAGACGGACCATTACTAGGTTGCAGCGGGGGACAATTAGTGTTACTAACTTTCACAGTAAGATCCATTTGCATAAAATCCCTCATTACAGCCTTCACAGGTGTTAGGAGCTACACATGTCCCTCCACTCTCAAACTGAAATAAATAAAATATAACTATTAACCTTCACATATTACGGTTTATTATACCTTAGATATATTTTTCTATAATAAATACATGCACAATAATTTCACTATTTTTAACATTTTCAGTGATTTAACTATTTTCCCTCAAAAAACTATTTTCCCTCTTCAAGTTACGTTGTTTCGCGGATTTTTAATCCCGGGCACGGGATTGGCTGGGAGGTTTTAGCCGACCCGTTCGGAAGCTCCCGCGTTATAGGTTATCGTCAATGCTGAATCCCGAGATGTAATTAAGTATTTAGAAAAAGGGATATGTCATGGTGAGAACATGAATTTAAAAAAAAATAATGGACTCTGTCACTCGATCATGCATCTCGGGTACGTACACATGACTTAAATTTTGCCTTAATTATCTCTTGTGTTTCTTTCGGTATAATAAAACACTTACTGACTGAGTAGTCGGGGAATAGTAAGTTTATTGTCCCTCTGAACAACTATTGCCCCTCGGCGTTGCCTCGGGGCAATAGTTGTTCCTCAGGACAATAAACTTACTATTCCCCTCTTACTCAGTCAATAAGTATATAATATTGTTTGTTTAAAAAAAATAGTCCTTGCCATAAACACTTATGTTTTAAAGTGTGCATCTGTGTCACATAATGTGGAAACATATTGACCTGTTTTAATAACATGTATACTCTGTAGAAAAATAAGGAATCTAAGTTTAATTAATCGTCATTTTAATTAATAGAGGGAGGGTTTGGATCCAATAAAAGTGATTTAACCACACTTCCAATTACATATTTTCACCTATCTTAAGTTTGGAATATTTTGGTCACTGGCATGCACTGTGTAAGTTTTAGTTTTAGTTTCTCAAAATTATTTGTTGATTGGAATGTAGTGATATTTCCACTGATTATTTTGTAGGGCGGTCTTATCTCTGCATGTTTTTCCACTCACTGAAAATCAAGTTGCGACCAATTCCTCCTTGACATTTATGGGCCTATATATGTTATTTTTTCTCATGTATAAGCAATCCTTATTCTTCAATAAAAGCTCCAACCCACATTTTTGATCATTTGGTTTAAGAGTTTCCAAGAAGCAGATCACAGAGTGAAATGTGACAATGTTATAACATTAGCTCACTTACAATTTTATTGTTAGGTCTTGTTATAATTGGAGGATCAAAATATTTACTACAGGCATCAGGATTACTTTTACCATCACAGAAAACTGAAATAAAGAAACTTTTATTTAATCTTAAAATACATGTAATAACAAAATATTGTTGACAATATAATTATTTCAAGTAAAAAAATCCTTTTCTTTTGTCCAATAACGATTCAGTATTAGTGCAAATAAAACATAAAATTATCCTGGTGACCATCCAATTATATCATATAGATTATTTCAAATTTCCATGGCAACTAACGGTACTCTTGATTAAAAAATTATATCTAATTATGGTTTGAACTTTCATAAAGTTAGGATAAACTTCCGTTTTTCTCAATGTGTTGCTCCCTTACAATGGCAACAATACTTCCAGAACATTTTCAAGAAAGACAACTGACTTTTATTCCAAGTCATACAAATATAGATTTTAAGCATGAAAATCAAACATTTCTTCACCGAGGTACAGTTTTCAGTTGTAGATTATACACGCACTTTTTTACATCTAGAAATAAAGCTGAGAAAGGGGTGCGTATTATGTAGTACAACAGGCCCACAAGATTTTTTCTGCCGACTTTCAATGTCAGTTCAAGAGAACAACTTCTTACATATGATCGATTGCCGCCATTGTCGACATTATATACCAATATTTGATAAAAAATTATATCGAAACCAACAATTGAGATTAAAATTCATACCTATAATAACTCCTTGAAAAGAGCGTTAAAACAGTGAAAGAGTATCCCCTTTTGATTTTTATTTTTTTCACGCCATTTTTGTATCCTTGTCTGGTTCCCAGTGTCATATTTTGTTTTTATTCAGTTTCATTTCTGAAAATGATGAAAAAAAGCTGATCTCATGACGACCACAACTTGGACTTTGTTGCCAAAATGTCTGTGTGTATAATATAGTAGAACAAAGTTTTTTTCCTCGATGTAAGAGCTTGAAAAGTGGTGTGTATAATCTATGACTGCGTATTATCTACAACTGAAAACGTTATGTAACTCTTATTCAATATGAATAACTTGGAAGCACAGGCTCTTGTCTCAGAAAAAAAAATTACTATATATGCCAAGAGATTTCTCTTGGCATATGTAGTAATTTTATTTTCTGAGACAAGAGCCTGTCTCAGAAAAAAAAATTACTATATATGCCAAGAGATTTCTCTTGGCATATGTAGTAATTTTATTTTCTGAGACAAGAGCCTGTGCTTGGAAGTGCATTATTTAAAGATCAAACTTCTAGGGTAAGATCAAAAATTAAGAAGTGATCAGAATGCAAAAATACATGGAATATACTGAAATTGTTAATATGGATGGAAAATCCTATACATGTACTATCAAATGCTTTTCTTTGTTTACTGCGTCCTTTTATAAATGGGGAACAGTCTTTTGTCGGCTGCTGAAAAATCCTCTATGAATAAATTTTCATAATAACTTACATTCATCACAATCTACACCTGTGTATCCATCACAACAAAAATTCACTGTAACACTAACAGCTCTGTAAAAACACAAACTATATATATATATAAATTCTACGTAAAAAAAATGTGTCCGCCTGAACATAGAACTGCCACAGATTTATTTATGACGGGAAATTTTGAGAATTATTTTAAATATATGAAAGTTTTATAATATATCATACTTATATTAACTTTTACCATCAGTTTTTGACATAAGGACCCAGACACCCACATTTAATAGAGTCACTCAAGCATGAAATGTAGGTTGTGTGGATTTGTATGTTGCTAATCTGTGTTGAACTAAAAAAAAGATGAGACATAGACCAATGCAAAATTTTAATCAAAGTCACTCTTATCTTATGATCTGTTGTGAAATACAGTCAAACCTACTTTAAAAGACACATCTTTATAGCAAATCACTGTCTAAAAAGGGCACTGTGAGAATGTCCATATCATATGCAAAGCTTGTAAAATAAACCTGTTTTGATGTAGTTTTAACGTTGATATTAGTATCTGCATCATTATGATGACAATCTAATCATTTAAAAAGAGTTAATTTATACATGAATCTGTAAGAAATAATTATTGATGATAATTAAAGTACATGCTAGAATCAATTGAACGATATTGTATTCAAATTGTATTATTCAATCTGACATAAAATTAATTAATAAATGTGATATATATTTTTTTCATTAAAAAATTAATTTGAATGTGTCCAACTTAGAACTAGAACTTTGTGAAAATATTAAATAACTTCACCCAGTAATGACTAAAGTTCAACTTCAAGAACCCATAATTTTGTGCAAAATCGAGGAAAATTGAAATCCTTATAGTGCACACCTTCAATATGTGTACATGGTGTAAAATCATTCTGCAAAATAGACAGATCATGGGAAACTATGGCAAGCCGTTTTACTATTTATTCTGACTTACACCTTCATGTTTCTAAGATAAGTCCACAATTATGAACTGAACACTTACCAAAACATAACATACCAGATTTGATTTGCTGCAGCTTTTCTAAATTTTAAATTTATATTTCTACTCACAAGTACAAAAATTTGAGGCTGATACCGAATTATCTTCATTAAATGCTTTCTGCAGTTTTTAATTCAAAAGTTATTGTGTTAGAATGTTTTTGCGGGCCGGGTTTGCAGGGTTTTGTGCAGATTGATTAAAATTCAACATGGCAGGTCAATTTTTTATTTTTTCATTTATTATGAATGACATTTTTATTTTCCATTTGTGTTTGTTCAAATTTATCCACCAGGAGGGTGTGGTAACAATGCAGTCATATTCACATAAGTGTGTTTGTTCAAATTTATCCACCAGGAAGGTTGGTAACAATGCAGTCATATTCACATAAGTGTGTTTGTTCAAATTTATCCACCAGGAGGGTGTGGTAACAATGCAGTCATATTCACATAAGTGTGTTTGTTCAAATTTATCTACCAGGAAGATTGGTAACAATGCAGTCATATTCACATAAGTGTGTTTGTTCAAATTTATCCACCAGGAGGGTGTGGTAACAATGCAGTCATATTCACATAAGTGTGTTTGTTCAAATTTATCTACCAGGAAGGTTGGTAACAATGCAGTCATATTCACATAAGACCTTACTAATATCAATCATAAATGTAACAAAAATTACAGAACCTAAGTCTAACCTTGGCCTTATGACTTTTTGTATTTATATCTCTACAAAATATTTTTCAGTTGCAGTATTCACTATGCATATTGTGGCCCTGTTACTGACCAGCAAGCCTGCCTTCACTTGATGAAATACATTTAAATCAAAACTGATTAATAACCTGTATCTTGTGCAGCTGTCAGCTTTCCAGAATCCACAGTCTTCCTGATAACTCTCAGCTGAATATGTTGTACTTGAACACCATCCTGGACTAGAAAATAAAAAAAAAATCCCTTGAATAAATACAAGAATAACACAATATTCTTTTGACACACAAGTAGAATACATGTCTCAATTAAACATTAGAAAAAAAAACCTTGATGAGACATGGTAAACTTGCTCATTTTAGATTTCATAGGTGTTCGGTTTTATTTGTAGTGTAAATAAGCATGCATGTGGTCTGCATAATATTCAACAATAATTTTTTTCTATCAGTTTGTGTGTTAACTATAATACTCTTATGAATAGCATAGAGTGGACTCCTATATTGATAGGAACAACTTCATGTCATGTTTTTGGATGGTTTTATGACAAAATTTAAAAGAAAAAAAAACCAAGATAATGATATCTTATCTAGCATGTTAGTTATTTTAATTTTTTGATTATGTTTGTTTTCATATTTTGGTCTCTGAATGTTGCAGATGTATATTATTGTCAATAATTTCATCTTTTTTGTTGTTTTATGTGGTGTACTATTCAATTGCATCAGAATGTTTGTTTTTTTTTTCTTTGCATCTTCTTCTTTATTGTAGAAAAGGTTTGCATTCTGAGGAAAAAAATAGAACAGGTAGATCAAAGAACTTGTTTATATATGAATTTCATTTGATGGAAAATAATTTCAATCTCAAATGAAAAAGGTTTGCCAAAAAAAACAAAACCTGGATTATGGACTATCTGATTTGCCTTAAGAGAAATAGAGTTGAATAAAACTTGATGTAAAAGATAAAAGTTAAAATGGCCCAAGGTTTCGGCCAATATTAAGACATTGTTCATGATCAAGCTATAGTATATAGCTAGCAAACTAAGACAGATCGATGTTTGACTCATGAAATCCAGAGAAAGATTGAATTGGTAAAATAAACAATTGATTGGATGCTACACTTATGAGGCTAAAATAAATTAAGGTATCCGGACCATAATTAAATGACCACGTGATTATTCAAAAGTTCCGGGATGTTCCATATAACGCAATTGAAATGACCTCGGTAATTATCGGCAAACTTCGGAAATGCCAATATAATTAACTTATTTTTACAGACTCTGCATATAAGCAACAATGTGTGTTTCAACTTGAGTAAATTTATATACAAAATTCCTGCTTTAATTTTTTTGGTTCACCCATTCACGGTCAAAAAGAGATACAATTTTCGGTTATGATCTATTATGGTCCGGATACCTTAAAACATGAATGGTTGCCGGAAAACTGAGATTGAATGTTTGTTCTGGGCAAATACAAGATGAAATGTATATGGTCCCGATATGGTCCATACTGCATTATATATAATACTAAAATTACCAGAGTCAGGAAGCAGAACATCACATGATTTCGTGTTATACAACACATATCGTATAGTAATGCATGGGGTGTTATTTGTATAAAACGAATGCCAGTAAGACCCCCCCCCCCCCCCCCCCCCCCCCCCCCCTTCCCCCCACCCTTTCCCCCTTCATAATTCATAATTTCATTGCATCAAACTGAATCATCCCTGCAAACATTTAAACATGGATGGTTTCATCACAAGACCTGCCAATTTTTAACATAACATCATGCTATGGGTAGTCTGTCTTCACACTGGTCTCTTTTGCACCAACCAACCTTCTTGTTAGCTCGGTTCAAAGTCGTTTTAAATTTCCCGCCATTACAATAGTTTGTTCGTAATCGGATTTATACTGTAAAAAAACCGAAATGTATAAAAAAAAAATTGTAAATATATATGCTGTAGTCTTTATTTTGTAATCTGTTTATCTTGTTATTCTATCTGGCGCTAAATAGAAATGGTTAACAAATCTTGCAAGCAATTTAGGGCAAAGGGGAGAGGGGTGTCAGTTCGGAATTCGAACCAATAGCCCCCCCCCCCCAAAAAAAAAAATAAAGGCAACTTTTGAAGACAAAAATAACTTAAGAAAGAAATATGATTCGGTTTAAAGAGACAATGAAGAAACCCACGCTTTATGTAGTTAATTAAACTGAAGAAACTAGAAATTGTGTCTGTAAGTAAGTAAGTAATGTCTTTATTTATATAAGGTAACAAAGTTAGCATTAAAATACAAATCTTCCCTGAGACCCTCAGTTAAAATATAAATTAATAAAACACACACAATAAATTAATCTAACATTGATCCAATTTTCTACAAAGATCCACACCATGTAGATCATCTATATATATACATATATACATATAATCAATAAAATTATATGCATTTAATATATAAACATTGAAACAATAGAATATCTCGCCGTCCAATATTGTGACTATAATTTAACAAATTTAGAAAGCTTCATGGAGCTTTAAGCTATCTGTATAATTCCTTTTGAATGTTTCTATATTTTTATCCAATTTTACGTCTGTTGGTTAAGAATTCTATAAAATGATTCCAGAATAGTAAAAACTTTTCTTCATAAAATTTGTATTTGGACGAGGTAAAAATTACAAGCAAGTTTCTGCTTTTTGTTGATACCCCGCCGAAAATGTGGGTCATCTTGTATGAATGCCCAGAGTCGTTCAAGCGTAAAATGTAGGTCATAATGACCCAATTATTTCATGACTGCTCATTACATCCAAGGCATATCCACTGATGAAGTTTCATTGATACACTATGCTTAGTTCCAAAGAAATGAACCTAAACGTAAAACTTAGCCAGAGTCGCTCAAGCATAAAATGTAGGCCATAATGACCCAATTATCGTATGACTGTTCATTACTACCCAAGGTACATCCACTGATGAAGTTTCATTGATACACTATACTTGGTTCCAAAGAACTGAACCTAAACACAAAACTTAACCAAAGTCACTGAAGCATGAAATGTAGGTCATAGCGACCCAAGTGTTGCTGAACTGCGATGTACTATTCAAGAGGACTGTAGTGGTGAAATATCATTGATATATTATTATAGGTTTCTGAGAAATAGAGCTAACCGCAAAACTTAACCGAATCAGACGGACAAGGGTAAATCTATATGCCCCGGCCACATTCGTGACAAGGCATATTAAAAAAAAACAAACGGAAGAACAATAACTTAACATCCCATCCACGAAAACCGAAAACGAATATAATTAGTTTGAAAAAAGAACCAATAAATAAAAACTGAAAGAAAGCACACACAACAACAACAAAAAAAAAAAAAACACGATCAAATAAGACTAATCTGTAGCTATAATTAACACGACGAGAGGAGACATATCAACCTGATCTGACTAATTACTGCTTTATAAAGTATTCTTTAAACCTAGAGATTAGTGTATGCAAGATTCCTACTTTTATATTTTTTTTTTATAATTCGTTCATTTCTAGATTATCCTTCACCACTGATGTACGAGTAATGATTTAATAATGACAAAACAGAAGAATATCAAACATGTTACCAAACTTATATCAGCAGTAGCATCAAACTGGACATGTTTAGATATTGAAGCACAAAAGTCAAAAGGTACGATGTCCGTGGCGAAATAACATGGTGCAAAGGAGTAAGGGATGTTGTTAGTGGTTTTGAAAGATTTAACTGAGTTTCAAAAGATGGATTAAATCTGAATGCTTGAAATTGCCTGGTATGTAATTGCTTGCCAGAAACCGAATTGTAATTCTAAAAGTATTGAATCTTGAAAGTCTTGAAGTCATCTAAGATGATCAAATGATAAATAAATAAACAGCTTCGACATGAGCGCATGATAGGCCCGTCGTCAAGAAAATTTAATTTCACCAATTAACATACAGACCCTTTAATTTTGTTCCTTATTTTTTATGAATAAGTCACATCCAACTCTTGAACAGAAAATTGAAATTTCACTAAAAAGTATAAAGACCTTTAGACTATCGCAACAAACAACTGTGTAAAGCTTCTTAAGATACAGCGTGACATGTGAAAAATTCCCCCTCTTTTAATGAACAAAGTTCCACAACTCCGAAATTTGAACGAATAAAATTCCATAACAGTCTATAAAGTGTGAAAAATTGAGAGTTTTCGAAGATTTTTAAACGAATAAAGTTCCACAACCCCAAAATGTCATATTGGAAATTAATAAACAACAAACAAGAAACAAAAACAAAAGGGAGCTTACGTCAATAGATATAAACAAGTCACCAAAGTTTCATGAAAATTACTCAATGCTTTTTTTGAGTTAGTCCGAAAACAGGAAAATCCCCTTTTTATGAATAAAGTCCCACAACTTCAAAACCTAAAAGCGGAAATTTACAAAAATCGAAAGGGGACTTATGTCAATAGTAGATACAAACAATTCAATCCCCCATTTTTATGAATAAAGTCCCATAACTCCGAAATGTAAAATCGAAAATTTATACAAATCGAAAGGGAGCTCACGTCAATTGATATAAACAATTTACCAAAGTTTCATGAAAATTGGTGAAAACGTTTTTTTGGGTTATTGTTCGAAGTGTGGACGAAGGACGGATAGTCGGACAGATAGATGGACGGAAAACGGTATACCATAATACGTCCCCCTTTAAAGGCGGGTGTATAAAACTATACAACATTTTGGGAAATGGACGCTGATGTATACTAATTCAGCAAAATGGACGACACACTTTTCAGGTGAATGACGAAATTTTTGTGCTTTGTATAGAATATTACCATAAAAGATGGGATTTGAAATATCTGAACATATAAGATTTTTGCACGTTGATTTATATTTACGAAGAAGTCCTTGTACCGATGATAAAATTTAGTAAAAGTTTGTGATATCGAAATCCATGGCGTAATAATTTTTCAGTAATACAGAGATTTCTTTCGTTCAAATCAAATACGTTGTTACATACACGAGCGAATCGAACAAGTTGAGATATATAAACACCACACGAAGGTGCCAAGAGAACGTTGCCAACTAAAAACGGATAATTAACAATAGGAAATGAAAAATCATCTCTCTTATCGTAAATTTTAGTATTAAGCTTCCCGTAAGAGATATAGATAGCAAGATCCAAGAAGGGGCAGTGTTCATTGTTAGTATAAGCTTTATTTAAAGTAAGTTCAACAGGATAAATCTCTTTAGTGTACATACTGAAGTCGTCATTATTGACAGCCACAATATCATCCAAATATCTAAAAGTGTTTGTTTGTTTAGTGGGGGTTTTACGCCGTTTTCAACTTCTGTTTGAAAAATGTTTGTAGCCGCATTCAGGAAATCACTAATACTGTCTGTTTAGCAGTAAAGACTCTTTGGCAGAACCACTGAGTTGTGAAATGTAAACTTTATACCACCAGTTTACTAGAATATTGATGTATAGATGCAAGGGTAATTGGAAATTTAAAGTAAAAGAAGGTAGTTTTGTATAATCAATGAAATGTCTAAAACACACCAAGCTGTGAAAAAAAGAAACAACATACTCTGTTTAAAAATCTCGGTTCCGGTCAAAATGATGTGGAAGCACGTTCCTCCGAGCTTATGCGTAGCTATGTCACCGGTTTGTCTCGGTCTGAAGGAGTAGAAACCCTATTTTTAATGGAATTTATAAACTGCATTTATTTTGTTAAAACGCGCCTATATCAATATCGGAACCATTGTCTATGCACAGACTATTAAGTGGACTAACCGAGTCTATACCACACCGACAGGAAAATTATCTCATTACAAATACTTAATTTCATTGTCTTATTTAAACTGTAATGTTTGATAATGGCGGGGATAATGGTAGATAATTTACCACACAGTGGAAGGGGTAGAATATAACAAGAATTTTGACATAATTTAGATATATTGAAATAACGAGAGTCAGAGGTATATTAGTACTGATCTTTGATACGACATAGATAATGTGTCAAATGACGTCGTATAGTTCAAGTTCAAGTTCAAGTTTTTTATTACCAATTAAGGGCCCCATTTAAGAGGCATATATAATATAATATAAGAATATTTGATCTTTCCTGTCGCGATGGTGCGATTGAACCGGGGATTATAATTAGTTCTTACTCCTTCTTGTCGGTTAATAACATAGAACTAGAGGGTGACTCAGACCATCGAGTCGTAAATTGCGAAAACGGGTCAGGTACACGTACCTAAAGAAGTCTAGATCGTACTAGTCTGAATTTCACTCGCCCCTGTCCCATATAGCATAACGCCGTTATACGCTAAAACATTTATTCTAATGTTTACTTAAATTGTAATGTTTTCACTTAATAGTTTGAATGAAATCGCCGGTGATGTTTTCACAATGTTTGAATGAAACTTGCTACGGTATACACGTATAGGTATATGTCCATTTATTACCTCGTATTATTAACAAATATAAGATTGCTATCAAGGACAAAAAGAATGTTCCTCTAGATTATATCTCTCCGACTTACCCCGTTTGACTGTTTGATGTTGTAAGACTAGAAATCAGAAAATAAATACTCCATAATATATACATTTTTTACAAGTTTAAAAACCAATGATTTGAATGTCCTCTATGGATTGTTCTTAACATAACAATATATTACATCTATATTATGATCAGTTTGTTATGCACGTTTGTATTGTTCCGATTCAATAATAAATTAAATTCCCGTGACTGTACCCGATTCGGTGACTAACAATTTACAATTATAAAATACTAGTTATATGAAGTCATAGCTAAAGGTTTAAATATTCATTTGTCTAAGGTTTAATATTGTCAATCACACTATCAGAGGTTTTCATCATCTACAAAAGGTTTATTAAGCATTGGGTATGGTGTTTGATTTACTATCCCTTAGAACATAACACTAGAGGCTCGCCCGAGACTGTAGCGCTCACCTGGGTTTTATTAGGCCATTATAAAATGTAAGCTCTTTTGTATCCACAAGGCTTTTAAAGAAACACAAAATGCCAAAGTAACCTTGATATTTGACTTTTGACATACAAAAAGGTGGATCATTTGCGTCTGTCCTTCCATATAAGACACTTGCCCACTTTGGTTAAAGTTTGCCCATTAGTTCCTGAGCTAATGACAAAAAGTATTTATTTTCCTATGGATTCAATGGAAACTTTGAACAGCTGCAGTCGTCGCTTGACTAGATGAATCTCAACCAAAAGTGCACTGTTTGTAGAGGTTACTGTCGTCATCAATCCTGTAAAGTTTCAAAACATTTCATATTGCAGTTGCAGAGAAGATTTTTGAAAATTGGCCAATAAAAATCAAAGATGACCTCTGGCGGCCATGTTGTTCATCCAACCGGAACCAAAGGTCGAACATTGGTAGAGGTCTTTCCATACATCATTCCTGTCAACTTTGCTTACAATCCGCCCTTTAGTTTCTGAGAAAATGACATAAAAGTCCTTTCTTATACGGTTTCAATGGAAACTTTGAAAGCCGCAGCCATCAGTTGAGCGGATGAATCTCCACCAAAAATTGATCGTTTGTAGACGGGGTATAGTTGTCATCAATCCTGCATTCAAAACATTTCATCATGTAGTTTCAGAGATTTTTGAAAATTGGCCAATAGATATCAAAGATGGCCTCTGGCGGCCATGTTGTTCATCCGTCTGAAACCAAAGGCATAACTTTAATAGAAATCATTCCATAAATCATTCCTGTCAACTTTGGTTACAATCGGCCCATTAATTTCTGAGGAATTGACAAAAAGGTATTTTCCCATATGGTTTCAATGGAAATTTTGAACAGCAGCAAACGTCGGTTGAGCAGATGAATCTCAACTAAAAGTGGATCGTTTGTTGCGGATATTGTTGTCCTTTGAGTGAACAATCTTGCAAAGTTTCAAAACATTTCATACTTTAGTTTCAGAGATTTTTAAAGATTGGCCAATAAAAATAAAAATAATTTTGTTCATCCAACCGGACCCAATGGCTAATCTTTTGTAGAGCTCCTTCCATGCATCATTCCTACCAGTTTGGTTACAAGTAGTTTCAGAGGAGAAGATCAAAATATGAAAAGTTTACCGACGACGACGGACGCAAAGTGATGACATAAGCTCACATGGCCTATAGGTCATGTGAGCTAACAAGGGTAAAAAGAAGCAAAACTTTTTCACGTGGCTTATAGTATTAAATCACATAGGGATAACAAACTTAAAACAGGTAGTGAATAAACTGGAAATGTTTTAGGTGAAGAGTATAAGCTTAAACAAAACACCCCACTATCGGGGTGTGACTAAACATCGAGTTCGAGTTCGAGTTAGAGTTAGAGTTAAAGTTCGAGTTAGAGTTCGAGTTAGAGTTCGAGTTACAGTTCGAGTTCGAGTTAAAGTTCTAGTTAGCGTTCGAGTTATCATTCGAGTTAAGGTTAGTCTTCGAGTTAACTCGAGACATTGATTGCTAATGCCACTTATCGAGTTGCATTTCGAGTTAAAATTCGAGTTACGGATTAAGTTTAGGAGGAGTTCGTTAAACATTATCTGTACATAGACTCGTCAAAAAAATATACTTAAATTTGTTGACACCCACATACAAATATTTCTAATTTTTTCAGACAGAATAATACTGTCATTTTACCCCATAAAAATAATTTCATCTTACCACATAAAATAGATTGTAAACGCTATTTTTTTCTTCTTTTCGAACTAACCCCCCCCCCCAAAAAAAAAATACCTGCAATTTTTGGAACCCCCCAAAAATATAGCAAATTCGAGAAATTTGACCCCCCCAAAAAAAGCACTAAGCAACGTGCAGAAATTTTGGAGAGTATCCCCCCCGGGATTATGTTATTGTGCGTTGATTTTAATTCCTCGTCGTTTAATTATCTGGACAACGGATATAGGTATCAATGAATCTAAATTGACCGTCTCCTCATGCAGGGCACATGAAACGTTTCCGATTGCGTTTCCTCGCGCATTTTCCTTTTCTCTTTATCCTTATGTTCCACCAACGAATGTGGAAGACACACACACACACATATATATAGTTTTACTCTTGTCCATTTAATAATATTAATTATTTCCATAAAATCACAAACTGAAAAAAACCTGCCTCCCACAATAACCGAAATACGTGTGTTTATATTGTTCACCCCACCTTAAAGTACTAGTATGAGGTCCACCCTAAATCGAAATGCATGTGTATCATGTATGATTTTGAAAAGTTTCTTTGAAACCTTCCTTAAAACCAGAGGCTCCCTCTGTACTTTAATGATCTGTAGCCGCTCACCTGGTATTTTCAGAGGAATTGATGATTAACATGTTCTCACATAGGGCCCAATTTTAAAATAGGTTCTTCGCTGGTGGCCATATTTTTCACAGATCGGAACAAAATGAGCAATCTTTGTAAAGGGCCTTTCATACGTCATTCTTGTCACCAGTTTGGTTGATTTTCCTTCATTATTTTCAGAGGAGTTGATAATAACATGTTTTCCCAAAGGGTCCAATGTTAAATTATGTTCTGCGCTGGCGGCCATGTTTTTTGACGGACCGGAACGAAATGAGTAATCTTTGTACAGGACCTTCCATACATCATTCCTGTCAAGTTTGGTTCAACTTCCTTCAATACTTTCAGAGGAGTTGATGATTAACATGTTTTTTCCATAGGGTCCAATGTTAAACTATGTTCTGCGCTGGCGGCCATGTTTTTTGACGGACCGGAACGAAATGAGTAATCTTTGTTCAGGACCTTCCATACATCATTCTTGTCAAGTTTGATTCAATTTTCTTTAATGTTTCAGAGGAGTTGATCAAAATGTAATCAACCAATAAAAATGCATTTTGGGCCCTGACAGCCATATTGATTTTCCAATCAGGACCAAATGAAGCAAACTTTCATGTATTCATGTCTTCATGCCAATGGAAATTATCTCGAAAGAAATGCTTTTAGAGAAAATCTGGCAAGGTAAAACGATCAAGAGGACAAGATCTACTTGAGTTTTAATTTTCGTATAAATCGGATTACCCGTCTTGGAGTTATTGTCCCTGAATTTTCGATTTTTGGCTTTTTTGTTTTTGGTATTTAAAATAAAAATATTCTCCTCTAAAACTACTGGGCCAATTGGAACCAAACTTGATTATATTAGTTATGGGATGTTTCCCTTTAAATGTGTTATCTGGCGTGGTCGTCCGTCATCCAAGATTGGCGTCACGACCCGACATAATTAAACTTAGGACCCTATAGGGAATACTATTTGAAGATCTCCTTTGAAACTGCTGGGCTAATTGGAACCAAACTTTGGTGGAATAGTCCTTGGGTGGTCCCCTTCTAAATGTGTGTCTGGTGTCCCCGACCTTCAACCAAGATAGTTTCCGGAGGTAATTATAGAAAAGGGGGAAAGAATTTTTTTAATCTTTTCCTCTGAAACTACAAAGTCAGTATCAACCAAACTTTACTTTAATGATCCTTAGATTGTTCTCTAAATCCACCGGGCAATTTGGCCTTAATCATCATTAGGGGTGTCCAGCATGTCCAGTTTCAAAATTGTGTCGAAGGATGCACCGAACCAATAATGTTTACAGGAGAGCTTATATAAGCTCCTTGCAGCCTCTAATTTGTTTGAAATATTGTTTGTAGTATAGAGACCTGTAGGCTTGATATGTCGTGTTCACATTTTTCTAAATTTGGGGCAAATATAGTGTGTATGTACCTCCGTCCAAATGTTGAAGATCGTATGGTAGAGTCTGTTTGACTTGTTTGCTACACTTGAAAAAAGAACGCTTATATTCTCAAATAAAAAATCTGAAATTATTAGCAGATAAAGCACTCTAAGGGCCCACGTAGAAGGATTTCATCATGTGAACTGTGAATTAAATGTCTGTAAAACAACACTTCCAATTCGTCACTTATTTCCGTATTATAATAAGGTTTGTACGAATATCGGCATGGCTACATACAAAAAAATTGTATCTTAACTCGAACTTCAACTCGAACCGTAACTCTAACTCGAAATGTAACTCGATATATGACATTAGAAATTAATATCTCGAGTTCACTCGAACTTCAACTCGAACTCGATTTATAACTCGAATTCTAACTCGAACTTCAACTCGAACTCTAACTTTAACTCGAACTCTAACTCGAACTCTTAACTCTAACTTTAACTCGAACTCGAACTCGATGTTTAGTCACACCCCCACTATCGTGTGACCCCTTTAGCTGTTCAACCAATAAAGTTATCATTTGCCCAATAATTTTATGACATCACTTCTCAGATCTAGAGAAGCACAAATAGTCACCCTTGTGGTTGGTTTTTCAAGATCATTAATATTATCACTAAGAGAAATAACTGCCAGAGGATTAATGATAAAAATGCTTAAAATGGTCATGCTAGCAATCTGTCTCACCAAGGCGAATAACTTCTACTGTGTCAGAGGTTTAAAAACGTAGTGCCACAAATGTCCATTTTAGCAATTTATTCCACAATTGTGGATAAGGGCAAGTGTTCAGCCATGATTCCAACTAACAAATTCATCCACTTAGAAGTTTAGTGAAAAAAATGTTATTTCAATGAAGTTTTGAATTGTCTAGGAACAATGCATTGTGCAATATACATTTTGTTAAATAGTTAAATTTGTGCACATAAAAATCCCAAAGATTGGTACCAACTGAAGTATAATGAATCCATGGTAACTGAATACATTTAAATATAATCAATAGAATATATGTTTGAAGGAAAAACCAATGAACTAAATTTAAGTCCTGTATATTATTTTATTGCACTTATAATTTGCTAAGTAAAAAAATGTACAAAATTATAACAAATATATATAATTGTAAATTCGAAAATTAATATTTTATATATATGTGAAAGCATTGACAAGATGAAGATCTCAGTATTTAATAATCACATTTTGATTTCTGCTAGTAACATTCTATTACACAGAGCACATGTATTACATTAATTATTCTTGCAGTACCGTCAATTAATGGAGATTTGCAAAAGAAATTGCATGCAAATATTTTTGAATTCAAAGCACTTTACACAGCGTATAACGTAGAATAAACGTATGTCAAATTTTAAATACATTAGTATGTGTAACCAAAAGATAACTGCAAAATTAATATGTATGGAATTATTAAGATTGATGATGGATGGATGAATTATTGTTTAACGTCCAGTGGCAACCAGGTGCATATCAGGATGAGAACATGTTGATATGATAATGAATATGACTCCTGCTTTGTACTAGACCAACACACTAAGTCGGATTTTTAAAGTGCTAGCTCACGAGGTATTAACTGTCCGCAGGAAGACATATCACCTCACTCGGACACATTATACTGACTCCGAGCTGACCAGTCTTTGCTCTTATTCCTAGATGCCGCGTGCTTGACAGAGAAGCAGCAAATACCAATTTTAATGTCTTTGATTTGACCCGGCCGGGGATAGAACCTGCGACCTTCCGCACTCGGGGCGAGCACGCTACCACCAGACCACCGAGGCGGTTATTAAGATTGAATCTGTAACAATAAATGTAAATATGAAGTAACATTTACGGACATAAATTTTAAAAAAAAGTCAGTAACATTTCAGAATATTAAACCCTCCTCCAGTAGGTGGCTCATACCAACTTTTATTTCATAATTGGTCATCCATTTTTGGAAGATAAAATTTCATTCTATGATTTTTATAAGGGAATTCCCTATTTTTTTAAGCACTGGATTGTGAGTTTTGATTACTTTTGTGTTTTATTATCTTCAAGTAAGCTTGAAATTTATTTTAGTTGTATAAAAAGACCAATAATGTGAAAAGCCAAAAATTTAAGAAAATATCTTAACTAATGGGAGGCAACTCTATAAGCCTGATTGTAACAGAGGGAAAATCCAATATTTTTGTGTCGGTAATGTAGCAACTTTGGAAGCCAGCAAATGTTCCCTGAAACTGTATTTTTATAAACATACTGATATATCCTTTCAAATGCCCATAATAATACACCTCTAAATTCTGCATATATTATCACTAAATAGGTCTAAAATTAGCCAATATTTAGGATTTTGATAGGGGTAAGGTTTGCATTTTGTCACTTTTCTTCATGTTGCACCTAAAAGTTGATAAAGTCATCACAAATAAATGTCATATAGTGAAAAAGCTTGAAAAAAATCTTTTATTTGACACATGGTTTTTTATAGAGGTATATGATACAACAAACTGGTCAGCTAATTCATGACATCATATGAAAAACTAAAAATAAAACTGTTATGTGAACCCTAAGGTTTATTCAGTTGGCCAAACATATTTACAGAAGAAGTTTATTATGAAACTAAAATTGCCTATGAAAGCAATGTTAGTTTTCGGCATTATTCAATTTTATTTGGTCTCTTCCATATAACAATCATATCAGATTTCAATTTATATTTTTACTTTGAAAAGTGGCTCCAAACTGGTTTCAGGGAAGTTTTTTTTTAATTTTACCACCAGAATAGTGAATTGTTGTTGATAACAGCCATGTTAGTTGTCTGACTATGGCAAAGAAAATTTAAAGAAGAAGATCTATATGTCATAGTTAACAAATGGACAGATAAAAGATACCAAGTGATGAAAAAAGCTCACACGGCCCACTGACCCAAGTAAGCTAAGCGAAATAAATGTTCTTTGCCCTATTAAAAAAAATTCCTTCATTTTCTAGATTCCAATAAAAAATCATAACTTAATAGCAAAATTCTTCTCAATTTGGTGAGCAAACCAGTTTTTTTTAACAATACGCATTTAGGTAACCTTAACATAATTAGACGGAAATATTCCAATGTGTCCATGACATTCGCCTTCCCACCAATCACAATCAGATGTTGTCTGTGTTATAACTTTGATTATATCACCTGTAAAATAAGGAGAAAGAAAACTATGCAGACTAATTTTACTTAACTTTTTTTATTTGTTTATAGCTGCAAATTTTAAAATCTTCTTTGGTTTTTCTTGAATAAAAACAGTATTTACTTGCTTTATACATCATCTGTCAGTACACATGTACTGGTTTGTTAGTTTTCCACGTGTTTTTCTGGCTTTGATCATAGTTTTTAAAACATTGTGTGGTATCTACTTATTTTACAAATACTGATAAATACACTAAAAACCATACTGACAGACTAGGCACCTGTGATGGATCATGGGAGTTCAACTCAAAGAGCTGCCTAGCCCATCCCTCCAGGTGTCAAGTAGGGGGAAACTGTCTTGTTGGGGAGGGTGGGTTGTCATCTCATAATACATGATAGTGGTTAACATGTTTGGAGAATGCTATATTCCATGCACCATTCTGAAAAATGGTGAGTCCCAGGACTCATTATGAAAACATATTAGTCAGAACCTCCATTAATAAATTATTTGTAATCACAATCGTTTTATGGAACTTTGCTCTGCTTTATAACTTTTTGTAAGTCTCCATACAATCACATGAATCCATAACAAGGAAGCACAGAAACAAAATGGCTTTTTTACAAAGAAACATTATTTTGTTGTTTATATGAAATTCAGTAATTCTATTCCCTGGTTTGATTTTTTAAAAATATGACACTTTGTATTGGACTTCAAAAAGATATTGTTAACCGTCATTTGGTGAGCTGACCAAAAACATTTAATGTTTTACAACCTTTTCATTTTCAGATGAATGAATTTTAATGTAGTATTCCTTTATGTAAAATAATTAAAATAAACAATACCTTTCCAGAAAGTCACGTTCTTCTACCTGATATGTTGGCCAGCGTGCACATATTTGACATGGAGTTCTGAATTGAGTGAATTTTTGTAAAAGTCACATACAATACAATGAGAACAAAAGAAGTGTCCTTAATAAGATGAAAGTGAATAAATTTTTATGCACTCATACCCTGGTCAAGGTCCTCGTCTAACACCTCGGACTTTAGCCTGGGTACTCGTGCAAAAAGTATCCTCTAACGTCTTATAAAGGGCACTTCTTTTATTCTCATTGTACTGTATCAATTTCATGTGTGCTGTGAAAATAAAACATCAAATGTATTTTACCTGCTTTAAATGACAAATCACATGGTAACTGCCCTTGGAAGTCATGTGTAGCAGTAACCTTGGATGCCAGGTTGTTAGTTTTGATACGAACAAAAGGTAGAGATGAACCTGAAAAGGACATAACATAAAAACATTCTTACTGACTGATAAAATTACAAGTATCTTCTGCAAATGTTTATCCCATAAACCATCAAAATTGATTTCTTGATGAAAAGTTGTAGTTAAACTTAAATTCTGTACACTTCAAAATCTGGAAAGTGAACACAAATTGCAATTTTCACTTACTGGTATATAAAGTAACAAAAGATGATTGAAATATTGCAAAAATCTGATTAAAAGGATAACTGCTCTAAGAATAGGAGAAATTGGAATACATTTAAATGACTTTGTAATAAGAAATATGCTGTAAAAATAATGGCATAAACGGCTTTCCATCATCACTGTTTGCAGCCATATGCCAACCATATAAAATGTATTTCTAATTTAAAGGCCAGATTTTTTGGTTGAAAATAACAGTTGAAAATTTCTGCATCATAACATACTCCCATCACCTACAACAACAAAAATATTTACCATCAAAAAGTTTTACCTTTTATACTGGAAGTAACATGTGTTGTTACTGTTTTAGTTGTTACAGTTTTTCCATCTTTCTTGTAACTTTTTTCCGTTACAGACTGACTTTTATGGACATTATGTCGAGAAGGAGGACTCTTGTCTGTGTGATGCGGTTTGTCTTCTTTTGATTTAAAGCTAAATCTCTGCAATAACAAAGATTATTATATGACCAGTGTATTATTGGATTCAATACAACTTTCAGGAACTTGGCCAATATGAGAAAACTATGTCATTACAAATTTTTGCTGTATTTTGGCTGAGTTTATATCCACTCTTACATTGAATCACTGAAAATATAATAAATCATACACTGAATCGCTGAAATATTATAAAATCTTACACTGAATTTGTCGTGGAACTTTTCTCCTGCTGGCTGTGTATGTTTGAGTGCCTTTTTCTTGGCAGCTTCTAAAATCTCATGTTGTGCCCTTTCTCTATGCCTTTCTAATACTTGATACAATGGAAGACATTCTGCTGGTGGGTCTACTTCTCCTGACAATATCTGATGTGCCCTGATTTCTTGTTTATAAAATCTGAAATATTATTTATTGCAAAAAGTTGTATGATTTTTCTTTTATTTCATGTAATACGAGTCATACAGGGTGATATAAGAATTTGAATGAAAATGAAATTTTGATCAATCTGATCTAAAACTGAATTTTTGCACAAAAATAACCCTGTACCCTCCTCTTATATCACAATACCTTAACATGTATGTCCAACATAACTAAGAAACTTACTTGCAAAAATCAATGAATCACACATGTACAGAAAATGGAAAAACCTTTTTCAAGCATTGCAGAAAGCAAAAATTTATTACAAAATATCATTTGAATTTTACTAAAGATATTAAAAACGAATCTGATCTGTCAGCTTTAATACAGATAAAGACAATATTTATAACATTTAGGTAACAAAATGCCACAAATGTTTTTTCACTTACTTTTTATTTGCATCTTTCCTCTCAATTAAGGCACTTCCTTCCACTGAGATTCCAGCAAACAAACCTTTTGTTTTAGAGTAGGTATAAATGGCTGCTGGACTGCGTATTGCAACATCTGCTTCAAGATTTCTACCCAGAGGACCTGCTGCTATTGAGAAGTTTCCACCAAGTGTTAAATTACCTCCCTTTGAAAATGCTTCCACTGAGCTTCTGCTCATCAATAATATTACAAAGTCTGTCACCTGAAATATATATTATAATTAAATAATGCTACCAGTTCTACAGATCAATCATTATTTTTTTATACATACAATTACAAAAATAATTTAAATCAACTAATTGGCTGCACATAATTGGCATTCTTCCAGTCTGTTTAGTTTAGTTGGGGTTTTACGCCGTTTTCAGCACATTTGGCTATTTTGCGGTGGCAAGTTTATATTGATGGAGGAAGCCGGAGTACACGGAGAGAACCACCGACCTTCGGTAGAAAAATTGGCAATCCTTGTCAATTTAGATCGGAGTCAAACACACACAACAACAGGTGAGATTTGAACTTGCAACCCGTGTTGACAGGCTAGTGATCAGTAGTAGTCATCACGAACTACCTAGACCACTCGGTCACCGAGGCCCCCGGCATTCTTCCTGGAAAATTTGTATAACACAAAATATATGGTTAAGACTCATATGCTCAAGCATTTGTGAATATATGTGGGAATTTAGTACAAGCCATTTTCTAATTTTTCTATAATACTGACATACATGTATACAGATAATCATTGGATTTCTTCATGAGATTGTGAGACAAATACAAGCAAGTCTGTTTTAAATACTGTTTTGCCATGGATCAATGGAATCAACAAGTTTTTATATCAATATTTCATTGCAAAAAGTACTATTGTTCAAATTCAAATATAAAACATTAATTGAAATCAAGTCAGATTGTTTTCTGATATGTTTAATAATACATTAGCTAACAAAGCTACACTATAGATTTTTACTCACCTCTGCTCCTATTTCAAAACCTCCTCCTAACCCAGCAATGCCAATAGCTGATGGAGCTGACCAATCTATAAAACATTTACCAATTCTCATTATTACATTGAGTGTGGTGAAATACCGGGATGTCCAAATGACATATCAAATGATTCATGCTGTGAAAGCAAAAGTCATATATCACTCCCAAGAAGTAACATTACAAAAGTCATTGACATCGATATTTCTTTACAAAGGTCGATGTGTAGTCATATAAAAACACAGTCCCTGATATTTTCTTGTTTTCTTCTGAATACATGGAAAATTTCAATGTAATATTAAACAGAATAACTAATCTAGAAATTCAAATACCAAAATCTACAACTCATGAATTAATGTTTGGTAACTGTTGTAGATTTTTAGGTATTCACATTTCAAGATTAGTTAAATTATAAGTAAATAACACAAATAAGTGCTGTACAAAAATAATGCAAAGGTTTAATTTATATTATTCATTATTTAATGGTTTCTATGCAAGTGGTTATAGCTTTAACCTTTCAGTCACTTTTGGATTTGAATTGGCACAACTGATGAGTTGAAGTACAACAAAACAAGATGTAATTTGAGCCATTGCTCACTAGCGATATCCCCACTTTTCGATAAGGTTGAAAAATAAACAAAGTCATCAAACAGGAAGTTGATGTTGACTAAGCCCTACAATGTATGCCACGATATGGCATACCTATAGAAGGCTTGTGATAAAATATCAAGTGGCTGTGATGAGTAGTTGCACAGAAAAATGTGACAAAAAATGTTGTTACGGACAGATGGACGCATGGAACCACAAGGGTAAAACAGTATACCCCTCTCCTTTGGAGCGGGGCTATAATAAACATATCTTGTACATTTAAAATGGTATATAGATGTTATTGTTTAAAGGCCAGCTGAAGCCAGCCTCCGGGTGCGGGATTTTCTCGCTGTGTTGAGAGTAATTCTTATCACTGTCATTTTCATCAAGAAATATGAAGCATAAACATCCCAGATATTTGACAATAACCGTAATCTTAAATGGAAACACATATGATCCCAAATGTGTGTTATATTTAGGCATGTTGACTGAAAAATTTACCAGCTGATACTAAATCATCATTAAGTTTAGCAATAACAATTCCACTGCCTCCTCTAGCTGTCACTAGAAAACCAGCTCGTACAACTGTAAGTATGGCTAAACCTTTAGCTTTTAACAACACACCATCTGTGAAAAAAAGATTACATATAAATGAAAGTTGTCCTGAAATTATTCCTTTGCATTTTTTGAGCAGTGTATTTCCAATGCTTCAAAATAATATCTCATATATACATGGTCTTATGTCCTTGCCATCTAGATCAAACCAAAAAACTTGAATATGGTACATTTGTATTTGCTGCTTCATTTGGGAGCATGTGCAATGACTGGTCAACTTGGAGACCTGTCTTCCTACAAACTCTTATGACCTTTCATATGTCTCAAAATTTTGGACTAGTACTAAACAGGGTTCATATTCATATCACCTGAACATGTTCTTATCCCCAATGTGCAATACTTTCCAATAATTCCATAGCAGTGTGTATTTCGGACTCTGATTGGTTGACAACATGACGTCTGGGACCTTTTATTTTCCGATAAATGACGTTCAGCATATGAATAGGTGATCCAGTAAATGAGTGCCATTTTAAAACGCCCATTTCTTTCTTATTTTGCCGAAAAGTGTAATTATTATGGAATTATAAGTAATAAGAGTTGTTTTTTTGCAATTTATCAGAGTATAAATTCGACCAGGTCACTCACAAACTTAACATAAAGTCTTACGGACTTTATTCAATTTGTGATTACTATAATTCAAATTAAACAATGATCTGGCATACACTGCTATAATATAAAAAATCCAATAAACAAAATTCTTACTAGGTATAAGTTTATCAGGCCCTGCTTTAGCTGATGGTACAGTAAAATCCTTCAATATTTTAGCAGCTTTCTTGGCCTCAGACTTTAAACTGTGAGGTATAGGTGTGTTAACCATTACCAGTTTTTACAAGTTACCGTGTCTGCAATATATTTAATCTTTCAGAATTAATGGACAAACCAACTACAGAATATTCTTATAAAAAGAATACTAATTTATGTATGATCAAATTAATGATAATTTTTCATAAAGCTTATAGATCCAATTGATAGATAGAGACAGTACAAAATGACAGCTATCTCTACATTCCTCACATGTTGTATCCCTCATCACAACTTTCACAATCTTATGAATGCTCGGTTATGAGCCCAAAGTTATGAAAATTAAAATTCTAAAACCTTACAGCATGTATACATATAGTGCATGACAATACTGTATAGAAATAAAATGCATAAGGTGAAAAACGAAAGAGGAGTTTAGGTCACAATTATCATAATTTGAGCCCTTGCTGGTTAGCTCAAGTTTTGAAAAATTAAAATTATAAAATGAATTATGGCACATATCTGTACGATAATACTGTACAGAAATAAAAGTCATAAATTGAAAAAAGAGGAGCTTACAATTACGTTTGATGTACTGTCTGGACACCTCAGTTCGTAAAATGGATTTTTCAGAATTTGAATACCTCACATGGGTGAAAGATGCAATGAGCCAAGTCGTAACTGAATCAATTGAACTTACATGTACCTAATTTTGTTCAATATTGTCTTCCAGAAACAAAAAATTTCCGCCTATGGAAAAAAAAAATTTATAACTCTTCCTATGAGATTTTATAAAATTAAGTATTTCAACCCTGTGAGGCATGAAATGTGCATTAAAAATATTTAAAATAGTTTTACAAATATCAGGATAGGTCTGTGTTGAAATATTCAAATTATAAATTTTTAGAAATTTTCAAGTGCATTAACCTTTATAAACAACTTTAAAATTTTTACATTTTCTGGGATGACCCAATAAGGTTAATTAACCAACAAAAGATTGTCTAATAATTCTGACGTTTACACTTTCAAAATGTGAAAATACATTCCACAAACTGAGGTGTCCACACAACAGACGTGTTTGACAGTAGAACTCCGCTCCACTTAACCTCGATGACATAGAAATTACTTTTTTAATTGTGACATCAAACTTTTTCTTTGTGATGTCAGAAATTACGGGAATTTGTATTAATTAATTTGTAAAATTCATACATTACTAGTTACTAATGATCACAAGCCTGTCAACTGTCAGTTGAACTGAGGTTGTGAGTTAGAATCTCACCTGTGGCGGGGTGTGATCGACTAAGTTCTTAATTGACAAGGATTACCAACTTTTCTACCAACGGTTGGTGGTTCTGTGTGGGTACTCTGGCTTTCTCCACCAATAAAAACTGGATGCTGAGAAATAGCCAAATGTGCTGAAAACGGAATAAAAACCCCAACTGAACCAAACTAAACGTCATGAGTTCAAGTGGGGCTAACTTGTACTGTGAATAGGTCACAAGAAAGTGTGATGGGTGGTAAAAAGATGCAGGGATAATATTTTTTTCAAGTCATCTACTGATTACACACTTTAAAGTAAACATGTACGTAGAGACTTACAAACTTACAAGATACAGGAAAAAGTTATTTTGTCCCACCGACGTATATCCCCTCTGTCAGTGTGTTATCTGTCTGTATCGTAATTGGTCTCAATCTATCACCAAAAGAACATGGTCTTATACAATCTTAAAAAACAAAATTAGCCTAATTTAAAGCTTTTAAACGGGAAAACAGTAGATTTGTTTACACCGGAAACGGAAATCACTAATAAATAAAAATCATATATATTCCTCCATTGAATGGTGCACCGCAATCCTTAAAACTTCTTACTAAAACATTGGGCCAATAAAATTATGTGTAATTTTGTTTATTAATGATCAACAGTTGGAGGAATTAATTTTTATTTTTATGGAATTGGGTTTTTCCCCTGTTTCCCATAACTGTACCGCAAAAAGTTAGTGTGCATACTTAGTAAATGAATTGAAATTAAGAATTTTTTTACATTAATTCCACGCGGAGTGTCCCCAGGCTAAATATTATTTTCTGCTCAAGGCGTTGTCTGTATTGGCTCAAAAAATGGCTTACTGATTTTTTTTCATTTCTTTATTTTGTACATTTCTACCCTGCAAAACAACTAATTATGTTCAATTTTCATATTTTTCTGCTTTATTGGAAAATTCCATGGATGTGATTTGATGTAATATCATTCCCTTAATTCTTCAATTAAAGTCAAAGTGAATTAAATACAATACGAGTGATTTAAGGATGGACTTCCGATGTTTATACAATCCGATTGGATGATACGTCACAGTGCCCAGTTGAAATTGTATGTATACAAGGATCATATACATACAGTTCCTGATGTATACAAGTTCATGGTCAATATTACATATGTCTCTGATAGACTATTTCGATGATAAAAGGTAATTCTACCCGTGCTATATATTTCTGGAATTCTGAATGAAAATATACTACTTTTTCATTTCAGCATTGTTTAATTTGATCTCCAACTTTTGAATTATTGTTTTGGTTTTGAATACAACTGACGAGTAGTAAACCGACGAAATGTCCACATCTCGTACATCAGAATTGGTATCAAACAATTTGGCTCGGGGACAGGTCTTGGGTTTTTCCTTTTGTGTGCGAGAAAAATATATAACACATTGAATGTCGATCAAGTCCTAACCATTAATAATTACAAATTCCCATATACAACAGCTTACATGTTTATTGTAGTGAAAAAAGCAGTTCTTCCTTACACCTTTTATTTAAGGGGCCATGCAATAAGTTACGACAAGGAAGACTTTTTAGTTTGAACACAATTTTTAAATAATGAAATGTGATGTAATACATGCAGCTTTGAAATGGTTTTCAGAGATATCTGATGAGATATTGATGAAATATTTTTTCCATTATAATATATATTTTAAGGCTAAAGTTTGAATTTTCAGTGAAATGTTTATACTGTAAAAAAATTCTTCAATATTAGCAATGAATTAATTCACTTTTGACGAAATATGAAATTCTAATCAATCTTCGTAGAAATAAAAGCGAAATCGCTGGTATTTTTAAAAGTTTTGTGTCAAATATGTATTTTGATCCTTGCATGTTCCTCTATGTACCAATCAATTGAAATTGAAATTCAAATCTTTATTACAAATTAAGGATTGTCATCAAAAGATATAAGTGAACATTCAGTTTACAAATACACAAAATTAGTATTGGGCCCTGACAACAAATACATAATTTAAAATGGTATATCTGTACTGATATAAGTTTGGTTTACGCAATCGTCTCTACGAATTGTGAAAAGGTATATATTGGAGAGACATGTCGTCGTCTTGGTGACCGCTTTGCGGAACACTTGCGTTCTATAAAGAATGGAACTGATTGTCCAGTTGGCAATCACTTTCGATTGCCTGGTCACAGCTCGTCAGACGTCCGCGTAACCGTTTTCAGGACAGTTAACGGAGGGAGACAATACAGACAACGCCATGAGCAGAAAACAATTTGTAGCCTGGGGACACTCCGACCCCGTGGAATTAATGTAAAAAATTCTTATAAATTTCCATTCATTTACTAAGTATGGACACAAACTTTTTGCGGTACAGTTATCTTATGTATGGTACCTTTTCTATAAATCATAACATCAGATGTATTATTTTACTTATTTTTACTATATAGTTTTACTATCTACCTTGCCATTTATGTATTTTCTATGAAGTCCGTTTATTGATCGACACCCACGTCAAATATTTTTTTTGTTTACATTTTATGTACGGAATCAGTCTTGCTCTGGGTTTTAAAGAGTCTATACCTTTTTATTTTTATTTTATACATACTCGTGATCAAGACCATATTGGTGGAAACGTTGGGTATTTTTAACTTTTTAGTTTGTTGTTGTTTTTTTTACGATTTTATATTTGGTTTTGTTCGACTTGTGTATTTCATACATTTTAGTCGTTTTATTCCCATTTTGACAGCTCACCATTTCCATTTATTTTTCTTGTGATATATTAAATATATTGCTATATACACAGAATTACAATATGTACATTTTTCACTTTATAGTCCTTTTACAAGGCTATATTTTTAAACTTTATTTTCTTAAATGAATGTTTTCTTGGCAATTATTCTGAAACAATGTATACTCTCTCAAAAAAGAAACGCAACATACAGAAAATAGGAAATTTACTTCATATATTATTTTCATAATTTATGATATAAATAATTTACACAGGAATGCAAAAATTGGCACACTTCTTGTTCATGAGTTCTTTTACCTTGGAATATCACAGTTTGTCACATATTGTCAATAAATCACTCATAAATTGTCAATATCTGGTATGTCCACCATTTGCTTGTAACACAGCCCCGACTCTTCTTGGCATAGATTGAATTAAACGCTGAGTTCGAACACGCGGTATCCTTTGCCACTCAAACTGAAGTGCCTGCTGTAATTGTTGCAGATTTTGCGGTGGTGGTTGTCGTTGGCGTACGCGCCGATCCACTTCATCCCACAAATGTTCAATTGGATTAAGATCGGGTGATCGTGACGGCCAACGGATCACATTGACATTCTGTTGTTCTAAAAAGTCTACTGTTACACGTGCTGTATGTGGTCGGGCATTGTCGTGCTGAAAAATTTCTCTCCGAATGTCAATTACGGGCAATAAATGAGGTCGTAAAATTTCGTCTCTATACCTAACAGCGTTCAGATTGCCTTGGATATGTATCAGCTGTGTGTCTCTGGCATAAGAAATAGCGGCCCACATCATAACACTGCCTCCGCCAAAATTGTCTCTCTCCACAACACAGTTTTGCGCAAAACGTTCGTTTCGGCGCCTATACACACGTATGCGACCATCTCGCTTTTCCAGTTGAAAACGTGACTCATCGCTGAACCATACTCTTCTCCAGTTCTGTAAATTCCATGCACGAACTGTAGTACACCATCTAACCCTCGCTCGGCGGTGTTGGCGTCTCAGTGTTGCTCCAAAGTAAGGTCTTCTTGCCCTCAATCCATGAGAACGTAACCGATTGCGTACTGTCTGTGCTGATATACGGCGCAACCCAGGGACGTTTACAGCTGTTTCTGTTGCAGCAATAGTCCTATTCCGCAGATGGAAAAGTCTGATGTAACGATCTTGCGCCCTGGTTGTAACACGCGGGCGCCCTGAACGTGGCCGATCTGTCGTAGTACCAAGCTGCAGGTAGCGTCCCCAAAGGCGTGAAATTGTGCTACGATGAACATTGTACGTTACAGCAACAGCATTCTGTGATTCTCCGGCCTCTAGTCGTCCGATAGCGATATTCCGGGTAGCAGCGTCTAACCTTGGCATAGCGTCACCTCATCAGAATTTTATTTTACGAATGCATTCATGAAAAGAAATACCGGGTTTTTATACCGACTGACTGAGCTAAAAAATAACCCATGATTTGCACGTGAAAGTCGACCCAGTTTTTGGCAATGCGTAAATCGTAGGGTGTCCCAGATTGCGACCAAAGTCGTTTACGGGTGGATGAATTTAAATGATTGTACCTGGAAACTTTTTATGAAGGTGTAATTATGATCATGTGTACATATATTTTGATATTTATTGGTTATTTGTCCGGAAAAATAATATTTCAAAAAGATAATCTGATGTTGCGTTTCTTTTTTGAGAGAGTATAGTATATGGTCAGACTTCAAAGACCATGTCTGATTATTCTGCAGCTATAAAAAAGATAGAATGGAAAATGGTTCTGGACATCTTTGTGTTAAAGTTTTTAAGATGTGCAGAAAAAGTTCATGAACATTTAAGGTTATTAAAATTAGGCTCATAGGACTGAGATGATAGCTTATATGCATGTATATATGAATCACCAAATAAATTTGAACAAGGAATTTGTCAAATTAATATAGGTGTCCATCAAAATATTCAGTAAATAGAACCATGAAGAACATTTTTAATCATTTCCCTCCCGTAACAAGGTTAATGCTTGGACTCATCCGTATTCAATTTTGACTTTGAATTGGATCTATAAACAATTCAAATATATGATGTTGAGCATTTCAACTGTTTTCACACATTTTCTCCTTCTTAAATGTGATAAAAAAAAAGTAAAAAAAAAACCAAAAAAAAAAAAAAAAACAAACAAATTTACATCAACTTCAATGATTTTTGATTTTTGGAAACAATACTCTTTGCAACAATTAAATATAAATGTCTTTAAAGTAAGCTAGAAGTTACATTATATGAAAGGAAAAATACATCTGATAATTATGGCTATCAGGATCGACTCCAAATGGTAAAATAATATAACGTTTTGACTTTGGGACTATAACGATAGTTTGACACATGCATGTTAGACATATCCATGGTATTCTAATAAAGAGTGTTCGATACAAACATGTCGACTGTTTTTTTTTACTATCAAGTTAGGTTTTAAATGTTCTCAAATCGTGAGATCCGTGAGGTCTTTCATCATGTATGAGGACAACTGGAAATTAAATAATGTTACGGTGACAGATATACCCTAACAGTATTAATTTTGCAAACATATTTATAATTGATTTGTAGACTTGCCTAAAGACTAAAATCTGATATGTTCATGTACAATACAGGTAGTTTAAAATTCTGATTTCTTTTCCTGTGCCATACTTAATTTTGGGCATACACATTCTTTTCCAGTATCAGACTTCATAAAAATAAAAATTTATGGCATAATTTTAAAACTTCAAAATGTCATACATCATATGGTTCAAAATTAAAGCAATTGTTTCACATTGCTTAATATGTATTAAGGATTCAAATTTTTATCAACATGACAGAATCCTAAAGTTAAGGAAGTATTATGTTCTCCTTGATAAAGTTATAATATCCTCCAACAGAAACTGCTCGAAGTGTAACATAAACTGACAGTCCTGTCGAGGCCTCAACAGATGTAGGTAAACCAAATGTTACACTAGTTCTGTTGGTGTACTGCCACTGGAGAATATGGACACCACAGTTATATATACCAACCGACACCTCATAGAATAGATGGTGTTCTGGTATAAAAACTCCTTCCCACGATGGTGTAAATTCATTGTTGAACCATGATACAGTTAACTTCTTTGATGCTGAAGAAAAAAGATTCAGAGATAAATGTATGCGCAAATGAATGCCTTTTCTGTATATAATACATGTATTAATATAAATTTATGACAAACTTACTGGTGGTACAACTTTACAATCTGATCTGTTTCGTGTGGAAAAGAAAAGCGGTGTTTTTAGGGTTAAGATTATAAAAAAGACCGAATTACTTTATATTGCTTTACCCAACATCACCGATAATTATGAAACCTAAAGAGGACAAACATACCTAAAGGAGCAATAAAAAAACCTCAATCCATTAGACAGACAAAACCCGGGAAGACAAACGAACAACCACAAGCACAACAAACACCGACACTAAAAAACAATGATCAACACGAACTATAAATTATTCTTACAAACAAAAATTCAAGACAATTTCATAAAACCTCAGTTTATTAGAAAACAGATATACTTGTTGGCGGGGTTTGGGATACTGCATACATTTAAATTGTCCCCTATTACTCAACATTTCAAATAAATTGTTCACCGTACAGTCAGAAAAAAAATGCAGTGAAATCTGTTGAACTCCAGTATGTACACATGCAAGGGGTAATAAATATGGACAAAATTGAACTTTGAATTGACAAAATAGGGATTACCAGTTTTGATGATCTCAGAAATTGGCTCTCAATCTTCAATATGCACTCATGTTTTCAAACAAATAAGAAACATACCACCAATACTTGGTACTTCTAAATACATGGTTAAATTCCTTTCAACTGCCGAGCTTTTCAAGAGGACTCCATTAATTACTTGAACAGAAAACATTTTTGCAAAAAAGTCACTGTTTAAAGACATCATGGAGAAATGTGTGAATAAAATTTCTTGTTCCTTAGGAAAACACATCTGATCTGATCTACTACTTTCAATATTTAACTGACAAAAATATGTTTTTGGTTATAAGTTGTAGATTTTACAAGATACATACATGTAGGACTCATTCTGTTTACTATATGAACACTGATGAACTGAAAAGATTCAATAAGAGAATATTATACACTCTGCATCAAAATTTGTTTAGCAAGAGCATAAGTTATGGTCACAGAGAATTTAAAAAATACTATTGCCTTTTCAATGAGGGAAATAAACAAATTTTCTTTCAATTCAAAATTTACAACAATTCATCTATAAATGCATCGTCGGAAACCCACGGCCGGTAGCGCTTACGCTTTGCTACACTTACCGACAGCGGGTCAATTGATTCATCTTTTCTACACAGGTAGCCTTAGAATACATTATTCCTTTGTCACGCAACTCCTCTCATGTTATTTGGAATACGGAACTAAAAGATGGCTCAGTAATTGTAGCACTAATTTACATTGTGCTAAAGGTTTCATAATTGTTTCAACTTTGGTACATTTCCTGGGAGTCACAAAGACCATTATTTTTTTTTAAATTTTTGACCAGAAACTATGTATTTTCTGTATCACATCAGCAGTAATAGATATAGGGATCATCTAGATGTCATAAATATGTGATTCCAACTTTCCTAAATTTCCTGAAAGTGTCTAATACTATTTTATTTTAGTGTGTTTAATTTTTCACATTTAGAACAGGCTCCAAATAAATCAAAATAAAACCACAATCAAAATATCCCAATTCACGGTAGTTGTTCTCAGATGACTCGAACCCTGTCGAAGTCGAGAATGGTAACTTCTGACGGAACAAGGTTCGACTATTTTTTCTACTTTGTTTATTATTATTTTTGGCTTTCATGAATGTAATGTAATTTCACTCTTTAAAACATTAATTAATTTCTTAAACCATCCGGGATTTTTACCGACCAAACTTTGATAGAAGCTTGTTCAAGATTAAAAGATAGTACCAGAGAAAAATTTTGTAATAATGTTTTCCCATTTTTCCATGTTTTATTATAAATGGACTTAGTTTTTCTCCCTATTGACATTACAAATAATCTGCAGTTAAAGTATTTAAAACATTAATTACTTTCTGGATTTTTATCAAACTTGGATAGAAGCTTGTTCATGATCAAAAGAGTACACAGCTGGAGGTGCCATATGGAACTCTTTCCAAAGTAACATACAATAAGCATTAAAACATTCTTTGTCTTCTAATTTAATTTTTTTTTATATATATTTGCAAAACTATAAAATAAGCAAAAAAATCAATTAGAGTTTTCTCCCCTTGTCCATGCCATATTACACCAACTTATTAAATAAGGATCAGGAAAACAAATATTTGTTAAAATTTGATGTAAGAAATTAACAATTAATAAAATCATTTTATTTTCTTTTTTGAGAAACTTATTAAGACTTCCTGTCTGATATTAAGCAGAGTTAAAATGAGAACAGTACCAAATGTGTAAAATTTTCATAAAAAATATGTTTTAAAGTACTACTTGTTTCACGTATCCAATTTTTATTGCTGGGCATTTTAGGGCATGGGGGTGAACCAGAGTAGTCTGGACTGATACCCCCGGGGGCATCTCCGAGGAGAATAAGTCCTTCGCCCAATTTTTTGAAGATCGGTGAATACAAAAGCCGATCAAAAACTGGTTTATCAATATCTATGGGAATATTAACAAAATACAGAGGAACCAACTGAGATTCGGGTCATCCAAGATTGAATTTGACATCAAGTTATTACATACTATAAGGGCAGTTTGTCGGATCAAATTTGGTTCTATATTCGCATGCTGATATTGTTATGTGTTATGTTGAATACAATATAAATTGAATCGATATCGGCGTTTTGTAAACGACCAAATTTAAAGTAATGTTCTGCTTGATCGATTATCAAAAGTATCACCTGTCTAAAAAAACCGTCCAACTAATTGTCATTCAGACTTGATCATTAGCATAATCATTAATTTAGGTTTTTACTAAATAATTTGGCAACACAATGAAATCATCCGATAAATTTTAGAACTTTTCCCTAGTAAACACACTCTTATTTCAATTGAGTAGACCAAATGGGAATTGCCTCTTGTTCCCTAGTAAACACACTAAATTAAAAACAAAGTAGACCAAATGGGAATTTTTTCATATTCCACAGTACACGTAATGGGAATAAACCATATGGGAATAGACCAAATGGGAGTAGACCTACTGGGAGTAGACCAAGTGGGATGTTACCGGTGGAAACTGTTATTAAAAGGGGTGGATTAATTTTGTGTTACTGTGGTTTTCTCTTTGTATCCAAAATTTGTTTAAAAAATGGTACAGATTAAATTTTGAAAACATTTGTTATTTATATTGTATATTTTTCTCTGTGCTTTTGTTCAATGTTTTTGATGTTCACATGTCCGGGTTTCCAATTTTTTCTCAACAAAAAATTCCACGGTTTGAAATTCCAGGGATTCCCCCCCCCCCCATTTTCATGTGTGATAATGAAAATATTTTACTGATTCTTGTGAAAGGGACTTTGTATCTCAGATTCTCTACAAAGCAGTGTCTGTTTACCCTTTGTAGTTATTCTACATACTAACAAAAGTTTTTATGACACAAAAGTCATGAGTATACATATAGTCACCCCAAAATTCATCACAAAGCAATATGCATCATATTTAATACTACTTAGTATAAACTCACTTGACATACTGAAACTGTGTGGGGATGAAAGAACAATGATAAAAAGGGAGTCATCTATTTGATCAAATGAATTCTAATCAACAAATTCCAACTGTTTATCTTGGTTCGTTGCAGCTTTTTAATGCAAGATCAAGATATTTCATCTCTGATGGTAAGGTTTCAAATGTTCTTTTATGAGACTCTGCAACATCCAACACTATCAGAATCTGACTCAAGACTGTCTAAATTAGTGGTTTAAGTCTTTTTGTCTTACATTTTCCTTATAATATACATATTTTTTTATGTCCGTTTTGGTAGCTCGCTTATCTATCTGAAAATTTTTTTTATTTGCCAGAACCTCTCAAAAATACAACCATTTTGGAATCGCTGCTTCTGATTTATAGATATCTTATTTATAATACATTCATTCTTATAATTATTTTAGGTGCTATGTAAAAGGTTTCTTCAGGAATAGCAACCACAATACTGATACAGTAAGACTTTTGAAAACTGGTTCCTCTAAAAACTGCTTCTCTCTATACATGTTTGAAGTCCTTGTCAATTTTTATTAAAATATATGTAAATTTTATATTGAGGTTCTGCAAAAGGAAATCACAAATTCACCTACATTTCAACTGAATCAATTTTCGGAAAATGACATCGTTAACAAACATAAACTTATTGCTACCTCTTTACAAGCAGAACCGAATAAGATGAAAGTTCCAACCATGTACTGGCTTCCGAAGCTGCACAAAACTCCTTTTTAACTTATTTATTTATAGTGGATAGGGAAACAAGTTATGCCAACTTATACTAATCCCTCTCCACTTGGCGGGTGCGAGAGCGGCCCCTGTAGCGGCGTTTTAGCCTACTCTTTTTCGACATCTACAGAGGAGTCTTTAGCGTGCTAAGGTGTTGCTCTCCCTTAACACGGGACAGCCATTTTTCGTCCCCATCCGACGGACTACCATCGTTTATCGAGACCATCCTCGCAAATGGTGTCGATAGGGCGTCGCAAATTTGATCCCTGAAAATTTCATCCCGAACAGGAATCGAACCAGGGACCTCTGGCTTCGTAGTCCGATGCGCTAACCACTACACCACGGCGCCCGTGATTTATTTCGTCGTCAAGCCATTATTCCACCACTAAACTGTCTATTCTACTTACCAGTACACTTGGTACAATCAAAAACCTGGTAATAAATTTTCAAATAAGATACACGAAAATGGTGGTATTAATTACTTTTAGGGTGTGAACAATTCATAATGTGAATGTATATGTTCAAATTCTTTCAGGCCATTTTTTAGTAACGACAAACAAACGAACTATGTCAATTGGACCTGCTTTGATATGATAACTGCACTTGAATTTTTACTAGATAACATTTTTGTTCGCTATGGAGATTCCGTATATCGCCACATTATCGGATATCCAAAGGGGACTAACTGTGCACCACTTATTGCGGACCTGTTTCTGTATTGTTTCGAATCACAATTTATTTCTAAAATCAGCAAAGACCCAACAAAACATTTGATACAAAAAATTAATAACATTTTTAGATATTTGGATGATATTTTGGCTGTCAATAATGACGACTTCAGTATATACACTAAAGATTTATCCTGTTGAACTTACTTTAAATAAAGCTAATACTAACAATGAACACCGCCCTTTCCTGGATCTTGATATCTATATCTCTAAATTTTATTAACGGGAAACTTAATACTAAAATTTACGATAGGATAGATGATTTTTCATTTCCTATTGTTAATTATCCGTTTTTAGATGGCGATGTTCCCTTGTATCGTATGGTGTTTATGTATCTCAACTTGTTCGATTCGCTCGTGTATGTAACAACGTATTTGATTTTAACGAAAGAAATCTCTGTATTACTGAAACATTATTACGCCAGAGATTTCGATAACACAAACTTGTTAAAACTTTTACTAAATTTTAACATCGGTACAAGGGCCTAATTCGTAAATATAAATCAACGTGCAAAAATCTTATAGGTTCAGGTATTTCACATCCCATCTTTTATGGTAATATTCTATACAAAGCACAAAAATGTCGCCATTTACCTTAAAAGCTAATCAAACCTTAAAACAGACTTATCAACAAGAGATATAGTTACGATACTGTTGTCAAGTCATTAAAGATGGCATTTTTTGGATATTGATTCATTCATAGAGTCTTTGCATCGGAAATAAACACATTTATTCTAAAAATAGTTGTTTGTATGATACGGGTTATGTTCTTCTCGTATAATTTATGATGACATGATACTAAATCCCTAACGGGAGGGATTGTGGCTGATTTTCTATATCATATAGACATAATCTTTCGATCAGTTTAATTGAGGTCTGGAGCTGGCATGTGAGGAACTGCTAGTAGTCCTTTGTTAATATATATTGCCGGATCATTGTCATTTTGCTTAGTTTCTTCTGTTTCCTTTCTTAACATCGGTCATCTTTTGAACTGAGTTTTACTGTATGTATCGCTGTGTGTTTGTTTATTCCACATTGGCTAGAGGTATAGGAGGAGGGTTGAGATCTCACAAAACATGTTTAACCCCGCCGCATGTTTGCGCCTGTCCCAAGTCAGGAACCTCTAGCCTTTGTTAGTCTTGTATGGTTTTTGATTTTTTTTTCATTTGTATGTTTAGGAGTTGAGAGTGCCGTCCATTTTGCTGAACTAGTATACATTATTGTTTAGGAGCTAGCTGAAGCCCGCCTCTGGGTGCGGGATTTTCTCGCTGCGTTGAAGACCCATTGGTAGCCTTGAACTGTTTTCTGCTCTTTGGTCGGGTTGTTGTCTCTTTGACACATTCCCCGTTTCCATTCTCTCCTCTCTATTCCTTAAACCAAAGACATATAAAACAATTGTTTTATATGTCTCTACCTAAACAGCTAAACGTTTGCGATGTATAGGGATTTTTGTGAAGAATTAACCCACCATATCCTTTAAATATCATTACGAACACAAACATATATAATTCTTGAAATTAGGTTCAATTATAAGCTAAGTGTAATATTTACAATAGGATATGTAAAATCTCATTAATACGATCATACGGATCAGGATGGAAATCATTTCTGAAGCAGCTAGTTATAATCGGCTTAAATTAATCTGTTATCCGTTTTATTTTCTATTTACATATTAATCAAACATTTATACAGTATGAACATCGTTTAAATTGACCGCATTTTAGTATTTATTATTTTATATATTTCCTCTGACAGCGTTCGTCCTAATATAAATTAATTTTATTTAAAAAATGAAAAATAATTTAAAGGGCGATCTCAAAAGACATAAATTTGTTTTTACTAACTATATAAGTTTTATGGTTGCTTTCGTCAAGTTTCATTGGAATCTTTTACATTTACCTGCATCGTAAAACTAGTGTCGGAAATCAGTATGATTCTTCTCCAAAACAAAGAAACGTTCAATAGAGAAAATAGTATCATAATGAACATTCATTGATTTTGTTTATTTTTGTTTATTTATATTTTTAATTTTTGAGAACATCCTAACATGTCTTACAGTGGTTTGATCTCACCTCAGAAACACACAATTAGGAATAAGAGTTGAAATTAAAGGTAGGTATATAGGCCATCAAATTCGCAACAAAACCGAACGAATCCTATTTAAGAACGAATATTCCGTAGTTTGGTGGCTAGTTTCATAGACTTGACTATTTTTTTTTTTACAGTAGTTTGGTTTAGTGGTATTCATAATATTTCGTTGGAAGTGTTTAAATCCAAAACATAGTATCACCAAAACGCACTATCGGAGAAATAAGCTTTCTGAATCTGAATTCTGATACCCAATTACTAAAACTAAACCAAGGATTAAATGTGGTTACTTGTACAGTCAAGAATAAAATTTGAAAAAAAAAAATCCGAACTCCAAAATTTTATGTAAAAAATGTAAGAATTAAACTACAATGAAAAATTCCTGCGGGACTGAATTATACTACTTGTAAATTTAGAAGTCAAATCCACAAAATGCAGAAAAATGTGTGTGTGAAATATTAAAAACTAGAAATTGTGTCTGTAATACACGGATGCCCCGCCCTAAAATTACAATATTCACAATGCATAATAGATTTTTTATCCTGTGTAACGTTACCAATTCAAGTAACGAATGTTTGGATATTCTGACATACAATAGATAAAAAATCAAAAATACAATCTCTAATGACTAAGAAAAAAAATCCATTTTTTAGGAGTTGGGTCACGGAAATGATCTTTGATTCTGTATTTTTTCATGCGCTTACAGGGTATTTTTTTCATGCGGTTACAGGGTATTTCTTTCAAATAAACTTAATATATAAAATGTATATCAATCAAATCGCTATTCCTTTGCTTGGGTATATAAACATTTTGTATCAAGAATTAATCCACCAAATCCCATCTTTCATATTATTATTCCACGGAATACCCAATCCTTTATGTTTAATCCACATTTTCAGCCTGCTTTTTTTCATCACATTTTGGACCCAGGGAATAAAAAATCCTCCACTTTAAACCACATTTACGTCCGTTTTTTTTTCACCAAATTTTGGAGCCTTAATATTTTTTTTTAATCCCAACCTTTACTCCACTCCTTTTTCCAAACGTCTGTTTTGAGATTAACATTCTATTAATATATACTCTGATAGCCTTAAAAATGAAAACCCGTAAATTCAAAAACATATTAACATATAAAATAATTTTCAGTATGTACTGTAGTTATCAAATAAGGCAACCGGTTCACATCAAAGTGGGATGCACGACCTTTTTTAATAGTATTATAAAGATCTATGAATATTCATCAGATAACCATAACAAAATGAATTTTAATGAATGACAAGCGATGAATAGAAAACGGAAAAATTGCTTGAAGTTATTTCTGTGCACATTATGTATTTTATGGACGTATATTTTTGTTACAGGTATGTGCATGAAATCGATTTTCCCGTATTTACAATATTGCACGGTGAACTATTTTTAGAACTTTCAGAGCTTTTATTTAGAACTACGGCGCACTATCCTGCACTACACGGGTATCAATCATCAAAGTGTTAACATAAATATTTACACAAAGCAACTAAAAAGGTACAATAAATGGTAAGACTTCCATTTGAACCCCCGTCCATATATATCTTTACTTATTCCGTTATTACGGGGGGTTCAAAAGGAAATCTTCCCCAATAAATACTTAAAGATGATTGATTGTGTAGATCTTATCAACTTGCACGAGTTACAAAAGGGTCTACTCGATTAGTAAAAAAAAAGTTACTGATATCTATGTGCTAGTACACACACAAACAAATATAAAATAATGTAGATTACAGTAATTTAGAAATCTTAAAAACCAAGAGCGGTGAGTCATCACTTCGGTGTTTCCGAAAAAAACATTTTATTAATTTTCATTTCATTTGGATTATCAATAAAATAAAAAGAAATGCGCAGCCCATTTTTCATTTTTTTTTATTTGAACGGGATAGTTTTTTCTATAATTACATCCCAGCTCCTTTGTACTATCAGTGGTGAACTGAGGCGGTCTAGCCCAACAAGAGTTCTTTGTTATATTTAAAGTTGGCGTTAACAGTTTCCTCACGACTAAAACTTTATAGAAAATTTATGTAGAAACATAAATCACATTTTAACAATTAACATTAAAATTTTTGAAAAAATCTACCGAGATTCGAACCTGGGCCCATTACTATACTGTCCAGACGCCTTAACAACTACACTACGGAAGTTCACACCGAGGAAGTTTTAATTTTACCTACATAAACATTATGTTATGGGTTCCAATGGGGTATTCAATATATAATATATATAAAATTAGGTCTATAACGTAAAATAGTCCTGAAATCTTTACTTTCAGTTCATTATTATTTACCCCGAATGAGCTGGGATGTAAAATAGTTATCCCACTCGCACTTGTGTCTGTATAAAACCATCCCTTGGAATGATCTTACACAGACACTCCTCGTCATCGTGGGATAACTTTTACATCTTACATGTTTTTAATGTCATTATAAATCATTACGGGTCTTAAATGTTGGGTCACTCATTGTGACTGGTCATTCTTTTTGCCGAAATTTGTTTTCGCTTGATTGCACCAAAACACACGAGTTTATCAACTTCGCACGCTATTCCCATGAAACCCAAATCTAAGGCCTTAAACTCTCGGGGTTTCTCGGTTTCAAAATCAGCTGCACGTGTAGAAACTCAACGAGCCAAGTGATGCCACGTCTAAACGAAAACAAACGCAACAACGCTATCGGTCGGTTACAAGCAAGTGAATCACAGACAGATGTAGCCAGGCTGCTGAAATTTTCCCAGGGTACAATCTCGCGCTGTTGAGATGGATGGATGAATTATTGTTTAACGTCCAGTGGTAATCAGGTGAATATCAGGACGAGAACATATTAATATGATAATGAATATGACCCCTGCTTTGTACTAGACCGACACGGTGAGCCGGATTTTTAATGTGCTAGCTCACGAGGTAACTGTCCACAAGAAGACATATCATTACCACTCGGACACATTATACTGACTCCGAGCCTACGTGAAGTCAGAATACGAGCCAAACGTTTCGTTAGAGCTGTTGTTTTGACACGCCAACACCGTCAAATCCGCCTTCAATGAGCTCAGACACACATTGTATGGCCACAGCAACACCGGAGAATAGTTTGGTTCAGCTACGAGTCACAGTTTCTGTTGTAACGAGGCGATGGTAGACCGAAGGCGCTTTGCCGATAACTGCATTCAAGAAGTCGGCAGCGTTGGTGCACATTCGATGAAATTTGACAGCACAGCGGTATTGTGGTGAAATCCAGCAGCCACACGTTCTACCATTAATGCATAAAAATTAACTTCTGTAGGGCGCTTTATATAAAAATTTTAGAGTCCTGCTTTTCCATTTTTGGGAACACCGACTAAAATGCCAACAACCCCCCATTTTTTTCTTGCTTTATTTACATGTGCTTGATGTGAAGTAAATGAGGAAAGGAAAACCTCATTGAAGAAAAGTATTAACAATTATATTTCCTGTTTTTTGTTTGTTGTTTGTTTGCCTGTCTACTTGTCTACCATAAGACTTTGGATCATTGTTTAAAGGACACATTTTCTTCTTTTTAATACTTATTGTAGAATGATGTCTTATTGAACCATGTGCAAGTATGTCATATCATGTGGCTGGTCTATTAGAATATTATTTTAATCATAATATTATTTTTGGCTTATTTTTTTCAGTGAATTTACATGTGTCGAAAGAAATGCCTGGCGTCCTGTATTTCGATCAGGTATGATAAAAAAAAATGAGAATGTATAACTCTTTTAATATAATTGCATGCTTAGTTAGGAACCAATAGGAGCATAAAGATTGTTTTAAATATATTTTATACGTTTTTAATATCCTGCTGAAATTCATAGATACGAGTACACGTTGGTTCAACCAAAGCCTGTGAAACTGATATCTAGTAGTAATTCTCAGGAATTATTTCGGCAATAAGGTGGCAGCCCTTCATATTCCTTCCTTGCCCCCCCCCCCCTCCCTCCCCAATAAAAATCAGATCTGTGTTCCATAAGGAGTAAGAGAAATGTGTGTTGGTCAGAAGATTGCCCTTTATTTACATTGACTAAGCTGACAACAGTTTTACTGTAGGTGGAAGTGGAATAAATAGCGATCTCTTAATCCCTTGTAACTAAAAGATGCTATTACAAATTTATTTATTTAATATTAAACATTAAAGATAAATTCACCTATATATGTAATGTTTTACTTTATGAATGCACCATTCTGATAATAAAACTAAGTGTAGTATTCCAAAAGCGCCATTTTAGTTCAAGTTATTTTCGAAATGCAAATGTTTAGTTTATATTTAGCATGCAATTGAAATGAACTGGACACTGTCTAGGAAGGCCAACTCGGATGGACGTGTTTCAGTTAATCAAAGGCACAACAGAACAACGAACAATTTGGGGAATCTGCACTCTACAATATATCAAAAGAAACACGTGGATGATTTTGAAGGGTTGAAATTGCCAACTGCGCTTTCTCGGTTTCAACGGTATTACAACCAACAAAGAGGAATTAAGACAAACTTAATTCGATATGGTTACATCAGACAAAAACCAGGTATTTTTAGTTTAACAAATAATTGTCTTGGTTCATAGTTAATAAATCACGGTTTGACTTCTATACAAATCTTTAAAAAATAAACTTCTTTTTCATTAATAATCTTGCTTTATTGGTTATACAATTATTTTCAGACTTTTTGCTCTGATATTACAGAACTCTATAGACATGATAATTTATTTACTGGGATTTTTGTCCCTCGCGGAGTGGGGGTATAGAAGTGCTGATGTCCATCCGTCTATCTGTCTCTCCGTCATACTTTGTAAGCACTCTCACGTCTAAATGACTAAACAGATTTAAATGAAATTTGTCAGAGGTTTATATCACAATTCTCTCAGATGAGTTCGAAAATCCTCTTCGACTGATTAATGTTCATGTAGTTATTCCCCTTGGAATGGTAAAACTATGGAAAATTACATGTCGGAACAGATTTAATAATTACTGAAATACAGTTTGTATGAATATATAACTTCCTTTCTGAAGGATGTGGGTTGGGATCATTTGTTACTGTATAGCATTATTATTCAAATGGGAATGAGTATATTTTAACTCAATATATAGACATAAAAATATTTATTCTAACAACCAAAGATGTGTACATAACAACAGACTAAATACATAAATAACAATAGGATTAGGAAACATTACTGGTCAGTTATTATCAAAATAACTTTATATACAAGTTGCGTAAGGAAACATTACATTTATTGGATATTCAAATGTTTCAATCACAGAGTTTGTTTAAACTAATATTTTTGCCCATAGTCATAGTGTGCTTTTGTTCATATATTGAGTTAATGTTCTTACATGTGCTACAGCTAGCAAATAAAAGTACAATATATTACTACATAAAACAAAATGGTTTATATTAGGTATTCTTCCAATATCTTTTAAAGCATAATGTTCAGATATCATAAAAGACTTAGTGAAACATATCAATTGGAACAACTCCCTTTTGAGATATTGTAAATTCAGAAATTGTTGCGTGCATTTCTCATTGCAATTTTGTCATTTTAGACCAAAATGCGATTTTAATTTTTGCGATATTGAGAAAAATCACGCTTCATTCATATAAAAAAATTCCAAACTGCGAATTTAAATTATTGCGATTACAACCCTGTCGCAAAGAATAAAATGCCCAAGATATAAAATTCTGAGAGATGGAACATATAGCAATCTATTTGATCAAACAAACAAAGAAAATGAATCAGATCTCATTATGGAAATTCTTTATCCCATCAATCCTTTCCTCTCCAAATTAGTATGCAGATTTATCCAAGAAGCGAATATGCCGAGGAAAGCATTTCTATTTTATATTATTATATAGACATGTGTCAGTATGATTCAATAATGTTGCCCGCAGTTACTCAATTTTATATTTCTATGTCACTGTTTTGATATTTGTATATATGGTTAATCGTCAATAAAAATTTTGAAATTTTATAATAGGTAAGATTTTCTGCGGAGTTGTAGAACCGAGTTGATATTAAAAAATATATTTTTAATTAATTTTTAAAGATGGCAGAGGTCATTTTGACTACATCCAAAAGAAAACTTTCTGACTTTCAAAAATGAGCATAAGTTTAAACATCTGACGTAGGAAAAATTAAACAGTAGGTAACACAAATCCAAAATAAAAAAAAAAAATGAAAAAGTAGACAAGAGAAAATAGCTGAGTCTTGACATGGTCCATTTCTCATCAAAAGAAATGTTTCTTTAATTCACTTCTAGGATTTTTAACTATTGGAATACCTACAGTTAGGAGAGCATTGAATGATCACTATTACCTTGATACAACTATCGAACAGCTAGTTTCAAATATAGATACAAAAAGAATAGAAGATGTTGTCATAGTAATCTTCATGGCAGATTTAAATGTAACATGGAATGTTATTACGGCCCAATACTTGTACACAGAATTCAGACCGTATTTTGAGAATGGATTAATTCAAGTTATCAACGGAACTTTAGATATGTATCCTGATTTTCGTAAATTGCCGAGAAGGACTCGTGAACCTGTGGAAAGAATAAAATGGAGATCAAAGCAAAATATTGACTTTGCTTTTTTGATGCTATTTTGTCAGAAACTGAGCAAATATTATATCCAACTAGAAGATGACATTCTCGTTGCCCCAGGATTTATCAATGATATAGAAAACTTTATGATTATACAAAGAAATAGTTGGTTTTGTTTAGAATTCTCAAATTTAGGATTCATTGGAAAATTATTTCATTCAGGAGACTTGTATACGATTTCATTATCATTGTTAATGAAATATGATTCCAAACCATGTGACTTGCTATTAGGTAACATACGAGTACATATGAACCAGACAAAGCCTATACATTCTCCTGTCAGTTTATTCCAGCATATTGGGAAAATATCATCTCTGAAAAATAAGATGATTCCGATCGTTGACACAGAGTTTAAAGGTTTTGGATCAGAAACGATCGAAATTATGCGATTGCCTAAAGGAGAAAAGCCGTCTGCGAGATTCGAAACAAATATGCTATCACTGGCGAATTTTCCACCGGAAAATTTATACAAAAACCATTCTTACTTCTGTGCAAGTGAGCTGAAGAAAAAGCATTTTTTTAGAATAATATACAAAGATAATTTAAATGTTTCTAGAATTGTAATCTCAACTGGTGACATTTTTCATAAAAGACATATTTTGCGTTATGGAATATTAAAAATAGCACAACATAAGCATTGCAACGATTTACAACTCGTCGGAAATTTTATTGATGGTGAATTTGATTCTCTGATTCAAGGAATACACATACCAGTAAATGTGAAATGTTTACACATAGAAATAGTTTTACAACAACAATTTTTAATTATCAGAGAAATAGCTTTAATTTTAAATAAATAATATTTAAGAATAATTGAATTGAATGCAATTATGATGTCATGGATTTTGTAGCTGTGTATAACCTTTACATTTGGAATATTGAATCATTTTTAACAATAATCTGTATAATTACACGTCAAGCAATATTTTCAAGGCTAGTATTAAAGTAAAGTCACCAGATTGATCTTGTTTAGTATATATTATGGAAGAATACTGATTGAATAAACTAAAAAAAAAGAAAATGTTGGAAACAAAAGAAAGGAGTAGCTAGGGCCAATTTCCCCTGTATTTTTTTCACTCATAACCATGGATTTTTTAATCTTAAATATTTACCTTCTTTTTATCCTAAACGATTGTATGCAATGCCGATTTCTATGTTAGCAAACACTAATTTAATGCAAAATCATTGATAAGTTAAATTTTCTACTAGTAAATGTCGCGTATAAAGGCTATTTTGGTCAATTTGCATCACTTTTTGGAACATTGTTATGAAGGACATTCAGAACCAAAACCATTCTTCTGTCGTATGATAGGAGATATATAATCTCACATTCAACCACAAATTCTTTTTGGTCCTGAGTGTCCTTCCCGTTGAAAAACTGTCTTAAAGTGTTAAAATTGTCTCCGAAAGCGATATTCGGGTATGTAGAAATAGTTTTAGTAACTTAGTTGTTATTTATTATAAGCAAATCTTTAGCGAACACAAACCAGACTATGCTTCAAGAGATTTTGAACGGTTTTAGGCGACTTTTTAAAATGGTCATAGAAGTGAAATAAATGCAGGGGAAAATGGCCCTACTTCATTAACCAAGATACAGTAACAAAACATATTAGACATATTGTCATATATAAAACATACTGAAGATTCTTAAAACAAAAACTATGACACTGTTAACTTCCAAAAGTGGTATCAGGTATTCCGGAAGGCAAGCATATTTTGCCATTCAACGCTTAGTCCCTTAAATATAGCTAACAAATTCTCATTCGATCATTATTTAATTGAAGATACTCGGAAGTCAGATTTTATCACGATTTTCTGTTGGAATTTGACGAAGGGGTATGACAAACGTGATGACTACAACTTAAATGTCAACTTTCCTTTTTAGCTCACCTGGCCTTTAAGGCATTGTTAGCTATTGCCATCACTTGGTGTCTGGTCGTAAACCTTTCCTATAAAAATCTTCTCCTCTGAAACCACTGGGCCAATTAGGACCAAACTTTGGAGGTATGTTCCATGGGTGGGCCCCTCAAAAAATTATGTCCGGCATCCTCGACTTTCAACCGACATGTCTGCTGTTACTAAAAAAGTGGGAGATGAATTTCAAAAATCTTCTATGAAACTGCATGGCCAATCGAAACCAGATTTGGCAGTAATGGTCATTAGGCGGTTCTCTATCAGAATTGTCTCGGATGACCCGTACTATTAACCAAAAGGCCGCCACAGCCGAACTTAGTTTATCATAGAACCTTATGCGAAAATTCATTTAGAAATCTTCTTGTCTCAAACCATTAAGCAAATTAGAACCAAACTTAGTAGCAATAGTCTTTAGATGGTCCTCTTTCAGATTTTTGTCAGATGACCCGGACTGTCAACCAAAATGGCCACCACAGCCGAACTTAGTTTAACATAGGGCCCTATGGGAAAATTCATTAAAAAATATTCTAGTCTGAAACAACTTGGGAACAATGGTCCCCGGGTGTCCTCTTTCAGAATTATGTCCGATGACCTCGACTGTCAACCAAGATGGCCGCCACAGCTGACCTTAGTTTAACATAAGACGTTATGGGAAAATTCATTGAAAAATCTTTTCTAAAACCACTTCACCAATAGGTCAATAGATAGATCTTGGTGGGTATATGCCAGTCTAGTGAACCAACCTTGACCTCAAATTCATGTTTGAGTGACGTGTGTTACAAGATAAAGTACATTTCTCAACAACTATAATACCTTGGCCCATTATATTTGGTCAATAGAAGGATAGGACTTGTTGAGTACATTCCAGCCTGACATGTCAGCCGACCGTGACTCGAATTTCATGCCTAATTTGCATCACATGTGCACATCTTGTGCATCAAAATTGGTATTAAAATATTGTATTTTTAACCAATGGGTCGATGCCACTGCTGGTGGACTCCAAGTTCCCAAGGGTATCCCCAGCTCAGTTGCTAGTGTATCGATATTAGTCCGAAATTTATACTTACAATTTATTGTTACAAAATTGTAAAATTGGTGAATCCTAAGGAGTATCCCCCCCCCCCCGTGAATAGATCTGTCCGTAGATGGTTTTGGCTTTATCCCTTTTTGGTCATTTTGGCATTTTTGAAGTTGCTCTTTAACTTTTTGGATTGTTGTTTTGGCTTTCAATATTGTAGGCATTGAGCAGGCTTAATTGATGAGTCGTAAATCGACGAAATGTGCACATCAAATTGGTATCAAAGAATTGTATTTTCTCCATTAAGTATATTTCTCAACATTTGTAATATCTAGAACTATCATATTATATCTATAGATAGTTCTTGTTGGTACATGCCAGTCCTCCACCTCTCGCCCATACCTTGGCCTAAATTTCATGCATGGGTGAATTGCATTACATATTCGTGATTAAGTCTCTTTATCGCCCACTGCAATACTTAGACCCATCATATTTGGTGTATAGATAGTTCTATTTTGATTCATGTTTTTGTCCTGAATTCTCCTGAATTTCATGCTTGAGTGACTTGCAATGCATTTTCAACATAAGGTCCATTTTTCGGCAACTGTATTAACAAGCCAACATTATTTGTTCGATAGAAGTTCTTAGTATTCTGACACCTGACCATTGACCTCTGTTTCACGCTTGAGTGACTTGTGTCGTTTTCGCAATTAAGTCCACAATTTTCGGTCTATAGATACTTTTTGGTGGATTCATGGCAGTCTGAAACCTGTCAGGTGGCCTTGGACACAATTTTAGGCTTGATTGACATGCATCAAATTTTTCAGACAAATATCACCTGACAAAAACTATTTTTTTTAATGCTTGAGTTGCTAGGTGTTAATGTGCCCATGTGCGTAATCGATCGAAATATTTAGTGTGTCCACTCTTGTTTTTAAATGTCTTTTTCCAAATTGTGGAGTTTGATTTCTATTTTACTTTACATACATGTATTTACAACTTCTCCATTAAACCATTAAAACAAATGGTTTCCTTACCCAAAAAGTCGTATAGTAGATCTTATAGTAATATGATCAAATGGAAACCAAGGACAAAAGTTGGAGAGAAATCCTAACTAGAAAAAAATAATCATTATAATGAAGCTTTTCTCATGATTTTTTGTTCACTTTTTGTGTCATTTTCAAGAGGTCTACTGCTTTTCAAAATCCATCAGAGTTAGGAAATTCTATTAACACAAAAATATTTAGGTATTTAAGACATTTGTTCAGCATGAGACACTCAAAATCAAAGGCCATGTCTTACTGCGAGTACGTACATTCCTTTTAATGTGACAGTGAAATGATGTATTTGTTGTGTCCTTCACAAAACTGTTCAAACAAATGATAAAAAACATCTTGAAAATTGACTAAAAACGACTTTGACGAGTAAAAACTTGATTCATTATATTTCTGTTTGTTAATATACATTATAAACCAAAGTTATTGGTAAATATTTGAAATTTTAAAATTAACACTTATGAATGAAACAAATACAATGGGAAATTGACCATTTTAAGTATCAAGTCTTATTTCAGATGAAATTACATGTAAACCTGTCAATTTGACATGTCTATTAAATAATAATGATGTATCATTAAATAACAACTACAACGTGGTGGTACAAATGTATAACATTCTCTACTTTTTGACAGGAAATCAATCATTATATCTCTAATTTTCTGTTAGGGGGATAAATTAATGCATATTTAAACAGCACGAGTATTAATCAACACACACAAAAACGCGATTAAAATTTTCACCCTTGTGAAACAGTTTTTCTACAGGGACAACGATTATTCCCAATTTGTAGGATTGTAAATTTCTTATTGGTATATTTTCCGTCCTTGTACTTGAATGTTTAATATTTCGTATTTAGATGTAGAGGTATTTTTGAAAAGGGGGGATATGGAAATTTGTACCCGATTGGATACTGGAATGGGGAAAATTTATATTAAAAATGTTCCGTGCCCAGTGTTAAAATGTTAAAGGAGCAAATCATTAAAATCAACCAAACATATTAATTGGCAAATACAATTTAACCTCCACTCCATTTTCATATTAAACATATCTGTCATATTTCAGAAAAGTATGCAGAAGAAGACAGAGGGAAATTTTAAGAAATTGGAATAGTTGAATGGTTTGCGTCATTTGTAATAAATAAGGATCGAGTAATTCATTCTTTAACATATTTTTATGCCCCTGCTGAAGGCGACGGAGGCATCAAGTTAAGTGTTACCCCTTGGCCGTCCACCACTTCGTTTGCATATTGGAGTCAATGTGTACTCCAACTGTACATTGTGGAGTCGATCTATATTCCAATCGTGCATAGTGGAGTCAATGTGTGTGTAATCCAACCGTCCATAGTGGAGTCAATGTGTGTGTAATCCAACCGTCCATAGTGGAGTCAATGTGTGTGTAATCCAACCGTCCATAGTGGAGTCAATGTGTGTGTAATCCAACCGTCCATAGTGGAGTCAATGTGTGTGTAATCCAACCGTTCATAGTGGAGTCAATGTGTGTGTAATCCAACCGTCCATAGTGGAGTCTATCTATATTTCAACCGTATATAGTGCAGTCTGTATATGTACTTCAACAGTGCATAATGGAGATAATATGTATTCCAACCGTGCATACATGGTGGATTCATTTTGTACTCCAATCGGGCACAGTGGAGTCAATATGAACTTAGCTCCTAGATTAAACGGTGTCATTGTTAGCTTTTCAAAACTATTTTGCAAAAAAAAAAAAAAAAAAAAAAAAAAAAAAGAATTTGTATCGGTTTCAGTTTGAAACAACTCAGGTTTGATAGTTTTTATTTTCAAATATTTCTATGTCCCTTATAATAAGCCAATGTTTTTGTCCCTTTTTAACTTCTATGTGTAGACAGTCCACATTATCAGGAAAAGTTATCCCCTGGATCAATGAATCAAATTCTCCTTCAACAAACACACCCATTAGCTTTAAATCGTTGCAAACGTTCGATGGTTTTTCATTAGCACCTACTTTAAGAAATCCGTTTTCTAGAAAATCAGTTTTGTTTATATTTTCTCCGGTAGATATTACTAAACGTGAGATATTTAACGACTTCTCAAAAATTATTCTAAAATATTGTTTAGTTCTAGGATAAGATGCCCAAAAGAATGAATTATTTTTGTAAATGTTTTCTGGCGGATAACCTGATATTTCTTTCATATCTGTAACAAACTTTGCAGGAGGATGATCTCCCTTTGGCATTTTCATTATGGGAAGCACGTTTGAACCAATTCCTTTAAATAGTCGATCTATGGAAGGCATCATTTTATTTCGCAGAGATGAAATTTTCCCAATGTGTTGGAATAAACTCACTGGAGCATGAATTGGAGCATTCTGTCCTAAAAATTTTATTATACCGCCCAATAGAAGATCACATGGTGTTTCGCTAAAATAAGTCAACAAAATGGACGATATCACACGTAGATCACTTGAATGGAACAGTTTACCAATAAATCCAAGCGTTGAAAATTCCAAACAAATCCAGCGACTGGTTTGGTTTAAAACAAATCTTTCTATGTCTTTCATAAAATTTGGTGCTATCATTAGATCATCCTCTAGTTGTATATAATAATTACTCAGATTCTGACAATACAACATCAAAAATGCGAAGTCAACATTCTGTTTAGATCGCCATCTTACTCTCTCGGCTGAATCATGTTTAGTTTTTCCAAGTTTAGAAAAATCCGGATATATGTTTTCAGGGGCCTTTATGATTTGTATTAATCCTTTATCGATATAGTTGTTGAATTCAGAATACAGCTTGTTAGCATTACGTACATTCCAAGATTCGTCAGGGTCCGCCATGAAAATTACAATTGTAATGTTTTCAATCTCATCTTTATCCATATTTGAAATCAACGATTTTATAGTTATAAAGAGGTAGTGATCCCCGTTGTATCTTCTTTTAACGGTTGGTATTCCAATAGTTAGGTATCCTGAAATGAGACAATACATTTTTGAAAAGGTATAAAAAAACACATACAAAAGATAAAAATAAAAATGGTTAAATTTATAACACTTGAAATGGTAAAGACAAACAGATACATTCGATCGTAAGTTAGTCAGACAGCTTTTAATTCTAATTTATATTTGAAAATGAAAATTGATTTTAGTACACGCCAAAGAGAGTTACATCATTTATTTCTCACGAAAATAGATACCTAATACATTTATTGGATGCGTTCCAGAAGCCCATATAACATATATACATTGAACTGTCCACAAATATTGATGCATAGAAAACATAGAATTCACTTTCTGTTTGCAGTTTTTTACACTGACGAAATTTATTTTTACCAGCCCGAAATTTAAATTTCCTGTTAAAAAAATAGTAAATTTTGTTAAAACTAAGGAGTATCTATATAGCTCTGACTTAGATGGTTTTGATATTTTGAAATGTTTTAATTTTGGGCAATTGATTTGGTTTTCAAAATTTGAGGCCTTGAGCATAACTGATGAGTCGTAAATCGACTTAATATATACATCTTGTGCATCAAAATTGGTATCATAGAATTTATCATAACCACAATAAATCACAATAATATAGATGAAATATTTGTATATTACACGAAAATGCAGTTCAGAGTTATACTGCTCAGAATTACAATAAAATATAACGACTTTTCGTTTAAGATTGCGTCGATATATGTTCATGAGATGTACAATATTGTTTACAACGTATGCTAAAACACTGACAGTTAACAGTTGGTTGAACAAAGTCGACGATTAAGCGTTACACTTTTCACAGGGTTACAAAAGTTTGAAACAAGTGCACAGAGGTTAACAGTAGATCAACAAAGCTCACAATATAAGATTAAAATCGAGCAAATAACTCTTACAATGCTACTCCTGGCACATAATACAAGTGCACAGAGCTTTTATTGTCGTTCTGGATGATTAAAGCATTACGTGTTTATATAACACATGGAAAATAAATGAAAATGGAGAGCCTATAAAGGGGCATAGAACGACTATAAAAGACAAAATTCCACCAAAACCAAATGCAAAAGTAATAACAAAACAAACAAGGTTTAAAGTTAAAATTGCCCAAAGTTTCAATAAAAAGTTTCCTTATTTTGCAGTCAATCCACCGTGTGTTAAAAAAACATTTCTTTGGAACTTGAACATCAAAAGAAATTTTCCGAAATATATTTTTACTGTTCGCCTACCACATTATATACGTACTGTCCAATTTCTAATTTAAATTACTCTTTTTGTGGGGATACAGTCTTGCTCTGGGTTTCAAAGAATCAACAACCGTTTTATATCTTCCTGCTCGTGGACAATTTGGCAATTTTAACTTTTAAACTTTTTGTTTTATTTTGCATTTGGTTTTGTTCTGGTTTGTCTTTTATACATTTTGGTCGTTCTATACCCTTTTAACTAGCAATGTCAGTAAACGCCAGGTGGAGATGTTTTGGGGGAAGTTATTTGAAAACTGGATTACGCTTCTTTACAACCTTTTCCAGCTATTTTGGGACCAATATACTGTAAACAAACTGTGGTTTCCGCCCAGTGGCGCACCCAGTGTTTACTGACATTGCTATGTTAACGGCTCACCATTTCTATTTATATACCTTATATTTCATTGTTGTATGAGCTGTTTCGCAACATACATTATTTATAGGGCGAAAAAGTGTGGACGAAGTTGCCACTAAGGCATTACTAAGTTCGCAATGATAACAGGTGGAACCAAGCCAAATATAAATTCTACCTACTGCTATACTAATATTGTAATGTTTGCAACAGCAGAATTTGCAATAAAATAATTTTAGAAAAATAAAATGATCAAAAATGTTTTTAATATGCTCATATGTGACAGAAAGATTAATCCATTCAGTACATGTCACAACACCAACAACATGTGACAAACCTTGTTTATTTTTAACATGGCCATAATGAATGACGTTCCTGTCAATTTTTGCATGCATGTTGTAAAATCTCTCGAAGTCATCTAAATCAGAAGGTAATGTTAAATTTTTAGGTTCGTTTCCACCCAATGATTTCTTCAGAAATTCAAGATAAGTTCTGTTGAACCAACCTAGTTCTTTTGTAACTTTACCATACATCGTAACACTCGGGTCAATTCGTTCATGTTTATTATAAAAATTCTGGAAGTCAGCAAGAGATGACGGTAATGTTAGGTTCTTCAGTTCTCTTCCGTTCCAGATTTTGTTAAAAAGGTCTGTTCTATTCATCAAAATTCGATTCTAAAATTAATTAAAAATGTTTTAGCAATAACTAAAGTACAAAAGTCATGATTTATAAATATATTTATACTTACGGTTTTCATATGGAAAAACTCAACGTACACACATTTAAGAGTAAATAAAGGGACAACTTAAAGTGATCACCATTAATTTTGGTGTAAATGTTACACCCTTTTAACACCTGCAGTCATTTCGGACATTAATAACACTATTTATTTACAATCAAAATAAAACACAGATATTATAGGCTGATTCCCCGAACGTCAACTTTTCAAAGATCAAAGAACATTTTTACCCCTCATTAAACCTGATTAAGGGGTCCATTTAAGGGTTAAACAATTACTTTTACGGGTAAAAAAAATCACCTGAGTTTTGTTTTATCTGTGTTGCAATAATTTTCTCTTAATTATATATGTATCAAATTAATTAATATGTTCTTTGTTCAATGTTGGTGTAGCTTCCATTTAGATGTTGGATTAAAATGAAGATACACATATAAATTACAAATAGTTTATTTCATTTGAATAATTAATAATGCTTTCATATTATAAACACATATTGTATGACAAATTATTAGTTGATGGAACAATAAATACAATAAAATTCACAGAAACAAACCACTGAAATGAGTAATAAAATGAAATATTTTTTAAAAAAAAAATACAACTTATTAAGTTATTAAAATTCAGTTGAAAAAAAAATATTTGTATTTAATATTTGCATGCGAAATACTTGTTTCTTAAATCTATTTTCTTTAAGTTATTAATTTCCTTGAGTTTTAAGCAGTGGTTCATTTTTAAAATATTTCGATAGTAAAATATATAAAGTATTTTATTCAAACTTATAAATTTACTTCAAATACTTATTTCTTTAATTTTGTTTTATTCCAAATTATATATTTTTTTTTAAATAATGTCCTCATATATATATGTATTTATATACACCCCTAATGTACCCCAATTGAACACACTTTAATTGCTAAAACAACAACATGTATCAATTATGATTTTTAAAAAGTTGACATTCGGGGAACACACCATATTATATACAAATAATACACAGTATATATACAAATTTCAAAATAATTTAACAAAGGTGTAAAAGCTGCGAAACATCGTCGATGTAAATCATGAGGTCAATGCTGATGATGGTGAAAATATTGCTCTTTTTAACGAGAATTTCCGTTGACAGGGAGTTAAATGATTTTTTTAAATGGTGAGGTATGTTTTTTTCAACACCCCGATAGTTAAACGCTTTAATTCATTTTCCTTTGGAAAGTTATGTCTTGTTGATAGTTTTCAGAGTTGCCTGACACCCAAAGGGCCCTTTGTGGCCAGTAAAGTCATAGGAACTCTCTACACTTCTCCTATTCCTTTTCGTAATACTTAAAAAAAACATACCAAAACCATTTACAAAAATCATTAAAACCCTGTGAAAGGAAATTCTCGCAAAAAGGGCACAATATCACCTTGTGATAGTGTTAACATCCCCACTTGGTCTACTCCCAATATGTTTTTAGCATTTTGGGATCTTTTTTATATATTAAATCATTTCTCATAGTTTTATGGCTTCTATTGATTAAACATACACAAGTTAATAAATGTCCGAAATATCCTAGGTAACACATACAAATTTCATAAAAAAATTGGCCGAAACGTCTTTGGATTGAAGACAATAGTTTTTTTTAATAATTTTGCAAGTTTATTTTAATCGTTAATTTTCAGTATAATTATCTTGATAAGTTATAACATTTCCGTCTACTTAATTTAGTGAAAGATAATAATATTTTCCACAGAGTTTATTACAATCAGAGATATATATGTCTCTATTACAATCTTTAATCTAACGGGATTCCAAATCAGTAGGTCCAATGATGACAGCATTTTTTAAATAAGTAGTTTCTTGTTGATAATATCTGAACTAATATATTTAACTAACATAATACAGCTCCCCGTTACATTTCCACTGAGGGATTACGCAGATATAGAAGGCTTTTACATTCATAGTTTTATTTTAAAGATTGTCGACTAATAAAAAGTATTATATTGCTTTTATAAATGTTAACGAATAGTTATCCTTTTAGGATTGACCCTTTTAAATTATGCATAATATGAACTTTTAGCGGTTTATCCTGGGTATTCCTTAATTTTGAATTTTATAGGTAAAATAGTAAAATTTTATGTTGGAGTTCCCAGAATTTTTATGTAAATAATGGGATTATGTAGGATTATGTTGTAACAAAACTTAACTAATGAACAAGGTAAATCTTGTGGAAAATAAAGAAAAAGAATAGATTATATTACAATATTTTATTTAATAATTTCATAGCACATTTTGTGTAAATAATATTCAAAAGCACAATATGAATTTACAGGCACAATGTTATTCACAAGCAATTGAAATTATTTAGGTGAAAAGATTAATATATGCAAGTAAATAATATCAATTGAAATATAAATATATTAAAATTGTAGTAATTATTCTTAGAAACAGAGCACTAAATTTTGAGTAACTCTATGTGTTCATTGAAACAAAGCACCGAAAAGTACACTAAATTTACATTAAAACTGAGCACTAACACAGTAATACATTGCACTAAGTTGGACACACAAGAGAATACAAAGTCTTAATCAATGTGCAGGAGATGAGAAGCGGCATCTCCATACTGGACTGGTGTAAGTTCATCATACTGTAACCTTGTTTTCAGTGTTTGAAGTCTGTCATCTATTTCCCTGTATTTTCTCTTTCTTGGAACACGTTTGGGTGAGGTGCCTTGACTAACTTCTTCAGTTTACTATGCCAACTTTCTAAATGATTTGTTGTTCTAGGACCTTCTGTTGAGTAGTGATTCCACACGCTTTGGTTGTTTTCTACCCAGTAGCTTGTTACATAGTCTGTGAAGTTAAGAGTTGGTGTATCAGTATCTGCAGCATCGATGTCCTCCAGTGCGTTAAACCAAACATCTTCGACTGTCTTGGGTGGTAAAAGTGGCAGAACTGCAGCTTTCCGAACAAGTTGGTGAATGTCGCCCTTTTCACTGTGTGCAGTCTGCAAACCATGCTTCTGTGCATTTCTCCAGATACACTGAGTTTTGTGCAAAAAAACACCCTTTAATGCGGATTCCTTTGAAGATTGGAGTGGCTGCGTTTCTGATGGCCATTTCATAGTGCAAGAACAACGTGGCTGGTTGTAATAGTATGTTGAAATGGTTACATGGATCTTGAAGAATAGTGAGTAGCCTTGTGTATGTCTGCGGATCTTTATCGGGTAGGAGACTATAAACCAGCGGACACATAGTACCATCAACTTTAGCATGAAATGTGTATAGCTGGTAGAACAGTGTTGGACAAACATAGAATGTATGAGGTTCTCTTTTACTGAATAAAAGCATTCGACCATTAGTGTTATCATCTGCAAGTAGGGAAGGTTGTCCAGTAGTAGTTTCAGCCCATTCACCATCTACTGTGATATCTGATACTGATGTTGGTAGTGGAGGAAATGTCTTGTGTCTCTCGTTGTAAAGCTGGTAATGCATGAGTAGAAGGTATATCTGTGTTCTACTAGTTGATGGGTGTCATCATTCCATTCCCGGCCACGGAGTTTTACCAATTCTTCTTCATAAATAGTTGGAATTGCAGTGAGTTCATCTTTACAACGGGATTTCATAGTTACGTTCTAGTACATCGTCTACTATGAGTTGCATTGTGTCTGAGTGGTGATTGATTAATTCTTTAAGCTAAAGTTGAAAGCGTTGGTTACTATTAAATGCTTTAACTACCTTTTCTTTTAAAAAGTTTTTTTCCAGACTTTTAAATGCTTTTACTACCTTTTCTTTTAAATATTTTTATTTTCAAGAAATTCCATATTAGAAACACTTAAGCCACTGTTGTGACGTCAGTCTATTCATTTACCGTGGTTTCTTTCCCTAGAATCAACGCTTCTCTAATCCGTCACTGAAATGAAGTCATCAAATTAGTGTACATTAAGTTTGAATTGTCTAATTTATTGATTTCTGTTCATAGCTGGTATTAGTATGAAAAAACCATCGTTGACTTTTGCAAATTTTTATTTGCCGTGACTGGGGTTTGAACTACCTCCTTGAAGTAAGTTATGTGTCATAGTTCAAGAACACATCGACGAAACCTCTCGGCTACCAATCCGATGATACCCAAATGTCGTTTTACATATATCAATATGATACGGTTCAGGTACAATATATACACAGAGCTTTCGCCTTTATATATATAAAAACGACATTTGTATAGTGGAAGTTGGTAGTCGCAAGGTTAGGATGAGTTGAGAGTAACACTTGTAGACATAGTTCGAATCTCTGTTTCGGCTTTCCCTTTTTTATAAATCTGTGTATCATTGATATAGTTTAGTAATAAGAAAAGATCATTATTTTTTTTATTTGATTATTATCGACAATTTCATATAATTCAATAGAAAATTAGAACATTGTTATTTTGATGTTTATGGCAATTTAATCTGTTTCACTGCATATTTTGACATATTTTTAAAATATAAAAAGTGTAAATCGAGTGGATTTAACCTATTTTTTTCTTTCATTAACATTATGTTTTACTGGAAAATTAGTTCGACTATGCTTTATTTTGTCAATAATGGACAAATTTCTGAATCATATGCCTTATATTGTAAGTTTATAGGTTTTGTATTAATTTTCATTTACATTAAAATCATCAACGTGACTGTATATATATCTAATTGAATAGTAGTAGAGAATTAAGTTAATTTAAGCTCACACATAATAGGGTCTAATTAAAAAAGGAAACGTAATTGGGAAAAGTCGTCACAACAATAGTTGTAAGAGATACAATAGATAAGTGTGAATTCGTTGAAAACAATCAACTCGCCTCCGGCTCGTTGATTCTTTTCTACGAATCCACACTTATCCATTTTATATCCTATACTTAATTATAACACTTGATACATGTTTTCAAACAAAACCAAAAAAAAAAAAAAAAAATAAATAAATAAAACAATTTTTTTACATAAATTTCATATAAATAATTATTTGTATTTAATTTCCACAGGTAAATTTACCTGTGACCTAATTAGACACCAATGACTAAAACAACATATTTTGCATAACAACATCTATTGTTCTTCACATAATCTCCCATGTAGGAATAGTAAAATACAAAATGTAGGAATACCCAGAAGACACCCTTTCAACCATTTTGTAAATCAAAATAAATATCAAATATTATATTTTTTTGTATGTTTTCATTTCTGTCTGGGAAACGTAATGTACACAGGCATTTAAGTTACTCATTTGAATTGTTTATTATAAAAAATTCAATCTGCCAAACCTCTGCTTAAATTTCCATTGATAATTATGTATATCACAATTTCAAAATATTGACGGTGAAATGGATCAAGAATTTATATAGTAGAATGGGTATAGTTATTTCTGGAACCCCAAAATAACTCCGGGAATTCCTATACATGCGTATTGGCAAGGTGTAGTAAAACTTCTATGTGCGTGATTTACATAATCGTCTATCTAGATAAACTCGGAAGGTGGATTTTTTGGAGTTGAAATTTGAAATGCAAGAAGAATATTTAATCATTTCTCTATGTATAAAATACTTGTATTGTCCAATTGGCTCAACCTGGAGGGCAATTCGGGCGAAAAAGTCACCTTGTAGTGTTTCACTTCGCCCCAACTCTCGTCAAACGCGAAGTTGAAGTCGCCTGAACTCGTAACAAAAGCGAAGTTTGAGTTGACTATAGATTTAATTACTCGCCAGATCCATTTCAATGGTCCAAATCGCGAATATGACAGCAGTTATTTTGAGGAAACTCCCACTCGTGTACTGAAAATAAAATCCATGTCGCCGTGTTTTTTAATCAGTTATCAAAGGGAAATAATCCAATAAGAAAAATATGGGTAAATTTACTCGACCCACGGTAAGTCGGACCGGAATAACAATATTTTAAAAACAATGAGAAAGATCTATGAATGAAGTAATGATTCGATTTTATAAACTTCTTACGTTGACTCTGTTGTACACATTTTACAGACTGGCTTGGAAGGCATGCAAGTTAAATTTGCCTTAACCCAGTTGAACTGTAAATCAGAGAATGAATCTTAATTTCTTTTAAAAAAAACCATTAGAATAAGACTTCAAATAAAAACATAATCAGTGCCGATTGGTGCTTTGGAACGTCACGTAATGACTTCTCCCGGTCTCCCTCCAAGTTTCCGTGTTAGCTTCAGAGAGAAAAGACATTTATCCCAGTCATTCTGACGTAGGCTGAGCCATGGTCCCAAATACATTAAAACTAACATTTTTGACACATTTCCATCTATGTTTTGAAAATACAGCCATTTTGATTGTTTACCTTCTGTTCCATTCACGTATAATAGGGTAGCGAGTTATCATCCGTTCTTACGAACATTACTTTTAATTTTATTGTCAAAATTAATTCTGCATTTACTAATCTTTAATGGACCCATAATTTGAGAAAAACCTTACGGTTATCTGTTTACATAGACATGCGCGTGAATCTAAATTTTTTAAGTCATGTCAAGTAAAATTACGATCCAATAACAAATACTTTAGTAAAATTTATAACTTAAACACACTGAAGCCTTATTGAAAATTCTCTTCGTACCCCGGAATGTACATCGATTTTTAATAAAACAAAATACTCAATATTTCAGAAAAAAATGAATATATTCATTTTAATTGATCACACATAGCAGAGAAAAAAATCTGTGATACAGTTGCAATCTTTCCAGTGGTGATTTCCAGCACTTTGATTAATTCTCAGTGTGTGTTTTTGAAATTTTTTAATCTCATTGTGTATTTTTGAAATCTCAGTGTGTGATTTTTAATTCTCCGTGTGTAAATTTTTCGAAAATAAGTTAAAAAATAGTTTTGACGAGAACAGCTTGCCGTATGATATCGGTTTTTAATATTTCTTCGTGCATTATGTCTAGCAGTAATAACAAATTATCGACCTTTTTAACTTCAGGAGAAAATATTCACTTACTTGTTGCAGTCTTATTATTTCATCACTCTTTCTTGACATGTGAACGTCCACTGAAATTAATGATATATAATATACTGAGATGTAGAAGATATGGATATTCAGTCGATTTACGACTCATCAGTTGTGCTCAGTCAGGGTGGAAAATATTAAAAGCCAAAACAAAGAGCACATTTTTAGCTTTATTGTACTCCTTCGGGAGGTGTTCCTATTATAGATAAAATAAGATAAGATAATGTTTATTGACTAATTAATGGCCCTCTAAGGGACAGTAAGTAACAGAGTAACAAAAAACATTGAAGAGGGAAGAAGTTACTTGATTGATTGATTGACAGAAAATTATAGACAACTGCAGTTAGTTACATGACAGAAAATATTCAATATAAATAAATAAACCATGATTATATAAAATATAAAGACTCGTGGCATATTAACATGTAAAAAATTGCCAACAGAGTTTAATATATCAGGATCTTCACAAATGAGAATATAATATAACTTTGACTATGTGATAAATTTGTGGGAAGCTCCTACATAGAAGAATTATTTACCTTACCTTCGATTGAAGTTTAATTAAGCTTATTATATACTCAGTTAGGGACCAGTCATTATTTATCCGGTTGGGGGGGGGGGGGGGGGGGGTATGAAAAAAGGAATACTGTACAGCGAGGGGTCAGTGTCTTTAACATTTCTGACAAAGGGGTCACATTTTTTCTTCAATTAATTGTACAGAAACAAAGTGATGCATCATATGTACGGATAACTGTACAGGACTATAACAATAAAAGTATATGTGAGCAACATGTATGATAGATAGATAGATAGATAGATAGATAGATAGATACTTTATTTTCCAAATTAGGGCCCCAGGAGGGCACATTACAGAACACATATAATTTTGCACATTCACAATCATTGACTAATGGGAGACAACTCCCCCCTACAACACACAACTCTTATGTAATTGTCAACACAATTAGATATGTACCAGTATGTATGTACATCATTTATAAAAGCAAATAAAATAATTTACAGAACCTGCTCACGGTACACACATACAAGGTGAGGAGTATTACCAGTAAACACATACATTTTGCAGTATACATATATAAATATATATATATTGCCAATGGCATAACAGTGACAAAACTGCATGAAGCACCAAGAGTCAATGCTATAATGACCAGGTCATACTTGAAATTCATGCAGGAATGGCATATGTCATATCAATGGACAAAGTTTCTTATATACTACAATTTTAGGGTGTAGTAAAGGTTTACAAGGTTTTAATCTGCACACATATCGAAACATTCCAAAATTGGAAAAAACATCAAGAGACTATGCTTAAAGGATAAAATCCTACCTGTATTTTATGCAAAATTTGAAAGCCACCTCAGACATGTATACAGATACAATCCAAACCAAGTATGACTACCACCCAGTATCATACATAAATGTACAAATATGTTTGAGTAATGAGGGATCTTCAGTATTCATCATCCAAATAAACTTATCTTTATTATTCATTGTGTGAAAATTTTTACAGGACTTTGTAATATGGTTTACTAACTCTTCCCTCTCAAGTAAGTGTTTACTACATTTCAACATATAATGAATTTCATCCTCAACCTCACCTAATGTGCACCGAGAACATATTCTCTCTTGTCTGAGCGTACCCTGGTACCTACCACATTCAATTCTCAGCTTATGTGCAGATATACGTAGCTGGGTAAGTTTTTTCCTCTGATCAAAATTGTGTATTATTGTAAGATAATTTTCAAACCCAATATTTCCTTTACAAAAAGAATAAGTAAGCAGTTTTCCCTCTTTAAAAATTTTAAATTGTTCAACCCACATAGTAATACAATAATCTTTACATTTGTTACAATTCTGTTTAAAACTATATACTGAGTTATTTATACATTTTTTCATATCAGATATCCTTTCTAATAGTGCATTTAAACATCCATACCATGATGGCTTGTTTGATTCCCATAGTGTTTTTGAACAGTTAAAGGCAGCTTTCAGCAATGGAAAGGCCGGGTCCAAATTTTCAAGCCGATGCCAAAATTTAAACATGGATTTTACTATTTCATAGTAGAGAGGGAAACGACCCAGTTCTGACAGTACTGCAAAGTTGGTACTTTTTTTGTGAACACCCAAAACCAATTTACAAAATTTGGAGTGTAATTTTTCACATAATAATTTAGAAAAGATTTTGTCAATATCAATATTTCCTTTCTTAAATCTTGCGGCAAAAGGATTAAAGTATCCCCATATAAGGTATGGTCAAATACATGCAATGCTGTCTTGATATTAGGATTATGTGAAAAAAAAATCTTTCCTTAGCTTGAAGTATGCCTTCAGTGCCTTTTGATAAATTTCATTTTGGGCAGAGGAGAAAGATCCAGATGTACAAAACTGCAAGCCCAGATACTTGTATTTGTCTACACATTCCAATGCATAGGAATCAAACATGAATTTATTTTTAATTAGTCTGCCTGCCTTGTTGAAAATCAAAATCTTTAGTATTTATTTCAAGACACCAATCATTACAGAATCTATAGAGCTGATCTAGCTTTTGTTTTAGTCCCAGGGAAGACTTAGTTAATAAAACTATGTCATCTGCATACATTAAGCAGTAAATATGGGTGCTATCTAAAATGACAGGATCTGAAGATATGTGTACATGCATGATATGTGTTGTCTAGGATAGAAAATAACAATTTCATCGATATTACCCTGGTGTTATTAAACAATTGCATCTATGTGTGAAGAAAAAACGGATATAGAAGTAGATCAACAGACCACTGGAATAATTATACAAAAAAAAAAAAACATCCAGAACTTGCAACTAGTCTTCAATAATGGAAAACCATGCATACCATGGCCCCCGATGATTAGCTGGGTAGAATCCATTGGCAAAAGATTCTGTTTATACCATCTCAACAATTACGAATTGTATCAATGGATTTTGCAAAGAAAGTATACGTTAATCACAGATACACTGTTTGTTTCATGAATATCAACTGTTACTATGACAGGAAATGTTAAAACATACATGTGTACACTTTCACAACGTATACCATAAGTATGCATTTCCCAGTTGTAACTGTTTCACGTTATATTTCTATATTATAAAACTTACCAGTTAAAATTATATGAAATACACAAATCAAGCAGACTGTACACAACAGGATCTTGCAGCAAAATCGTCTTGACCTTCTCATATCCTGGGGATGAATATTTATAAATCATTAACATGTGTATATGTGCAAGACATCGAATAAACTATTTATTAAATACAGAACAGGCATATATAATGCGAAAAGGGGGAGGGGTTACATATCATGATTTGCTATGTATGATCTGACACAAGTAAAATATATTTAAATAGTGTTAAGACGAAGCAACGATTAACAATCTAACAAAATTAAAGTTCCTTCATAAAGTTCGTTCCTTTTTTGGTTCTAAATCGATGAAATTTCACGTAGTATTTTGTCAAAAGGAAAATACTACAATAATGTTTTCCGACTTCATGATGGAATACGGAAAATGTATTGCAACAGGAATATGTATAATTCAATTCAATTATTTATTGATTATCAAATCCGGCATAGTATTATCACTCAAATACAATATAAACCAACAAACATCCATTATATGATCAAAATAGACATAACATTAAACACAGAATTTTAAATTATTAACTGTGAATTATATATCGGCTGAGTATCTGAAATTTTTATAATTTGTTTTTTTAACCATCAAATAATATCTTTCTTTTCATAAACATTTCATGTATTCCCTCAACACTTATTTTCATAATATCATAATCATTATTTTCTAAAAAAAAATAAAAAAATTCTGTTTTAGCGATATAAGTTGGCATAGCTAAACTAATCTTATGTTCGAGTGCCTTTCTAATGTGTTTTTATTTAGGGCAAACTATAACAAAATGAAAGTCATCCTCATTTATTTGACAAAGAGGACAAATTCTATAATTTAATGGAGTATTCTGATGGTGCCCTTGTTCAATCAATAATTTGCCTTGCTTCTTCTTTATTTGACGAAATTTGAAACAACATCTTTTTCAATATTTAATAAAAGATAATTTTCCATATCAAATTCAGTTTTCAACAGCCTATATGTTCTAAACATATTTTTATTTGTTTATTGTCATCTTGAAATACATTTTTTCCAGTAATAAATAAAACTTTTTTCCAGTTTTTTCTTGAGAGAAAACATCAACCTACTCCTAATCCTAGAAAAAGTTGTTTGATTCATATACTTTAAAAAGACAATAAATATTTCCTTATACTGAAAATAGATTTATATGCCTTCTTACACATGTGTTCTATTTGTTCATTGGTTAGTTCAATTTCTTTTCCATCATATGAAAAAGAAAATGTTTTTTAAAACCCTTCCTGATGTATTAAATTTAGTTGTGTCAATATTAAGTATAATGATAAATATAGCATTGTACAAATAAATACCACCCTCCCCCCCCCCCCCCCGCTTATTTCGATTTGCCTGGAAATGTATATGATAAAGTTTTGAAGTAACTTTTAATAGGATAATCAAATATAATTCTGCAGTCGTCATGTCTATCCATGTAGGTTAATGTAATGATAAAAAGTGTATATATATATATATATATATATATATATATATATATATATATATATATATATATATATATATATATATATATATACAAGTCTAAAGATTTGCACACCGGTACTAATATAAGATGGTAATATACGAAGATGATGTTATAAAATCGTGTTGACAAATATTTCGGCTTAACAAATAGCCTTCGTCAGTGTCGATAGTTTTTACAATACTAATTGTATGTGTGAAAATAGCTCAAAATATAATTGCGAGAAGGAGGAAGGTTTTCATTGTGGTTGAGTTTCTATAAAATTAAGTCATAGCACTTCCTTTTTCTTATTTTTAACCGGATTTCCCAATGTTGAGGAAGTAAAATTCGATTTTCTCTCAACGTGTCTTATAAAATTCTATTCTCTCATACCCTATATTATATTTCCATTTTGAAATATAATATAGGGTATGAGAGAATAGTTGCTAAAAACAATAAATATAGAATAATGACCTAAAATATAAAAAATTATAAAAATTAACATAAAATGGATAAAGAGTTTGATCTGATTAAAGAAAATAACAGCTGAACAGAATAAGAAAAAATGCTAAAAAATATCGATTGTTTTATATATTGCATAAAAATACCTAAACAAACTTTCGAAAAGACATGAATAACACTAGTAGCTTCAATGATTACGACAACAAACTTGTTTCTTAACTCGGTTTATCTGACCTTATAAATTTCAGCCTCATAATATATTACAGAATAATTTTTTTTAATGAATACAGAAAAATGGGACAAAATTTAACAGAAGGTAGAACCCCCTCCCAATCCAGACCCTCATACTATAGCACGGGTAGATTTATCTTTAAATTAATAGTAACAAGACTGAATCCACAGTGTGGGAGCGTAAATGAACATGTTTTCGATTTTGTATAGCAGCAAATCGGTCACTTGCAAGGAAGATCGCTCATACTTAATAATAGATTTTTGAATTTTAAATAGATTTTATAGATATTTAATGTAAGTTTGCCTCCTTTGACACTTGGCCGTTTACATGCCTATAAAATTACATGCACATTTTTTCACAAATATGATTAATATCACTTTTATCAAGCTTTGATCACGATGCTTATTAAATTTACTGTTTGAAATTTTGACTTTAAAAATGAATACGTAAAAAATGGTAACAAATGTGAAGGTATGCTTTATGTTATCTAGGAGTCAATTCAGTTTTATACCCTGAAACCAAATTTTATCGAATTATTTTGCCTCTAAAATGAAGTAAAGTACTTGCAAACAAATAACACATCATTCCTCTGACTATAGATGCTTGTATGTGTACTGTACGGGCGCTTGCAATTTTTTTGTATAGTCACTTGTTGCAATATAATGTACTGGGACTATAATATGGGGTTATTTCATGAATATTGGGAAACATTGTCCGTAGTAGAATGTAATATCGAACGAGCTTGCGGGTGTTATACAATATTCTACGAAGGGACATTATTTCCCAATTTTGTGTAATAGCGCCTTCATTGTATATCAAAGCAAATAAGACCTTCCAACCAACCACGAAAACTACCGATGAGCACTCAATACAATATCAGCGCTAATTATTGGTTATGTTTAACAAGAAATATTACATTGCTATAAAACAACAATTTATATAGCGATAGAGTATTATGCGAATGATGGCATTAAATGGTCATTTCGGTGACACAGAATAATTATTTAATTAATGTTTCCAATTTTTGAACAGGTTATACGATATCATCTGGTTTGGGTCAATTTACGCATAATAAACCAGCGGTTTATGAATGCCATAAACTGACACAAACCAGGTTATTCAAGTATAACATGTTCAAAAATTGGAAACATTCCTTATAATAATTAAATTCCCAAACAGAAACACAATGATTCCTTGATTCAAGCATCAATAATGACATTGGACTATTTTAATTCACAAGTGGCGGATTAATTAAAGACCAAACCAGGTTATACAGTATAACCAACGTTGGTCTATGCTGTTCATCCAATCAAATTAAATTAATAGACACTAATGGTTTTGATACTGACTTTATCACGTTGAATATCGATCAAGACATTTTTTTACTTAAGATGTCTGTTATAATGAATAAATGTAGTTTTTAACAAGCATGAATGAATAACATCTTATTGTTTTAAATTCTTATCGATTTATTTCATTGAAAAATATTTTTGTAAACATGGAAAATTGTCTTGAAAGCTTATCTTCTCCAAAGCGTGTATCCTTAACTAGCGCTTGACAGAATCGCAACTCAAATGTTGAAAAATACTGTACATTTCCCCTCCCGCATTGTGGAATCATGAATGATTTAATAACGTTTATGAATGAAAGAGCAAGCCCCTTAACATTGAAATGACATAACAAAGTAAATGGATCAACAAATCATATCAATAACAACACAAAATGCAGTAAACGGAAGAATAATTCCCATCCTAGACATTCTAAAATATTTGTATACCTGCAATAAGGTATCTTTGGGCTTGCGTTAATATACACCTATACTATTAAATTTGCCGACTTATATTTTCTAGCCGTTTTACCTCCGAGCCGACGATCGTCAGAATATTATATAATAATAAATAGTTAGTGCATGTATATACTTTCTAATTCCATATAGTAATTGCTTTAAATATCCGTGATCCGAATTTCTAGGTTGGTTCCCATTCCGTTACGGTTTCAGTTCTAAGATTCTTCATTTTCTTCTTTTCTGTAACTTCCTCCTGTTTTTTCGGAGCACATCACTTTGTGATTTAAGTGGGGCTTATTTACATGGGATAAGTATTTTAAAATTCTAATTTGTATAAGAGTCCCTTATCCACAAAGCATGCGCAAAAGATATGCAAGTAAAGACTTTTACGGAACATTCATATGTGTGTACAGAATGTATGTAGAATGTGGAGTTAATGGGGTGTGCAGGGGTTAATTAATTGAATTTAATCTTAATTTTAAATTTCATTTAGCTCAAATGAGATATATTTAGCAATCATTAACATCTGGTACTAAGTTAATAAATATAATAAACACTAAGAAATTATAGTCAATAGACAATTCCAAAATTTTTATCTTTTCTCTATGTAATTAACACTAATAAGCTATATTAGTCTAATATCATTTTCCAATCTTTCTTAATATTAGCTAAAATATAATCTTTGAGGATAATTATGAAACAGTGACCACCTAGTTGTACATAATACGGGCATAAAATCAAAGATTTGCCAGTATGGACTATGGACCCCCCCCCCCAAAAAAAAAAAAAAAACAAAAACAAAAAACAAAAAAAACAACAACAACAGCAACAACAAAAAGAGCAAATACAAAACAAACAAACAGAAAAAAAAACAAGCAAACAAACACACACACACGCTAAAAGAAATGAAAAAAAACCAAAGCGTTTCGACAGTCATTTCAAAGCAATCTTGTGACAGCAGTTTGATTAAATGAATGTGGTGTTCAATTTATTAATTCCTTCACACAATCAATTTTGTAGCAGAGACAAATTAGATGTAGTAACAGCTTGCTAGCTGTCCTACCTGTATGTCGATAGTGACAATTGTTTTGTCTAACAGATTCTTGTCTCTCAGTTGTCGAATAAAATCGGTAGTTCATCGAATTTACTATAGGTAACTATTAAATGTGGAGTTGTAAGTGGAAATTCGTCTCTTGTAAGGATTTTTGCACTTCAGAATCTAATGTTATAAAATTGATCACCTTTGGGTTTTTTTTAACTAAAGGTTAATTCCAAGACTTGCTCTGACCATAGATAGTTTTTCATTTTTTTGTTTTGTTTTTATGGATTTCAGTCTACAACCATGACATTTTGTGTTACTTTTGAGGCTTTTTACATTTTTCTGCATTGCATTGAGAAATCTTATGAGATATTTGAATAAATGTGTTTAAGATGAACAACAACAATAAAAAGTGCTGTCTCTTTGTTGAGCAGAATAGAATATGTTTGTTTGCCTAGGGACTGAGCAGATAATTCCATATTGTGAATCTTGTTACAATGAGTACAATGATTTAAAATGATTAAACAACATATGAACAACAGTGAAAACGACAATTATAACTAAAGAATAAGCCGCAAATTGAACTTGTACACTTGTGACTAAAGAATAAGGTGCAACTTGAACTTGTACACTTGTGGCTAAAAAATAAGCCGCAACTTGAACGTGTACACTTGTGACTAAAGAATAACCCGCAACTTGAACGTGTACACGTGTGACTAAAGAATAAACAGCAACTTGAACTTGTACACTTGTGACTAAAGAATAACCCGCAACTTGAACTTGTACATTTGTACAGTTATGACTAAAGAAAAAGCCGCAACTTGTACAGTCGTCATGTGCATGTAGGGAACCCATCTTTCATATTGAATACAGTGCAATAAAAATGAGTGAAAGACTGTGTATTCCTATCGAAAGTAGGTAGTTCTCGAAGCCGTAGCCGCGGATTATATTGTTAATAGTTCTAAACGCATAAAGCCAAGATAAAACAAATAAATATACACATCAACAAGAGGCTCACCAGAGCCTGTATCGCTCACCTGGAGTCTGGTTTTCATTGGACAATTAATCAACTATTTGACCAAGTTTGTTGCAATTGGTTCAATTGTTCAGGGAAAATTTGTTGAAGATTTATTTTTCATAAGGTTTAATGTTAAAATATGTTCCCTGATGGTGGTAGTCCTGGCAGGAAGTTGACAAAATTGACCAGGAATAAGGGTGAACCTTAAATAAATGTAACAGAACCTGACCTCAAATTACACAAACCAATAACTCCTAAATAGAATTTTGGATTCCCTTCAAAATTTCAGGATAGGTAGATCTCAACATGGCAAACATTTTTCAATATATATTTCACTTCTATCTCAAATAGTTTTGGAGATAAATGTAAAAATGTTAAAATTTTGAAAATTTGACAAAAAAGGGCAATAACTCCTAAATTGGTTTTGAGATTTCCTATAAAATTTCAGGGTATGTAGATCTCAACATGGCAAACATTTTTCATATTTAAATTTCACTTCTATCTCAAATACTTTTGGAGATAAATGACGAAAAATGTTAAATTTTGAAAATTTGACAAAAAAGGGCAATAACTCCTAAATGGGTTTTAGGATTTCCTTCAAAATTTCAGGTTAGGTAGATCTTGTCATGCTGATCAATTTTACCCTAGTCAGATTTTTGATATCTGTAACGGTCTTTGAGTTATTAGCAAAAAACAGCAATTTACCCCTATGTTCTATTTTTAGTCACAGCAGCCATGTTTTTCGACGAATCAAAAATCCCCACATCAGTTCTATGCAGGATACCCCAAGCAACAATCTTACCAAGTTTCATATGATTTTGAATAGTAGTTTCAGAGAAGAAGATTTTTGAAATAATAACAAAAAAAAAGCCAAAAATGTCAAAAAAGGGCAAGAACTCCTAAATGGATTTTGGAATTTCCTTCAAAATTTCAGGGTAGGTAGATCTTGTCATGCTGATCAATTTTACCCCGTCAGATTTTCGATATCTGTAACGGTTTTTGAGTTATTAGCAAAAAACAGCAATTTACCCCTATGTTCTATTTTTAGTAACAGCGGCCATGTTTTTCGACGAATCAAAAATCCCCACATCAGTTCTATGCAGGGTACCCCAAGGAACATTCATACCAAGTTTGGTTCTAATTAGTGAAGTAGTTTCAGAGGAGAAGAGTATTGTATAATTGTTAACGACGACGACGACGGACGCCGACGGACGACGACGACGGACGACGACGGACGCCAAGTGATGGCAATAGCTCACATGGCCTTTGGCCAGGTGAGCTAAAAAGGCATAATTTCTATGATACACCTTGCTGTTGTTTAATAAGACGTGAATATTTGGGAAAACATTTTCGTATGTTTTATACACATATAATATAACTTGCTGTTGAGAAAAAACTATATAATATAATTTATAACCTTTCTGTGACACCTGTTTTATTCACCTATTGCAATACATGTAGTTATAGTTATGACCAAATATGTGGAAAGCCACATCCTAACCATCAAGAGTATAACTATGAATGAGAGGTCAATGTGTGTTAGTATATGATGCTAGTTGATACTTTGAAGTAAGGGTAACGTCGACTTGTGCGATGTTTTGTCTGTTATATAGGAAATGTCTTATGTAAGGCAACGGATGGGTACAATTTAACAGCTTTATATCATTTACATTATCAATTTAACAGCTTAATTTTTATCATTTACATTATTTCAAATATATTGAATATCTATTTCAAAATATGTTCTAATGACATGACTTGTCAGCATGAAAACATAACTATATAATCATGATAATAGAATAAGTATTTTGTCTTGGAATGGTTTAACTTTGTATTGTACAATGGCGGATTTAGCGGGGGGGGGGGGGGGCACAGAGGGCACAGGGGGCACGTGCCCCCCCCCCCCCCCCCCCCCCCAAGTTGAGGTCACCAAAAAAAAATATACGTAAAATTACTAGATACGAAGCTTCACATCGTTGAACATGGTCATAATTACCAAATTTTAAGAAAAACATGTTATCTATTGTAATGGTTGATTGACACCTAGTAGTGAAAATTAACATGTATGTAACTTTTTACAAATCTGATAATAAAGATAAGAGTTATTGAAATGGAACTGTATCACAGTGAAGAAGGTAAAATTAATTTTCCACCAGTGCCCCATGGAGATTTGCAAGAGTTTGATTGCACATGCACCCTTCTTATATAATGACTTACTAATAATCCATTGTTAGCTGACGTGTATTGTTTTAAATACGAACAAAAGATTATCAAAAGATGTCTATCTTATTTTTAAATTAATATATTTGAATTTCATTTGTAAGAAAAAATATCTGGACTATTTTCATTTATTTTATTTAAAACTAAATATATTAATAATTGTCCAAAAATTTCTTCTCTCAGTTGATTGTTTTTTTAGCCCCTCGGTGGCGTGTAAAGAACAAAAGTTTGAGATCCATTTTGAAATGTGAAACATTTAACGTCAGAGAATCCAAACTGCTCTAGCTACCTAAAGTGCAGCCACTTCAATCACTACATGTACACTTTGAACTTTAAAACTGCCATCTTTCAGTGATTTTGCATGACATTTTCGACGGAACAAAATTATTAATTATTGAAAGTCTAACGAATTACTTAATTTGGGTCATCTTTCATTTGTTTTGCTCCTTAGGTGTATGTATCTTCTTTCTTACAATCACTAATCATGCACAGAGACCACGGAAGACCAGAGTACCAACTAAATATCCAGATATTTAGTTCTACAACCCGATAACACCAGTGAAAATATAATAGTTGCTTTCAATTTTTTGGCAGATACACAAGCTTCTGTGACGTTAACCAAAAAGAAGGAATGATGCTGTACCCCCCCCCCCCCCCCCAACAATAAAAGTAATAAAATCTTCATTAGCCAAAACAAAAAAAAACAAAAAAAAAACAAAAAACAATGGCAGAGAATTATTCAAAATTGTGCCCCCCCCACTCGTAGACCCTCTGGATCCGCCCCTGTTGTAGAAAAATCAATATATCTTTTTCGTTCTGTGTCAAAAGTGTCTTCGGAAAGAGCACAAGTAGCACCTGTATCAAGAATCAGTCTTCCGTGTGGAAATTTTCATGGAAATACAAATACAAATATTTTTATTGACAAACAAACTTGTCGCCCTTTCGAGCTGTCAAGTTAGAACAATCTAATAATACGATTGATAATGAAATTATTAGGCATAAAATATTATATATACACAAATAGTAATAATGAAAAAAAAAAAGAAAAACAAAAGCAATAATAAAAAAAAACAACCTCAATTGTCTAGGACATTTTTTATAATAAGGGGCAAGGCTCCCAGTGATATCTGTTTAATCAGTATTGAATAATAAATGTTGTTTTACATCATTTAAATTTACGAGGAGCTTGTATAATTGACCAAATATAAATTTGTCTTCAGACGACATTAACCATACAAACTTGTTATTAAAATCAAGATTGTGAAAATTTCTGTATTTGGAACAAATAATTTCTAACATTTCGTTCCTTTTGTTTTCTAGTTTTTAACATATTAACAGAAAATGACATTAATCTTCAATGTGGGTTTTGCACAGTTTACATATTCTATCGTGTGATTTTAATCCAATGTATCTCCCTTTTTCTATCTCTAAATCATGTGCACTAATACGAGACTTTGTCAAAATTTTTCTTTGATTATAATTTCCCCATAATAAATATTCTTCAAAGTTTTTTTGAGACAAGTAAATTGAATGGTCTCAACTGGGGTAAAAAATCAATAGTTAAAAAAATTTTAAGTAGCTTTTTGCACAATCGTCCAACAGTGCGACGTCCTTATAGATTTGCATGTGTGAAATCCCCGGATGTCGGCCAATACGGGAAAACTCGGCCAATACAGACCCGAAGTTCTTATTGGCCGAGTTTTTCTGTATTGGCCTTGTTCGATTATCTGTATTGTATAGACAGATTAACTGTTATTTAAGCAAATAACATAGTAGTTAATTAATAATTAATCATATTTATACATATGTCTATATATTATGGGTATCTATCAAGCAATATGTAATTTTGGTAATTAATGTGTTCAAATATACGAAACAGTTACCAATTTATGTGAAAATTTTCTTTGAATGGTAAAAGACTCGTACATTCAAAAAAAAGGAAGCAACAACCCCCACCCCACCCCCACTTTGACGAAGGGAGGGGCAAACACAAATGATCTCCTTTAACTTATTATAACAGAGATATAAAATATATGTATTATGAATAGATCACATCTTAAAGAAGGGAAGACATAAATTAATTGCTTCAAATTTGTATAACAAAACATATGGTTAATTTCTGGTATGTAATTTTTAATCAATTATGTTTTACTGTCAAATGTCCAACTCAGTCATAGATTACACTTACACAGTAAATGTCAACTTACAAATGTCGGTTTCCCACACACATTTTTACATTGCACATTACTACATTTTTATACATCCATATAATTTATATATACATATTTGCTTATTGAATTAAAGTAGTTTTCAGCAAAATCTACTAATTACAAAACTATATAGTTAAACCATATTTTTGTCAAAAAAAGAAGAAGGAAGATAATATCTACTTACGTTTTATTTTCTACAACAAATCCTCATTTCCAATATAAAAGATTCCGTTACTATGGAAACGAAAAGAAATAATTTACACAATCCTCTGACGTTACATCTGTTCAATGGTTTGTAGACAGTAATTAGCGGTATCAAATTTGACTGTGTAAATTTATGAATCGCACACTTGTATGTATTTAGAAGATTTGACATAATATTTATTGTTTTAATATCAAGCACATGGCGGAAACGGCTATCTCTAAATCAATAGTAACGAAATTATGTACACTAGTCTATGCGTCAAATTGCCTTTAGCAGTATAAAATTGTCTTTTCCATCTGTCTCGCAGCTATTGTCGTACATCTAATGACTAATGTCTATGCATCAATCTGAAAACAACAGTTTTTATTTTATCTCATGTTCTCATTCTAATTAGTGCAAAGCATATTTACTTATAAAGTCTCGGGTATAAATCCCCTGGCCGTCATAATGAAATATGTTTTAGTGGGACTTTACAAAATACGATAAACTGTTATATGATATCCGTAATGAATTATCGTCACAGATGTTATTTAATTGATGCATACATAATTTACACCAATCTGTTACATATGGTTCCCTCGAGAAGTCCTGGACACAACAAATTAAGAGGTACCCGTTGCGAGATCTTTGCAAAGCCATTGACTTTCGATGGATCATGCAGACCCCATTATATCAATGTATATATGTGCTAGAGTTGCACTAAGGGAATATATGTGTGATATTTGTCGAATAAAGATAACCGGGTCCAATATGAAAACTATCCATTAAAAATTTAATTTCTCTATATTTAATATAATTGGTATTTCTATACTAACACTAAATAGATACTCTAAAGATAAGTTAAATGATGTGAAAACTTGGGGGTGTCTTCCTCGTGAATACTCTAAAGATAAGTTAAATGATGTGAAAACTTGGGGGTGTCTTCCTCGTAATAGTTCTGTCCTTAAATGGGTTGAATTGACCCCTTAATTTGATAATTTTTGGCTTCAACCTTTTGGATTATTTTTTGTTTCTGTTTTAACATTTTAGACCTTGAGAACAACTGGAGAGTTGTATACATAGACGAAATGTGCACACCTTGTTTATATCAAAATTGGTGTCATAAATTGATTATCTGTTACATGTATATATGTTATATAAATTATTCATAATGATCTACATCAAAATCTAGTCACTGTTAAATATTTCCAAGACTAGATCGAAGCATGGCATATTAGACTTGCTACAGGTCCCTCTCTAATGATTAATTAATATTTTTATATATCAATCTATATCATGATAACACCACTGACTACTCTTTCTGCAATATGGGCAGTAAATGATATAGATGGATATATTAAACATGTTTATTAATTATTAAGAGGGACCTTTGGAAAGTCTACATGCCACATGTACACGAGTTCCGGGTAGAAGAGTAAACAATTATTTGTTACTGAAAAGTTGGTCATCGAATTTTTTCCTACACCGAGTAAATGAATTCACCTAAAAACAGGAGCTTTAACATCACAAATTAACTTTTGCCATATAGCTACCGATTTATCCAGTTAATAAAATAATCTGTGACTGTTACAAAATTTCTATAGCTAGGTATGAGTTTTCAAGAAAAACACATATAACAGAAGAATTTCACATCCTCTTTTCTATTGCAGTGTTTTAGCTCACCTGCCATAAAAGCCCATTTGAGCTTTTGCCATCACTTTGCGTCCGTCGTCCTTCCATCCGTCCGTCCGTCGTGAGTCCACATTTAACATTTTCATCTTATTCTCTGAAACCACCAGTCCAAATTGAACCAAACTTGGCAGGAATGTTAATTGGATGGTCTGTACAACAAATATTTTTTTGTGTCGATTGGATATTCAACATGGCTACCAGGAGCAGATAATTCATTCTGATTGGACTTATCTTCAAAGCTCTTCTTGTCAGAAACTACTGAGCCAATTTACTTGATTTCTTGCATGAATGATCCTTAGATGAACCTCTACAAAAGGTATGTTTTTTGTGGCGATCTGAAATTTAAGATGGCCGCCACAGCCGGACTGTTTAACATTGGACCCTATGGGGAAATTTGTATAAAGGTCTTCTTGTCAGAAACTACAAAGCCAATTGAAATATTTTTATGTATGAACAAGAATTGGATGAACCTCTATACAGTTATGTTTTTTGTGCCGCTCTGAAATTTAAGATGGCCGCCATAGCCGGACTTAGTTTAACATTGGAGCCTATGGGGAATTTTGTACATAGGTCTTCTTGTCAGATACTACCAAGCCAATTGAAATGTTTTTGATGTGTAAATGATCATTTTTTAGACCACTACAAAATTATGTTTTTTGTGCCGATTGGATATTTAACATGGCCACCAGGGGCAGATATTTCATTCTGATTGGACTTATCTTTAAAGCTCTTCTTGTCAGAAACTACCGAGCCAATTGAATTGATTTGTTGCATGAATGATTGTTGGATAAACCTCTACAAAATATATGTTTTGTGTGCCGATCGGAAAATTCAAGATAGCCGAGAAAGCCGGACTAAGTTTAACATTGGACCCTATGACGAAATTTGTGTAAATGTCTTCTTGTCAGAAACTACAAAGCCAATTGAAATGTTTTTATGTATGAACAAGCATTGGATGAAGCTCTACAAAAGGTATGTTTTTTTGTGCCGATCGGAAATTCAAGATGGCCGCTACAGCCGGACTTAGTTTAACATTGGAGCCTATGGGGAATTTTGTACAAAGGTCTTCTTGTCAGAAACTACCGAGTCAATTGAAATGTTTTTGATGTGTTAATGATCATTTGATAGACACTACAGAATTTGTTTTATGTGCCGATCGGAAATTCAATATGGCCGCCACAGCCAGACTTAGTTTAACAATGGATCCTAAAGGGAAATTTTTACAAAGGTCTTCTTGTCAGAAACTACATAGCAAATTGAAATATTTTTATGAATGAACAAGCATTGGGTGAACCTCTACAATAGTTATGTTTTTATGCTAATCTGAAATTTAAGATGGTCGCCACAGCCAGATTAGTTTTAGACCCTATGAGAAAATTTTTACAAAGGTCTTGTTGTCAGAAAATAATAAGCCAATTGAAATGTTTTGTTACATGAAGATCCTTGGATAAATATCTGCTACAAAAGTTATCTTTTCGTGCCGATCAGAATCCAAGCTAGTGTCACAGCTGGACTTAGTTTAACATTTTTAACATTGGTCACTGGAAGAATTCTTAACATATCTTAGAAGTGCTGGACACTGGAAGAATTCTTTACATATCTTAGAAGTGCTGGACACTGTAGAACAATTCCTTAAAGATCTTATCTAGAAGCGCTCTGTCAGTTGTTGTCACCTAAAATCAAGGTGAGCGATTCAGGCTCCGTGGAGCCTCTGGTTTTATTAAACGCAAACAATTTTTCAGTGACCAATATAAATGTGGTCGTACCTTTTAAATCATTTCCCATTAAAGTTCACTTACTAAAACAATTTGTTGTTCCATTAACATAGACTATTCCTGCTTTCCATCTCAGAAGCATGTGCAGTGTAGTACCCTTTGTTATATATCTAAGTAGTGCGGCCAACATTTCACTCCTTATTGACACTCACAAGGGCTAGGCAGCCATACCTTTCAGACATAATGTCGAATCTAAAAAGATATTATCCTCTCTCATCAAAATATATATTGATGCGCGTGTACAATTTATATATATTCACTAATCCGAGTTTTGAAGTAAAGCTGAAAGAAAAACAACACAGGTGATAACAGGACAGTAGTTTTGAATAACTGCGTAAGACTGTGACTGTCAGGTACTGAATCCGTTCTGTAATTTTTATCGGTTTGCACTAGCTTTTTTGTGTTTTTTAACCAAGTGGTGGTGTTAGAATCATAACCCCTTTGCGGAAAATTTAAATACAGTAAGTTGCAAAACGCACACAAACGGATTAAAACTTATAGGGGTTGTGGCAGTCCTATTTCGTTTGTGATAGTTATTAAATCACCGTTGATCATTTCCATAAGCGTTCTGAAAGTATTTTAAAAGTATGACCAACGAAAAACGACTGATGCAACCTGTTAAAAATTTGTTTTGATCTTTCGTAGGTGGGTTCTTATATATAGTTGTCCTTTTCCATATCCAACTATTTTCTTTTTTTCATGAGTGAAGTTTATTTTACTCCAGGATTTGATGAGAGTGATATGGGTAAATACCCATGAGACAAAAACCCAATACAAGCAGACATCAAAAATTACAAAAAGAGGGTGCCATTCAGCCTTCAACAACGAGTAGAACTCAAAATATACATAGTAAGCTTTTATTCTGAAACAGTTTCTTTTATTTCATTGTTTTCTCGCCTTTTTCTCCGATTTGCTTTTTTTGCGAATTCTGTTCCGTATTCTATAACTTAAGGCCTACAACAAAAGAACGATGAAGTAAAAAAAAGTTGATTCACGTAGTATTGGTTGAGAGTGCAGTTCAAAACGCCAAAGTTTGCGACATCGATTTTCAAAATCAGAATGTCAAACATCACTTTAACATAACCATATATATATATTTAAGTTTCACCACTGACTCTCGTATATCTGAAACAGTTTGAAGACAAAAATAAGGTGTACTATGCTTATTCTTTGTCCACCAATCAATATTTACCAAATATTAGTTAGGGGGAGGGGAAGAGAAAAACTATGTGAATCCTTTTTTCTCTTTGGCCAACGATATTGGTCAATGTTTGACAGTTATATTGTGTTTCATCAATATAACCCAGGGTTCCACAAACAATGTACTAATGAGTCCGACCAAATGTGCATATCGTGTGCATCAAAAGAATATTTATTAAAACATGTAAAAGAAGAGTTGTATATGTAATTTTTTATTTTTAAATATTATGAAATAACAGTCAAGTAAACCATCGAAGGAAATAATTTGTTATATTTTGATTTTCTCGAATGAATATACTTTATGTGAATTATATATATTTATTAACCAGTTATGTAAAATATCTTTAAAATTGCCCGTTCAATACTAAATGTCCAGAGCTAATAAAGATCAATAACTAGACCAATACGGAAAAAAGGCTCAATTTGGAAAAACAAGTCCTATACGCACAGGCTCAATATGGATATTCCACTTCTGGTAGTCAATATTAAAAGTTTAGTTAAGTATAATGCTATTGATAGTCTATTAAAACATTAGATTTATTTAATTATAGTAGTACAAAATACTCAGATGTGGAATAAATGTCCATGAGACAACGATCCAACAAAACAGCCAAAATACAAAACTCTAGTAATATTTGTATGCCCGGTAATAAAGGACAAGGTATGATTTGGCCTGATATTTGGCCCCTTGAATTTCAAAATCAAAAAGTAATAATAAGCTTAATCTCAGCTAAGTACTGTAAAAATATTGCATTTTAAGGAACAAGGTTTGTTTCCAACAAGAAATTTCTGTAATAGCGACAATATGATGTCAAAGATGGCTAATTTTGAAGAAATCAATAAAAAACAAACACCATATTTCACTCATTTTTGGACCTTTGAATTAAAATTTTGACATGAGCAACACATTTCGACAAAAATTAGCAGAGCTGAACGAACCTAAACTCGATCTGTAACTCATCATGTCTGTTTCACATACCCGAAAGATCAGCTCAATATCTGAAGGCGTTTCGAAATAAAGTCTGGAAAGGTGTTATTTTCACGAAATTTTCAAAGTCCAAAGCCCGTAATTTCGACAAAAATCAACAGAGCGGAACGAAACCTAAAATCGATCTGTAACTCATTATGTCTTCTTCACATACCCGAAAAATCAGCTCAGTATCTGAAGGCGTTTAGAAAAAAAGTTCGGAAAGGTATTATTTTCACGAAATTTTCAAAGTGAAAAGCCCGTACTTGCAGCAAAAATCAGCAGAGCGGAACCAAACGTAAACTCGATCTGTAACTCATCATGGTAGACTCACATACCAAAAATCAGCACAATATCCGAAGGTGTTTAGAAATAAAGTCCGGAAAGGTGTTATTTTCACGAAATTTTCAAAGACCAAAGCCCGTAATTTCGGGAAAAATCAGCAGAGCGAAAGGAAACGTAAACTCCATCTATAAACTCATCATGGTAAAACATGGTAGACTCACATACCAAAAATCAGCTCAATATCTGAAGCCATTTAGAAAAAAAAAAGGTCCGGAAAAGTCTTCGTTGTGGAATGACGGAATGACAGAATGACAGAATGACGGAGTGACGGAATGACGGACAAGGGTCAAACTATATGGCCCTGACCACTTAGTGGCGGGGCCATAAAAAGCCATTCTATAACACTATAATATAACATCTTCCGAAAGATCTTAGATGTAATAAACAATTTTGAAGAGGTCTACAAATTTACGCATTGGAATTAAATTATAAGAATTTTGTGTATAATTTTGTTGTTAGTCTATTCGAAATTATCTCGATGTGCATGGTGTACACTTTAAAATAACTCCCTACGTGGGTTATTTAGTGTGCACATGCACTTCATTGAGGTTATTTCTTCATAGACTGAAAGAGAATTACATACAATCCTTAATTATAAGTATAATTTTTTTTTTAAATGTCTTTACAAGGTCATGAAGTATTTACCAAGAAACGTTGACAGTGTTTGTTGTTTTACATTCTCAAGAATTTGCCTTCCTTTTGACACTCTGTATGTTTATTTTGTCAGGTGGTGATTTTTTTCTGAATCTATGTTCATTGGAGAGGGAGGAGATGTAAATGAGGCGTTAATTTATTCCTGTCTTATAAAGTATATAGATACTTTAGGTTCTGTATGACATACTTGGAGGTATAATGGTAATTGTGATTTTTTAAATGATATATAGACTATAATTCTACAAAAATTTCTCTTTAATTTTCTTATATTTAAACTTAAAAATTATACTTGTGTGCATGAGGAACGTTCGGTTTGGAGGGAATAAAATATTTTTTTAGGTCTGGAGAAAATATTTTTTTTTCACACATCAAGCAAATCATATATTTTTTTCAAAGAAAACAAAAATCAGAAACGTTTTTCTTCTTAATACAACCTTTTCTTTATGAAAAAACCTAGGTAAACCCAAATAAATTAGAACTCGCAAAATAGAATTACACATCTTCATGAAAGTGAATGGTTCCTACATAATAACATATGACATCAACATATATTAATTTGAAGAAATTTCCCTAGAAGTATTGAATAAACTTCATTCTACAGAGGATTCATTTAATTTACAGTTTTACTTATTAAAGATAAAGTATCATATCTAATCAAATCGTGCTTTGATAAATCTGGAAATAACTATATAAGTTGCAATAACTTGAAAGTTTTCTTCAGTTGTGATAGACAGGACATATATACATGGTTGATTGTTTTATTGAATAGTGTGATATGTAAATATTTTGTCAATCAATATGTAACACTATAATAAAATAAATATTTAAAAAAAAAATGGTATGGATGTTTAAATGCACTATTAGAAAGGATATCTGATATGAAAAAATGTATAAATAACTCAGCATATAGTTTTAAGCAGAATTGTATCAAATCTGTTAAAGATTATTTTATTACTATGTGGGTGGAACAATTCCAAAATTTAAAAGAGGGAAAACTGCTTACTTATTCTTTTTGTAAAGGAAATTTTGGGTTTGAAAATTATCTTACAATAATTCACAATTTTGAACGGAGGAGAAAACTTACCCAGCTGCGTATATCTGCACATAAGCTGGGAATTGAATGTGGTAGGTACCAGGGTATGCTCAGACAAGACAGAATTTGTTCTCGGTGCACATTAGGTGAGGTTGTGGATGAAATTCATTATATGTTGAAATGTAGTAAACACTTACTTGAGAGGGAAGAGTTAGTGAACCATATTACAAAGTCCTGTAAAAATTTTCACACATTGAATAATAAAGATAAGTTTATTTGGATGATGAATACTGAATATCTCTCATTACTCAAATATATTTGTACATTTATACATGATACTGGGTGGTAGTCATACTTGGTTTGGATTGTATCTGTATACATGTCTGAGGTGGCTTTCCAATTTTGCATAAAATACAGGTAGGATTGTATCCTTTAAGCATAGTCTCTTGGTGTTTTTTGCAATTTTGGAATGTTTCGATATGTGTGCAGATTAAAACCTTGTGATCCTTTACTACATCCTCAAATTGTAGTATATAAGAAACTTTGTCCATTGATATGACATATGCCATTCCTGCATGAATTTCAAGTATGACCTGGTCATTATAGCATTGGCTCTTGGTGCTTCATGCAGTTTTGTCACTGTTATGCCATTGGCAATATATATATATTTATATATGTATACTGCAAAATTTATGTGTTTACTGGTAATATTACTCACCTTGTGTGTGTGTACCGTGAGCAGGTTCTGTAAATCATTTTATTTGCTTTTATAAGTGATGTACATACATACTGGTACATATTTAATTGTGTTGAAAATTATGGGAGTTATGTGTTGTAGGAGGGAGTTGTCTCCTATTTGTCAATGATTGTGAATGTATAAAATTATATGTGTTCTGTAATATGCCCTCCTGGGGCCCTAATTTGGAAATAAAGTATCTATCTATCTATACTAACTGGACCTATCTGGATATTACTAAAACTTGACAATATTTTTATTCGTTTTGGAAGAAACATGTTTGGACAAATTATCGGTATTCATATGGGCACGAATTGTGCTCCCATGGTCGCGGACTTGTTTCTCCAATGTTATGTATCGCAATTTAGGGCTAAGCTATAAAGACCCGACTAAACAAGGCATATTAAAATATTTCAATAACACCTTTAGATATTTAGATGAAATTCTTTCCCTAATAACCAAGAATTTGAAAAAAAATTATATTGATGAAATTTATCCTGCTGAGCTATCTCTAAATAAGACCGATCAAAGGTATAACCATACATTTTTTCTAGATCTCGACATTACTATTGAAAGCGGTAACAGTCATGACAGTACTACTAAAATGTATGACAAATGGGATGATTTTAATTTTCGAATAGTAAAATTTCCATTCCTTGACGGAAATGTACCTTTAGCACCCTCTTATGGAGTTTAAATATTTCAACTAGTTTGGTTTGGTCATGTATGTAGTCATGTTTCACGTAATGTAGTTCTTACAGAGAAACTGTTATATCAATGATATCGATATGATAAACTTCTAAAAATATTCACAAAATTTTACTATCGATATGAATCTTTGGTATGGAAATTGAACTTCACTTGTAAAACTTTTCATCTATATCCAAGGCATATCACAACAAACACCCATAGTTTACGAAGCTCATAAAAAGCTTTGTAACTTATCAAACATTTGAGCTTTGTAAACTATGGGTGTTGGTTGTGATATACATTGCATAATAGAAGTTTTATCAAACCATTGAACCGACTTATTAGCAAGGGATACAAAAATTTCAAATTTCAACGTTATGGTCCACTTCCTAAATCGAGTACTTTTTTGGTACCAAAATCAATCAAATTTATCAGGACAAACACACACTTTCACGTAAAATTGTGACGTTGCCATTTGTCTCCCTAAGTTGCTTCTACACAAGCTCCTGTCCAATACCGCGTAGTTGAGCCGAAAGGGTTGATTCATACATGTAGTGCAATAGATAAAGCAGAAGTTTAATATGTAAAGAAATCTTCAATTACCTTCTTTAATAGTTGACAAGTTCCTTCTAGATCTACCCTGTACACACACCTTGAAGGTTCAACTACAAACTTTTTTGTGCCATGGAACTTCCGAACACTTTTTTTGTTCAATATTCAGGCTCATTTTATTTTTTCCAACATAGTGGGAAATGTAAAAGAAAAAATCTCGAGGAAAAAATTCAGATCAAGATGAACATATATTTTTTTTTAAATCCCAGGCACGCCCCCCTCAGTTATAGAATGATCGGTGCCTTACACAAACATTAGAAATTTTAAGTTTGTACCCCGAACATTTGAACTTCTTAGTCCAAAGTATGGCCAGGTTCGGGTTTTAGTGTGAACCGATGGTGGATTTAGAAACCGGTGCAAACTGAAAGTTTGGCCAGGTTTTACAATCATGTCTGGTGATGAAGAAAACTGGGTAAGCAAAGAAATAATTTGTTAAATTATCCAGCTTTAAAAAAGAGACTTGCGTTTGTATTAAGTGCTCGAGGTAGAAGAAAGAGTAACTGTAGCTTGTCACGGTTCATTGACGTCAAACATAAGGATCAATTAACTTCAATGCAAAGTATATGTCCGGGGTATATGTACGATTTCTTCATCTAAGTGGAACACCTCGTCTGTGTTGTATCTTTGTATTTATACAAATATTTGAATATTGACTTTTGTATTGTATTGACTCTGTATTGTCTTCTTTGTCTATATATGTGTATATCTATATATGTGTATTTTAACATGCCCCTGGTGGGCCCATTCTTATGGAAATAATGTATTATTCTTCTTTTTCTTCTATAACTAAAGGTGTTATTGAGGGTTTAACATATTGGCTTTGGTCAAATAGCTAAGTTATATAAGTCTCTGGTAATACCAAACCAAAAAGGTCATGCCAACACTTTTTAATTTTCTGTAAAATCTCTGAAAAACAAACAAATAAGGACCAAATGTTTTGTGAAATATTTGATCCTTTTTTTATCTCGTTTAATACTTTGCCGAATTCTTCTGTCTCACAAATCGATATTTTTCTATTTTTATTCTTTCTTCGTGTGATTTTAGAATTTTCATGAATAATTATATTAAGTGTGTATTTATGCATGCAGTGCTATTGTTGACGTTTTCCATATTATTATTCATTTGACAGTGATTGGGGGAGGGGGGATTTAAAAAGTATTTTTGATGATTTTTGGTAAACCTAATCTGGTACTATTATACTATATAGTATAATAGTCCCAGACCTAATAGAGTAAAATCAACCAAAAAAAATTTCTCCAGAAAAGTATGGTTGTGATGGAAATCACTAGATAATTTATTTTGGTGAGGAATGATAGAACTCTCACTTTCCCAATTAGGTCAGATTTTTATCTGTGTAGATCCATACCTTGGTATGTGGGTGTACCAATGTTTGAATTTTTTTCCCCACCAGACTAATTTTCCTGGTTTATTTTCTAAGGACACAATATGCAAATTTCACAGAATGGGTAAAGCAGTAACAATTGTAAGATTTTCAATATTTGGTTTGTAGAGTGTTAATTTATTGTTAAATTAGTAGATATCTTTAAAGAATGAGTTGAATTCACGAAATAAGTTAACTTATGATTCTGAGTATGTTTTTGCAACAGCAGAAGATTGACCTTGGCCGGCAGGTTGATTCCTATAAGTGGTCTATAATTCCTAGATCTACACAAAGCCTCAAAATCCAGTAAATTCTCAGTCTATGCTTTCAACAATTTAGACATGTATTTTCTGTATGTAGCTAACAGTAGTGTATGATACACATATCATATGATGTTGTGAAACATATTCTGGATAGAGATTAAAAATTTAATGGATTTGGCACACATTATCATCACACCCATTGAGTCATGTTACTGTGTATGATATGTCATCAGTTAACACTACATGCACAAGTGTATTTAACATATATACAGATGCTACATAAGGGTTCGAAGATAAAAACGTGTAGCACATGCATGGGGCTCTACATGCATGTACTTGTGAATATTTGTTTTTGATAAGAATAAGGATATTTATTGTTCCAATCATGGGCCCTCACTGGGGCAAGATATAACAATGTATACAATAAACATTGATTTATGATATATAATTAGCATAAATTACAATGAAAATAAAATAATTATGCTGGACAGGACCACAGATATATATATTTCCCCAAAAATTTGAGTACTGATATATCTTCATTTGTAAAAAGCAATATAAATTTTGCCTCATTTGGAAGATCTTTAAATATTTGAAATATTTGTCATAAAGTCAAATGTTAGAATAATTGACAAGTGCATTTCAGAAAATTTTAAAATCAACTTGCATAAACTGCATCTTCTGCATATCTGGAACTATAAAGGAATTATTCTAATACTTTATAAGAGATTGACCCAATTAGATTCTGAATTTTGGGAAGGAGCCAAGGCAGATTTTGAAAATAAAAATTCTGGCATAGAAAAATGTGAAAATAAATAACGTAATCTTGAAAATAGGCAAATGGGAACTGGATTTCATATGTTCCACTCCCCTTTTTCCTCTCTCCCATCCCTTTTCTCTGCAACACCGTAAGATCATCACCAGAGTTGGGTTGGGCTTAGCCCATGTCGCAAAATTCAACTTTTTATTCCACTAGTGAAACAAATTTTAAAATTTTTGAAAAAAATCTGCTCTGTAAGCATGGTAAGTGAAAATTTGTTTGCATTGATGAATGAAGAAAACATCATTTGTAAGTTTTATATCATAATTGAACAATTTACTTCAGGCTATTGAACCAGTTTTAAAAAAAAGAAAAAAAAAAAAAACCACATCAAGAACTCCCATGTGGAAAATAAAGTTTCATAACAAAACATGGAATTCCATATGGAAATGTCATAATAAAAGCCCGACAAACTGGAAAAGCTGGGAGTTGTGCAAATACCCAGAACATATGGAAAGCAACAGTCATACCCCTGATTTTATACAGGCATTTTCGAATGAAAACTAGGTTTTTGAACTGAAGTCATTTTAAATTTACTTGACAATTGACTGAAAATCTTATAGAGACGGTTGAAGTTTTACTCCAATCAAATAATATTTTATTAAAATTTTTAGTCACCATGAAAATAGATATGTTTGCCGGCTGCCTTTTTATCACTTTTAAGAGCATGAAATCACAGTTTCCATTCTGCAAGGATCATGAGGATTAGGATGTCGTTTCTTGTTTCAGACAATGTAGACAAACACTATTGAAAATCAATGTTTTATTTAGGCTTGCTATCAAACTGAAGAAGTGATTTTAAATGAAAGATACTTATAAAAAAAAACTTTTGTTTCATAAAAAATACTTCTGAGGTAAGGTAACTCAGGAAGGAATAAATAAATAGCATGTGGTACATGATTAAAAAGTAAATTGGCGAAAATCTTTTGAAACTGGCGACAAGTTTTTGCATCAATGACAAATTTTTAAAAATTTGTCTTCATTTTATGAAAGAAATAAATTCAATATCACAATTTTACAGAAAAAAACCCCAAAAAACAAGATTTAAATTTTGTCGACTGACACAGTACAAGAGAAAGGGTGATTCCCGTATATTGCTCACCTCCCTTTGGAATCCTATCCTAAATTCACTTGGACACTGTTTCCATCATACATCAATTAATTTATTATTATTTGCAACACCGATTGTCTACATTTCATAAATGATTGATGCTTCTTGGAATGGAAGGAAGTCAGAGGCATGTGTTCTGAATGTAATATCTGCAATGATGTCAGGAATTTTCCTGCATGCTAATTTGCAAAATTATCAAATCACAGAGAATATTATAACACAGAGTTATCTTTCTTGAAATTATAATGGCTTCCATCTTGGCTGATGAAGAAGCTGAAAAAGAGCATTAATCACAGAATTTTGAAACAGATGATCATTGTTCCAAAAATCAACGTGGGCAATAAAGGTAAATATTCATCTGAAAATATATACTGAATACAAACACAAATTTCAGTGTTCAGGGTAGCTTAGAATAGACAGAGCACCCCTTTAATCTTTCAGTCTTCCACTCTACCCACTATATTAAGTTAAAGTGTAATTAAAAATAAATGTACAGTAAAAACAGCTTTATTACAACTAAACGGGCCTGAATGTATAAAAAAATAAAGGGTTTAAAGAAATTAAAAAAAAAACTCTTTAAAGGGCATCAGGTAATAGAATAATTGGTAATTCTTCAAAATGCAGTTTGCCCTTTTCAGACCAGAAGCCATGTCAAAGTGCCCCTTTTACTACAGATATGCCCATCTATCCTTTAATCCTACATGTAGCTGGAACGCTGCAGGTAAGTCTATGATTTACAGTGTATTGATTATATTTTAGGGTATCCCAGTTGTAATTGGTGTTGGGATTGTAGCTGTAACAGCTATATTGGCCAAAATCTTCCTTTTTGGTAACAAGAAGAAGAAATCACCTATTACACTTGAGGACCCAAACAGAAAGTATCCATTCAAACTAATTGACAAAGAGGTAAGGAAATACAAATTAGAGTAGTCTCTTTTAAGTGAATGTTTTTGCATAACTTTTTCAAAGCTTTCATAGAGTCCCAGTTCATGATTAAAAGCTAAAAGAAGGCAAATAGTGGATGACATCATGTAAACAGTATGTAATAAAATTTCCAGGGTCGTACAGGGTTATTTCATACAAGATTTTTCTTGAGCTCACCTTGACCGAAGGTCCATGATAGCTTTTGCCATCACTTTTGGTCCATCGTCTATCTCTTATTTTACAAAAATCTCATCTGAAACTCCAGTCCCTGAGCCAATTAAAACCATACTTTACCTTTCTATGACATTCATTCTTACATTTTGTACAATGTTTAGTATCAAAAATTGTATCCGATGATGCCACCCACCAAACAACCTTGTCAATATTCATCCTTAAAATGTCTAACTAGTATGAAAAATTGTATTCAATGATGCCACCCACCAATCAACATGGCGGCCATTTCTATATATAGAAGATAGGGGTAAAGTAGGCAAAATGAGAATTTTGTATTGCTTTCTTGGAAATATTTAGCTGATTTTTACTTTATAGTTGTAAAATAAGTACAAATGTAGTGAAAGATTGCCCATGAGTTTCATTTGGGTTTACCAACTTTTAACCCAATTCTGACCCTGAGAATTAAACTATATCATGAATACATGAATATGACAGTTTTTAACCATATTTCAATCATATTCTCTGAAACCATGGAGCTAATTGGAATAAAACTTGATAGATGTAACCCTCTTTCAGAATTGTATTCAATAACTCAGACCCTTTTCCAAGATGGCCACCACATGTGAACTTAGTTTAACACAGATTCCTGTGGAAAAATTCAAGATAATTACCATTAGAACCAAACTTGACAGCAGTAGTCCTTAGGTCGTATATCCGATGACCTTTAGTGCCATCCAAGATGGCCACCACAGGCGAACTTAGTTTGACAGTCATGATAGTATACTATGAGAAAATTCACAAGTTTAAGATCTTGTTGTCTGAAACCAATGGGCCAATTTGAAAAAAGCATGGCAGCAATGATTCATTGGTGGTCAAAATTTTTGTGATTACACCATTTTTGTAAAGATGTTTTTAAAACAGGCCTGGGGCCTCAGTGGCTGAGTGGTGTAGGTAGTTAGTCATGACTACTAATGATCAATAGCCTGTCAACACTGAGGTTGTGAGTTCGAATCTTAAATGTGGCGGGGTGTATTCGACTCCGATCTTAATTGACAAGGATTCCCAATTTTCCTACCAAAGGTTCTCTCCAGGTAATCTGGCTTCCTCCACCAGTAAAAACTGGCCACCGTGAATTAGCCAAATGTGCTGAAAATGACGTAAAACCCCAACTAAACAAATAACACAGGTCTGAAAAAAATACTGAACATAGGTGTTGAATTGATTTACCGGTATAATACCAATAGAAAAAGAACTAAAATCAAGTATAAAAATTTACAGGAAGTTAGCCCAGATACCAGAAGATTTCGATTTGCTTTACCAAGTCCTGATCATATACTAGGCCTGCCTATTGGTAAGTACAAGTATTTATTTTGCTTACCCATTCCTAGTCCAAAATGAAATATAACTGGGTTTATAAAGACCCAACTGACTGAAGAATATTTCACCAGATTTGGGAAAAGATAAAAAAATTTAAAAAAAACTTCATAATAAAGTGGCGAACCCTAATTATTTTGAGGGCATGAAAATGGAAATTCACATCAATTTTGTTTTGACCTACATGTAATTAGAAATGCACTAAATAGATATTTGATACAAAACAGGAATGTAATAATTAATTTAAAAAAATCTCCTACGAAGAGTTATCTCCTTTTATTGAAGATTCCATAGGTGAAATGTGTTTTGAGTGAACAAAATTTAGTAAGTTTAATTGTTTTGATTATGACTTAGCTGTATATTACATCTGATGTAATATGAACTTAGGCATTTGACTGAGGTTTACAGTAATTGCTATGACCAGTCTAATAAAATGGCTTCTTGATATCTAGATACATAGAATTAGGTTGCATTGCCAAAAACTGTATTAGTGTGATTCTTCATATGATGTATATACTTTTCTTTGGGACAATCCTTCTCAGTAAAGCCATTGCTGAAATTAAAAACATGACTCAACCCTGCAAACAAAACTCTGTTCACTGTATCACCAATTATTATAACCATAATATATTTGTAGGCCAGCATATTTATTTGACAGCCAGGATTGATGGACAGCTGGTCATTAGACCTTATACACCTGTATCAAGTGATGATGATAAAGGTTATATGGATTTGGTTATCAAGGTAGATATATAAAGATGCTTTTATATATATGCATTTAGTGTGCCGTCCATTATGCTGAACTAGTATGCATTATTGGTTAGGGGCCAGCTGAACCCCGCCCCCAGGTACTGGATTTTCTTGCTGCATTGAAGACCCATTGGTAGCCTTGAGCTGTTGTCTGATCTTTGGTCAGGTTGTCTCTTTGACACCTTCCTTGTTTCCATTCTCTATTCTATTTATTGATTGAATGTTGTTTGCAAAATTTCCACTTGCAAACAGTATATCATTATGCCTTTTCAAGACAAGAACCTGTTAAAAAATGCATCAACCTACTCCAGAAATGGAAGGAAAAGGATTGGACATAGAAGGCAATTAATTTTCACTGCCACTGGTAAAGTGTGGATACTTTTTTAGGGACAGGAAATTTACACTTTTTCCATTAGCCCACTCTTTTTTTTTACTGAAGGGGTTTTTGAAGTGCACTTGGAGTGTGACATTCTCAGTGTACTGTGTTCTCTGGTCAGGCTTTCTGTATTATAAAACGAAAGTCCACTTCCCCAAACTAGACTGTCTCCTCCATCCAGACCCCGTCACAAGAAATCTGTTCTTGAATGGCACTTTTAATTTGCCACCACGATGACGTCAATATACAATGTTGACCTTATCTTTCTTTTTGACCACAGTGATGTGAAAGAGTTTTAATGTTAAGTCAGTAAATTTTTAATTAAAGCCCTTACATTGGACTATCATCAGTGACATACAACAATAAAAAAGGTATCTGATATAAGTTATGGTATCTAAGACATATGAACTTATTACTGAGTTCATTTTAAAAAACTGCAAGTCATTTTTCAGAAATATCTTAAATATTTCTTATAATGAAACTAAAATGTATCACTGTACCTTTTGTTTCCAATGGTCATAATTAATTATTGTCTTTTCCACTGCTGAAATGTTACAAATGAATGAATTTAAAAAAAAAAAATTGTGTGAAATTCATTGATTTTCATGTAAAATATGACATCACTGCAAACAAATGTGACAATGCAGAATGTGTGCAATTTTTGTTTCCAAACGTTTGAACCATGATGACATTCAGGAATGTATTTTTGTTTGTAATGTACATAATTGTTATGAAGACCTGAGTTTTTCATCAAGAAATCAGCTGCAATGTGCTGAAGAAAATCTTTAAAGAAATTTGAGTTATTTCCCTTTGAACAAGGATAAAATTATTTCTCTGTTAGCTACACCTAATAATTTTTGTAAAAATTATTAAAGCTGAATATAAAATTAAATTTATCATATGTGTTAAAGATGGAACTATAGAGGTTAAGTTATTAAATAAATCTTGTCTACATGTTCAAAGTCTAGAGAAGATCTTTAGAAGCTGGAACTTGTTCTCTACTCCAGATTTGCACAAGAAACAAGTATGTGTTTCAATTTACACCTGTATATACATGTATCTACCTCTTTCAATATCCAAGTTTTCAAATTTTAGGTATACTTCAAGAATGTACATCCAAAGTTCCCTGAAGGAGGAAAGATGTCACAGCACCTAGAGGGCATGGAGATTGGAGACTTCATTGATGTAAGAGGACCTAGTGGTCTGCTTGTGTATGAGGGTCAAGGTATGTACATGTTATTATGGACAGGTGATCAGGTATTGATTTTCATCCCATACATGTGTATTTACAAATAAAGCTGATTTTCCAGTAAAATATGAAAGAAGCTATAAATTTGAAAATTTTGAATAATTCATGTTTTGGCTCACATTATATTCTGCAAAAGTTAAGAATCACAAAACAGTGATTTCCACCCTTTATTATTTTCAGTAGAGAATATTAGTATCAGAATTTATTTCAGCGAGTTTAGAATGTAAAAATAAACCTTAAAATTCTTGTCTTTAGAAAATTCGAAGATACTTTAAGACAATCAGGTGTGGATCTTTGATCAGATTTTGTAGAAGTATGCTAATTTTAAAAACAAAACCTTGCATTACTGTGTTTTAATGAAGATTATATAGAGTAACCTCCCTTATATCAGTTACAAATTAAATCACAATTCTGAATCTCCTCAAAGAGTAAAACCACTATAAGATTTTCCTTAACATTCTATGTAAAATTGTCAAATTTCAATCTTCTATAGAAAATTTATATTGATTTTAAATAAAGTGAGAGCATATCATGTGAAAACAGCATCATGTCTGTTCTTTTCCTCTAAATTTTGAATCACCAAAACTTGCATATAAGAAAGCAATGTGCCTTGGAACTCTAACTTTCTGAATTTTGCACCTAAAGTTTTGAGTGTTCATCATTTTTTATGGTCGTCTTTGACAGTCTGTAAACCCACAATAGGTTTGAACAAATTCATGTCAGCAATTTAAAAATTCTGCCAAGAGTCTAAGCTTTCCATAGTTAACTGATTTAAATAAAAATACTACAGTACCAAAATACTACAGTACCAAAATACTACAGTACCAAAATACTACATGTAAATAATCAACATAAAACCGAGCAGCACAAGGAACTATATTTTTCATATACAATATTTTTAGGTACCTTCTAAAAGGGCATTTCCCATAATAGTGGTTTAACACCACAAGGCACCAGGATCGGTTGACACAATGACTTTTGCTTTAGGATTTAGGGTAGGATTTTTGAAATATAAAGCTATTTAGCTTTATAATTATATTAACAAGTGATATGTTTATTTCAGGAGTTTTTCAGATCAAGGCTGACAAGAAGGCTGCCCCTGACACTGTCATGGCCAAGAAGTTAGGTATGATAGCAGGTGGAACTGGAATAACTCCTATGTTACAACTGATTAGAGCCATCTTTAAAGATAAGAATGACACCACAGAAATCTCTCTGCTCTTTGCTAACCAGGTAAGATTGAATTAAGGAGAGGGGTTAAAAAATGTGTTTTGGTATCATGTTTCATAGACACAGTAGATGTTTAAGTGAAAGCTTGCAGTTACTTTTCTCCACATATTTACAACAGTTGGGAAAAACAGGAGATGGTAGTGTGTAATGATGATGGCAGGTGCATGCAGCTGTTTATTTTAATAAATACTAATCATCACCGTTATTATTGATGAAATGAGAGTGCAAAAAATTTAATAAAAAAGACAAATTTATGAGAGAAATTAACCAATTCCCAGACTAAATTCATAGAATTATTGTTTCCTTTAAAAATGTAATGGTATAATGTATTCTTCACATACTTTATCCTTGCAGTGCAGTTTTAAAGTAAGAAATGATTATATTACTCGTTCTTATAATTTTTGTTTACAGACAGAGAGTGATATCTTACTAAGAACCGAATTAGAGGAAATAGCTGCTGAACAACCAAACAGATTTAAATTGTGGTATACCTTAGACAGACCTGAGGAAGGTAAATTATATACATGGATACATTAACAATAGTTTAATTTGACTTCTGGGATGATGTTGAACATTGTTTTCCCTTTCGTGTGTAAAGACAGGTCAGAAAACGATTAATGGAATACAACACATGCATTAAAACTGAACATGGCAGCAACGCATGTTCCAACACTTATATTGAAAGGATATCATACAGTATGTTAAAATGAGGATTTTATCTCACACCGAGTGTCATGTTATTATGTTTGGGTTTGCTCTCTTTTGTTATAAATTTGGTTACTATTGATCAAATTTCTGTACTTTTTAGATCACCTGGACCAAAGGTGCTCCTCCTCAGAATTATGTCTGATGACACAGACTGTCAACAAAGATTGCTACCACAGCTAAACTTAGTTTGACATAGGACCCCATGGAAAAATTCATTTAAAAATCTTCTTGTCTGAAACCACTTAGCCAAATCGAGCCAAACTAAGCAGAAATGGTCCTTAGATGGTCCTATTTCAGAATTCTGTCCAATGTCCTGGAATGTCAACCAAGATGGCTGCCACACCCGAACTTAGTTTAACCTAGGACCCCAGGGGAAAATTCATTTAAAAATCTTCCTCTCAATTGGAAACAAACTTGTTTGCAGTCGTCCTTTTTCAGAATGATGTCTGATGACCTGGACTGTCAACAGAGATGGCCACCACAGCCAAACTTAGTTTAACATAGGATCCTATGGGAAAATTCATTAAAAAAATTTTTTTCTCTAAAAGCACTTGGGCAATTGGAACCAGACTTGGCAGCTGTGGCTATAAGATTGCTCTCTTTCAAAAGTATGTCCAATAATCCAGACTTTTGTTTCTTACAATGTAGACTATTATTATATTTTATGGCTATTGATTGGCAAATTGAATCCAGGTGAGCGATACAGGCTCCAGGCAGTCTATAGGTTCTGGGTGTGTTAATACATGGAGAATAATACATGACAAAATCTCTATCACATGCTGTATCAACCAGAGATTCCAATATCAGCAAACATGCCGTATGACCTTGAGGGCTTCTGGTCCGAGGGATGATATTGGTCGTGAGGTGTTTAACTATGAATAATTGTATAATAATAACAGCACATAACTAGAACTGAAGTTATTGCATAGAGACCATGTGTTTTCCAACATCAACAGCAAAGGCAACAGTGCCATACAATGATGTAGATAAAAAAAAGTCGCCTGAATTAAATTAAATTATAATTAACAGCCCAAGAAGTTATGTGTGAAAAAATCTGAGATGTCCGAATAGGATACAGGTTTAGTGATGAGATAAAGGTTGACCAGGAATGTGTGCATCTGGTGCTTTATTATATATGCAAAATGACTGTATTTAGAACTAAATATATGATAAATAGACATAATTTCATGTAAATCAATCTAAAGAAATTTTTTTAATCTTTATTTCTACTGGTGACATTTAGGTACTTGTACAACACTTCAAAATTATCATACGGTAGTCTAAACACCATTATGGTAGGACAGTCTTTAATAAAAAAAAACAGAGAGCTTATTATCTTAACTATTAATACATAGGATTTTTTAAGGAAAATTAAAAAACCTTTCAATATTGGATAATGGGAATTTTGTTAGTCTTTTTATCAACAAATTTCAAAGACAGTATGATTTCACTCTTCCGTAGAAAAAAAGTTACATTTTCAATTACTTGATGGCTTTTCTTTGGCTGAAAATTTCAGATAGAAGCTAGGAGCAGAAATGGAATAACTGATAGATCATGATTTTAAACATTTATTTAATAGGTTGGGAGTACAGTAAAGGTTTTGTGAGTGCTGACATGATTAAGGAGCGTCTACCTCCCCCTGAAGATGATACCCTTATCCTGATGTGTGGACCACCACCCATGATAAATTTTGCCTGCTTGCCTAACTTGGATAAACTAGGATATACACCCAAGATGAGATTTGCCTATTAATTTCAGCATTGCTGTTAGACTTTTATAATGTGATGCCTTAGTCTTTAGTGTGTTATATTCTATATAAAATGCGTATCGCTGCCATATTATTAAATGTCACTCAATATTTATATGATAGGTTACCAAGGTCTTTTAAAAAATTTTCATTGATATATGCAAAGTTAAGAAAGGAAATAATTTTTTGTACTGTTGAGTTTTGGTTTTTATTTAGTGCTGTTCTTAAACTATTCAGACCTCATTTTCATACGTATTGATGATATTTTCTCAAAGGGAGAGGAATGTTTTGTTTTTTTATGGACTGCTTATTACTGTGGTATAAAAGCTATATAGTTATGTCTTTGATTTATGTGGGAAATTTAAATGAAACTTTTATAAAAGATTTGTAAAAATTTTAAATGGGAAATACAAATACAGAAACTGAAAGAACATTAAAATTGTTAATATTTTAAATTAGATGAAGAATGCATAAAATATAGCATTCTTTAATTCAGAAATAAATTTTTGGGCTACTGTTATATGTGTATTTATATGTATATGAGTAATATTAATTACAACAAGAAAACATGAAAGATTAAATGTGGGGAAGGGAGTTTGCTCAAACATTGGTTGCTTTTGTAATGAAACCATATTGTTTATTAATGTTAAAAAGTGATTATGGATGAAAATTAAAAAATACACTTAAGGATGATCGCTGGTCTTATATGAAATAAATAGGATTTGAAATAGGTGTTTTAGTTTGATAGAACATATGAATAGTAAACAAATAAGCAAGAAAAAAATATAGGTTCATGTGCTCATTTTAGAGCTACAAGGCCTTGAAAATTTGCAGGAAATGAGTTTTCTCTGGATTTTTCCTTCTCTTTGCATTGGCAACTTCAGTATCTAAAAAATGTATGAAAAAATAAAAAGAATTTCATACGATTTTGTCAATTACCATTTTATGGTATATATGATTGAATTATAAAAGAAAATGTAGGGGTTCATGGGCAAAAAACTTCATGTTTAAGAAATGGATAAAACCCGAGGATTCCGAAAATCTGACAAAAAAACCAAAACATGACCAGCGAGCATCCTTAATGTTTAAGAGTATTATTAATAATTAGGGTAAATATTTCATCATTTTACTAACCATGTTAGCATTTTGTATATATAAAAGGGCATTTCTCCCCCTAGTGTGAAATGTAAGATATACAGTATAACCTCGGTAGCTCGAACTCGAAGGGACCGTTCAAATTAGTTCGAGAAATACAAGGTGTTCTAGTGATTGCTGGTAAATAAAATGGAATATTCACTTATGGGACTAAGAAATTGGTGGTATTCGAGCCATTCGGGTTTGAGAAATCGAGATTTGACTGTAAGTGGTATTGATGCTAAAGTTGAGGGAAATGTGATGGTGAGATATATTGGTATCAGGTTGTGTTAGTAATGAATGTGGTTTAAAAAAGAAGCTTTTTAAAATTTGTGTCTGTGAATGTCGATTGATTTTGCTTAAAGTAATTATAATTCATAAAATATGCACTTATAAGTTATTAAATTTATATATTAAGTCATGTCAAGTATTACACACATTGTAAACATAGGTTACACACAGTATATTTAAATAAACAATAAATGGTGAAGGGTTTTGTATGAATGTTTGGTCATTTTTTGACTTAACATTACAAATTAAAATTTGGAAAAAGGCTTTTTTGGAAATTTTATTTTTGTATATGCCTTTTATCAAAATAGCACCAGAAATATCTTCAAAAGACTTTTTTTTTATTTTTATGAAAAATTAAGGTTAAATTGACATGGAACAATTGACAGGTCATGAATGTGTATGTTTGGCAGGATTTAATATCAGCTAGATACTTGCTGGTTATTAAAAAGAAATATTTTTTATTTGTAAAGTTCATAGAACTTCATTAAGTTTTTTTAGTGTGAATGGCAAATGTTAAAAATTTGCAAAGAAACTTAAACATAATTGGTTTGAACTGCGTGACTTTAACATGAACCGGTTTTCTTGCTAAAGTGCCAGTCAGTGGTCTTCTCTGAGGTCTTACCTTCCTCAGATAATTAACATGATATAGCTGAAAGTGGCATAGAACCCCAGCAAACAAACCAAACCATTTGAGTTTCATGGTCTTTCAGAAGTTAATACATTAATGATCAAAAACCAGAACAAAGCATTTGAGTTCCACAGTCTGTCAGAAGATAGTATATTAAGGAACAAATTATCACATCCTATACCGGTAATGAATCTGTGCCATGTTAGAATATTTGGTATTTTGTAACTTGCTTTTTGTAAGAGTATTTTGGAATAAAGCATCTGTTTTCAAGTCTATTTTTCTGTTTTATTTATGTTCAGATGTGTAACATAATTTCTGTCCCTGTGGTCATTAGCAGTACTACAGAACAGATTTCTGCCCCTGTGGTCATGACAGTACTACAGAACAGATTTTTGTCACTGTGGTCATTGACAGTATTACAGAACAGATTTCTGTCCCTGTGGTCATAGGCAGTATTACAGAATAGATTTCTGTCCCTGTGGTCATTGGCAGTATTACAGAACAGATTTCTGTCGCTGTGGGCATTGACAGTATTACAGAACAGATTTCTGTCCTTATAGTCATTGACAGTATTACAGAACAAATTCTTTCCCTGTGGTCATTGGCAGTATTACACAACAGATTTCTGTCCTTGTGGTCATTGACATTATTACAGAACAGATTTCTATCCCTGTGGTCATTGGCAGTATTACAGAACAGATTTCTGTCCCTGTGGTCATTGACAGTATTACAGATCAGATTTCTGTCGCTGTGGTCATTGACAGTATTTCAGAATAGATTTCTGTCCATGTGGTCATGACAGTATTACAGAACAGATTTCTGCCCCTGTGGTCATTGGCAGTATTACAGAACAGATTCTTTCCCTGTGGTCATGACAGTACTACAGAACAGATTTCTGTCCCTGTGGTCATTGGCAATATTACAGAACAGATTTCTGTCCTTGTGGTCATTGACATTATTACAGAACAGATTTCTGTCCCTGTGGTCATTGGCAGTATTACAGAACAGATTTCTGTCCCCGTGGTCATTGGCAGTATTACAGAATAGATTTCTGTCCCTGTGGTCATTGGCAGTATTACAGAATAGATTTCTGTCCCTGTGGTCATTGGCAGTATTACAGAACAGATTTCTGTCCCTGTGGACATTGGCAGTATTACAGAACAGATGTCTGTCCCTGTGTTCATTGGCAGTATTACAGAATAGATTTCTGTCCCTGTAGTCATTGGCAGTATTACAGAATAGATTTCTGTCCCTGTGGTCATTGGCAGTATTACAGAACAGATTTCTGTCCCTGTGGTCATTGGCAGTATTACAGAACAGATTTCTGTCCCTGTGGTCATGACAGTACTACAGAACAGATTTCTGTCCCTGTGGTCATTGGCAGTATTACAGAATAGATTTCTGTCCCTGTGGTCATTAGCAGTATTACAGAACAGATTTCTGTCCCTGTGGTCATTGGCAGTATTACAGAACAGATTTCTGTCCCTGTGGTCATTGGCAGTATTACAGAACATATTTCTGTTCCTGTGGTCATTGGCAGTATTACAGAACAGATTTCTGTCCCTGTGGTCATGATAGTACTACAGAACAGATTTCTGTCCCTGTGGTCATGATAGTATTACAGGACAGATTTCTGTCCCTGTGGTCATGATAGTACTACAGAACAGATTTCTGTCCCTTTGGTCATTGGCAGTATTACAGAATAGATTTCTGTCCCTGTGGTCATTGGCAGTATTACAGAACAGATTTCCATATGTATAGCATTTACATTTTTACTCTGCTGGTGGACATTAAGTTCCTCAGGGTAACATTTACTCTACGGGTGGACATCGAGTTCCTCAGGGTAACATTTACTCTACTGGTTGACATCAAGTTACTCAGGGTAACATTTACTCTGCTGGTGGACTCCAAGTTCCTCAGGGTAACACTAATTCTGTTGAAAGTATGCTTCAAATGTATTGCACAAAATCATTGGAAAACTAAGGAACTGTGATGGTGATTAATTTTATATCCATCAGTAGCACAATGCTATCATAATTTTTGTATGGTTTAAGGAGGGATATTGTTTATCTCAAATCTTTGGCATTTTTAGTCAGAATCACACTTTATGGTGCTATACTAATTAAAAAAAACCATTTTCCTATCTTCCTTCTGTAATACACTTAAATATATTAATAAAACGACATAGGGGTTTTGAAATTTTTTTTTTGTGTGATGGCAATTTCAATGCCATTTTGTCAAACTGTTGAAAACTGAATCAATTACCTGAAGTATTAAAAAACATTCAAATACTAAAATAGCTAAAGCCATCTAATAACTCATCTATGGCAGAGTGGAGCTGCTCCTTAGTGATTAAATGTTTTTTTTTTCCATTTTAATCTATTTCTAAAAAAAACAATGTGATGATACATTTTGTATTTCAATGATATTTTACAACTGCACTCATCTTTAGTTTAACATACTAGTCCATATTACCTACATGTAATTCTTCAATGACTCCTTTAAATTTTAGCGTTTGGATTGATTTAATTTTGATGGGGTAACAGTTAATGTAGTGATAGGCGGGATATATTATGAAACTCATATATTTCAAACAATTCTCAAAAAGATTTCCCGTCATAAATAATAGATGGGAATTCTATGTGCAGGGAGACGATGATAAGAAAGGTCAACAATAACAAACCGATCAATCAACGTCACAAGACAGAACCCCTGAAAAAAACATTAAAGCACAAACAAAACCATACGAGAGCATCCATTTGATTTGTAAGGGGGGGGGGGGGGGGGGGGAGGCGGGGATGAAATTATTCCGACTATTATTTTATTGTCCTTGATTTTTTTCGGCCGTTATCACGACATAATTTTTATTTTTATTTAAACCAAGATATTTTCACACTTAAGTGATCTTGGCTTTTTATTTTGCCTTTGTATTTCAAAGTCTATCTTAGCCCTCCCATTAATGGCTGCTCCCTAAACACAACAGAGAATCAGGATAGTCTGACCAAGTCTGACAGGGTGGGATTTATGGGGGTTTGGCCGATATGGTCTTATTGTCGTATGAAACTAAAATTTTACATGGGCTACTACAGATGAAAGAAAATATTATTAAAAAAAAGAATTTGACTCCTTGAAACCCATGGCCAGACTACGTCCATATATAAAATGTAAATAATAAGAACTTTGAAGGTACATTTTTGATGGAAAATTTTGACGTTCCAGTTCAAAGAAAAGTAACCTGTACTGAGAATACTATAACTTAGTCTCAGCCCGTACAGGATAGATGAACTGCAAAATTTATTGTAATGTGCATACCTTGGAGAAAAAGTTTTTTTGCAGATTATTACTGTCACAAAAGCTTAACCAGGGTTTTATCAGGGATAAGTTGATGTCATCACTTAGGAAATTTTACGATCGTCATCACGAATTGATTGACCATTACAGTGTTCCAATATCTAATATGATGTTGGACCTGTTCCCACTGTCGTAACCTTTAATGTGACTTCCACCGGATTGACTTTGTTGAACTTCACGACGGGTGCCGTATACGGAGTAGGAACTGTTTACCCTTCCGGAGCACCTGGGATCACTCCTGGATTTTACAGGAGTTCGTGTTGTTCATTGTTTTTTTTTAGTTTTCTGTGTTTATTTGTTGTGCTTGTGGATTTTCATTTGTCTTCCCTGGTTTGTCTGTCCAAAGGATTACGTTTTTTGTATTGCTCCTTAGGTATATTTGTTCTCTTTTTTTAAAACATTGATGGCCCGGGGTAAGTGTCTCCAGATTTAAAATGCTTTTCTGCTCAATGCTTTGTTTGTATGGCCTTCCTCCGTTAATTGTCCTCACAGACATAAAACAATGTCTCTGGTGTCATTAAAAGTCATTAAAACCACTAGCCAAACGCCCGAAGAGCTGCCAACAAATCACCCGATAACGATACGATAAACATATAAACTAACTGGATCTCTACAGGTGGATTTTCTATACTTATCAACCTCAGTGAACTTGAAATCAAATGTGTGTGTGTGTTTTTAATTCTTTTTTATATTTATAGGATGTGTTTGCTATGTAAAATGAGAATTCATCTTCCTTATTTTTATTTTGGTCTTAATTTGAAAATTTTCCATTGTGTTTTCGCTTCGGTATTTGTTATTCACAATCTATGAGGACACTATATTTTCATATTTGAAAAGTGTAAATTTCTCTTTATTTCAAATGAAGTTTTACTGATGTTTTTAGCTTTGTGTTACGTTATTGAAATGTTAACGGTTATTGATATTTCAAAAGTTTCTGACATTCAAATTGTATGACGAAGGCCTCTGATTGTACGTCAATTTTTGATACTATTTGTTAGTTCATTTGTAATTTCTTATTAGAATGTTTCGATCACTTAATTTCCTACTCAGCTAAATACCGTATTCCATGGGAAATTCCTACAGGGGCTACTATCGAACTAGAGGCTCCTAGAAGCCTGTATCGCTGACCTGGATTGAATATGCCAATCAGCATTAACTGGAAAAGTACTTGGTTAATGATTGTGATTAATGGACAACTGTTTGATGCAGAATCATCTACATGTAAATACCAATAAATATAGTTATTTTTTTCATTCATTAATACTAGTAATTGAACATAAGATCACATAGAAAAGACATAAAATTCGTACAGTGAAATGCAGGAGGAAGAACAGCAATCTAAGCACAGTTCACTTACTTTTAAATCATTTAATTATCATGTTTTAGAATTGCAATAACTGAACTATATTTTGGAACTATTTTTAAAAAAGAGATTTCCATACCAGAGATACTCACCCTTTGCTATTTCATAAAATTATGAGATTTTATCATTTTCCTTGACAATGAAGTCTATATTGTTTGCTTAATATTTGTTTTGTCTTACAAAATGAATTTAGGCATTACACCAAACGTAAAAGAGAGGACAAATATACCTAGGCAGCAAACAAAAAACAGAAAAAAACGCAATCCATTAGACAGACAAACCCGGGAAGACAAATGAACATCCACAAGCACAACAAAAAACACTGAAAACTAAAAAACAATGAACAACAAATGCTTTGATTCCGATTTTGATGCACCAGGTGAGAACATTTTGATGATTCACGACACATCAGTTGTGCCGAGAACCTAAATTGTTGAAATCCAAACAACACTTCTTTCGATATTAGATATTGCAAGAAAACATGAGGAATGTCGTTTTATTTCATGTACATATTATTAAACGACTATAGTAAATTTTAAATGGAAATTGCATAATATTATTTCCAGTAAAATCTATATTCTTCAACCTAATTTTATTTAAAAGTCTCATATGAAATTTATGCTAGGGTTGAATTTGATAACCTTTTATATTTTATTTCAACTCATTGCATGTGTAAAAGAGATTTCGTTTAATACAACACAAGGGATTAATTTCTTGAAATACAATAGATAATTGCTAAAGTAGTCGGAAAACAGGGACATCTGGTGTCCTTACGTATGAAAAATAACAGCATAATTAAAACTATTTGAAACTTAAATTGGCAAGTACCCTGATTTCTATTATATTCCGAAGGCTACATGTTTTATGAATTCCCAGTGGTATCAATACATAATTCGGCAAATTATGTGTGATCAAAATATCAAACAATGGAGTCTTAATTATTAATGGGACAGCATGACAGATAATGGAAAAATAAAAAAAAAAATGGTGGAAAAATTTTAATGAAAAAAAACTAAAATGGAATATTAGGACCGAGCAAACGAAACAATGTACAGTCTACACTTTTAACCCTTCTGGAGCACCTGTTGAAGTTCGTATTGCCTACGCTTTAGTTTTCAGTGTCTCTCTATTTGCCTGTTTGTATGTCAGTCCTGTTCCGTTTGGTTTGTCTCGTTCTGGTATTTCCTCTGGATTATGATTTAGGATTTGCCTTCTGGCATTGTAGGTTTGGTATCTTCTACACTTGATTTTTAACCCAGCATATATTCAAATGTAAGATATTGTATAATATTTGATGAAAAAACCTTATCATGTACTTGAAATGTTAGATAGAATATTTAGTACTTCTGTGTTACATGCATCTTTACATTTTATCAGAAAAAAACAATTCTTCTCAAGAGTCGGCGTAATTTAACACTGTATGTAGCATTTAGAACGAAGACATTCAATCTGTGTTTATCAGGATAAACTTTTCACTTGTACAAATGAACTTAATATGACACTCGTCTATTATACATATAACATTTATACGACCGACGTATTTGTATTTAGTTTCAGTTTTTTGTTATATCAGAAATCTTAAAATAACACAGTAAACAAATATGATATTATTTATTTATTCTGAAATTTTGAAAAAAAGATCATTGACATATTTAAGATATACACCGGTTGAGAATAATTGTGTTGTATTAAACTCTAGATTCCAAAATTTGTGCCAAGAAATAACCTTTCTGGACCTAGCTACCATCAATACGTTCCGTCATTGGGAAGTCTAAAATTCAGGAAGACGTGGTGGACAAGATAATGCCAAAGTCTAAAAAGAAAATAATAATAAAAAAAAAACGTTCAAGCAAAAGTTATGTTAGGACATATCTGCTTTACGGAGTTTTAAATAAGGAAGATGATTATCTTCGGTCAATGAACATTCCTTAGATTACCCATTTTATTAACAAGACCTGATCATTTATATTTTTAAAGTTTCTGTAGTGGTCAAGATCGAAAACACCAAAATATATGTAACAGGATAAAATACAACAATATGGAGGGGATAACGTACACCAGTAACTAATAGGCACACGATTGGGACTTTAATATTTTAAAAACAAAACAGTTTTATTTCACATTGAAAGTCAAAAGCTCGCACCGTACAATAAAATCAAAACTTCCACAGAGCAGATAAAAGCAGAAACCACTTGAGGACAAAGTTATAAACAAACGCGAAATTATATTAAAACATGTATTTAAGGTGAAATTCAAGAAAAATGTATTTTGAAAAAAAGAAAAAAAAAGTTTAATTCTGTAAATTTACCCCAAAAATGTTTCTCCATTTTATTGTCTCGTGTTTTTGAAAAGATGTTAAAAATCAATCATCGAGGAAACTTTCAATATCATTACCTGAGGGATGTTTGGAATAGGTTTTTCTTTGGGCCCTCAGCACAACAGGAATCATGTTCTAGGACATAATTATATATTAATATATGACCTAATCCATATCAGACGTATCACCCCGAGACTCCCATATCGGACCGAGGGCTTGCCCGAGGTTCGATATGGGTCAAGGTATGATACCCGGTCCGATACGGGTTAGGTCATGAATTTATCTGTTTAACATATACTGCATATTCCGAACGCACCCTGTCTGATATGGCCATATCAACCCGACCACGTGACATATGGCCATATCAGACCGAAAAATGGGTTGTCAGCCTGAGGTGTTCAATATGACATGTTCACTTCCTGTCATTACACATATGCAAAATCCATCATATCAAGTACTAAGTATATGATAATAAATATTATCACATTGCAATATTATAATTCTATGTAATATTAATGCAACTATTTTGTTTTTGTTTCAATCTGTTATACCTCATATGCTTACGTTGTTTGTTTAGTTGTGGTTTTACGCCGTTTTCAGCACATTTGGCTTTTTCGTGGTGGCCAGTTTTTATTAGTGGAGGAAGCCGTAGGACCAGGAGAGAAGCCACGACCTTCGGTGGGAAAATTGACAATCCTTGTCAATTAAGATCGAGGTCGAACACAGCCCGCCACATGCACAACCTCAGTGTTGACAGGCTAGTGATCATTAGTAGTCATGACGAACTACCTACACCACTCGGTCACCGAGGCCTCCATATGCTTACATAAGCAATGTACAACTCTTATGCTTCAAAATTTGTATCGTAGAACTTATCATGGTATTAAAATTCAGATACACAATTTTGTGCCTATAAATCACTTTTCTCGATTAAACAGGATCAGCCACACCAATAACAAAAAACTGATTTAAATCCATTTGACGTTTATTCTTAATTTCTATGGGATTAAACTCTCTCATCTTGTCTCAGCTAGTAGACCATGATGACTTGACAACTTCTTAGCTTTAGTGCCTTGGAGAGACGTTTAGTCTATTGTTAATATATGTGCCAAACACTCTTTTGACGCGCATGTGCTCAATTCCAACATTTTATATTATGAAATGTACCAGCCTTGGAGAGAAATTTCGTCTACTGTTTATATTTATGTGTCAAAGTTACCCTTTTGATGCACACTTGCTTAATTTTTACATTGTTTGATACAGGTATGCATTTGATATTATGAAGTGTACTATGCATTGGGGAGACATTTCGTCGTTTTATGGTTCTTCTATTATTTGTGTTCGAATTTGGTATAAGGGAATGCAAATGATGAATTTCGGTAAAAAGTTTAATACGATGAGATTTGAATTGCCAGTAACACTCAAAAACCTTACAATGGCACACTCGAGATGAAGTCAATTCTGAAGAATAAATTCCTGAGACATGGCAACTTTAAACCAAAATATTTCCTGATTGACACAGGTCTTGAATTTTTTCACAATGTGATCCTGGCTTTTTATTTTGCCTTTGTATTTCAAAGTTTATCTTAGCCCTTCCATAAAAATCAAACGTCTGCTCCCTAAACACAACAGAGAATCAGGATAGTCTACGTCTGAGCGGTGGGATTAAACCAGTGTTATGGGTACACCCCCTCCTCCGGTCTATAAAACAAGTAGTCCACCAGTGAATAATAGGGATTTATATGGGGGTTTTGCCCGATCTGGTCTTATTGTCGTATGGAACTAAAATTTTACATGGGCTACTACACAGGAAAGAAAACAAATCTAAGGAATACCAATGGAAAAGGTATGCGTAAAAAGGGCATAGAACGACTAAAACGTATCATAGACAAAAGCAGAACAAAACCAAATGGCGAAAAAAAAAACAAAAAAACAAAACAAAAACAAACAAAAAAACAAACAAACAAATTAAAATTGCCCAACGTTTCGGTCAACTTGTTCAACAACGGGAATTTTTTTTAAAAACACGTTGAGTCTTTGAAACCCATGGCGAGTCTACGTCCGTACATAAAGAGTAAATAATAAAAAATTTGAAGGTACGTTTGATGGAAAACTTTGACGTTCGAGTTCAAAGAAAAATACCCTGTTCTGAGAATACTATAATATAGTCTCAGCCCGTACAAGATAGACGGACTGCAAAATTTATTGTAATGTGCTTACCTTGGAAAAAACTTTTTAACATTGATGCTCCGGGGTAAGTTTCTCCAGACTGAAAATCTTTTTCTGCTCAAGGCTTTTTATGTATCGCCTTCCTCCGGTAAATGACATCAGAGACTTATAAAACAACGTCTCTGCTGTCATTAAAAGTCATTAAAACCGTTAGGCGTTAAACGCCAAGGTAATCGAAAGTTATTGCCAACAAATCACCCGATAAGGATCCGATAAACATATAAACTAACTGGTTCTCTACAGGTAGATATTCTATACTTATCTACCGCAGTGAACTTGAACTCAAATGTGCGTGTGTGTTTTTTTTAAATTCTTTTGTTTAATCTTTATAGGATGTGTTTGCTATGTAACTGATAATTCACCTTCATTATTTTTATTTTGGTCTTAATTTGAAAATTTGCCATTGTGTTTTCGCTTCGGTATTTGGTATTCGCAATCTATGAGGACAATATATTTTCCTATTTGTAAAATGTACATTTCTCTTTATTTGGAATGAAGTTTTACAGATGTTTTTTTTAGCTTTGTGTTACGTTTTTGAAATGTTAACGGTTATTGATATTTCAAAATCTTCTGACATTCAAATTGTATGACGAAGGCCTCTGATTGTACGTCAACTTTTGATACTGTTTGTTAGTTCATTTGTAATTTCTTATTAGAATGTTTCGATCACTTAATTTCCTACTTAGCAAAATACCGTATTTTGTGTGTACAAGGCACATTTCGTGATTACCTACAGAGGCTACTACCGAACTAGAGGCTCTCATGAGCCTGTATCGCCACCTGGATTGAATATGCCAATCAGCAGTAACTGGAAGAGTACTTGATTGGTGAATGTGATTGATGGACAACTTTTTGATGTATAATCATCTACATGTAAATACCAATAAATTTAGTTCCTTTCTTCATTCATTAATACTAGTAATTACACATACGAACACGTAGAAAAGACATAAAATTCGTACAGTATACTGCAGGATGAAAAACAGCAATATAAGCACCCTGAAATCTATTTTATTCCGAAGGCTACATGTTTTATGAATTCCAAGTGGCATCTATACATAATTCTTTTAAACCCTTTTAACCCTTCCGGAGCACCTGATATGCCTCCAGTTTTTTTTTGTTGCAGTTCGTATTGCCCACGCTTTAGTTTTCAGTGTTCTTTGTTCGTATGTCTTTATCTTTGCCTGTTTGTATATCAGTTGTGTTCCTTTTTGGTTTATTCGTGCTGATTTTGTCCTCTGGATTATGATTTAAGATTTGCCTTCTGGCATTGTTGGTGTCTTTCACACTTGATTTTTAACTCAGTATATATTCAAATGTAAGATATTGTATAATATTTGATGAAAAAGCCTTATCATGTTCTTGAAATGTTAGATAAAATGTTTAGTTCTTCTGTGTTACATGCATCTTTACATTTTATCAGAAAAAAAACAATTCTTCTCAAGATTCGGCGTAATTTAACAGTGTATGTAGCATTTAGAACGAAGACATTCAATCTGTGTTTATCAGGATAAACTTACACTTGTACAAATGAACTTAATATGACACTCATCTGCTATAGATATAACATTTATGCGACCGACGTATTTAGTTTCAGTTTTTTGTTATCAGAAATCTTAAAATAACACACTATACAAATATGATGTTATTTATTTATTCTGAAAGTTTGAAAAAAAGGTTACTGAAATATTTAACATATACACAGGTTGGGAATAATTTTGTTTTATTCAACTCTAGATTCCAAAATTCGTGCCAAGAAATAACCTTTCTGGACCTAGCTACCATCAATACGTTCCGTCATTGGGAAGTCTAACATTCAGGAAGACGTACTGTGCTAGACAAGATAAGGCAAAAGTCTAAAAACAAAATAAAAAAAAACTTTCAAGTAAAAATTATGTTAGGACATATCTGCTCTACGGAGTTTTAAATCTGAGGACGATTATCATGGGTCAATGAATATTTCCTAGATTACACATTTTACAAACCAGATCTGATCATTTATATTTATTAAATTTCTGTAGTGGTCGAGACCGAATACACCAAAATATGTACCAGGATAAAATACTACAATATGGAGGGAATAACGTACACTAGACGATTGGGACCTAAATATTTTAAAAACAAATCAACAGTTTTATTTCACTTTGAAAGTCAAAAGCTTGCACCTTACAGTAAGATCAAAATTTCCACAGAGCAGATAAAAGCAGAGACGACTTGAGGACAAACTTATGCACAAACGTGAAATTATAGTAAAACATGTATTCAAGGTGAAATTAAAGAAAAATGAAATATTAACAAAAATGTATTATCAAGATGAAATTAAAGAAAAATGTATTTACAAGAGAAAAAGAAAAAAGTTTAATTCTGTAAATTTACCCCAAAAATGTTTCTCCATATTTTTGTCTCGTGTTTTGAAAAGATGTTAAAAATCGCAGAGGAAACTTTCAATATCATTACCTGAGGGATGTTTGGAATAGGTTTTTCTTTGGGCCTTCAAGACAACAAGAATCATGTTCTACGACATAATTATATGTTAATATATTAACATATCAGACGTATCATCCCGAGACTCCCATATCGGACCGGGCGCTTGGGTTCGCTATGGGTCAAGGGATGATATCCGGTCCGATACGGATTAGGTCATGAATTAATCTGTTTATCATATACTGCCATATGTACTTATTCCGAATGCAAAATCCGTCATATCAAGTACTAAGTATATGATAATAAATATTATCACGTTTTTTTACTAATATGTACATTTTTGTATGTCCAATAATAGCCGGAAGTCGTAGTAGGTTACTTGTCCTCAGGACCAATATCGATATTGGCCCTCGAAAATCCATATTTGCCCTCAAAAATCCATATTGGCCCTCGAAAATCTATATTTTTGTTTGTTCGTTTTTTTTCTGCATTTTTTAAAAATCCAAAATTCTATTTAATTTTTAAAATTTTTTAAATGTGTAATAAATAGATCATTACATAGCATTTTCCATATCGGCCCTGGTATCATCCCTCGACCCATATCGAACCTCAGTGTGATATGGGAGTTTCGGGATCATACCAGGGCCGATATAGATAATCTATATTATCACATTGCAATATTATAACTCTGGGCAATATTAATGTTACTATTTTTTTTTGTTTCAATCTCTTATACTCATATGCTTACAGTGTTTGTTTAGTTGTGGTTTTACGCCGTTTTTAGCACATTTGGCTATTTCGTGGTGGCCAGTTTTTATTGGTGGAGGAAGCCGGAGGACCCGGAGAGAAGCACCGACCTTTCTTGGAAAATTAAGATCGGCACAACCTTAGTGTTGACAGGCTAATGGTCATTAGTAGTCACGACAATATACCTACACCACTCGGTCACCGAGGCCTCCATATGCTTCCATGAGCAATGTATAAATCTTATGCTTCAAAATTGGTATCATAGAATTTATCATGGTATTAAAATTCAGATACACAATTTTGTGCCTATAAATCACTTTTCTCGATTAAACACCATCAGCTACACCGATAACAAAAAACAGACTGAAAGCTGAACAATATAAAAAAAGGTGTTAATTATTTATAGAGATAGTTTCTCATAAAATGGATTTTTTAAATGAAGTAAAAATGTTTGTCTAAAATTTAATTGCTTTGTAGACGATATTTCTGGAGATTTTTTGATGATTGTTTTAAATGAACTTCAATTTGCCCCAAAATATTTTTCGGTCTTGGACTGTCTTAGTTGTTACACGTGTTATATAGCTCACGAAACATGATGTTTTACTGGTTAGAACGCAAGTCTTGGGAATTCTGAAAACTTATGCGCATTCACTTTAAATCCATTTGACATTTATTCTTAATTTTTATGGGATTAAACTCTCTCAACTTGTCTCAGCTAGTAGACCATGATGACGTGACAACTTCTTAGCTTTAGTGCCATGGGAGACATTTCGTCTAATGTTAATGTATATGTGTCAAAGATACCATTTTGATGCACACGTGCTCAATTTTTACATTGTTTTATACAGGTATGCATTTGATATTATGAAATGTATGATGCCTTGGGGAGACATTTTGTCTACTGTTAATATATATGTGTCAAAGATACCCTTTTAACGCACATGTGCTCAATTTCTACATTGTTTTATACAGGTATGCATTGTGCTATCAATAGTTTTTAAAATGGACTAGTTACTACTGCGCATTTTATGGTTTTGTTACTGATTTCTTCTATTATTTGTGTTCGAATTTGGTATAAGGGGATGAAAAAGATGAATTTCGGTAAACAGTTTAATAAGATGAGATTTGAATTGCCAGTAACACAAAAAAAAAAATTAGAATGGCACACTCGAGATGAAGTCAATTCTGGAGAACAAATTCCTGAGACAGGGCAAATAGTTGGAACAAATTTAAACAAAAATATTTCCTTATTCACACAGGTCCTGAATTTTGTACACAATTAAGTGATCCTGACTTTTTATTTTAAGTTTTTATTCAGGTTAGTCTAAGTCTGAGCGGTGGGATTAAACCAATGTTATGGGTACCCCCCACCCCGGTCTATAAAACAAGTAGTCCACCAGTGAATAATAGGGATTTCTATGGGGGTTTTGACCGATCTGGTCTTATTGTCGTTAGAAACTAAATTTTTTACATGAGCTACTACAGAGGAAAGAAAAAATCCAAAGAATACCAATGGAAAAAGTGAGCGTAAAAAGGGCATAGAACGACTAAAACGTATCATAGACAAAAGCAGAACAAAACCAAATGCCAACACCCCCCCCCCCAAAAAAAAAAAAAAAATAAATAAATAAATAAAATTGCCCAACGTTTCAGTCAATATCGCCTTGTTCAAGAGAATTATTTTTTTAAAAACACGTTGAGTCTTTGAAACCCATGGCGAGACTACGTCCGCACACAAAGAGTAAATTATAACAACTTTGAAGGTACGTTTATGATGGAAAACTTTGACGTTCGAGTTCAAAGAAATGTACCCTGTACTGAGAATACTATAACTTAGTCTCAGCCTGTACAAGATAGACGGACTGCAAAATTTATTGTAATGTGCATACCTTGAAGAAGACTTTTTAACATTGACGGCCCAGGGTAAGTGTCAGACTGAAAATGGTTTTCTGCTCAAGGCTTTGTTTGTATCGCCTTCCTCCGTTAACTGTCATTAGAGATATATAAAACAATGTCTCTGCTGTCATTAAAAGTCATTGAAACCGTTAGGCAAACGTCCAGGTAATCGGAAGTAATTGCCAACAAATCACCCAATACGGATACGATAAACATATAAACTAACTGGTTCTCTACAGGTAGATATTCTATACTTATCTACCTCAGTGAACTTGAAATCAAAAGCGGGTGTGTGTTTTATTTTAATATAATTCTTTTGTTTTATCTTTATAGGATGTGTTTGCTATGTAACCGACAATTCACCTTCCTTATTTTTATTTTGGTCTTAATTTGAAAATCTTACATTGTGTTTTGGCTTCGGTATTTAGTATTCACGATCTTTGAGGACACTATATTTTTCTATTGTAAAGTGTAAATTTCTCTTTATTTGGAATGAAGTTTTACTGATGTGTTTTCGCTTTGTATTACGTTTTTGAAATGTTAACGGTTATTGATATTTCAAAAGTTTCTGACATTCAAATTGTATGACGAAGGCCTCTGATTGTACGTCAATTTTTGATACTGTTTGTTAGTTCATTTGTAATTTTTTATTAGAATGTTTCGATCACTTAATTTCCTACTCAGCTAAGTACCGTATTCCATGGGAAATTCCTACAGGGGCTACTATCGAACTAGAGGCTCCTAGAAGCCTGTATCGCTGACCTGGATTGAATATGCCAATCAGCATTAACTGGAAAAGTACTTGGTTAATGATTGTGATTAATGGACAACTGTTTGATGCAGAATCATTTACATGTAAATACCAATAAATATAGTTATTTTTTGCATTCATTAATACTAGTAATTAAACATAAGAACACATAGAAAATACATAGAAATCGTACAGTACTGCAGGACGAAGAACAGCAATATAAGCACAGTTCACTTCCTTTAAATCATTTAATTATCATGTTTTAGAATTGCAATAACTGAACTATATTTTGGAACTATACTCTCTCAAAAAAGAAACGCAACATACAGAAAATAGGAAATTTACTTCATATATTATTTTCATAATTTATGATATAAATAATTTACACAGGAATGCAAAAATTGGCACACTTCTTGTTCATGAGTTCTTTTACCTTGGAATATCACAGTTTGTCACATATTGTCAATAAATCACTCATAAATTGTCAATATCTGGTATGTCCACCATTTGCTTGTAACACAGCCCCGACTCTTCTTGGCATAGATTGAATTAAACGCTGAGTTCGAACACGCGGTATCCTTTGCCACTCAAACTGAAGTGCCTGCTGTAATTGTTGCAGATTTTGCGGTGGTGGTTGTCGTTGGCGCACGCGCCGATCCACTTCATCCCACAAATGTTCAATTGGATTAAGATCGGGTGATCGTGACGGCCAACGGATCACATTGACATTCTGTTGTTCTAAAAAGTCTACTGTTACACGTGCTGTATGTGGTCGGGCATTGTCGTGCTGAAAAATTTCTCTCCGAATGTCAATTACGGGCAATAAATGAGGTCGTAAAATTTCGTCTCTATACCTAACAGCGTTCAGATTGCCTTGGATATGTATCAGCTGTGTGTTTCTGGCATAAGAAATAGCGGCCCACATCATAACACTGCCTCCGCCAAAATTGTCTCTCTCCACAACACAGTTTTGCGCAAAACGTTCGTTTCGGCGCCTATACACACGTATGCGACCATCTCGCTTTTCCAGTTGAAAACGTGACTCATCGCTGAACCATACTCTTCTCCAGTTCTGTAAATTCCATGCACGAACTGTAGTACACCATCTAACCCTCGCTCGGCGGTGTTGGCGTCTCAGTGTTGCTCCAAAGTAAGGTCTTCTTGCCCTCAATCCATGAGAACGTAACCGATTGCGTACTGTCTGTGCTGATATACGGCGCAACCCAGGGACGTTTACAGCTGTTTCTGTTGCAGCAATAGTCCTATTCCGCAGATGGAAAAGTCTGATGTAACGATCTTGCGCCCTGGTTGTAACACGCGGGCGCCCTGAACGTGGCCGATCTGTCGTAGTACCAAGCTGCAGGTAGCGTCCCCAAAGGCGTGAAATTGTGCTACGATGAACATTGTACGTTACAGCAACAGCATTCTGTGATTCTCCGGCCTCTAGTCGTCCGATAGCGATATTCCGGGTAGCAGCGTCTAACCTTGGCATAGCGTCACCTCATCAGAATTTTATTTTACGAATGCATTCATGAAAAGAAATACCGGGTTTTTATACCGACTGACTGAGCTAAAAAATAACCCATGATTTGCACGTGAAAGTCGACCCAGTTTTTGGCAATGCGTAAATCGTAGGGTGTCCCAGATTGCGACCAAAGTCGTTTACGGGTGGATGAATTTAAATGATTGTACCTGGAAACTTTTTATGAAGGTGTAATTATGATCATGTGTACATATATTTTGATATTTATTGGTTATTTGTCCGGAAAAATAATATTTCAAAAAGATAATCTGATGTTGCGTTTCTTTTTTGAGAGAGTATATTTTTAAAAATGAGATTTCCATACCAGAGATACTCGCCCTTTGGTATATCATAAAATTATAAAATCTCATTTTCCTTGACCCTGAAGTCTATATTGGTTACTTAACATTTGTTAACAACCACAAGAACAGCAAAAACACACTGAAAACATAAAAAAACAACGAACAACAAATGCTTTCATTCCAATTTCGATGCATCAGGTGAGCAAATTTTGATGATTCACGACACATCAGTTGTGCTGAGAGCCTAAATTGTTGAAATCCAAACAACACTTCTTTCGATATTAGGTATTGCAAGAAAACACGAGGAATGTCGTTTTATTTCTTGTACATATTATAAAACAACTATTGTAAATTTTAAATGGAATTTGCATAATATTATTTCCAGTAAAATCTATATTCTTCAACCTAATTTTATTTAAAAGTTCCATAGGAAATGTATGCTAGGATTAAATTTGATAACCTTTTATATTTTATTTCAACTCATTGCATGTGTGAACAGAATTCGTTTAATACAACACAAGGGAATTAATTTTGAAATCTTCTTGAAATACAATAGATAATTGCTAAAGTAGTCGGAAAACAGGGATATGTGGTGTTCTGACGTATGGAAAATAACATCATAATTAAAACTATTTGAAACTCAAATTGGCAAGTACCCTGATTTCTATTATATTCCGAAGGCTACATGTTTTATGAATTCCCAGTGGTATCAATACATAATTCGGCAGATTATGTGTGATCAAAATATCAAACAATGGAGTCTTAATTATTAATGGGACAGCATGACAGATATTAGAAAAATAAAAAAAATGGTGGAACAAAATTTTAATGAAAAAAAGTAAAATGGAATATTTTGAACTGAGCAAGCGACACAATGTACAATCTACACGTTTAACCCTTCCGGAGCACCTGATATCCCTCCTGTTTTTTTTTTTGGAGTTCGTATTGCCCACGCTTTAGTTTTCAGTGTTATTTGTTCGTATGTTTCTATCTTTGCCTGTTTGTATATCAGTTGTGTTCCTGTTTGGTTGGTTTCGTGCTGGTTTTGTCCTATGGATTATGATTTAAGATTTGCCTCCTGGCATTGTTGGTGTCTTCCACACTTGATTTTTAACTCGGCACATATTCAAATGTAAGATATTGTATAATTTTTGATGAAAAAGCCTTATCATGTACTTGAAATGTTAGATAGAATATTTAGTGCTTCTGTGTTACATGTATCTTTACATTTTATCAGAAAAAAAAACAATTCTTCTCAAGAGTCGGCGTAATTTAACACTGTATGTAGCATTTAGAACGAAGACATTCAATCTGTGTTTATCAGGATAAACTTTTCACTTGTACAAATGAACTTAATATGACACTCGTCTATTATACATATAACATTTATACGACCGACGTATTTGTATTTAGTTTCAGTTTTTTGTTATATCAGAAATCTTAAAATAACACAGTAAACAAACATGATATTATTTATTCATTCTGAAATTTTGAAAAAAGATCATTGACATATTTAAGATATACACCGGTTGAGAATAATTGTGTTGTATTAAACTCTAGATTCCAAAATTTGTGCCAAGAAATAACCTTTCTGGACCTAGCTACCATCAATACGTTCCGTCATTGGGAAGTCTAAAATTCAGGAAGACGTGGTGGACAAGATAATGCCAAAGTCTAAAAAGAAAATAATAATAAAAAAAACGTTCAAGCAAAAGTTATGTTAGGACATATCTGCTTTACGGAGTTTTAAATAAGGAAGATGATTATCTTCGGTAAATGAACATTCCTTAGATTACCCATTTTATTAACAAGACCTGATCATTTATATTTTTAAAGTTTCTGTAGTGGTCGAGATCGAAAACACCAAAATATATGTAACAGGATAAAATACAACAATATGGAGGGGATAACGTACACCAGTAACTAATAGGCACACGATTGGGACTTTAATATTTTAAAAACAAATCAACAGTTTTATTTCACATTGAAAGTCAAAAGCTCGCACCGTACAATAAAATCAAAACTTCCACAGAGCAGATAAAAGCAGAAACCACTTGAGGACAAAGTTATAAACAAACGCGAAATTATATTAAACATGTATTTAAGGTGAAATTCAAGAAAAATGAAATATTAACAAACATGTATTATCAAGATGAAATTAAAGAAAAATGTATTTTGAGAAAAAGAAAAAAAAATTTTTATTCTGTAAATTTACCCCAAAAATGTTTCTCCATTTTATTGTCTCGTGTTTTTGAAAAGATGTTAAAAATCAATCATCGAGGAAACTTTCAATATCATTACCTGAGGGATGTTTGGAATAGGTTTTCTTTGGGCCCTCAGCACAACAAGAATCATGTTCTAGGACATAATTATATATTAATATATGACCTAATCCATATCAGAAGTATCACCCCGAGACTCCCATATCGGACCGAGGGTCAAGGTATGATACCCGGTCCGATACGGATTAGGTCATGAATTTATCTGTTTATCATATACTGCATATTCCGAACGCACCCTGTCTGATATGGCCATATCAACCCGACCACGTGACATATGGCCATATCAGACCGAAAAATGGGTTGTCAGCCTGAGGTGTTCAATATGACATGTTCACTTCCCGTCAATTCAACATATGCAAAATCCATCATATCAAGTACTAAGTATATGATAATAAATATTATCACATTGCAATATTATAATTCTATGCAATATTAATGCAACTATTTTGTTTTTGTTTCAATCTGTTATACCTCATATGCTTACGTTGTTTGTTTAGTTGTGGTTTTACGCCGTTTTCAGCACATTTGGCTTTTTCGTGGTGGCCAGTTTTTATTAGTGGAGGAAGCCGTAGGACCAGGAGAAAAGCCCCGACCTTCGGTGGGAAAATTGACAATCCTTGTCAATTAAGATCGGAGTCGAACACACCCCGCCACAGGCATAACCTCAGTGTTGACAGGCTAGTGATCATTAGTAGTCATGACGAACTACCTACACCACTCGGTCACCGAGGCCTCCATATGCTTACATAAGCAATGTACAAATCTTATGCTTCAAAATTTGTATCGTAGAACTTATCATGGTATTAAAATTCAGATACACAATTTTGTGCCTATAAATCACTTTTCTCGATTAAACAGCATCAGCCACACCAATAACAAAAAAACAGATTTAAATCCAGTTGACGTTTATTCTTAATTTCTATGGGATTAAACCATGATGACTTGACAACTTCTAAGCTTTAGTGCCTTGGAGAGACGTTTAGTCTACTGTTAATATATGTGCCAAACACTCTTTTGACGCGCATGTGCTCAATTCCTACATTTTATATTATGAAATGTACTATGCCTTGGAGAGACATTTCGTCTACTGTTTATATTTATGTGTCAAAGTTACCCTTTTGATGCACACTTGCTTAATTTTTACATTGTTTGATACAGGTGTGCATTTGATATTATGAAGTGTACTATGCCTTAGGGAGACATTTCGTCGTTTTATGGTTCTTCTATTATTTGTGTTCGAATTTGGTATAAGGGAATGCAAATGATGAATTTCGGTAAACAGTTTAATACGATGGGATTTGAATTGCCAGTAACACTCAAAAACCTTACAATGGCACACTCGAGATGAAGTCAATTCTGAAGAATAAATTCCTGAGACATGGCAACTTTAAACCAAAATATTTCCTGATTGACACGGGTCTTGAATTTTTTCACAATGTGATCCTGGCTTTTTATTTTGGCTTTGTATTTCAAAGTTTATCTTAGCCCCCCCCCCAAAAAAAATCAAACGTCTGCTCCCTAAACACAACAGAGAATCAGGATAGTCTACGTCTGAGCGGTGGGATTAAACCAGTGTTATGGGTACACCCCCCTCCTAGGGTCTATAAAACAAGTAGTCCACCAGTGAATAATAGGGATTTATATGGGGGTTTTGGCCGATCTGGTCTTATTGTCGTATGGAACTAAAATTTTACATGGGCTACTAAAGAGGAAAGAAAAAAATCTAAGGAATACCAATGAAAAAAGTATGCGTAAAAAGGGCATAGAACGACTAAAACGTATCATAGACAAAAGCAGAAGAAAACCAAATGGCGAAAAAAAAACAAAAAAACAAAACAAAACAAAAACAAACAAAAAACAAAAAACAAACAAATTAAAATTGCCCAACGTTTCGGTCAATATCGACTTGTTCAACAACGGGAATTTTTTTTAAAAACACGTTGAGTCTTTGAAACCCATGGCGAGACTACGTCCGTACATAAAGAGTAAATAATAACAAGTGTGAAGGTACGTTTATGATGGAAAACTTTGACGTTCGAGTTCAAAGAAAAATACCCTGTACTGAGAATGTAACATTTAATTTGATCCCCCCTGTAAAATGATCCGGGGGATAAAATTTCTTGGAATATTTTATCCTCTAAGATAGAAAATTGCAACAAATTATATCCCCAACACTAAAAAAATATCCACAATGATGGATATTATTTTAGTATTGTGGGATATAAAATGTTGCAATTTTCTATCCTAGAGGATAAAATATTCAAAGACATTTTATCTCCCGGATAATTTTACGAAAAAATTACAAACAGTCCTTAGTAGGAAATTTTGGGAATATCTGGTTAAGAATAACCCAGTTAATGCTTGGAAAATTCTGTCCTCGAAATAAAACACTGTTAATTATTGATGATTATACAAATATAAATATAAAACTTACCTTCATTAATTCTGTAGTACAGCTTATTTTCTTTCATTATGAAGCTTTGGGCACGTTTTGGTAATGCTCGTTTCTCATTTAAAGAGCTGTTTTTGGAGTATTCTTTATTCAGCAGATATTTGTACAAAACGTTATACTCCTCTCCATCCATCTTGACACAAATGATTATCTATTATTTTACTTGTTCCTTTAAAGCAATGTGCCATTTGTTAAAACACTTCATTGATCAAGATGCAGTAGGATAGTATTTACATGACATTGTATCCCATCGGATATAATTTTACTGAAATATTATCCCAAATGGATATAATTTTGTAGAAATATTATCCCTAGAAATAATAAATTTCTTGGTAATATTATCCCATGGGAAATTATTTTACTACTCCCTTTTATCCTTAGGATATTATATCTACATTGATTTTATCCTTCGTAGCGGATAAAATTTTTTAGAGTGGGACAACTTTTAAAGGTAAAAAATATCCATTATTGACTTATATTTCATCTGTAGGGATAGTTTTTACTTAATATATTGTCCCTTGGGAACTTATATTCTAAGGATAATATTTAAGTTGACTGAAAATGCTTTTCTTCTCAAGGCTTTTTATGTATCGCCTTCCTTCGGTAGATGTCATCAGAGACTTATAAAACAATGTCTCTGCTGTCATTTAAAGTAATTAAAACCTGTAGGCGTTAAACGCCCAGGTAATCGGAAGTTATTGCCAACAAATCACCCGATAAAGATCCGATAAACATATAAACTAACTGGTTCTCTACAGGTAGATATTCTATACTTATCTACCTCAGTGAACTTGAACTCAAATGTGCGTGTGTGTTTTTTTTTAAATTCATTTGTTTAATCTTTATAGGATGTGTTTGCTATGTAACTGAGAATGCATCTTCATTATTTCTATTTTGGTCTTAATTTGAAAATTTGCCATTGTGTTTTCGCTTCGGCATTTGGTATTCGCAATCTATGAGGACAATATATTTAGTGTAAATTTCTCTTTATTCGGAATGAAGTTTTACAGATGTTTTTTTTTTAGCTTTGTGATACGTTTTTGAAATGTTAACGGTTATTGATATTTCAAAATCTTCTGACATTCAAATTGTATGACGAAGGCCTCTGATTGTACGTCAACTTTTGATACTGTTTGTTAGTTCATTTGTAATTTCTTATTAGAATGTTTCGATCACTTAATTTCCTACTCAGCTAAATACCGTATTCCATGGGAAATTCCTACAGGGGCTACTATCGAACTAGAGGCTCCTAGAAGCTTGTATCGCTTACCTGGATTGAATATGCCAATCAGCAGTAACTGGAAGAGTACTTGATTGGTGAATGTGATTAATGGACAACTGTTTGATGTATAATCATCTACATGTAAATACCAATAAATTTAGTTCCTTTCTTCATTCATTAATACTAGTAATTAAACATACGAACACGTAGAAAAGACATAAAATTCGTACAGTGAACTGCAGGATGAAAAACAGCAATATAAGCACCCTGAAATCTATTTTATTCCGAAGGCTACATGTTTTATGAATTCCCAGTGGTATCTATACATAATTCGGCAAATTATGTCTGATCAAAATATCAAACAATGGAGTCTTAATTGTTAATGGGACAGCATGACAGATAATGGGGAAATAAAAAAAATTGTGGAACAAATTTTAATGAAAAAAAAATTAAAATGGAATATTTTGAACTGTGCAAGCGACACAATGTACAATCTACACGTTTAACCCTTCCGGAGCACCTGATATACCTCTAGTTTTTTTTGGAGTTCGTATTGTCCACGCCTTAGTTTTCAGTGTTATTTGTTCGTATGTTTCTATCTTTGCCTGTTTGTATATCAGTTGTGTTCCTTTTTGGTTTGTCTCTTTCTGGTTTTGTCCTTTGGATTATGATTTAGGATTTGCCTCCTGGCATTGTTGGTGTCTTCCACACTTGATTTTTAACTCAGCATATATTCAAACGTAAGATATTGTATAATATTTCATGAAAAACCCTTATCATGTACTTGAAATGTTAGATAGAATATTTAGTGCTTCTGCGTTACATGCATCTTTACATTTTATCAGAAAAAAAAATTCTTCTCAAGAGTCGGCGTAATTTAATATTTAAAACGAAGACATTCAATCCGTGTTTATCAGGATAAACTTTACACTTGTACAAATGAACTTAATATGACACTCGTCTATTATACATATAACATTTATACGACCGACGTATTTGTATTTAGTTTCAGTTTTTTGTTATATCAGAAATATTAAAATAACACAGTAAACAAATATGATATTATTTATTTATTCTGAAAGTTTGAAAAAAAGGTTGTTGACATATTTAACATATACATGATATACACAGGTTGAGAATAATTGTGTTTTATTAAACTCTAGATTTCACAGTTCGTGCCAAGAAATAACCTTTCTGGACCTAGGTACCATCAATACGTTCCGTCATTGGTCATCAAGATGAGACCAAAGTCTAAAAAGAAAATTAAAAAAAATTTTCAAGCAAAAATTATGTTACGACATATCTGCTCTACGGAGTTTTTAATCTGAAGACGTTTATCATCGGTCAATGAACATTTCTTACATTACACATTTTACAAACCAGATCTGATCATTTATATTTAGTAAGTTTCTGTAGTGATCAAGACCGAATACACCAAAATATGTACCAGGATAAAATACTACAATACGGAGGGGATAACGTACACTAGACGATTGGGACCTTAATATTTTAAAAACAAATCAACAGTTTTATTTCAGTTTGAAAGTCAAAAGCTCGCACCGTACCATAAAATCAAAACTTCCACAGAGCAGATAAAACCAGAAACAAAAAACTAAGTATGGTGCGAAACAGCTCATGCGACAATAGATAACAACAAAAATAAATGGAGATGGTGAGCTGACAAAAGGGGCGTAAAACGACTAAAATGTATGAAATACACAAGTCGAACAAAACCAAATATAAAATCGTAAAAAAAACAACAACAAACTAAAAAGTTAAAAATACTCAACGTTTCGACCAATATGGTCTTGATCACGAGTATGTAAAAAATAAAAATAAAAAGGTGTTGACTCTTTGAAACCCAGAGCAAGACTGAGTCCGTACATAAATATTAACAAAAACAAAACATTTTTTGACGTGGGTGTCATCAGTAAAAAGTACTTCATAGAAAATACATAAATGGCAAGGTAGATAGTAAAACCATATAGTAAAAATAAGTAAAATAATATATTTGACGTTGTGATGTATAGAAAATGTACCATATAAGATAACTGTACCGCAAAACGTTAGTGTGCATACTTAGTAAATGAATTGAAATTAAGAATTTTTAAAATTAATTCCACGGGGTCGGAGTGTCCCCAGGCTGAAAATTATTTTCTGCTCAAGGCGTTGTCTGTATTGTCTTCCTCCGTTAACTGTCCTTAAAACGTTTACGCGGACGTCTGACGAGCTGTGACCAGGCAATCGAAAGTGATTGCCAACTGGACAATCAGTTCCATTCTTTATAGAACGCAAGTGTTCTGCAAAGCGGTCACCAAGGCGACGACATGTCTCTCCGATGTATTCCTTATCACAATTCGTACAAATTTCTATCTATTTTTCTTGTTATCTAAAAACAGAAACCACTTGAGGACAAAGTTATGCGCAAACAAAAATGTATTATCAAGATGAAATTAAAGAAAAATGTATTTAGAGAATAAAAAGAAAAAGTTTTATTCTTTAAATTTACCCCAAAAATGTTTCTCCATTTTATTGTCTCGTGTTTTTGAAAAGATGTTAAAAATCATTGAGGAAACTTTCAGTATCACCACTACCTGAGGGATGTTTGGAATAGGTTTTTCTTCGGGCCTTCAGGACAACAAGAATCATGTTCTACGACATAATTATAGATTAATACATGACCTAATCCATATCAGACCGGGTATCATCCCGAGATTCCCACATCGGACCGAGGGCTTGCCCGAGGTTTCGATATAGGTCAAGGGATGTTACCCGGTCCGGTACGGATTAGGTCATGTATTAATCTGTTTATCATATACTGCCATAAGTACTTATTCCGAATGCATTCTGTCTGATATAGCCATATCAGCCGACCACGTGACACACCCGGTCTGATATGGCCATATCAGACCGGGTGCGTTCGAAAAATGGGTTATCAGCCTGAGATATGGTATGTTCACTTCCTGTCGTTACACATATGCAAAATCTGTCATGTCAAGTAGTAAGTATATGATAATAAATATTACCACATTGGGATATTATAACTCTGGGAAATATTAATGTAACTATTTTTTTTGTTTCAATCTCTTATACCTCATATGCTTACGTTGTTTGTTTAGTTGTGGTTTTACGCCGTTTTCAACACATTTAGCTATTTCGTGGTGGCCAGTTTTTATTGGTGGAGGAAGCCGGAGGACCCGGAGACAAGCACCGACCTTCGGTATGAAAATTGGCAATCCTTCTCAATTAAGATCGGAGTCGAACACACCCCGCAACAGCCACAACCTTCGTGTTGATAGGCTAATGATCATTAGTAGTCATGACGAACTACCTACACCACTCGGTCTCCGAGGCCTCAATATGCTTCCATGAGCAATGTACAAATCTTATGCTTCAAAATTGGTATCATAGAATTTATCATGGTATTAAAATTCAGATACACAATTTTGTGTCTATAAATCACTTTACTCGATTAAACACCATCAGCTACACCGATAACAAAAAACAGACTGAAAGCTGAACAATATAAAAAAAGGTGTTAATTATTTATAGAGATAGTTTCTCATAAAATGGATTTTTTAAATGAAGTAAAAATGTTTGTCTAAAATTTAATTGCTTTGTAGACGATATTTCTGGAGATTTTTTGATGATTGTTTTAAATGAACTTCAATTTGCCCCAAAAAATGTTTTTCGGTCTTGGACTGTCTTAATTGTTACACGTGTTATATAGCTCACGAAACATGATGTTTTACTGGTTAGAATGCAAGTCGTGGGAATTCTGAAAACTTGAATGCATTCATTTTAAATCCATTTGACATTTATTCTTAATTTTTATGGTATTAAACTCTCTCAACTTGTCTCAGCTAGTAGACCATGATGACTTGACAACTTCTTAGCTTTAGTGCCATGGGGAGACATTTCGTATAATGTTAATGTATATGTGTCAAAGATACCATTTTAATGCACACGTGCTCAATTTTTACATTGTTTTATACAGGTATGCATTTGATATTATGAAATTGATTATGCCTTGGGGAGACATTTCGTCTACTGTTAATATATATGTATCAACGATACCCCTTTAACGCACATGTGCTCAATTCCTACATTGTTTTATACAGGTATGTATTTTGCTATCAATCGTTTAAAAAATGGACTAATTACTAATGCGTCGTTTTATGTTCTTTTTTTCTGATTTCTTATATTATTTTTGTTCGAATTTGGTATAAGGGGATGAAAATGAGAAATTTCGGTAACAGTTTAATAAGATTGGATTTGAATTGCCAGTAACACTCAAAAACCTTACAATGGCACACCCGAGATGAAGTCAATTCTGGAGAACAAATTCCTGAGACAGGGCAAATAGTTGGAACAAATTTAAACAAAAATATTTCCTGACTGACACAGGTCCTGAATTTTTTTCACAATTCAGTGATCCTGGCTTTTCCATTTAAGTTTTTATTCAGGTTAGTCTAAGTCTGAGCGGTGGGATTAAAGCAGTGTTATAGGTACCCCCACCCGGTCTATAAAACAAGTAGTCCACCAGTGAATAATAGGGATTTCTTGGGGGGTTTGACCGATCTGGTCTTATTGTCGTTTGAAACTAAATTTTTACATGAGCTACCACAAAGGAAAGAAAAAATCCAAGAAATACCAATGGAAAAAGTAAGCGTAAAAAGGGCATAGAACGACTAAAACGTATCATAGACAAAAGCAGAACAAAACCAAATGCAAAAAAAAAAAAAAAAAAAAAAAAAAAAAAAAAAAATTAAAATTACCCAACGTTTCGGTCAATATCGCCTTGTTCAAGAACAGGAATTTTTTTTAAAAAACACGTCGAGTCTTTGAAACCCATGGCGAGACTACGTCCGTACATACACAGTAAATAATAACAACTTTGCAGGTACGTTTATGATGGAAGACTTTGCCGTTCGAGTTCAAAGAAAAGTACCCTGTACTGAGAATACTATAACATAGTCTCAGCCCGTGCAAGATAGACGGAATGCAAAATTTATTGTGATGTGCATACCTTGGAGAAAACTTTTTAACATTGATGCCCCGGGGAAAGTGTCAGACTGAAAATGCTTTTCTGATCAAGGCTTTGTTTGTATCGCCTTCCTCTGTTAACTGTCATCAGAGATACATAAAACAATGTCTCTGCTGTCATTAAAAGTCATTAAAACCGTTAGGCAAACGCCCCGGTAATCGGAAGTTATTGCCAACAAATCACCCGATAAGGATCCGATAAACATATAAACTAACTGGTTCTCTACAGGTAGATATTCTATACTTATCTACCTCGGTGAACTTGAAATCAAAAGCGGGTGTGTGTTTTTTGATAATTCTTTTGTTTTATCTTTATAGGATGTGTTTGCTATGTAACTGAGAATTCACCTTCCTTATTTTTGTTTTGGTCTTAATTTGAAAATATATTTCGCTTCGGTATCTGGTATTCGCAATCTATGAGGACACTATATTTTCCTATTTGTAAAGAGTAAATTTCTCTTTTTTTGGAATGAAATTTTACAGATGTTTTTTAGCTTTGTGTTACTTTATTGAAATGTTAACGGTTATTGATATTTCAAAAGTTTCTGACATTCAAATTGTATGACGAAGGCCTCTGATTGTACATCAATTTTTTATACTGTTTGTTAGTTCATTTGTAATTTCTTATTAGAATGTTTCGATCACTTAATTTCACTTAATTTCATACTCAGCTAAATACCGTATTCCATGGGTAATTCCTACAGGGGCTACTATCGAACTAGAGGCTCCTAGAAGCCTGTATTGCTGACCTGGATTGAATATGCCAATCAGCATTAACTAGAAAAGTACTTGGTTAATGATTGTGATTAATGTAAATACCAATAAATATAGTTATTTTTTTCATTCATTAATAATAGTAATTAAACATAAGATCACATAGAAAAGACATAAAATTCGTACAGTGAAATGCAGGAGGAAGAACAGCAATCTAAGCACAGTTCACTTACTTTTAAATCATTTACTTATCATGTTTTAGAATTGCAATAACTGAACTATATTTTGGAACTATTTTTAAAAAAGAGATTTCCATACCAGAGATACTCACCCTTTGATATTTCATAAAATTATGAGATCTTATCATTTTCCTTGACAATGAAGTCTACATTGTTTGCTTAATATTTGTTTTGTCTTACAAAATGAATTTAGGCATTAGACCAAACGTAAAAGAGAGGACAAATATACCTAGGCAGCAAACAAAAAACAGGAAAACAAAACAAAAACGCAATCCATTAGACAGACAAACCCGGGAAGACAAATGAACATCCACAAGCACAACAAAAGACACTGAAAACTAAAAAACAATGAACAACAAATGCTTTGATTCCAATTTTGATGCACCGGGTGAGCACATTTTGATGATTCACGACACATCAGTTGTGCCGAGAACCTAAATTGTTGAAATCCAAACAACACTTCTTTCGATATTAGGTATTGCAAGAAAACATGAGGAATGTCGTCTTATTTTTTGTACATATTAAACAACTATTGTAAATTTTAAATGGAATTTGCATAATATTATTTTCAGTAAAATCTTTATTCTTCAACCTAATTTTATTTAAAAGTGCCATATGAAATGTATGCTAGGATTGAATTTGATAACTTTTTACATTTTATTTCAACTCATTGCATGTGTAAAAGAGAATTCGTTTAATACAACACAAGGGAATTAATTTTGAAAATTTCTTGAAATACAATAGATAATTGCTAAAGTAGTCGGAAAACAGGGACATCTGGTGTCCTTACGTATGAAAAATAACATCATGATTAAAACTATTTGAAACTCAAATTGGCAAGTACCCTGAAATCTATTATATTCCGAAGGCTACATGTTTTATGAATTCCCAGTGGTATCAATACATAATTCGGCAAATTATGTGTGATCAAAATATCAAACAATGGAGTCTTAATTATTAATGGGACAGCATGACAGATGTTAGAAAAATTAAAAAAATTGTGGAACAAATTTTAATGAAATAAAGTAAAATGGAATATTTTGAACTGAGCAAGCGACACAATGTACAATCTACACGTTTAACCCTTCCGGAGCACCTGATATCCCTCCAGATTTTTTTTTGGAGTTCGTATTGCCCACGCTTTAGTTTTCAGTGTTATTTGTTCGTATGTTTCTATCTTTGCCTGTTTGTATGTCAGTCGTGTTCCTTTTTGGTTTGTCTCGTTCTGGTTTTGTCCTCTGGATTATGATTTAGGATTTGCCTTCTGGCATTGTTGGTTCGGTTTTAAATCTGAAGACGATTATCATCGGTCAATGAACATTTCTTAGATTACACATTTTATTAACAAGATCTGATCATTTATATTTTTTAAGTTTCTGTAGTGATCAAACACCAAAATATGTACCAGGATAAAGTACTACAATATAGCGGGGATAACGTACACTAGACGATGGGACCTAAATATTTTAAAAACAAATCAACAGTTTTATTTCACTTTGAAAGTCAAACTCTCGCACGTACAATAAAATCAAAACTTCCACAGAGCAGAAACCACTTGAGGACAGAGTTTTTACGCCGTTTTCAGCACATTTGGCTATTTCATGGTTGCCAGTTTTTATTGGTGGAGGAAGCCGGAGGACCCGGAGAGAAGTACCGACCTTCGGTATGAAAATTGGCAATCCTTCTCAATTAAGAACGGAGTCAAACACACACCGCCACAGGCACAAACTCCGTGTTGACAGACTAGTGGTCATTAGTAGTCACGACGATATACCTACACCACTCGGTCACCGAGGCCTCCATATGCTTCCATGAGCAATGTACAAATCTTATGCTTCAAAATTGGTATCAAAGAACTTATCATGATATTAAAATTCAGATACACGATTTTGTGCCTATAAATCACTTTTCTCGATTAAACACCATCAGCTACACGGATAAGAAAAAAAACAGATTGAAAACTGAACAATATAAAAAAAGGTGTTAATTATTTATAGAGATAGTTTCTCATAAAATGGATTTTTTGAATAAAGAAAAAATGTTTGTCTAAAAATTAATTGCTTTGTAGACGATATTTCTGGAGATTTTTTGATGATTGTTTTAAATGAACTTCAATTTGCCCAAAAAATATTTTTCGGTCTTGGACTGCCTTAATTGTTACACGTGTTATATAGCTCACGAAACATGATGTTTTACTGGGTAGAACGCAAGTCTTGGGAATTCTGAAAACTTAAATGCATTCACTTTAAATCCATTTGACATTTATTCTTAATTTTTATGGTACTAGTATTAAACTCTATCAACTTGTCTCAGCTAGTAGACCATGATGACGTGACAACTTCTTAGCTTTAGTGCCATGGGGAGACATTTCCTCTAATGTTAATGTATATGTGTCAAAAATACCCTTTTGATGCACACGTGCTCAATTTTACATTGTTTTATACAGGTATGCATTTGATATTATGAAATGTATTATGCCTTGGGGAGACATTTTGTCTACTGTTAATATATATGTGTCAAAGATACCCTTTTAACGCACATGTGCTCAATTTCTACATTGTTTTATACAGGTATGCATTGTGTTATCAATCGTTTTTAAAATGGACTAGTTACAAATGCGTCGTTTTATGGTTTTTTTTACTGATTTCTTCTATTATTTGTGTTTGAATTTAGTATAAGGGCATGAAAAAGATGAATTTCAATAAACAGTTTAATAAGATGAGATTTGAATTGCCATTAACAGTCAAAAACATTAGAATGGCACATGAGATGAAGTCAATTCTGGAGAACAAATTCCTGAGACAGGGCAAATAGTTGGAAAAAATTTAAACAAAAATATTTGCTGATTGACACAGGTCCTGAATTTTGTTCACAATTAAGTGATCTTGGCTTTTTATTTTAAGTTTTTATTCAGGTTAGTCTAAGTCTGAGCGCTGGCATTAAACCAGTGTTATAAGAACGCCCCCAACCCCGGTCTATAAAACAAGTAGTCCACCAGTGAATAATAGGGATTTCTTGGGGGGTTTGACCGATCTGGTCTTATTGTCGTTTGAAACTAAATTTTTACATGAGCTACTACACAGGAAAGAAAAAATCCAAGGAATACCAATGGAAAAAGTGAGCGTAAAAAGGGCATAGAACGACTAAAACGTATCACAGACAAAAGCAGAACAAAACCAAATGCCAACCCCCCCCCCCCACAAAAAAGAAATAAAAAATAAATAAATAAAATTGCCCAACGTTTCGGTCAATATCGCCTTGGTCAAGAACAGGATTTTTTTAAAAACACGTTGAGTCCTTGAAACCCATGGCGGGACTACGTCCGTACACAAAGAGTAAATAATAAAAAACTTTGAAGGTACGTTTATGATGGAAAACTTTGACGTACGAGTTCAAAGAAAAGTACCCTGTACTGAGAATACTATAACATAGTCTCAGTCTATACAAGATAGGCGGACTGCAAAATTTATTGTAATGTGCATACCTTGGAGAAAACTTTTTAACATTGATGCCCCAGGGTAAGTGTCAGACTGAAAATGCTTTTCTACTCAAGGCTTTGTTTGTATCGCCTTCCTCCGTTAACTGTCATTAGAGATATATAAAGCAATGTCTCTGCTGTCATTAAAAGTGATTAAAACCGTAAGGCAAACGCCCATGTAATCGGAAGTTATTGCCAACAATCACCCGATAAGGATCCGATAAACATATAAACTTACTGGTTCTCTACGGGTAGATATTCGATACTTATCTACCTCAGTGAACTTGAAATCAAAAGCGGGTGTGTGTTTTTTTTTATGTAATTCTTTTGTTTTATCTTTATAGGATGTGTTTGCTATGTAACTGAGAATTCACCTTCCTTATTTTTATTTTGGTCTTAATTTGAAAATCTTACATTGTGTTTTCTATTCGGTATTTGGTATTCACGATCTATCAGGACACTATATTTTCATATTTGTAAAATGTAAATTTCTCTTTATTTAGAATGAAGTTTTACAGATGTTCTTTAGCCTGGTGTTACGTTTTTGAAATGTTAACGGTTATAGATATTTCAAACGTTTCTGACATTCAAATTGTATGACGAATGCCTCTGATTGTACGTCAACTTTTGATACTGTTTGTTAGTTCATTTGTAATTTCGTATTAGAATGTTTCGATCACTTAATTTCCTACTCAGCTGAATACCGTATTTTGTGTGTACAAAACACATTTCGTGATTACCTTCAGGGGCTACTACCGAAATAGAGGATCTCAGAAGCCTGTATCGCTCACCTGGATTGAATATGCCAATCAGCAGTAACTGCAATCACTTTGGTTGGTGATTGTGATTAATGGACAACTGTTTGATGCAGAATCATTTACATGTAAATACCAATAAAAATAGTTATTTTTTTTTCATTCATTAATATTAGTAATTAAACATAAGATCACATAGAAAAGACATAAAATTCGTACAGTGAACTGCAGGATGAAGAACAGCAATCTAAGCACAGTTCACTTCCTTTTAAATCATTCAAAATATCATGTTTTAGAATTGCAATAGCTGAACTACATTATGGAACTATTTTTAAAAATGAGATTTCCATACCAGAGATTCTCACCCTTTGCTATTTCATAAAATTATGAAATCTTATCATTTTCCTTGACAATGTCTAAATTGTTTGCTTAATATTTGTTTTGTCTTACAAAATGAATTTAAGCATTAGACCAAACGTAAAAGAGAGGACAAATATACCTAGGCAGCAAACAAAAAAAAAAAAAAAAAAAAAACGCAATCCATTAGACGGACAAACCCGGGAAGACAAATGAACATCCACAAGCACAACAAAAAACACTGAAAACTAAAAAACAATGGACAACAAATGCTTTGATTCCAATTTTGATGCATCAGGTGAGCACATTTTGATGATTCACGACACACCAGTTGTGCCGAGAACCTAAATTGTTGAAATCCAAACAACACTTCTTTCGATATTAGGTATTGCAAGAAAACATGAGGAATTTCGTTTTATTTTTTGTACATATGTGACAACTATTGTAAATTTTAAATGGAATTTGCATAATATTATTTCCAGTACAATCTATATTCTTCAACCTAATTTTATTTAAAAGTCCCATATGAAATGTATGCTAGGATTAAATTTGATAGCTTTTTATATTTTATTTCAACGCATTGCATGTGTAAAAGAGAATTCGTTTAATACAACACAAGGGAATTAATTTTAAAAACATCTTGAAATACAAAAGATAATTGCTAAGTAGTCGGAAAACAGGAACGTCTTGTGTTCTTACGTATGAAAAATAACATCATAATTAAAACTATTTGAAACTCAAATTGGTAAGTACCCTGAAATCTATTATATTTCGAAGGCTACATGTTTTATGAATTCCCAGTGGTATCATTACATAATTCGGCAAATTATTTGTGATCAAAATATCAAACAATGGAGTCTTAATTATTAATGACAGCATGACAGATATTAGAAAAATTAAAAAAATGGTGGAACAAAATTTTAATGAAAAAAAGTAAAATGGAATATTTTGAACTGAGCAAGCGACACAATGTACAATCTACACGTTTAACCCTTCCGGAGCACCTGATATCCCTCCAGTTTTTTTTTGGAGTTCGTATTGCCCACGCTTTAGTTTTCAGTGTTATTTGTTCGCATGTTTCTATCTTTGCCTGTTTGTATATCAGTTGTGTTCCTTTTTGGTTTGTCTCGTTCTGGTTTTGTCCTCTGGATTATGATTTAAGATTTGCCTTCTGGCATTGTTGGTGTCTTTCACACTTGATTTTTAACTCAGCATATATTCAAATGTAAGATATTGTATAATATTTGATGAAAAAACCTTATCATGTACTTGAAATGTTAGATAGAATATTTAGTGCTTCTGTGTTACACGTATCGTTACATTGTATCAGAAAAAAAATTCTCAAGAGTCGGCGTAATTTAACACTGTATGTAGCATTTAGAACGAAGACATTCAATCTGTGTTTATCCGTATTTGTATTTAGTTTCAGTTTTTTTTTATCAGAAATCTTAAAATAACACAGTAAACAAATATGATATTATTTATTATTCTGAAAGTTTTGAAAAAAAGTTATTGACATATTTAGCATAAATATGTAGAAAGGTTGAGAATTATTGTGTTGTATTAAACTCTAGATTCCGAAATTCGTGCCAAGAAATAACCTTTCTGGACTTATCTACCATCAATACGTTCCGTCATTGGGAAGTCTAAAATTATGAAGACGTACTGTGCTGGAGAAGATAAGGCAAAAGTCTAAAAACAAAATAAAAAAAAACTTTCAAGTAAAAATTTATGTTAGGACATATATCTCCTCCACGGAGTTTTAAATCTGAAGATGATTATCTTCGGGCAATGAACATTTCTTAGATTACACATTTTATTAACAAGATCTGGTCATTTATATTTTTTAAGTTTCTGTAGTGGTCAAGACCGAAAACACCAAAATTTGTACCAGGATAAAATATAACAATATGGAGGGGATAACGTACACCAGTAACTAATAGACACACTATGGGGACCTAAATATTTTAAAAACAAATCAACAGTGTTATTCACTTTGAAAGTCAAAAGCTCGCGCCGTAAAATAAGATCCAATCTTGATTCTACAGAGCAGATAAAAACAGAAACTATTGTAAGTTATACACAAAGGTGAAATTATAATAAAACATATATTTGAGGTGAAAATAAATAAAAATGAAATTTTAACAAACATGTATTCAATGTAAAAATAAAGAAAAATGTATTTAGAGAAAAAGGAAAAAAAATATTTTATTCTGTAAATTTACCCCAAAAATGTTTCTCCATTTTATTTCCTCGTGTTTTTTACCTAAGGGATGTTTGAAAAAGGTTTTTCTTCGGGTCTTCAGGACAACAAGAATCACGATCTACGACATAATTAGTTTGTTTTTTATAAACCAGTTGTCTGACATGATTATTCATTGATTTGTTACAGACATTACCAGTATTTAGCAAATTCAAAAATAATAGAAATATTTAGGGTTCATTCCTTGTATTGCACATAGTAGATCTCCGTAGCTGAAATGTGGCTTCCTATTTCGGTATTTTTGGTTATGAGTACTTCTTGTTTAACATAAGTTTGGTTTTTGGTCTTCCAAATGTTTTGGTTTTAATGCTGCTGGTGAGAGGTAACTCCTTGAAATGCGTCGTATACAGCATAGTATAAATTTACTATATCTAATATTAGTATTTTTTGATTGTTATTTTATAGATTAATACATAGATTAATAGATAGATTAATACATGACCTAATCCATATCAAACCGGGTATCATCCCGAGACCCCCACATCGGACTGAGAGTTTGCCCGAGGTTCGATATGGGTCAAGGAATGATACTCGGTCCGGTACGGATTAGGGCATGTATTGCAATGTGGTAATATTTATATCATATACTTAGTACTTGATATGACGGTTTTTGCATATATGTAACGACTGGAAGTGAACATGCCTTATTGCACACCTCAGGCTGATAACACATTTTTCGAACGCACCAGGTCTGATATGACCATATCAGACTGGGTGTGTCACGTGGTCGGGCTGATATGGCCATATCAGACAGGGTGCATTCGCAATAAGTACTTATGGCAGTATATGATAAACAGTTACTGTTGATTGGCATATTCATTCCATGTGAGCGATTCAGGCTCCTGAGAGCCTCTAGTTCGGTAGTATCCCCTGTAGGTAATCACGAAAATTACGGTATTTAGCTGAGTAAGAAATTAAGTGATCGAAAAATTCCAATAAGAAATTACAAATGAACTAACAAACAGTATCAAACATTGACGTACAATCAGAGGCCTTCGTCATACAATTTGAATGTCAGAAACTTTTGAAATATCAATAACCGTTAACATTTCAAAAACGTAACACAAAGCTAAAAAAATCTGTAAAACTTCATTCCAAATAAAGAGAAATTTACACTTTACAAATAGGAAAATATATTGTCCTCATAGATTGAGAATACCAGATACCGAAGCGAAAACACAATGGAAGATTTTCAAATTAAGACCAAAATAAAAATAATGAAGGTGAATTCTCAGTTACATAGCAAACACATCCTTTAAAGATAAAACAAAAGAATTTAAAAAGAACACACACACGCTTTTGAGTTCAAGTTCACTGAGGCAGATAAGTATAGAATATCTACCTGTAGAGAACCAGTTAGTTTATATGTTTATCGGATCCTTATCGGGTGATTTGTTGGCAATAACTTCCAATTACCTAGGCGTTTAACGCCTAACGGTTTTAATGACTTTTAATGATAGCAGAGACATTGTTTTTGTAAGTCTCTGATGACATTTACCGGAGGAAGGCATTTGGTTTTGTTCTTCTTATCTACCTCAGTGAACTTGAAATCAAAAGCGGGTGTGTGTTTTATTTTAATATAATTCTTTTGTTTTATCTTTATAGGATGTGTTTGCTATGTAACCGAGAATTCACCTTCCTTATTTTTATTTTGGTCTTAATTTGAAAATCTTACATTGTGTTTTGGCTTCGGTATTTAGTATTCACGATCTTTGAGGACACTATATTTTTCTATTGTAAAGTGTAAATTTCTCTTTATTTGGAATGAAGTTTTACTGATGTGTTTTAGCTTTGTATTACGTTTTTGAAATGTTAACGGTTATTGATATTTCAAAAGTTTCTGACATTCAAATTGTATGACGAAGGCCTCTGATTGTACGTCAATTTTTGATACTGTTTGTTAGTTCATTTGTAATTTTTTATTAGAATGTTTCGATCACTTAATTTCCTACTCAGCTAAGTACCGTATTCCATGGGAAATTCCTACAGGGGCTACTATCGAACTAGAGGCTCCTAGAAGCCTGTATCGCTGACCTGGATTGAATATGCTAATCAGCATTAACTGGAAAAGTACTTGGTTAATGATTGTGATTAATGGACAACTGTTTGATGCAGAATCATTTACATGTAAATACCAATAAATATAGTTATTTTTTGCATTCATTAATACTAGTAATTAAACATAAGAACACATAGAAAATACATAGAAATCGTACAGTACTGCAGGACGAAGAACAGCAATATAAGCACAGTTCACTTCCTTTAAATCATTTAATTATCATGTTTTAGAATTGCAATAACTGAACTATATTTTGGAACTATTTTTAAAAATGAGATTTCCATACCAGAGATACTCGCCCTTTGGTATATCATAAAATTATAAAATCTCATTTTCCTTGACCCTGAAGTCTATATTGGTTACTTAACATTTGTTAACAACCACAAGAACAGCAAAAACACACTGAAAACATAAAAAAACAACGAACAACAAATGCTTTGATTCCAATTTCGATGCATCAGGTGAGCAAATTTTGATGATTCACGACACATCAGTTGTGCTGAGAGCCTAAATTGTTGAAATCCAAACAACACTTCTTTCGATATTAGGTATTGCAAGAAAACACGAGGAATGTCGTTTTATTTCTTGTACATATTATAAAACTATTGTAAATTTTAAATGGAATTTGCATAATATTATTTCCAGTAAAATCTATATTCTTCAACCTAATTTTATTTAAAAGTTCCATAGGAAATGTATGCTAGGATTAAATTTGATAACCTTTTATATTTTATTTCAACTCATTGCATGTGTGAACAGAATTCGTTTAATACAACACAAGGGAATTAATTTTGAAATCTTCTTGAAATACAATAGATAATTGCTAAAGTAGTCGGAAAACAGGGATATGTGGTGTTCTGACGTATGGAAAATAACATCATAATTAAAACTATTTGAAACTCAAATTGGCAAGTACCCTGATTTCTATTATATTCCGAAGGCTACATGTTTTATGAATTCCCAGTGGTATCAATACATAATTCGGCAAATTATGTGTGATCAAAATATCAAACAATGGAGTCTTAATTGTTAATGGGACAGCATGACAGATAATGGAAAAATAAAAAAAATTGTGGAACAAATTTTAATGAAAAAAAAATTAAAATGGAATATTTTGAACTGTGCAAGCGACACAATGTACAATCTACACGTTTAACCCTTCCGGAGCACCTGATATCCCTCTAGTTTTTTTTTGGAGTTCGTATTGCCCACGCTTTAGTTTTCAGTGTTATTTGTTCGTATGTTTCTATCTTTGCCTGTTTGTATATCAGTTGTGTTCCTTTTTGGTTTGTCTCTTTCTGGTTTTGTCCTCTGGATTATGATTTAGGATTTGCCTCCTGGCATTGTTGGTGTCTTCCACACTTGATTTTTAACTCAGCATATATTCAAACGTAAGATATTGTATAATATTTCATGAAAAACCCTTATCATGTACTTGAAATGTTAGATAGAATATTTAGTGCTTCTGCGTTACATGCATCTTTACATTTTATCAGAAAAAAAAAAATTCTTCTCAAGAATCGGCGTAATTTAATATTTAGAACGAAGACATTCAATCTGTGTTTATCAGGATAAACTTTTCACTTGTACAAATGAACTTAATATGACACTCGTCTATTATACATATAACATTTATACGACCGACGTATTTGTATTTAGTTTCAGTTTTTTGTTATATCAGAAATCTTAAAATAACACAGTAAACAAATATGATATTATTTATTTATTCTGAAAGTTTGAAAAAAAGGTTGTTGACATATTTAACATATACATGATATACACAGGTTGAGAATAATTGTGTTTTATTAAACTCTAGATTTCACAGTTCGTGCCAAGAAATAACCTTTCTGGACCTAGGTACCATCAATACGTTCCGTCATTGGTCATCAAGATGAGACCAAAGTCTAAAAAGAAAATTAAAAAAAATTTTCAAGCAAAAATTATGTTACGACATATCTGCTCTACGGAGTTTTTAATCTGAAGACGTTTATCATCGGTCAATGAACATTTCTTACATTACACATTTTACAAACCAGATCTGATCATTTATATTTAGTAAGTTTCTGTAGTGATCAAGACCGAATACACCAAAATATGTACCAGGATAAAATACTACAATACGGAGGGGATAACGTACACTAGACGATTGGGACCTTAATATTTTAAAAACAAATCAACAGTTTTATTTCAGTTTGAAAGTCAAAAGCTCGCACCGTACCATAAAATCAAAACTTCCACAGAGCAGATAAAACCAGAAACAAAAAACTAAGTATGGTGCGAAACAGCTCATGCGACAATAGATAACAACAAAAATAAATGGAGATGGTGAGCTGACAAAAGGGGCGTAAAACGACTAAAATCTATGAAATACACAAGTCGAACAAAACCAAATATAAAATCGTAAAAAAAACAACAACAAACTAAAAAGTTAAAAATACTCAACGTTTCGACCAATATGGTCTTGATCACGAGTATGTAAAAAATAAAAATAAAAAGGTGTTGACTCTTTGAAACCCAGAGCAAGACTGAGTCCGTACATAAATATTAACAAAAACAAAACATTTTTTGACGTGGGTGTCATCAGTAAAAAGTACTTCATAGAAAATACATAAATGGCAAGGTAGATAGAATAGAAGAACAAGGAAGACAGGAGGACATTTTGACCGGAGCAGAATTTTTTACATTTTATTCGTTTTATGTTTTAGTCACAGCACCCTTTCGTTTTATTTAGTGTATATAAACTCTCGTTTAACTGTTCCCCAAGTTTTATCGCATTGTACATATCATTCTCACCATTTTATTGTCACTTTTTAAAAAACTGCTACCGCGACCCCCAGTCGGCCATATTGAATTATATTATTTTTTTTTTTTTTTTTTGACTTTACAAACTTTGACATTCCTGGGTGTATTTCATTAGTCTCAAGCAATAGAATACTCAAAGATGGCACTCCAACCATCTTGTGCAACATTAAAACCAAATAACTCAAATGTTGAGGTTACAACAAAATGTCAATCATATACTCTTGATCCGACTAAAGCTATGGGGAAAAAAGAGGAGGCATGTGACAAAGACTATGTCAATTATTGCATGAAGGCTGGAAATAACTTCAGAGCAGAGTTCAACACTGCTTCATATGAAATATTCAAAACTGAATTTTACTCAATGCTGAATGCCAAGTCCTCAGAAAACTATACGCAATTGAAATATACAATAGAAGACAACGTAGATGCCATAACTAGCGTGGTCTATCAGGTCGTTAAAGTCCATTATATAAACAAAAGACTATCTTTACCAAACCGCAAACCAAACTTCGTCATAAGCCTTTATAACCCATCATCTTCAATTCTGGGTAACGGAGCAGGAATTCAGTCATTTGTTGAGAACTTTTTCACTCCAATTTTAGGACATCTTCAGCGACAATTACATGTAATTGACATCATTAACGCCAACTTTAAAGATGCAATATCAAAGGGCCAAACACAAGTTAAAAACTCTAAACATGATGTAAAATCAAATTATACCAATCAGAAAAAGATTACTGAGTTAACTATCACTCATGAATCAGTAAACACTGATGAGAAAGTAGGGGACTGTCCATTGTGCTCAAAACCATCAAATCTAGAGACAATCCATTGTGACGTATGCCTAGAGTGGGTTCATTTTGAATGTGCAGGTCTTACTAAAGACCAAGCTGAGAAAATTCCAAAATCTTCTCCATTCACATGTAGGCTTTGTTGTGACGATGCCTTATACAATAACTCACGATCATTGCCCATGATTCAAGCTATATGTGATACAACAGTCTCAACCTCAATGTACACAACAGGACATTCACTATCTACAAGCTCTAATCCCGGAATGAAATCCAATATTACTACATCTGTGCCATCTTTAAATAGCAATACAAACTCTGATGTTATTCATGCTCTGCCAGTATATCCTAATATAAACGTCTGCTCCACAAACTCTTCATCGCAGAACTCTGATGCTACTTATACTACAAGTACACGTGTAACGTCAGGTACTAATCCAATCTCGACACATATTGTTTACTCCTCACCTACCACCCTATGTCCACCGAATATGCCACAGCGAGTTCAAGCATGTATAAATAGCACAACGACGACAACACCCGTTATAAATAATGTTATATCCTCAACATCTCCAACCCGTCCAAAGAGGCGAAACCAAACATCAAAACAAGAAAATGATAATTTAAGATCCATCATTCTACAATTAGAACAAAAAGTGAATGACCAGGAAAGAACAATCAATTTGTTAAAAATGGCAAAATCTGACAGATATGAAAACGGTGATTATAGTTCACTGAATAGACTGTCTTCACAATTAGATGAAAGAATTGCACCTCAAAACTGGTTCATGGAGAGCATGAAACACAACATTGAAATTATTGAAAAAAGGTTACAATCAATAACCCAGCAGCAACAACAGCTATCATATGACACTCTAAATTCAAAAATTGACAACCTACAGCATACTATAAATCGACAAATGAATAACGCATTTGTCCAACAGCCTCACATGCAACAAATTCCGCCATTTCATCTTCAGTCTCCTTATCTACAAGGATCTACTGTACCGCATTCTCAACCTCCGCCTTATCCACAAGGAAGTATACATGCTCAACCAGTACATCCTCTGCCTATATATCCGCAAGGCCCACTGGCTCATGCTCAGTCAACATATCCACATGGCCGGCCTCTTCAGCATCAACCGATATATCTGCATAGCCTATCTGGTCATCATCAGCCAATATATCCGCATGGCCCGCCTGTTCATCATCAGCAAATATATTCGCATGGCCCGTCCGCTCATCACCAGCCAATGCACTTGCAAAGGCCACCTATTCATCCACAGTATATGCATTCACATAGACCATCTTTACTTATACATCCTCGAACCAATATTGGTGAACCACTTCAGGCTATACAGCCTACTAAATCACACGGCCAACGAGCACAAAAGCGACAGCCGGTACAGTCTTGTCAACAATATTTATCTCTGGGACAGGAAACACTTCAACAAAGTGACAATACAAACATAATACATACTAATATTGGATCTGAAACTGCTCAACAAGTGAACTCCAAATCACAGCTGACTGTCGATAACTCCAATAATCCCAAGACAATGTCACCATATCACATCGAAGACTGTAGTGTTCTACCTTCAGCCAACAAGGATGACAATTCACAAAACTGTACTTCGCAATATTTGAATCCATCAGTTCAATCATCTGTTTTAAATAGAGATACAAACGATCACTCATCAAGTCCAACTAGTGACTCTGTCAACTCCGTAATAGACGACAAATGCCCTTTTTTAGACAAAGGACTATATGTAGTGGAGATCGACAAAAGAGAGATGTAATTAACAATAGCAATTTTAATCTATGTACTTTTAATATTGAAGGTCTCCGAGGTAATTTACCGTTCCTTGAGACTATTTTACCTTTTAATGATGTGGTATGTATACAAGAGCATTGGTTGTGGCAATATGAAGAACAAGAGGCATCGAAATTTTTAAACGGATATAATTTTACCATCAGATCAAGTGACTGCAATTTCCCAAAAATACATCATGTTCGATCCAGAGGTTACGGAGGAGTTCTGATTGCCTGGAAATGTAATCTAGACAATTTCGTGAAACCATTAGAGGATGGTAATGAACGCATTGTTGCAGTAGAAATTGACTGTCTACCCCGCCCAATTTGTCTTATCAACTGTTATATGCCAACATTCGGATACTCTGATACATCAGAAAAATATCAAGAAAATCTCGATTTATTAGAGGTGATATTCCAGAAATATCACGAGTCTCATCAGATCATATTAGTAGGGGACATGAACGCCACTGTACTTATGTCACGCAAGAACGATTCCGATAGACGATTTAGAGAATTTATTATGAAAAACAAACTTTGTACACCAACAACGATGGGTAACTCCCCAACATACCAGCATGGAACTGGTTCCTCACAAATAGACTATATACTCTCTAGCTCTGACAGTATGGTGTCAAATCTAATTATCGCCGAGACAGATACTTGTAATTCATCTAGTCATGTACCTGTCTACTGCACTATAAACTGTAACATTCAACGGATGAAAACATCTACAAAACTACCGGCAAATCAAAAGAGACTTTTATGGAAAGATACTGATATTAATTTGTATAGGACAACCCTACAACAAGCAGAATATCTAAAAATAGAACGACCTGACCAAATCAAAAACTTTGTAGACCAGTTATACGGTAACCTTCTACATGCAACGCAGTGTGCGATACCGTCAAAAAAGATCAGACTAAATGGGCCGAAATGGAAAGCTAGTCCAGCTGTAAGATTATTACTCCAACGGGGAAATGACATTCACAAGAGATGGATAGAATTAGGCAAACCGACGATAAATCATCCTATAGTAGAGGAACGTCGTAACATAAAGCGTCATATAAGATCTCAACAGAGACAGGACATCGCCTGTGAACGAAAACAATTTTACAGTCAAGTACTCGAATCAGAAGGCAATGTTAGTTTCTATAAACTTATTCGCAGAGGTCTGTCAAACACTACAAACAAGCCACAATATTTCCGAAGCGAAGGACAAATGATAGTGAATCTGGTAGATCAATGTAATGGTTTTTCAAAATTTTATGAAGACTTGGCAGTTCCTAAACAATTAACTCAATTTGACTCTTCATATCAGGAGGAAGTCTCACAGAATATCGAGCTGATTCGTGAAATAGTGAACAATATGGAGGACGATCACATACCCATATCGCAAGATGAAGTCAGAACGGCAATTAATAAATTAAACAATAATAAATCGGCTGATGAATTTGGGATAAGCGCCGAACATTTCAAACTCGCAGGTCAATCTATCATATCTGCCGTAACAGAAGTACTTAATGCTATACTACTCCATGGACAAATACCACCTCAATTTCTCTCAGGAACTATTACACCAGTTCATAAAAAAGGACGTGATCCTTGTAACTATAGTAACTATAGAGGTATTACAGTGACATGCACTCTTGGAAAAATTCTAGAACATGTAATACTCAGCCGTATAGAACACTTACTTCCATCTCGACAATCAGCACTGCAATTTGGTTTTACGAAAGGAACATCCATACTTCTTGCTGCCCTAGTGATCAATGAGTCAATAGCAGAAGCGAAGGAAATGAACTTGCCTCTATATATAGCCTTTCTAGATTCGCAGAAGGCATTCGACGTCGTGGATCACGAATCTCTGAAATGTAAACTTTTCTACAACGGCGTGACTGGAAAACTTTGGAGTCTGATAGACGCTTGGTATCAAAACTTGTCTTCAAAAGTGAAATGGTTAGGACATATCAGTGATTCTTTTCCGATACTTCTGGGCGTTCGTCAAGGAGGAATCCTGTCAACCAGCCTCTACAAAACCTATATCAATGATCTTTTACTCACCTTAGAAAATAGCCATATTGGTTCTCATATTGGAACTACATACATAGGATGCCCGACTGTGGCAGATGATTTGGCACTCCTAGCAAATTCTGCTTCTGACCTACAACTTATGCTAAATGTCACAAATTCCTTTTCGAATAGGGAAAGATACATTATCCATCCGGAAAAAAGTACAATTCTAATGCGAATTCCTAATAAGTGTAGCAATAGTGAGGTAACTGACTGGAAACTTGGTGACAAAGAGGTCTCAATATCAAAAACCGTCACACACCTTGGAATACTACGTCACACCAAGAATGATGTCACACTTAACGTTGAAGAAAGAATTTCCTGCGCTAGAAAGACACTATATAGCTTAACCGGAACTGGTTTACATGGTACCAACGGACTACCACCAACGACATGCATTAAACTTTTTAATACATATGTACTTCCCCGTCTACTCTATGGGTTAGAAACATTCATTTTGAAACCAATCCATTTAAACTTATTGGAAAGATTCCACCTTAGCTTTCTTAGAAAAATCCAATTTCTGCCATCTCGTTCAGTTAAAGGTGTCACCTATTTACTTCTGGGAGTTAGACCTATCACGGCCGAAGTTCACATCAGACAACTGAAAATTGTAGGGGATATTATCAGAAGTGACAACAAAATAATTAGAAACATTCTCCTACGACAGACGTCCTTAAAATCTACTGATTCCAACAGCTGGTTTACAAACATACTCAATCTACTCGAACTGTACGACCTACCAACCTTAAAAACATTATTACAAACAGTACCATGCAAAACAACATGGAAGCGTGAAGTTAGAACAACAGTGGATAAATATTGGAATGTGAAGCTCATATCTGATTGTGCTCAAAAATCGTCTCTTAACTTTTGTGACACTTCAAAACTAGCAATTGGCCAAACCCACAGAATTTGGATGTCAGTCAGCAACAACTTAAAAGATGTACGTCGTGGTGGTATAAAAGCCAGATTACTAACAGGAAACTACATATTCCAAAGTAACCTAAGTAAATTCAACCAACATGAAGTCACTCCAGTATGTCCACTCTGCCAACTGGAAAACGAAGATATTTGCCACTTTCTGATAAAGTGCAACGCCCTACACAGCTACCGACGTGACCACATCGTAGAATTAAAAACTTTGATCTGTGATATTGATGAGTCAGTTTGGAGAACTTTATCCAATAACCCTATTATACTAACCAAAATTATTTTGGAACCTGAAGTACTTGATAGAAACAGTTTACTTAGATGCAATGACAATTTATTGACTAGGATAGAAACTTGTACCAGAAGATTGTGTTATTCTATACACTGTGGGAGACTGTTTATAATGAACTCAGGAATGTCAAAGGCGTAGTTCTGATATTTTTATTTTTATCTTTATTTATTTTATCCAATAGCTGTGACTATAATAGAATATAGGTGCACCAATCTAGTGGTGGATTATACATACAAAAGAAGATAGTAAAACCATATAGTAAAAATAAGTAAAATAATATATTTGACGTTGTGATGTATAGAAAATGTACCATATAAGATAACTGTACCGCAAAACGTTAGTGTGCATACTTAGTAAATGAATTGAAATTAAGAATTTTTTACATTAATTCCACGGGGTCGGAGTGTCCCCAGGCTAAAAATTATTTTCTGCTCAAGGCGTTGTCTGTATTGTCTTCCTCCGTTAACTGTTCTTAAAACGTTTACGCGGACGTCTGACGAGCTGTGACCAGGCAATCGAAAGTGATTGCCAACTGGACAATCAGTTCCATTCTTTATAGAACGCAAGTGTTCTGCAAAGCGGTCACCAAGGCGACGACATGTCTCTCCGATGTATACCTTATCACAATTCGTACAAATTTCTATCTATTTTTCTTGTTATCTAAAAACAGAAACCACTTGAGGACAAAGTTATGCGCAAACAAAAATGTATTATCAAGATGAAATTAAAGAAAAATGTATTTAGAGAATAAAAAGAAAAAGTTTTATTCTTTAAATTTACCCCAAAAATGTTTCTCCATTTTATTGTCTCGTGTTTTTGAAAAGATGTTAAAAATCATTGAGGAAACTTTCAGTATCACCACTACCTGAGGGATGTTTGGAATAGGTTTTTCTTCGGGCCTTCAGGACACCAAGAATCATGCTCTACGACATAATTATAGATTAATACATGACCTAATCCATATCAGATCGGGTATCATCCCGAGATTCCCACATCGGACCGAGGGCTTGCCCGAGGTTTCGATATAGGTCAAGGGATGTTACCCGGTCCGGTACGGATTAGGTCATGTATTAATCTGTTTATCATATACTGCCATAAGTACTTATTCCGAATGCATTCTGTCTGATATAGCCATATCAGCCGACCACGTGACACACCCGATCTGATATGGCCATATCAGACCGGGTGCGTTCGAAAAATGGGTTATCAGCCTGAGATATGGTATGTTCACTTCCTGTCGTTACACATATGCAAAATCTGTCATGTCAAGTAGTAAGTATATGATAATAAATATTACCACATTGGGATATTATAACTCTGGGAAATATTAATGTAACTATTTTTTTTTGTTTCAATCTCTTATACCTCATATGCTTACGTTGTTTGTTTAGTTGTGGTTTTACGCCGTTTTCAACACATTTAGCTATTTCGTGGTGGCCAGTTTTTATTGGTGGAGGAAGCCGGAGGACCCGGAGACAAGCACCGACCTTCGGTATGAAAATTGGCAATTCTTCTCAATTAAGATCGGAGTCGAACACACCCCGCAACAGCCACAACCTTCGTGTTGATAGGCTAATGATCATTAGTAGTCATGACGAACTATCTACACCACTCGGTCTCCGAGGCCTCAATATGCTTCCATGAGCAATGTACAAATCTTATGCTTCAAAATTGGTATCATAGAATTTATCATGGTATTAAAATTCAGATACACAATTTTGTGTCTATAAATCACTTTACTCGATTAAACACCATCAGCTACACCGATAACAAAAAACAGACTGAAAGCTGAACAATATAAAAAAAGGTGTTAATTATTTATAGAGATAGTTTCTCATAAAATGGATTTTTTAAATGAAGTAAAAATGTTTGTCTAGAATTAATTGCTTTGTAGACGATATTTCTGGAGATTTTTTGATAATTGTTTTAAATGAACTTCAATTTGCCCAAAAAATGTTTTTCGGTCTTGGACTGTCTTAATTGTTACACGTGTTATATAGCTCACGAAACATGATGTTTTACTGGTTAGAATGCAAGTCGTGGGAATTCTGAAAACTTGAATGCATTCATTTTAAATCCATTTGACATTTATTCTTAATTTTTATGGTATTAAACTCTCTCAACTTGTCTCAGCTAGTAGACCATGATGACTTGACAACTTCTTAGCTTTAGTGCCATGGGGAGACATTTCGTATAATGTTAATGTATATGTGTCAAAGATACCATTTTGATGCACACGTGCTCAATTTTTACATTGTTTTATACAGGTATGCATTTGATATTATGAAATTGATTATGCCTTGGGGAGACATTTCGTCTACTGTTAATATATATGTATCAACGATACCCCTTTAACGCACATGTGCTCAATTCCTACATTGTTTTATACAGGTATGTATTTTGCTATCAATCGTTTAAAAAATGGACTAATTACTAATGCGTCGTTTTATGTTCTTTTTTTTCTGATTTCTTATATTATTTTTGTTCGAATTTGGTATAAGGGGACGAAAATGAGAAATTTCGGTAACAGTTTAATAAGATTGGATTTGAATTGCCAGTAACACTCAAAAACCTTACAATGGCACACCCGAGATGAAGTCAATTCTGGAGAACAAATTCCTGAGACAGGGCAAATAGTTGGAACAAATTTAAACAAAAATATTTCCTGACTGACACAGGTCCTGAATTTTTTTCACAATTCAGTGATCCTGGCTTTTCCATTTAAGTTTTTATTCAGGTTAGTCTAAGTCTGAGCGGTGGGATTAAAGCAGTGTTATAGGTACCCCCACCCGGTCTATAAAACAAGTAGTCCACCAGTGAATAATAGGGATTTCTTGGGGGGTTTGACCGATCTGGTCTTATTGTCGTTTGAATCTAAATTTTTACATGAGCTACCACAAAGGAAAGAAAAAATCCAAGAAATACCAATGGAAAAAGTAAGCGTAAAAAGGGCATAGAACGACTAAAACGTATCATAGACAAAAGCAGAACAAAACCAAATGCCAAAAAAAAAAAAAAAAAAAAAAAAAAAAAAAAAAAATTAAAATTACCCAACGTTTCGGTCGATATCGCCTTGTTCAAGAACAGGAATTTTTTTTAAAAAACACGTCGAGTCTTTGAAACCCATGGCGAGACTACGTCTGTACATATACAGTAAATAATAACAACTTTGCAGGTACGTTTATGATGGAAAACTTTGCCGTTCGAGTTCAAAGAAAAGTACCCTGTACTGAGAATACTATAACATAGTCTCAGCCCGTGCAAGATATACGGAATGCAAAATTTATTGTGATGTGCATACCTTGGAGAAAACTTTTTAACATTGATGCCCCGGGGAAAGTGTCAGACTGAAAATGCTTTTCTGATCAAGGCTTTGTTTGTATCGCCTTCCTCTGTTAACTGTCATCAGAGATACATAAAACAATGTCTCTGCTGTCATTAAAAGTCATTAAAACCGTTAGGCAAACGCCCAGGTAATCGGAAGTTATTGCCAACAAATCACCCGATAAGGATCCGATAAACATATAAACTAACTGGTTCTCTACAGGTAGATATTCTATACTTATCTACCTCGGTGAACTTGAAATCAAAAGCGGGTGTGTGTTTTTTGATAATTCTTTTGTTTTATCTTTATAGGATGTGTTTGCTATGTAACTGAGAATTCACCTTCCTTATTTTTGTTTTGGTCTTAATTTGAAAATATTCCATTGTGTTTTCGCTTCGGTATCTGGTATTCGCAATCTATGAGGACACTATATTTTCCTATTTGTAAAGAGTAAATTTCTCTTTTTTTGGAATGAAATTTTACAGATGTTTTTTAGCTTTGTGTTACTTTATTGAAATGTTAACGGTTATTGATATTTCAAAAGTTTCTGACATTCAAATTGTATGACGAAGGCCTCTGATTGTACATCAAATTTTGACACTGTTTGTTAGTTCATTTGTAATTTCTTATTAGAATGTTTCGATCACTTAATTTCACTTAATTTCATACTCAGCTAAATACCGTATTCCATGGGTAATTCCTACAGGTGCTACAATCGAACTAGAGGCTCCTAGAAGCCTGTATTGCTGACCTGGATTGAATATGCCAATCAGCATTAACTAGAAAAGTACTTGGTTAATGATTGTGATTAATGTAAATACCAATAAATATAGTTATTTTTTTCATTCATTAATAATAGTAATTAAACATAAGATCACATAGAAAAGACATAAAATTCGTACAGTGAAATGCAGGAGGAAGAACAGCAATCTAAGTACAGTTCACTTACTTTTAAATCATTTACTTATCATGTTTTAGAATTGCAATAACTGAACTATATTTTGGAACTATTTTTAAAAAAGAGATTTCCATACCAGAGATAATCACCCTTTGCTATTTCATAAAATTATGAGATCTTATCATTTTCCTTGACAATGAAGTCTATATTGTTTGCTTAATATTTGTTTTGTCTTACAAAATGAATTTAGGCATTAGACCAAACGTAAAAGAGAGGACAAATATACCTAGGCAGCAAACAAAAAACAGAAAAACAAAACAAAAACGCAATCCATTAGACAGACAAACCCGGGAAGACAAATGAACATCCACAAGCACAACAAAAGACACTGAAAACTAAAAAACAATGAACAACAAATGCTTTGATTCCAATTTTGATGCACCGGGTGAGCACATTTTGATGATTCACGACACATCAGTTGTGCCGAGAACCTAAATTGTTGAAATCCAAACAACACTTCTTTCGATATTAGGTATTGCAAGAAAACATGAGGAATGTCGTTTTATTTTTTGTACATATTAAACAACTATTGTAAATTTTAAATGGAATTTGCATAATATTATTTTCAGTAAAATCTTTATTCTTCAACCTAATTTTATTTAAAAGTGCCATATGAAATGTATGCTAGGATTGAATTTGATAACTTTTTACATTTTATTTCAACTCATTGCATGTGTAAAAGAGAATTCGTTTAATACAACACAAGGGAATTAATTTTGAAAATTTCTTGAAATACAATAGATAATTGCTAAAGTAGTCGGAAAACAGGGACATCTGGTGTCCTTACGTATGAAAAATAACATCATGATTAAAACTATTTGAAACTCAAATTGGCAAGTACCCTGAAATCTATTATATTCCGAAGGCTACATGTTTTATGAATTCCCAGTGGTATCAATACATAATTTGGCAAATTATGTGTGATCAAAATATCAAACAATGGAGTCTTAATTATTAATGGGACAGCATGACAGATGTTAGAAAAATTAAAAAAATTGTGGAACAAATTTTAATGAAAAAAAGTAAAATGGAATATTTTGAACTGAGCAAGCGACACAATGTACAATCTACACGTTTAACCCTTCCGGAGCACCTGATATCCCTCCAGATTTTTTTTTGGAGTTCGTATTGCCCACGCTTTAGTTTTCAGTGTTATTTGTTCGTATGTTTCTATCTTTGCCTGTTTGTATGTCAGTCGTGTTCCTTTTTGGTTTGTCTCGTTCTGGTTTTGTCCTCTGGATTATGATTTAGGATTTGCCTTCTGGCATTGTTGGTTCGGTTTTAAATCTGAAGACGATTATCATCGGTCAATGAACATTTCTTAGATTACACATTTTATTAACAAGATCTGATCATTTATATTTTTTAAGTTTCTGTAGTGATCAAACACCAGAATATGTACCAGGATAAAGTACTACAATATAGCGGGGATAACGTACACTAGACGATAGGACCTAAATATTTTAAAAACAAATCAACAGTTTTATTTCACTTTGAAAGTCAAACGCTCGCACGTACAATAAAATCAAAACTTCCACAGAGCAGAAACCACTTGAGGACAAAGTTTTTACGCCGTTTTCAGCACATTTGGCTATTTCATGGTTGCCAGTTTTTATTGGTGGAGGAAGCCGGAGGACCCGGAGAGAAGTACCGACCTTCGGTATGAAAATTGGCAATCCTTCTCAATTAAGAACGGAGTCAAACACACACCGCCACAGGCACAAACTCCGTGTTGACAGACTAGTGGTCATTAGTAGTCACGACGATATACCTACACCACTCGGTCACCGAGGCCTCCATATGCTTACATGAGCAATGTACAAATCTTATGCTTCAAAATTGGTATCAAAGAACTTATCATGATATTAAAATTCAGATACACGATTTTGTGCCTATAAATCACTTTTCTCGATTAAACACCATCAGCTACACGGATAACAAAAAAACAGATTGAAAACTGAACAATATAAAAAAAGGTGTTAATTATTTATAGAGATAGTTTCTCATAAAATGGATTTTTTAAATAAAGAAAAAATATTTGTCTAAAATTAATTGCTTTGTAGACGATATTTCTGGAGATTTTTTGATGATTGTTTTAAATGAACTTCAATTTGCCCAAAAAATGTTTTTCGGTCTTGGACTGTCTTAATTGTTACACGTGTTATATAGCTCACGAAACATGATGTTTTACTGGTTAGAATGCAAGTCGTGGGAATTCTGAAAACTTGAATGCATTCACTTTAAATCCATTTGACATTTATTCTTAATTTTTATGGTATTAAACTCTCTCAACTTGTCTCAGCTAGTAGACCATGATGACGTGACAACTTCTTAGCTTTAGTGCCATGGGAGACATTTCGTCTAATGTTAATGTATATGTGTCAAAGATACCCTTTTGATGCACACCTGCTCAATTTTTACATTGTTTTATACAGGTATGCATTTGATATTATGAAATTTATTATACCTTGGGGAGACATTTTGTCTACTGTTAATATATATGTGTCAAAGATACCCTTTTAACGCACATGTGCTCAATTTCTACATTGTTTTATACAGGTATGCATTGTGCTATCAATAGTTTTTAAAATGGACTAGTTACTAATGCGTCATTTTATGGTTTTGTTACTGATTTCTTCTATTATTTGTGTTCGAATTTGGTATAAGGGGATGAAAAAGATGAATTTCGGTAAACAGTTTAATAAGATCAGATTTGAATTGCCAGTAACACAAAAAAAAATTAGAATGGCACACTCGAGATGAAGTCAATTCTGGAGAACAAATTCCTGAGACAGGGCAAATAGTTGGAACAAATTTAAACAAAAATTTTTCCTGATTCACACAGGTCCTGAATTTTGTTCACAATTAAGTGATCCTCGCTTTTTATTTTAAGTTTTTATTCAGGTTAGTCTAAGTCTGAGCGCTGGCATTAAACCAGTGTTATGGTACCCCCCACCCCGGTCTATTAAACATGTAGTCCACCAGTGAATAATAGGGATTTCTATGATGGTTTTGACCGATCTGGTCTTATTGTCTTTTGAAACTATATTTTTACATGAGCTACTACAGAGGAAAGAAAAAATCCAAAAAATACCAATGGAAAAAGTGAGCGTAAAAAGGGCATAGAACGACTAAAACGTATCATAGACAAAAGCAGAACAAAACCAAATGCCACCCCCCCCCCCCCCCCCCCGCCCAAAAAAAAAAATAAAATAAAATAAAAAAGATAAATAAATAAAATTGCAAAACGTTTCGGTCAATATCGCCTTGGTCAAGAACAGGATTTTTTTAAAAACAGGTTGAGTCCTTGAAATCCATGGTGAGACTACGTCCGTACACAAAGAGTAAATAATAACAACTTTGAAGGTACAGTTCTGATGGAAAACTTTGACGTTCGAGTTCAAAGAAAAAAACCCTGTACTGAGAATACTATAACATAGTCTCAGCCTGTACAAGATAGACGGACTGTAAAATTTATTGTAATGTGCATACCTTGAAGAAAACTTTTTAACATTGATGCCCTGGGGTAAGTGTCAGACTGAAAATGCTTTTCTACTCAAAGGCTTTGTCGCCTTCCTCCGTTAACTGTCATTAGAGATATATAAAACAATGTCTCTGCTGCCATTAAAAGTGATTAAAACCGTTAGCCAAACCCCCAGGTAATCGGAAATTATTGCCAACAAATCACCGGATTAGGATACGATAAACATATAAACTTACTGGTTCTCTACGGGTAGATATTCGATACATATCTACCTCAGTGAACTTGAAATCAAAAGCGGGTGTGTGTGTTTTTTTATATAATTCTTTTGTTTTATCTTTATAGGATGTGTTTGCTATGTAACTGAGAATTCACCTCCTTATTTTTTTTTTTTTGTTTTGGTCTTAATTTGAAAATCTTACATTGTGTTTTCGCTTCGGTATTTGGTATTCACGATCTATGAGGACACTTTATTTTCATATTTGTAAAATGTAAATTTCTCTTTATTTGGAATGAAGTTTTACAGATGTTCTTTAGCTTTGTGTTACGTTTTTGAAATGTTAACGGTTATTGATATTTCAAACGTTTCTGACATTCAAATTGTATGACGAATGCCTCTGATTGTACGTCAACTTTTGATACTGTTTGTTAGTTTATTTGTAATTTCTTATTAGAATGTTTCGATCACTTAATTTTCTACTCAGCTAAATACCGTATTTTGTGTATACAAAGCACATTTCGTGATTACCTTCAGTGGCTACTACCGAAATAGAGGATCTCAGAAGCCTGTATCGCTCACCTGGATTGAATATGCCAAACAGCAGTAACTGCAATCACATTGATTGGTGGTTGTGATTAATGGACAACTGTTTGATGCAGAATCATCTACATGTAAATACCAATACATATAGTTATTTTTTTCATTCATTAATACTAATAATTAAACATAAGATCACATAGAAAAGACATAAAATTCGTACAGTGAACTGCAGGAGGAAGAACAGCAATCTAAGCACAGTTCACTTACTTTTAAATCATTTAATTATCATGTTTTAGAATTGCAATAACTGGACTCTATTTTGGAACTATTTTTAAAAAAGAGATTTCCATACCAGAGATACTCGCCCTTTGGTATATCATAAAATTATAAAATCTCATTTTCCTTGACCCTGAAGTCTATATTGGTTACTTAATATTTGTTTTGTCTCATAAAATGAATTTAGGCATTAGACCAAACGTAAAAGAGAGGACAAATATACCTCAGGAGCAAAAAAAAAAAAAAAAAAAAACGCAATCCATTAGACAGACAAACCCGGGAAGACAAATGAACATCCACAAGCACAACAAAAAACACTGAAAACTTAAAAAACAATGAACAACAAATGCTTTGATTCCAATTTTGATGCACCAGGTGAGCACATTTTGATGATTCAAGACACTTCGATATTAGGTATTGCAAGAAAACATGTGGAATGTCGTTTTATTTTTTGTATTAAACAACTATTGTAAATTTTAAATGGAATTTGAATAATATTATTTCCAGTAAAATCTTTATTCTTCAACCTAATTTTATTTAAAAGTCCCATATGAAATGTATGCTAGGATTGAATTTGATAACTTTTTATATTTTATTTCAACTCATTGCATGTGTAAAAGAGAATTCGTGTAATACAATACAATGGAATTAATTTTGAAAATTTCTTGAAATACAATAGATAATTGCTAAAGTAGTCGGAAAACAGGGACATCTGGTGTTCTGACGTATGGAAAATAACATCATAATTAAAACTATTTGAAACTCAAATTAGCAAGTACCCTGATTTCTATTATATTCCGAAGGCTACATGTTTTATGAATTCCCAGTGGTATCAATACATAATTCGGCAAATTATGTCTTATCAAAATATCAAACAATGGAGTCTTAATTGTTAATGGGACAGCATGACAGATAATGGAAAAATAAAAAAAACTTGATGAACAAATTTGAATGAAAAAAAGTAAAACGGAATATTTTGAACTGAGCAAGCGACACAATGTACAATCTACACGTTTAACCCTTCCGGAGCACCTGATATCCCTCCAGTTTTTTTTTTGGAGTTCGTATTGCCCACCCTTTAGTTTTCAGTGTTATTTGTTCGTATGTTTCTATCTTTGCCTGTTTGTATATCAGTTGTGTTTCTTTTTGGTTTGTCTCGTTCTGGTTTTGTCCTCTGGATTATGATTTAGGATTTGCCTTCTGGCATTGTTGGTTCGGTTTTAAATCTGAAGAGATTATTATCGGTCAATGAACATTATAATTTTATAATTATATAATAACAATAACATTATAACTTATAATTAAAAAATAATGAAATAAATATTTACACGTATTGCCCACGCTATAGTTTACAGTTTTCTTTGTTCGTATGTCTCACTCTTTGTCTGTTTGTTTGCCAGTCGTGTTCCTTTTTGATTTGTCTCGTTCGGGTATTGTCTTCTGGATTTTGATTTAGAATTTGCCTTCTGGTATTGTTGGTTCGGTATCTTCTACACTTGATTTTTAACTCAGCATATATTCAAATGTAAGATATTGTATAATATTTGATGAAAAAACCTTATCATGTACTTGAAATGTTAGATAGAATATTTAGTGCTTCTGTGTTACATGCATCTTTACATTTTATCAGAAATAACAATTCTGCTCAAGAGTCAGCGTAATTTAACACTGTATGTAGCATTTGGAACGAAGACATTCAATCTGTGTTTATCAGGATAAACTTTATACTTGTACAAATGAACTTAATATGACACTCGTCTGTTATACATCTAACATTTATTCGACCGACGTATTTGTATTATTTAATTTCAGTTTTATATATCAGAAATCTTAAAATAACACAGAAAACAAATATGATATTACTTATTTATTCTGAAAGTTTGAAAAAAAGGTTATTGAAATATTTAACATATACACAGGTTGAGAATATTAGTGTTTTAGTAAACTCTAGATTTCAAAATTCGTGCCAAGAAATAACCTTTCTGGACCTATCTACAAATCAATACGGTCCGTCATTGGTCATCAAGATAAGGCCAAAGTCTAAAAAGAAAATAAAAAACAAACTTTCAAGCAAAAATTAAGTTAGGGCATATCTGCTCTACGGAGTTTTAAATCTGAAGACGATTATTATCGGTCAATGGACATTTCTTAGATTACACATTTTATTAACCAGATCTGATTATTTATATATTTTAAGTTTCTGTAGTGTCAAGACCGAATACACCAAAATATGAACCAGGATAAAATACTACAATATGGAGGGGATAAAGTCCACCAGTAACTAATAGACACACTATTGGGACCTAAATATTTTAAAAACAAATCAATTTATTTCACTTTGAAAGTCAAAAGCTCGCACCGTACAATAAAATCAAAACTTCCACAGAGCAGATAAAAACAGAAACCACTTGAGGAAAAAGTTATGCGCAAACGTGAAATTATAGTAAAACATGTATTCAAGGTGAAAATCAAGAAACATGAAATATTAACAAAAATATATTATCAAGATGAAATTAAAGAAAAATGTATTTAGAGAAAAAGAAAGTTTTATTCTGTAAATTTACCCCAAAAATGTTTCTCCATTTTATTGTCTCGTGTTTTTGAAAAGATGTTAAAAATCATCGAGGAAACTTTCAATATCATTACCTGAGGGATGTTTGGAATAGGTTTTTCTTTGGGCCTTCAGGACAACAAGAATCATGTTCTAAGACATAATTATATATTAAAACATGACCTAATCCATATCAGACGTATCATCCCGAGACTCCCATATCGGACCGAGGGCTTGCCCGAGGTTCGATATGGGTCAAGGGATTCTATCCGGTCCGATACGGATTAGGTCATGAATTAATCTGTTTATCATATACTGCCATATGTACTTATTCCGAATGCACCCTGTCTGGTATGGCCATATAAGCCCGACCACGTGACATATGGCCATATGCGTTCGAAAAATGGGTTATCAGCCTGAGGTGTTCAATATGGCATGTTCACTTCCTTTCATTACACATATGCAAAATCCGTCTATAAAAATAAGTATAGTATAAATCAGTATATGATAATAAATATTATCACATGTTTTGTACAAATATGTACGTTTTTGTATGTCCAATAATATCCGGAAGTCGGAGTCGGTTATTTGTCCTCAGGACCAATATCGATATTGGCCCTCGAAAATCCATATTTGCCCTGAAAAATCCGTATTGGCCCTCGAAAATCCATATTTTTGTTTGTTTGTTTTTTTTTCTCCATTTTTTTAAAAATCTAAAATTCTTTTAATTTTTTTAAATATGTGATAAATAGATCATTACATGGCATTTTCCACATCGGCCTTAGTACCATCCCTCGACCCATATCGAACCTCAGTCTGATAGGGGAGTCTCGGGATGATACCAGGGCCGATATATTATCACATTGCAATATTATAACTCTGGGCAATATTAATGTTACTATTTTTTTTGTTTCAATCTCTTATACCTTAGTTGTGGTTTTACGCCGTTTTCAGCACATTTAGCTATTTCGTGGTGGCCAGTTTTAATTGGTGGAGGAAGCTGGAGGACCCGGAGAGAAGCACCGACCTTCGGTGGGAAAATTGTCAATTAATATCGGCACAACCTTAGTGTTGACATGCTAGAGGTCATTAATTAGTAGTCACGACGATATACCTACACCACTCGGTCACCGAGGCCTCCATATACTTACATGAGCAATGCACAAATCTTATGCTTCAAAATTTGTATCAAAGAACTTATTATGATATTAAAATTCAGATTCACAATTTTGTGCCTATAAATCACTTTTCTCGATTAAATACCATCAGCTACACTGATAACAAAAAAAAAAAACAGATTGAAAGCCGAACAATATAAAAAAGGTATAAATTATTTATAGAGATAGTTTCTCATAAAATGGATTTTTTGAATAAAGAAAAAATGTTTGTCTAAAAATTAATTGCTTTGTAGACGATATTTCTAGAGATTTTTTGATGATTGTTTTAAATGAACTTCAATTTGCCCAAAAAATGTTTTTCGGTCTTGGGCTGTCTTAATTGTTACACGTGTTGTATAGCTCACGAAACATGATGTTTTACTGGTTAGAATGCAAGTCTTGGGAATTCTGAAAACTTAAATGTATTCGCTTTAAATCCATTTGACATTTATTCTTAATTTTCATGGGATTAAATCTCTCAACTTGTCTCAGCTAGTAGACCATGAGGACTTTAGCTTTAGTGCCATGGGGAGACATTTCCTCTCATGTTAATGTATATGTGTCAAAGATACCTTTTGACGCACACGTGCTCAATTTTTACATTGTTTTATACAGGTATGCATTTGATATTATGAAATGTATTATGCCTTGGGGAGACATTTTGTCTACTGTTAATATATATGTGTCAAAGATACCCTTTTAACGCACATGTGCTCAATTTCTACATTGTTTTATACAGGTATGCATTGTGCTATCAATCGTTTTAAAAATGGACTAGTTACTAATGCGTCGTTGTTTGTTTTTTTTACTGTTTTCTTATATTATTTGTGTTCGAATTTGGTATATGGGGATGAAAATGATGAATTTCGGTAAACAGTTTAATAAGATGAGATTTGAATTGACAGTAACACTCAAAAACCTTACAATGGCACACTCGAGATGAAGTCAATTCTGGAGAACAAATTCCTAATTCAGGGCAAATAGCTGGAACAAATTTAAACAAAAATATTGGCTGATTGACACAGGTCCTGAATTTTTTTCACAATTAAGTGATCCTGGCTTTTCATTTTAAGTTTTTATTCAGGTTAGTCTAAGTCTGGGCGGTGGGATTAAACCAGTGTTATGGTACCCCCACCCCGGTCTATAAAACAAGTAGTCCACCAGTGAATAATAGGGATTTCTTGGGGGTTTGACCGATCTGGTCTTAATGTCGTTTGAAACTAAATTTTTACATGAGCTACTACAGAGGAAAGAAAAAATCCAAGGTATACCAATGGAAAAAATGAGCGTAAAAAGGGCTTAGAACGACTAAAACGTATCATAGACAAAAGCAGAACAAAACCAAATGCCAACCCCCCCCCCAAAAAAAAAAAAAAAAAACAAAAACAAAAAAAACAAAAAAACAAATTAAAATTACCCAACGTTTCGGTCAATATTGCCTTGTTCAAGAACAGGAAATTTTTTTTTAACAACACGTTGAGTCTGAAACCCATGGCGAGACTACGTCCGTATATAGAAGTAAATAATAACAACTTTGAAGGTACGTTTTTGATGGAAAATTTTGACGTTCGAGTTCAAAGAAAAGTACCCTGTACTGAGAATACTATAACATGGTCTCAGACTGTACAAGATGGACTGCAACTTTTATTGTGATGTGCATACCTTGGAGAAAACTTTTAAACATTGATGCCCCTGGGTAAGTGTCAGACAGAAAATGCTTTTCTGCTGACGGCTCCGTTTGTATCGCCTTCCTCCGTTAACTGTCATCAAAGATACATAAAACAATGTCTCTGTTGTCATTAAAAGTCATTAAAACCGCTAGCCAAACGCTCGAAGAGCTGTAACCAGGTAATCGGAAGTGATTGCCAACAAATCACCCGATAACGATACGACATTTATATAAACTAACTGGATCTCTACAGGTAGTTTTTCTATACTTATCTACCTCAGTGAACTTGAAATCAAATGTGTGTGTGTTTTTTTAATTCTTTTTTAAATTTATAGGATGTGTTTGCTATGTAACTGAGAATTCACCTTCCTTATTTTTATTTTGGTCTTAATTTGACAATTTTCCATTGTATTTTCGCTTCGGTATTTGTTTTTCACAATCTATGAGGACACTATATTTTCATATTTGTAAAGTGTAAATTTCTCTTTATTTCGAATGAAGTTTTACAGATGTTTTGTAGCTTTGTGTTACGTTATTGAAATGTTAACGGTTATTGATATTTCAAAAGCTTCTGACATTCAAATTGTATGACGAAGGCCTCTGATTGTACGTCACTTTTTGATACTGTTTGTTAGTTCATTTGTAATTTCTTATTAGAATGTTTCGACCACTTAATTTCCTACTCAGCTAAATACCGTATTTTGTGTGTACAAAGCACATTTCGTTATTACCTTCAGGGGCTACTATCGAACTAGAGGCTCCTAGGAGCCTGTATCGCTCACCTGGGGTGAATATGCCAATCAGCAGTAACTGGAAGAGTACTTGGTTAATGATTGTGATTAATGGACAACTGTTTGATGCAGAATCAACTACATGTAAATACCAATAAATATGGTTATTTTTGCATTCATTAATACTAGTAATTAAACATAAGAACACATAGAAAAGACATAGAAATCGTACAGTATTGCAGGACGAAGAACAGCAATATAAGCACAGTTCACTTCCTTTTAAATCATTTAATTATCATGTTTTAGAATTGCAAGAACTGAACTATATTTTGGAACTATTTTTAAAAATGAGATTTCCATACCAGAGATACTCGCCCTTTGGTATATCATAAAATTATAAAATATCATTTTCCTTGACCCTGAAGTCTATATTGGTTACTTAACATTTGTTTTGTCTCACAAAATGAATTTAGGCATTAGACCAAACGTTAAAGAGAGGACAAATATACCTAAGGAGCAAAAAAAAAAAAAAAAAAAAAAAAAAACGGCAATCTATTGAACAGCCAAACCCGGGAAAACAAATGAACAACCACAAGAACAGCAAAAACACACTGAAAACATAAAAAAAACAATGAACAACAAATGCTTTGATTCCAATTTCGATGCATCAGGTGAGCACATTTTGATGATTCACGACAAATCAGTTGTGCTGAGAGCCTAAATTGTTGAAATCCAAACAACCCTTCTTTCGATATTAGGTATTGCAAGAAAACATGTGGAATGTCGTTTTATTTCTTGTACATATTATAAAACAACTATTGTAAATTTTAAATGGAATTTGCATAATATTATTTCCAGTAAAATCTATATTCTTCAACCTAATTTTATTTAAAAATCCCATATGAAATGTATGCTAGGAATGAATTTGATAACCTTTTATATTTTATTTCAGCTCATTGCATGTGTAAAAGAGATTTCGTTTAATACAACACAAGGGATTAATTTTGAAAATTTCTTGAAATACAATAGATAATTGCTAAAGTAGTCGGAAAACAGGGACATCTGGTGTTCTGACGTATGGAAAATAACATCATAATTAAAACTATTTGAAACTTAAATTAGCAAGTACCCTGATTTCTATTATATTCCGAAGGCTACATGTTTTATGAATTCCCAGTGGTATCAATACATAATTCGGCAAATTATGTGTGATCAAAATATCAAACAATGGAGTCTTAATTATTAATGGGACAGCATGACAGATATTAGAAAAATAAAAAAAAATTGCGGAACAAATTTGAATGGAAAAAAGTAATATGGAATATTTTGAACTGAGCAAGCGACACAATGTACAATCTACACGTTTAACCCTTCCGGAGCACCTGATATCCCTCCAGTTTTTTTTTTGGAGTTCGTATTGCCCACGCTTTAGTTTTCAGTGTTATTTGTTCGTATGTTTCTATCTTTGTCTGTTTATTATATTGTTTAATATTTGATGAAAAAGCCTTATCATGTACATGAAAGGTTAGATAGAATATTTAGTGCTTCTGTGTTACATGCATCTTTAGATTTTATCAGAAAAAAAAGAACAATTCTTCTCAAGAGTCGGCGTAATTTAACACTGTATGTAGCATTTAGAACGAAGACATTCAATCTGTGTTTATCAGGATAAACTTTTCACTTGTACAAATGAACTTAATATGACACTCGTCTATTATACATATAACATTTATACGACCGACGTATTTGTATTTAGTTTCAGTTTTTTGTTATATCAGAAATCTTAAAATAACACAGTAAACAAATACGATATTATTTATTTATTCTGAAAATTTGAAAAAAAGATCATTGACATATTTAAGATATACACCGGTTGAGAATAATTGTGTTGTGTTAAACTCTAGATTCCAAAATACGTTCCGTCATTGGGAAGTCTAAAATTAGGAAGACGTACTGTGCTGGACAAGATAAGGCAAAAGTCTAAAAACAAAATAAAAAAAAACTTTCAAGTAAAAATTTATGTTAGGACATATATCTGATCCACGGAGTTTTAAATCTGAAGATGATTATCTTCGGGCAATGAACATTTCTTAGATTACACATTTTATTAACAAGATCTGATCATTTATATTTTTAAGTTTCTGTAGTGGTCAAGACTGAAAACACCAAAATTTGTACCAGAATAAAATACAACAATATGGAGGGGATAACGTACACCAGTAACTAATAGACACACTATGGGGACCTAAATATTTTAAAAACAAATCAACAGTGTTATTCACTTTGAAAGTCAAAAGCTCGCGCCGTAAAATAAGATCAAAACTTGATTCTACAGAGCAGATAAAACAGAAACTATTGGAGGATAAAGTTATACACAAAGGTGAAATTATAATAAAACATATATTTGAGGTGAAAATAAAGAAAAATGAAATTTTAACAAACAGGTATTCAATGTGAAAATAAAGAAAAATGTATTTAGAGAAAAAGGAAAAAAAATATTTTATTCTGTAAATTTACCCCAAAAATGTTTCTCACGATCTACGACACAATTAGTTTGTTTTTTATAAACCAGTCGTCAGACTTGTCTGACATGATTATTCATTGATTTGTTACAGACATTACCAGTATTTAGCAAAATTCAAAAATAATAGAAATACTTAGGGTTCATTCCTTGTATTGCACATGGTAGATCTCCGTAGCTGAAATCTGGCTTCCTATTTCGGTATTTTTGGTTATGAGTACTTCTTGTTTAACATAAGTTTGGTTTTTGGTCTTCCAAATGTTTTGGTTTTAATGCTGCTGGTGAGAGGTAACTCCTTGAAATGCGTCATATACAGCATAGTATAAATTTACTATATCTAATATTAGTATCTTTTGATTGTTATTTTATAGATTAATAAATAGATTAATAGATAGATTAATACATGACCTAATCCATATCAAACCGGGTATCATCCCGAGACCCCCACATCGGACTGAGAGTTTGCCCGAGGTTCGATATGGGTCAAGGAATGATACTCGGTCCGTTAAGGATTAGGGCATGTATTGCAATGTGGTAATATTTATTATCATATACTTAGTACTTGATATGACGGTTTTTGCATATATGTAACGACAGAAAGTGAACATGCCTTATTGCACACCTCAGGCTGATATGACCATATCAGACTGGGTGTGTCACGTGGTCGGGCTGATATGGCCATATCAGACAGGGTGCATTCGCAATAAGTACTTATGGCAGTATATGATAAACAGTTACTGTTGATTGGCATATTCATTCCATGTGAGCGATTCAGGCTCCTGAGAGCCTCTACTTCGGTAGTATCCCCTGTAGGTAATCACGAAAATTACGGTATTTAGCTGAGTAAGAAATTAAGTGATCGAAAAATTCCAATAAGAAATTACAAATGAACTAACAAACAGTATCAAGAGTTGACGTACAATCAGAGGCCTTCGTCATACAATTTGAATGTCAGAAACTTTTGAAATATCAATAACCGTTAACATTTCAAAAACGTAACACAAAGCTAAAAAACATCTGTAAAACTTCATTCCAAATAAAGAGAAATTTACACTTTACAAATAGGAAAATATATTGTCCTCATAGATTGAGAATACCAGATACCGAAGCGAAAACACAATGGAAGATTTTCAAATTAAGACCAAAATAAAAATAATGAAGGTGAATTCTCAGTTACATAGCAAACACATCCTATAAAGATAAAACAAAAGAATTTAAAAAGAACATACACACGCTTTTGAGTTCAAGTTCACTGAGGCAGATAAGTATAAAATATCTACCTGTAGAGAACCAGTTAGTTTATATGTTTATCGGATCCTTGTCGGGTGATTTGTTGGCAATAACTTCCGGTTACCTGGGCGTTGAACGCCTAACGGTTTTAATGGCTTTTAATGATAGAAGAGACATTGTTTTATAAGTCTCTGATGACATTTACCGGAGGAAGGCATTTGGTTTTGTTCTTCTTTTGTCTATGATAGTTTTGGTCGTTCTATGCCCTTTTTAAGCATACTTTTTCCATTGGTTTTCCATGGATTTTTTTTCTTTCCTGTGTAGTAGCTCATGGAAACAATTAGTTTCATACGACAATAAGAGCAGATCGACCAAACCCCCATATAAATCCCCATTATTCACTGGTGGACTACTTGTTTTATAGACCGTAGGAAGGGGTGGGGTGTACCCATAACACTGGTTTAATCCCACCGCTCAGACTTAGACTATCATGATTCTTTGTTGTGTTTAGGGAGCAGCCATTTGATTTTTATGGGAGGGCTAAGATAAACTTTGAAATATAAAGGCAAAATAAGAAGCCAGGATCACTTAAGTGTGAAAAAATTCAGGACCTGTGTCAATCAGGGAATATTTTGGTTTAAAGTTGCCATGTCTCAGGAATTTTTTCTTCAGAATTGACTTCATCTCGAGTGTGCCATTGTAAAGTTTTTGAGTGTTACTGGCAATTCAAATCAATATAAAACAATGTAGAAATTGAGCACATGTCGTTTAAAAGAGTATTTTTGACACATATATTAACAGTAGACTACACGTCGCCCCAAGGCACTAAAGCTTAGAAGTTGTCAAGTCATCATGGTCTACTAGCTGAGACAAGTTGAGAGAGTTTAATCCCATAGGAATTAAGAATAAACGTCAAATGGATTTAAATGTGTTTTTTGTTATTTGTGTAGCTGTAGTGTTTTATCGAGAAAAGTGATTTATAGGCACAAAATTGTGTATCTGAATTTTAATACCATGATAAGTTCTATGATACAAAGTTTGAAGCATAAGATTTGTACATTGCTCATGTAAGCATATTGAGGCCTCGGTGACCGAGTGGTGTAGGTAGTTCGTCATGACTACTAATGATCACTAGCCTGTCAACACTGAGGTTGTGCCTATGGCGAGGTGTGTTCGACTCCGATCTGAATTGACAAGGATTGTCAATTTTCCCACAGAAGGTCGATGCTTCTCTCCGGGTCCTACGGCTTCCTCCACTAATAAAAACTGGTCACCAAGAAAAAGCCAAATGTGCTGAAAACGAGGTAAAACCACAAATAAACAAACAACGTAAGCATATGAGGTATAAGAGATTGAAACAAAAACAAAATAGTTGCATTAATATTGTCCAGAATTATAATATTGTAATGTGATAATATTTATTATCACAGTGCAATATCAAAACTCTGGGCAATACTAATATAACTATTTTTTTTTGTTTCAGTTTCTTATACCTCATATACTTACATTGTTTGTTTGTTTAGTTGTGGTTTTACGCAGTTTAAAACAGGCTAGTGATCATTAGAAGTCACGACGAACTACCTAGACCACTCGGTAACCGAGGCCTCCATATGCTTACATGAGCAATGTACACATCTTATACTTCCAAATTGGTGTCATAGAACTTATCATGGTATTAAAGTTCAGATTCACAATTTTATGTCTATAAATTGCTTTTTTCTTTTATTAAACACCATCAGCTACACGGATAACAAAAAACAGATTGAAAGCCGAACAATATAAAAAAGGTGTTAATTATTTATAGAGATAGTTTCTCATCAAATGGATTTTCTAAATAAAGAAAAAATATTTGTCTAAAAATTAATTGCTTTGCAGACGATATTTCTGGAGATTTTTTGATGATTGTTTTAAATGAACTTCAATTTGACCAAAAAATGTTTTTTGGTATTGGACTGTCTTAATTGTTACATATGTTATATATTTCACGAAACATGATGTTTTACTGGTTAGACTTGGGAATTCTGAAAACTTAAATGTATTCACTTTAAATCCATTTGACATTTATTTTTAATTTTTATGGGATTATACTCTCTCAACTTGTCTCAGCTAGTAGACCATGATGACGTGACAACTTCTTAGCTTTAGTGCCTTGGAGAGACGTTTAGTCTACTGTTAATATATGTTTCAAAAACTACTCTTTTGAACTACATGTGCTCACTTTCTACATTGTTTTATACAGGTATGCATTTGATATTATGAAATGTACTATGTTTTGGAGAGACATTTCGCCTAGTGTTAATATTTATTTTTCAAAGATACCCTTTGATGCACACGTGCTTAATTTTTATATTGTTTTATACAGGTATGCATTTGATATTATGAAATGTACTATGCCTTGGGGAAACATTTCGTCTACTGTTTATGTATATGTGTCAAAGATACTCTTTTAACGCACATATGCTCAATTTTTACATTGATTTATACAGGTACCCATTGTGCTATCAATCGTTTTAAAAATGGCCTAGTTACTAATGCGTCGTTTTATGGTTTTGTTACTGATTTCATCTATTATTTGTGTTCGAATTTAGTATAAGGGGATTCAAATGATGAATTCGGTGACCAGATTAATAAGATGAGATTTGAATTGCCAGTAACACTCAAAAACCTTACAATGGCACACTCGAGATGAAGTCAATTCTGAAGAACAAATTCCTAATATAGGGCAAATAGTTGGAACAAATACCACCCTCTCCTGCTATCTCACACTCCTTTATTTCAATATTATTCTTTAGCCGTAAGATGATATTTCGCACTTTATTAACTCCTGATTACCTAACTTCCTGTTATCTGGAATATCTTTGCAGTCCCCATCAACTTCAAGATAGTGTGACAATAAAAGTAAAAGACCTGACACACTAAAGAGAACAAGAACAAAGCAATCACAAAACCGTAAAGGATAAGCATTTCATGCAGTAATGTTCATAAAGCAATATCAATAATTAAGTATATGATGCACAAATTAATTGTTGTGGAATAGTAATAAATTGACAATACACAAACACACATAAGAAATAAACTAAAAGATATAATAACCATAGCAATAAAAGATAAAATAAACACACATAGCACCAAATCTAAATGATAACAGACACGAAATCACCCTCTTGAATATTTCGACCTGACAGTTCTTTACCAAGGATAATAAAACGAACGTGTGTGACACAGTTGGTCGAAGAAAGAACGTGTAAAGCACACATTGGCAAAGAGTGTCACAGATGGTCGATGACAGAACGTGTAAAACAGACAATGGCAAACGGTGACACAGTTTGTCGACATAACAACGTGTAAAACATACATTGGCGAACAGTGAGACACCTTGTTGACGTGTAAAACACACATAGGCAAAAAAAAAAAACAACAACAACAAAAAAAACAAAAAAAAACAAAAAAAATAACAGCTGTATGACGATTGAATGTGTAAAGCACCCAAACAGTGACACAGTTGGTCGACGATAGAACGTGTAAAACACACATTGACAAACAGTGAAAAGCTGGTCGACGATAGAACGTGTAAGTAAAGTCAAGAAATACCAAAGTGATATTCGAAGGCACATCGGCAAACAGTGACACAGATGTTCGACGATAGACCTTTTTAAACACACATTTGCAAGCAGGGACACAGATGCGTGTGAAACATCCAAACAGTGACAAAGCTAGTCGACGATAAAACCTGTAAAACAACTAAACAATAGAACACGATATCTACGATTCTGAAATTAAAATTGGTATCAGAGAATGTTTATTTCAGCTGTCCAAAATTACCAAAAATCATGATACCATGGATCAATGATCAGTGATATCCTCTAATCATCAGTTCTGCTCAAAGCTGGAAATGCTAAAAGTCGAAATAAACAGAACAAATTCAAGTATATTACCTATAAAAGGTAGAGACATCCAAGGACAAAGTTTATATGATAGAATGAGATACTCCCTTAGTTTCCATAAAATTTAGTTTCTTTAGTTTCTATGCTGTCCTGTTCTTGTTTTGTTTAGCACTAGTTTATTATTGTTATACTTAAGAAATAATTCATGATGGCTTCAAAATATCCTGATTTTACCACGGGTAGGCCATTTATGCAAAATATTTTGCCACGAGCGAAAGTATTTTGGCTTCAGTTAACATCAAAACATAATGAATTCAGATTAGGCTGTGAAGTAATTCGTGATGATACTGCTGGTGAATCAGTTTTACTTATTACCGAATACTTTGCCAATTTCCATCATTAAAATGTTGAAAATTAATTATTTAGCCCCCTCCCCCCTCACAAAAGAACAATCCTTAAAAATTTAGTCATAACAAAGCGGCTGGTCAGATATAGAATCTTAAATGATAATAGGTAATCATCAGTTAGTTCACGCCATTTGGTCAGCATAGAACTTTAGTCATACATGCACATGTAACAGATTAATTATTCAGTCAGCGCAGATTGATAAAGTTTATTGAACGCATTGTCCAAGTGGTCGTTTACACGTTCGAAATTATGTGTAAGGATAGTGGATTATACGAATTGTGTTTTAATTAAAAAGATATTAAAAAAGGTACTGTCTAGAAATATCATATAGAAAAAAAGTATATAACGGTGAAACATTTTGAAAGGTGGATTACCATAATATAAAGTTTTCTTTTAACTTATCCATCATCATAAAAATTTTATGCATGCAATATTATATTTTAATTAGTATACATTTAATGAATTAGTTTTAGACGCTAATGAATTCAAATTGTTTAATACCAGTCGAACTGATTTTGATTTGAACATCAACATGAGGCTGAAGAGGATTGAGCCTGTATAGCTCACCTGAGGGTCCTACCATCGGTTTCAGAAAAAACCTTTTTGAAATTTTGACATATCAGAAATAAGAATTCATCATGGCGGCCATATAAGCTGTCCGACCGGGACGAAATATGCAAACTTTATAAAGGTCCTTCCATAGATGTTTCATACCAGGTTTAAGTTTATTTAGCTATGTCGTTTCAGAGGAGAAGATTTTTTAAAATTTGCCCAATCAGAAATAAGAACTCATCATGGAGACCACATTAGCTGTGCGACCGGAGAGATGCTTCATACCAAGTTACAGTTCCATTAGCTTTGCGGTTTCAGAGGAGATTTTTAAAATTTGTCCAATCAGAAATAAGAATTCATTATGGCAGCCATATTAGTTGTCCGACCTGGACGAAATATGCAAACTTTATAAAGGTCCTTCCATAGATGCTTCATACAGAGTGTCAGTGCCATTGGCTTAGGGATTTCAGGAGAGAAGATCAAATTGTAAATGTTTACAGACGGACGGACGACGGACGACAAGTGATGACAGGTGAGATAAAAAAAACCACTGGAAGCTTAAACGATTGATAATCCCGAGGAATGACCTCTGGTACCTCCAGTGAGCGAAATTAAATCTTTCTTCGTTTGCATTTACTGTTTTGAAGCTAAAGAATATACATTTATCTGATGACCCTTAGCTTGATGGCCGCAACGAATTAACTTATTTTCACAAAGAACCCCCAAGTTCATTAGGCCAGCTGTAAACAAACTTAGCAGCAATGGTGTTTAGATGATAATGCTTCCTCGATGACAAACTTAGTTTAAGATAGGACTCAGTGAGAAATTCAACTAAAGATCTTTTGACCGCAACTGTAGCAGCATGAACCAAATTTGCAGTAACGTGTAAATATTTAGTCATTTCGGAAAAATAGAATATCACCACCTCAGTAGGTAACTAGCTTATGTTTCGGTTCTATAAAATTAAAACGTAATCCAATTATATCTTCATCATGCATACATGTAGCTCTATATAACAACCAATGTGTTCGATGTTTTAATTCCAAGCATTCGAAATCTATATTTCGGTGTTTTAACAATTTTGGTGATAGGTTAGGATTTCTGTATACATGTTTTTTCTAATTTTGAAAGTTTTATTGGAAAAGTGATTGCTACATACTCAGCCTATAGCATGTTAATGTGATTTTTTGGTCTTTAAAATGGATTATTTTAGATTTGAATATTTTCTACAGTTTTGATTATTGCTATAGCTTTCCATATTTTCAAATTAGTGATTTAAAAAAATTCTTTTTAAGTTCAATGTGAGAAGATTTTTCATTGAATTTATATCTTTTTCAATCGTAATATGATATTTTAATATCATTTGACATTTCGAAAAGCGATAATTTTGTTTTTTTGTGAAAGCTACGGGAAGAGATTTAACCTTTAACTCAAGTCTCCCGGTCGGATTTAATTAAGTACAGAATTTAGGACTTTCTAAGAGTGCGATATCGGAATTTATTAGAATTTTTCTATGTAAAACTAATTGAGTTATAATTTTCTCTACCCTTTGAAGAGAATTTTTTTTAATATTTGATTATGTTTTTTAAACCTGTTTTGAAACGGTCAAGTTTATGCATAGTGTATCCCCCGTTATCTGTCGACTACGGGTTGATTAAGAAATTTGTCTTTGTATGCAATTTGTGAATTTTCCAAGAATTTACTAGAAGCATAAAATAACAAAAAGCCTTAGAGTTTCCCTCAAATACACAGAGGAGTCTCCATATAAACAGGTGGGATGTTGTTCATTTTCTGAATAGCGGAACAATTATTTCTAGATGAAAGTATTTATTTGGGACAAAGTAAGAATTATTCTCGGGGTAAGAGTAAATAAGAGTTTCTTGTTGAAATGTATATATATATATACCAATCGAGCTGAAATGAAAGGAGACATTGGGTAATTGTGGACGAGACAACAACACTGAACAGAATATCGGCAAAAATATGAAACAAAAGAAGTATACCAAGTCAAAGACAAATTTGTTTTTTTTTTAATTTTGATTTATTTGTATGCACACCAGAGAATTTGTAAATTATGTCCTTCTGAAGTAGAAGACGAAACTCATTTTTTGCTAAAATTCAATGCATTGAATACAAAAAGATCTTCTTTTATTGAAAATATAAAAAGTCTTAATAAAAATAGTGGATCCTTATCTAATAAAAATAAATTAATTTGGCTTCTGTCATCAGAAGATAAACATAATTTTAGACAATTTATGTAAACTTTAAATAGTCTTTTTGATGAAAGAAAAACACAACTTGTAGATTAAGGTAATTTACCATTATTTAATCAATTTTAGCTCAGTCAGTTAATTATAACTATAACATATACATGCTATATTGTAGTTGCGTCGATCTGATTATTGTTTGTATTTCTTTTTATGTGTTGTATATCATCTGCTCCTTTGGGGTGCAAATCTTTTTTTGCAATAAAATCATCTTACCTTATCTCATCTAGTATCAAGCAACGTGCGAAAGCCTACTTGACTATTCAATATATTCACTCACTTTAACACTTTGACTATTCCAGAGTACTACAAAACGGCCCCCTTCAAACAAAATCAATAACTCAAAATCTCAATCAGTATGAGACATAAACCCATAACAAGCATTAGTTGGAAAATTCCATGAACGAAGAGATGGACAGAGAAAGGCTATACATGTATCATCCAATGAACACTTAATGTACACTAAACATGGTAACAGTAACATTGGTTACTGTCCTGTGTTGTTTCTTTAAACTCTTTATGTTTTCATATTTGATGATTGGATATATCGCTGTGGTAACGGATTTATGTATTTTGATATTTTGTCAGGGTCACTCTCTGCTTTCCACATAGTGAGTGCTTTATAACTGTATTTTAGACCCGTAGAAGTCTGTCTTTGGTAAATTCACTCCGGAGATTGAATGTTTGACATTTATTCCATAGGGTAGCCTCCATTAATTATCCTCAGTTTCAGAGAAAAGCACCCCACCCCCATAATTTTATTAATTATTAGATTTTGTAAAGTTTGACTACATGATGAATATATAATAAATGTCTTAACTTCAGATTTGTAATATTGAATGAAAGAGGATAGATTTTAGTTTAATAAAATACGAAAACATTAACTGATTTTGCTTTTGACAACAAATGGGAGGTAAGAAACTGGGACATATGTATTCATATATGGTGTGTAAAATTGTGACAGGGATAATAGGCACCTGAACTGGTAAATTAAATTGCGGAAATAAGAGGCGGAAAAGTATACCTGTTTTTTTTCACAAACGTAATGGAATTTTATGCAGAATCTGAAAAATTAAGCCTCAATTGGATTTAAACGTTGCACCAGACCTCAATTTTAAGCCAAAATGGAGTGAAGTTGAAAATTTTTGAAATGCTATGCCAGCTAGGTTTCAAAGGATATTTTTTATTTATTTTATCATGATTGAAACAATGCTAACATAATGGCCTTTCAGAATATATATATACATGTATATGGGTATTATTTACTCTGAAGATGGCACAAGACCATGACATGTGTAAGCTCACTTCAGATAGAAAATGGTACTATTAATTTATGGAATCTAACCATACCTATTGTATTTCATAGATACAAGCAAAAGTTACTTGAACAGAAATAATAAATTTTCACGTATTAAATATCCATTATTGACTATGAATTAGGCAATAAGCCAATTTGAAATCTTTTATGATTAAATATAATGTTATTCAAATCTTCCTGGAATGCAGAAAATGAACGTTTTCCCGATCTTAAAATAATGTGAAGCTCTAAAGGAATGAGTGTAGGTTGGCCTAAGACATATAACAATAAATCAATTCTACTTAAAACAATCCTTTTAAATCACTGGGGACCTAAAATGTCCACATTAATCTATGTCAAGACGTACAATGAATCTATTCTTATACGATTATATATGAATAAACCACAATTACAACTTCATCACAATTAAATGTGTATTTAATTCAACGAGAGAGAGTTTTCATATTTCTTAAAATACCAAACTTTCGGAATCTAAAAAGTTTTTGTCAAAAGTAATTGCTGGATTAAAGTCAAATAAAAATGCTTTAAAAAAAGTTTTTGTGTCTCTCTTTCGCACAGGTCTTCCCATTTGACAAGTTTGGTGATTTTTGCATTTAAATCCACTGTATTTTCGGTCATTGTTTCGGTTTTGATTATTTTGTACCTTTAAAAGCAATACAAAACAACCAAACAATGACCGAATAGGTAGGCAGGGGAGAATGTTCAAATTTAGAACTGTAAAACATCTAGAAACTAAGTACGATTTTTTGTATCAGTGTTTAATTTTATCTGTTCTTTTTGTATTAATAGTTCCTGTGCTAATATGATATATAGTCCCTAAATGAGCACTACCCACGATGATCGTGTTAGATAAGGCAACTGACACAGTCTAGTGAAAGACACTGGAACGTTCCTTTTATGCCATCATGAAATCAGTAGGTTTTATAGTGATCTTCTAATATCAGAAATATCAGAAATATCGCCTGTCATGCAATTTCACCCTAAAAACATATCAGACATAACCATGCATACAAGTAGCGTTATAGAAATATAACGAATAGAGAAATGGTAAATATCCACTGTTTAACATGTATCACCCATCAAAGACTAGTGAGTGGTAAAAGTTACATTGGTCACTGGCGTGTGTTATTTTTGTTTAATTCTTTAAGTTCGCAACCATATCTAATGATTGAATATAGTGCTGTGGTCACTGATTTGATATTTTGTCTGGGTCACTCTTCTTGCCAGATAGTGTGCGGTTTACAAATGTATTGAAGACCTCTACATGTTTCCTTTTGGTCAATTTGCGGATATGGGATGCCGTCGACTTGATATTTAAACCATACCATCGATATAACCCAGTGTTATTTAACAAAAATAATAACGTTTTAGGTGTTAAAAATTCATTACTGAATATCAATTAGACAATAAACAATTTGAAATATTGATGTATGTAACCTAATATTACTGAAATACTGCAGGAATGCAAGTTAAAATGAGGTTACGCTCTAAGGTAGAGTGTAGGTAAGGGACCTTAAATATCCTTTCAAATATACCTTTCATATTAATAATTCTATTGTCTTACTATATACAAAGTAATATCACTATAGTTTTAAATTACTGTCCCTAAATACTACCCACGACAGCCGTGTTTGATAAGGCAACTGACACACTCCACATTCATTCACTGTACATTGAAGTTTCAAAACCTTTTGAAGTACTCAATTAGAGACACTGGAAGGAAACTTAGTAATTCTACATAAGGATGATCGCTGGTCTAATAGGAAATAAAAAGGATTTGAAATAGGTGTTTTAGTTTGAGAGAACATATAAATATTAAACAAATAAGCAAGAAAAAAATATAGGTTCATGTGCTCATTTTAGAGCTATAAGGCCTTGTTAATTTGCAGGAAATGGGTTTTCTCTGGATTTTTCATTGTCTTTGCATTTAAAACTTCAGTCTCTCAAAAATGTATGAAAAAATAAAATGAATTTCATAAAATTTTGTCAAATACCGTTTTAAGGTATATATGATTGAATTATAAAAGAAAAAGTGGGGGTTCATGAGCAAAAAATTTCATGTTTAAGAAATGGATAAAACCCGAGGATTCCGAAAATCTGACAAAAGACCAAAACATGACCAGCGAGCATCCTTAAATCAATAGCTTGCTTCATATTCTAAATTTCAAATATCGGTAATATCACCTGGTGTACAATTTTGCACTAAATTTGGTGTAAAACGTGTTCAAAGAATAAGTAACAATAAATTAATGATTGATGGTGATTATAATTTTTTCCCAACCTGATTTTTTAATTTCCATTTGATTCTTCGTTATCATTCATTGTTTATCTATTAATCTATAAATTGACGAGCTAGGAACCTGTGATGGATCACGTGAGATCAACCCAAAGAGCTGCCCAGCGCGTCCACTGGTTCTTGTCCTGAAGAAGTCTGAAATGTTTGCCACTGTGCGTTAAGCAATCAATCAATATTAATTGACAAGAATGCAATCAAAATACTTCATGCAAAGAGAAATGAAGAAAACATAGCAAAAAATCAGACTGGGGGAAAGTTTCCATTCAAACATGGTATATGGCAATAGACTTTGCCATATATTAAGGGTCAGCTAGTTTTCAAACAAGACAATCCCAAACATGCAATGGTTTGTCAATCGAAATGACGTTTGGAAATTTTTCTCTTGCAAGGACGAAATCAGGTATTATAATGTCAGAAATTGAATGACAGGAAATGTGATGACCGAAGAAGAAAAATCATTTTTAAACATTTATTCGAAATAATAAAGTAAGTTACGTGTTTATCCACCACGTTTCCGATCAAGTTCCTGTACATGCCGTCTCTGTTGAGGAAATTGCTGACACTCATGTATCAGCGAGTTCCTTAATTCATGAATGTTCTAACACATGGTATCATGCTCGTTAACTTTGCGGCCAAAGCAGTCCCACACGTACTCAATCCAATACATATCCAGTGAAATTGCTGCCTTAGTTAGTGTCTCCATTGTTTCTCCATAATGCGAGTCCTGTGAGGCATTAAAATCCGGAAATATCGGATGTCAAAATGAGACACAGCAAGAGGGCGTAGAATTTGGTCAAGGTACTTTTGTGTGGTTAAAGTTACATCAATGATGAACGGATCCAGTTTGCACTGTAAAGAAAAACAGCTTCTCCGACAAAAGCCATAGTTCCAAAAAGGCCGTAATACATGATCTCCATACCAGCATGTACCCCTCTGTCGACTGATCACAGCAGACCAGTACACTTTCTGCAAAGATCTTATGTTCACCAATGTGGTCATGTTCCCACCGATGCCTGGCTGCAATATGACGTTGTGTCGGAAGCGGACGCTATAAATATCGGTCGACCTGCTCCTGCGTTGTTCAGCAGTCTGTTGATGGCTAATCTGCTGATCCAGACGTGGGTTCGCGATAGACTTCACAACTTGTTGGCAGTGCTAAACGGATCCCGCCAAACAAGCCTGCATAGGAATGTGTCCGCCCTCTGTGTTGTCTAAGGGGGTTTACCCGTCAACAATTCCAGTATCGATGCTTGCCATCTCTCTGAATATGACAGTTTTCATGTGTATTAACAATCTTTTAACAAGTTAAAGTTTTACCTGTATTGTACGGTAAAGTATCCATTTCTAGCAAGCGTTCACCTTGTTGATAATATTATTTTATTATACATTTTATGTTGATACAGTACGACCCTTTTTGGCCGTTTAATAAAGCCGGAGGTGTCTAAGGCATATCAGTCCAGTTGTTAAATTTTAGACTTTGAGGACTTGGTACGCGTATCAAGGCCTCGCGTGCCCACAACAGAGGGCTTGATATGCATATCAAGGCCTCGCGTGCACTTGTATAGAGCCTCATAATAAAACCCATTCTGACTTCACAAAATAATGTTTCGTCTGCTTGTAAACATGTAAATATGGCTGAGCAGCTATGCAGTAATCTCTAGTGACGAAACGGAAAAATTTGTTGAGTCGATGAAAAACGTTAATACGAAGAGGAAAACGGAAAGTTATAAAAGAATTTGTAAAGATTGGATCGTCAGTGTGGGCGAGGAGAGGGAAATAGAGCTTATTGAACCAGCAGAGTTGGACAGATATCTGGCCAGATGTTTTCTACCTGTAAGAAACAAGAAAGGGGATGACTATGAGCTGGATACACTGAAAGCTATCCAAACCTCTCTAATCAGGTTTCTTGGAGAGAAAAGAAGACATGCCCCTGTAGATATTGTCAATGACAAGTCTTTCCAACATTTATTGAACGAGATGTTTTGACTGCAAAGCGGAAAGAACCAAAAGGCAAACAACAAACAAGACAAAAAATAAAAAAATACATTGATGGACGAGAAGTATAAACCTCACTAAAAAACCGGGGGTGAACTCAGGTGCTCCGGAAGGGTAAATCCTATACAGTTATTCCACAATTCATTGATTTCTCTTTATGTCCTGTATCAGTCCACGGACCAGCAGAATCGTAGAAGAAATCAAATTCAGGATTAATTATTTACTAAAAAAATATTATGAACCGATTATGGATTGTTTTATCATGTATAGTCCAATTAATATGATTTGACGACCCGGTTGAAAATGTATGATAAAGAGATTATGACACATGATTTTCCATATCATGTCTCATATCATTCCTCGACCCATATTAAGGTCTCGGCTAAGGCTTCGTCCTAATATGGGTGTCTTGGAATGATATGGGACCTGATATGGAAAATCCTGTGTAATAATCTATATTTTTATAGTGTGTTTTATACACCAGAGTGTCAGGATAGATATGGGGGGGGGGGGGAGGGGTGTTGGGTAACTATAAAGCCGGTTTAACCTCACCACCATTCAGTGTCTGTACCAAGTCAGACTATCCTGACTCTCTGTTGTGTTCATGTTTGTGTTTTGTACTCTTTTATGATCTCTTTTGCCCGGCTTTCTGTCAGTTAACCAGTTAGTCAGTAGTTCGATCAAGTCGAACATTTCCTCAGAAAAAACTAACTACCGGGGAACCAGGCCATGTGAAAGGTCCAGATGTGTGACATGCCCCACAACATGGATACTAAAGAGATCTTGGGCCCTGACAACAAATACATAATTCAAAATGGGTATATCTGTACAGATATAAATTTGGTTTACGCAATCGTCTGTACGAATTGTGATAAGGTATATATCGGAGAGACATGTCGTCGCCTTGGTGACCGCTTTGCAGAACACTTGCGTTCTACAAAGAATGGAACTGATTGTCCAGTTGGCAATCACTTTCGATTGCCTGGTCACAGCTCGTCAGACGTCCGCGTAAACGTTTTAAGGACAGTTAACGGAGGAAGACAATACAGACAACGCCTTGAGCAGAAAATAATTTTCAGGCTGGGGACACTCCGACCCCGTGGAATTATTGTTAAAAAATCTTAATTTCAATTCATTTACTAAGTATGCACACTAACTTTTTCCGGTACATTTATCTTCTATATGGTACGTTTTCTATACATCATAACATCAGATGTATTATTTTACTTATTTTTACTATATAGTTTTACTATCTACCTTTCCATTTATGTATTTTCTATGAAGTATGTTTATTATCGACACCCACGTCAAATATTTTTTTTTTGTTTTTGTTTACAGTCTCGCTCTGGGTTTCAAAGAGTCAACACCTTTTTATTTTTATTTTTTACATGCTCGTGATCAAGACCATATTGGTCGAAACGTTGGGTATTTTAAACTTTTTAGTTTGTTGTTGTTTTTTACCATTTTACATTTGGTTTTGTTCGACTTGTGTATTTCATACATTTTAGTCGTTTTACGCCCCTTTTGACAGCTCACCATTTCCATTTATTTTTCTTGTTATCTTTCTGTCAGTTGGGTTGCTTTGATTGGTTGGAATGTCTTTGATGACCTTCCTGTTATCCATTTTGTTGTTTATTTAAAGAGCACACGAAACTTGAATTTTAAAGACCCGAAGGTACTATATTAAAAACCGGTTTTATTACCTTCTTATGTAGCATTTAGTATGAAGCTAACCTGAATCATGTCGACGTGTATATAAACATTTTAAAGAGCCTGTTTTTATAAATTTATATGACAGTAATTTCCCTCGGTGATCAGAAATACTTCATAGGACTAACATCCTCAGTGGTACATGTAGTTAAGTCGTAAGGATTTTGTTTCTCTTCTTGTAATAGAAAATGGAGTCTCATTCTCATCTAATTATTGTTTTATTGTCAATCAGCTGATATTTCCACAAAAGAAACAAAAACAAAAAAAAACAAAAAACAAAAAGAAAGAAAGAAAGAAAGAAAGAAAAGTACAGTTTGATTAACACTTAGCATTTAACAAGAGTGATTTTAGTTCAATAAAATGGACAATATGTACCATGATGAACTATGCTATAGTGAGAATAATGTAGGAGTATCTATTTGTACCCACTGGGTTAATAAATGTTTGTCTTACGATAAACTATTATAGAGCTTAGTTCTGAAAAGTCACAAAGACGTTGCTACTAAATGTTGTACTTTTTAATATCAAGTCGGCTTCAGAAATATGTGGATGTGCAATTTACAGGGCATGACATGCAACTATAACGTTAATCCATCACTATAGAAGCAATTTAATCCAATAAAAAGTCCCAGTCTATAAAATTGGGTGTGAATCTGTTCTAGCATTATGCGGCATTATTGGACAAAGTTTGATTTTTGAAAGTCATGTTTATAAAAAACTTTTTTATCTTTTTGTGGCATTTAAAATTCTACCAGTGTTTCGCGGACGGTTATACACGTTCCAATAATTCATATAATAACTGTTGTTTAGGTGAGCATATGAATGGTATTCTCCTGCTTATAATTTGCGTATTATTCTTCTACAAGTTGTTTTAACATTCTGAATTGTTCAGAAATGTATTTTTTGTTACCCTTGACTCATATTTGTTCAGAACTCATCAATTTGCAACAAGACTTAAAGGACAATTGAACAAATAACCAATACAGTAAATGGAATAGAGTATGTATGATTAATATTTATTAGAATCTACTCAATGTAATGCACAAGATACGTGTTATTCTTCATATTAAAAAGGGACCTCGGAGGCCGAGTGGTCGAGGTAGTTCGCCATGATTACTAATGATCACTAGCCTGTCAACACTGAGGTTGTGAGTTCGAATCTCACCTGTAGCGGGGTGTGTTCGACTCCGATCTTAATTTACAATGATTGCCAATTTTCCTACCGAAGGTCGGTGGTTCTCTCCGCGTACTCCGGCTTCCTCCACCAATAAAAACTGGCCGCCGCGAAATAGCCAAATAGAAAACGGCGTAAAACCCGAACTAAACATACAAACAAAACATATTGAAAATGGCTTTAACTTTCGACAGATTAAAAAAAATATTTCTTCATACCAGGTTAAGATGTTCATTATTGTAGAGAAAAAAATGTTTCTGAGTTTTCACTTGTCCAAATCCGTTATATACATAAATTTATATATATAGATATATTTCAATATTGTCTAGGTAGAAGATTTAAAAACACATACATCCTTTTTCTGAGTGTCGTTGTCCGGAAAATTTGATATCTGACATGAGACAGCTTCATTTATGGTGATTAAGACTAGAAAAAATTGATTTATGGAACATTTAGCATTGAATATTTATTTTATAACTTTCAAATACAGGATAAACCTCACCATTAGCAGCCAATACCTGGTATAAACCACCAGCTTGTTTCCTTTGTAACAAAAATGCCGTAATGTTTAGTTTATAAAAAAATTATCAATTCAACTATTTTAGTGTTTGGAAGACAAACACCATAATAAATGAATATCATATAGTAATCAACTACATAATGGCACATTATTTTTATTAATTAGAACTGTCACTTATTGCTTATTATCGGCAAAAGAATACCGAAGCGACAAAACAGTGTGAAAAGTCCACAGCCAATTACCAAGAGGTTGTTCAACCTACAAAGACGTCAGAAATTGTTTCTAAACCATAGCAACATGCTCTTTTTCAGCAGAAATGTAAAAAGGTACTTTCTAGTTATATCTTTAAAAAAATTTAAGAAAATTGTTGATATTGTGGATGGATCATTTTTTTTTTATTTTTCATTTCTTCAAACTCGTATTCTATATGTTGCCTTGAAATATGGTGACAAGTCTCAAACCTACTATAATAGCCAAGACAGTATGATAACCAAACAAGATGACCGCTAGCCAGAACTGAAAAAATTGATTGGACGGTACATGATTTTGATTAATTGGTCAGAATATGCTCGTTTTAACTGTTTAACTAGCTAAAAGAGTCTCTTATCTGCTGGTCAGATGAGCATGCATGTTGATATCATTCGCTACATTAAAAAAAAATAGAACTGAGGACAGAAGAAAGTTCACTTGAAACTGCTTTCACTTATATTTGTTTCTGATTAATAATTTCTACAATCCATAATTACAAGATGCAAGAATAAATAACCATGTGCACATTCGGAAATTTTCTCATAAGTGGTGTTAGAAGCGAAGCATTCGAAATTCTAAAGAAACAGAATTCAATATTTCAGTCAACCGAATTAGCAGATGAATGAAAATATTTGTACACTTGCAGTCAATATGCAGTGACAGGAGTTTTACAACATATGAAAATAAAAATAAAAAGCATGAAATTTATGTCTATAAAAATTCACAATAAAAAACATAAAAACAAGAAATTGCAACACAATGAACGAATAATCATTTAAAATTTTTTAAAGCACTGTACATGTATTTATAAGCACATTTTAACAACTTATTTCTCGTCAACTTTACTCAAGTCAGAATGCTGAAATCCAAAACAATAAGTCAAAATATTGTAGATTGGAGCAGATTCAAGCCTTCTAAAAATGACTGAAAAGGGTGGAAATAAAAACCAAAAGGGTGGAATTAAAACCCAAAGTCTAGAACTGACTTGAAAACCAAATATGTAACCGTCCAAGATAAGTCTAGAGAAAAGAAATTGTGTCGCCATTTGCAAGATAAGAAAATCTCACTTCTGAAAATATCCGAAACGTGCTTTATCGAGTAAGAGAATAAACCAATCAGCTTAAATTTGACTTCATGTGTTTCTATCATAGTTCCATTGTTGTCTCTCAAACAATCAAAAACCTTTTTTGGGGGATTAAACTCTAAGTTTTTGTAAGCAACATTCTCAAACAAAACGGAATTGACATGGGCAGCATGACGGGTGTCCTGCAGGAAGCAGAGACTGCTTACTCTTCAGGAGCACCTGAGTCTACCCCCGGTTTTTTGGTGGGGTCCTCTTGTTCATATGTTTTTAATTGTAGTGTATGTATTGGTTTGGTCTTGTCTTCGTTGTTCTCTGGAGTTTGTCAGTGGTTTCGATTTTCCCCTCCTTCGAATATCCCTTTGGTTTTCTTGATTTCAATTCCATTCAGATCTATATTCTGATTTGAAAATATTGTTTCGTATAATAAAGTCCGAGAAACTTAGAAAGACATCAAATTACATACAGTACTTTTCCCGGAAATAAAAATAATTTCCCGTTACTTTTCTCCAGGCAAGACGCAAATAAGATAATTACAGAACTATTTATCAAATAAATAGTCATAAACAGAAAACTGACGATAGAATATACATGATATATAGCTCTCATAAATATTACCCAAATTCTTTATTTAACCAAAATCAAGTATTCTAAAATTCGTTATTACATTGAGTGCGTTAATTGTTATGTGGAGCCACTTTTCAAAATTACTGCTTCTATAATCTGATGAACTGCCAGTTTAATAAAGGTAATATTTCCCGTCGTATTCTTTATAACTTATATTATTTGCAAAGAAATGTATTTATAAAAGTCTTTACATAAACATAATTGCTGTCTGTCACTACATGCAATGTTCTCGTAAAGACAAAAAGATATTGAACAGATTTTTTTCACCTTTATAGATTAATTTAAACGTAATAGTCATTAGAACACCAAAGGAGATCAAAGTGTGATGGTATACGGTTCTCCTGTTAATCAAATCTGTGTCTGGGGTACGATCATTGCTCTCCATTGGTAAATAGTAGGTGTGAACAACTTGTCGACTGTTACGTATATAAGGAATGGAAACGATCTCGTTTTAAAATCAGACGTATGGGTGAACAACAAGAATGAAATTAACTAAGGTTTTTATTTTGCTTATTTTAATACTTGGAACCATTGCTAGACCAAGGAAAAATCAAGCTGTTCTAAAACTTTTGAAAGTGATACAACGTAAGTTTTTAATAGATTTTATATGACTTTTTAATGCTTTTATGGTTAACAGTTGAGTATTTCTTAACAACTTTGTCTTTATATTTGCAATGAATAATTTCAATTTTAATTTTTTAATTCTTTTTTTTTCTCATTATTCATTTATTTATATTTTATGTATAATAATTTAACTTTAAGAATTTTGTTTGCTTTATGAAATTATCAGGCTAAAATGTCTTGCATTGCATGGTTAATTCTAATTTCATTCTAGGATTTTTTATGCTTTACTGTATTTTTTACCTTAAATTCTTACCTTTGGACGAATTGAAAAATTAAAAAATCCAGCTTTTGTTGAAAACTTAAGCACAGTTTAGAAAGATCATTGTAATCTTCTACATATGAGGAGATGCCAGCCTTGTCAAGTAAAGTGGTCTCATTTCTTTTGGAGTTAATACTACTTTTGACATTTTTCTTTCCATGTTTTTGTTTGATACTAACTTAAATGAGCTCCGAAATGATGGGTTAACTTTGGAATTTTTCTGGACTATGTATGTAAATCACCAAGTCTTTAATTATAGAATACAATATATTACATTGAACCAATGTGTTTGCTGTAATTCATCGTCTAATTTGCATCACTTTTGGTGATATATAGTATAAAATGACCAATGTGGGAATAACATTTGCATCACTTTTGGTGATATATAGTATAAGATCACCTAAGTGGGAATAATATAAAAGTAATACTCGTCGTTTTTGAATAAATACCATTTTGTTGATACTGTTCTTTTTGCGAGAAAAAATACAAGCAAATGCATGCATGTTTCTTTATCTGTGTTAGCCTTCTTTCAATGTTTTATATTCAGCTTCATTTTGCGAACATGTGAAGTGAGCACAATTTATAACCATGCCTTTCATCTCAATAGAGACACATCCACTATAACAACAAACAGTATTGGAATATTATAAAGATTTAGATATAGCTGTCTCATTGGTTGTTTTGCTTACCCATTCAGTCATTTTGGCATTTTTTTTTTAAATTTCCTCTTCAACATTTTGGATTGTTGTTTTGATTTCAACATTTTAGGTCTTGAGCATAACTGTTGAATCGTAAATCGGCGAAATGCGGAAATCTTATGCATTAAAATTGGTATCATCAAATTTATTATATACATATAAACATTAATGACGTATAAATAATTTCTTGGATCGTAAGAACTTACAATCAATAATTCATTTGAAATTACGGGTAGTAAAATTTAAAGTAAACACAGTTTAAAGTCATCACACCTTTCACGAATTTTTTAAAATTTACTGGTATTTTTTTTAATCATTTTAAAATGAGAGTTTCGATAAATCCGGTAGAATCAATACAATACAAGTTCTTTCTGTTGAAGGTTCCTTTAAAGTTCTCTCAATATACAATTTGAATTTTTTTAAAGAAAAATATATATAGCAATAAGCTTTTATCATTTTGAAAAGTTATTTGGTATTCGACTTACTATAGCCGTCTCAAGATAGCATCATAAACCAGTTTAATCCCACTTGTAAATTTCCCTATGCAATTCATATAAAACTATTTTATTTCAAAATACTGTCCTGATGTTATATCTTATCCTATAATAATGAAATTTTTATGACCAATCTCAGAAATATTTAAAGTATCGTTAGATAATTTTGAAATTTTTCTGTGATTCCCAATTTTGGAGAAATCATTAATTAAATAAGATTTTATGCGTATTATAATATTTTAATATTATCAGTATAAATAATAGCTCAATACAAATTTCATTAAAATATGACAAAAAATAACTTCAAGACAAAATTTTGAAAAATATCAAATTTTCAAGTCGGAAGTCTCACTTCTTGCATAGCATATAAAACACCATCTATAATTTAAAAGAATATCTGAACATATACGCAATATTCATAACAAAAAGGTCTACAACCACTATGTAAATGTAAATATATATGTCATCTACAACCACTATGTAAATGTAAATATATATGTCATCTACAACCACTATGTAAATGTAAATATATATGTCATCTACAACCACTATGTAAATGTAAATATATATGTCAAAACGACTCTTTATAGAGTTATGAAAGACTTTATTAATCTATACAATCAATACGAAAATTTTAAAAATTATCGTAGTTGTTCATATATTGCAGGTTTTAACCAATTTAATAATAATCTTCTCATTTCTGAATAAAAACAAAAATTTACCATCTTAATTCTGGTAAGTTATCAAAATTTTCACGTACAGTTTTAGCATTAGAAATAAGTGCCTCTCTCTGGGTTAATGATATAAAGAGCTGACCGATTTAAAACAATGCTATATTCTATCATTTATAACTAAAAATTGAAAAAAGAAACTGAAAAGCTAATAATCTTTGACGCAAATTGGTAATCCACAGTTGTTAAAGACCGGATTTCTTCACAATTAAAAGATCATATTCATCACAACAGTGTTTTGAGTTTCAGTTAAATGTAATTACATGTATTTCAGAATAATTCTTTAACTAACTTAGCTTTATTTGGTTCAACCTAACCACTGAATTTTGTAGGAAACGGAAGATCGTTTTTGTTAATTTTAATTTAAATAGAAACATACAAGAAAGATTATGTTGACAATGAATTATTGATGGTGACAAAGCATTAATTTCATACATTGATCCTTCTCTTGTTTTCAATTTTATATTGTTTTTTTTTCTTTACCAAAATTTTTATTTGCAGTTATTTTTCCTTACAAGAGAATCGGACTGTGATTTCTGTTATGAATAACAGAAATCACAGAGATGAAATATTGTACATTTTTAAAATTCGGGGAGATGAAATGCGCCTACATTAGGCTCAAAATCTTGTATAACAGATTAAAAAAAGAATAATAAATAAATATAAAAAACAAATAAAAAAGATTGGCTGAGGAGGATAGGAACCGAAAAAGCCGATGTCTTTTTCCATACTACCGTCCTCCCGAGTCATGGTTTTGTATCCACGCTCATACTGTAGGAACGAATGTGGATACAAAACCCTGACTTGGGAGGATGCATACTATCGTCTTCTATATATATATTTGATCAGTATCGCTGGACCTGTTAGATTTTAAAGGATATTTTTTATTCCCTTAATTGATTCTACGCATTACTACGCATGAAGATGAAAAGTACATGTTTGATATTGTGTCGAAAATAAGCCGAAAAAACATTAATTCTTACCAAATCGAAAAAAGAAAAAATCATAAAAAGAAAAAAAAAATGAATTATAAGAATTAAAAAAAATATATATTTCCTTAATTAACCAAAATAATTACCACAATGAATGTCTTTGTTATAGGAGGCACAGGAACCCTGCATGGGAATGGATTTAGGGTGTTACATCCCCCTTTTCCCCTCTGCCTCCCTCTTTTCCCTGCAACACATTTATTGATGTACTAATGTAGGCGCATTTCATCTCCCCGAATTTTAAAAATGTACAATATTTCATCTCTGCAATTTCGGGGAAATGAAACATTTTATTCGAGGAAATGAAATCACAAATTTTCAGGGAAGATAAAAGGCCTGTTTTCGGAGAGAAACGTGCCGATTGATTTGGAAACGGTGCCAAAGCATAATTTAGTATGGAATTCCATAGAGATGTTAGGGATATGGGAATCAGTGAGTTGCAAACCTTCTCTCGTATACTCAGTGTCAGTCGACAAAATTTTGACGTTGTATTTATCTATTATATTGTGATATTGATTTCATTTCTGTGATAAAATGATGAAAAAAGGGGAAAAAATTTACAATGAAGGTAGGTATTCTTGCAGAGAAAAAGGGAAGTGGAAGAAGGCAGAGGAAAAAAAAAGAGCGATGTAACACACTAACTTCATCATTGTGATAGGAGGTAGCAGTAGTTCTCAATTCTTTCAAAATTGTTATCTGTAGCAATAATATCATATGTGGCCTGTACTATTATAACAAATATGTTTGAATAAATCTTTAGTGTTAATATAAAAATTTGTACCGGATGTCAAAGAAAATAGTTATATTAACAAGTGATATTTAGATGCTTTATCTTTGTAAGTTGCATGAAATAAGTCAATAATTCCTGTAGTTGTATAGTTTCCAAGGAAACAAAAAAGTCATTTTTAAAAGAAGATAATTTTCAAATTTTTTTTTTAGTATTAACTTTTTCTTTATTCAAAATTTCAGACAATAAACCAGTTTCGGTTACAGAATTCAAAACAAAATTGTAACAATAAGCAAACACAAAGTCATAATGACTGCAACAAGTGACATCAAGAACCCCCTGTCCTCAGTTCCAATGACTGTTTTATGAAGGAGCCAAGTAATCCCACTTGTTCACTGCTGCTAGGATTTAATATTTTATTTATTTTTTTCAGCATCATTTAAACAATAAAATGAATCATCGAAATATTTTTCAGTAAAAAACTTTCTGCAACTATCATTAACATTATAGAATGATAGAATGAGTATAAATTTTATTCATACAAACTTACTAACAAACAAACTTACAAACAAACAAACAAATAGAATTGTGTTCAGTAGATGAAATATTGACCTCTAGACTACAGTTCATCTGTTCTAAGAATTCATTCTTATATTTTAGTTAGAAAAATTGTGTTCTTAGCGACATCAATGCAAGGTTTCATTGACATTTACAATAGCCTTAGGAAGGATCTATACGTATAACATATCCGGAATGACCCGGTCATTCAACTTCGGAGTTTAGAAATAATTACCAAGGAAGATTTGATGTTCTCGGAAATAAAAGTCACAGATAGCTCTAACCGAACGGGAAACTTAATCAGAATAGGAAATAGTTAAACCAAAAGCGGATAATTGACAATCTTTAGTTCCTATTGCACCTTACCACAAACAAATGTTAAATTTATATGGGTGAAAATGATTCCGATTAGCGATATTTGTTTCTCCTCTTAGATCAGATTTTAGAACCGCTACTCAAAATCTCCCGACTGTTACTATATGATTTTAGAAAGCCAATAGATTTACAGCACAAATATCAAGATTATGTTATCGAAATTCGAATAAGACGAATTCTAGCGTCGGTTTTTCCAACTAAATAATTGAATCACGGCATCAGGGGCCTTATTTTCGTAGCTATCCTGAGAATTGTCCTAAGATATATCTTAGGATAAGCTTAGGATAATCTTAGGACTATCTTATGACACGTCTGAGATGTCGTATCGAAGCTCTCTTAGGAAAATCTTAGCTAAGATGTCCCAGCTATATCCTACATTAATAAAATAATAAGAAACAAATAAAATCAAATGATTTAAATTAAAATTATTTTATTTAAAATAAAACTATAAATATTACCACATAATGTGTCAAAAATGGCCATATGCAGAAGTTAAATGCGTGCACTATAGACAGGTAAATAATAACTAAAAGTGAAATAAAATGATTCTAAATAAATAATTTTATTCACAATTTAACAGTTAATATAAATGTTGCAAAAATTGTCATTTGCAGAAATTAAATCATGCAATATCGTAAGTTATTTTCATTATATGTGTATTTATTTTTAAATTGAATACGAAGGTGAGTAAAATTGAAAGTGTCAAAATAAAGAGTTCAAAGTTTAAGCGCGTGCAAATAACTACCCATAAGGATACACATACAGTGTGTATTCCGAATCTATATCACGTTGTAACGTAAATATGAGCAGGAAAAGGAACCCAAATTTTACTGAATTTGACCTCCAAATTCTTCTAGATGAAGAAAATTTAACAGTTAATATAAATGTTGCAAAAAAAGGATATCATACGTTTATTCTTAACTTAAGATATTCCTAAGATCATCTTAAGTCAACTAAATTGACATCCTAAATTTAGGATAATTTTAAGAAAAATCCTAACTTGAGACACAATCGAAAATAGCACTTAGGACTGAGATATGTGTTAGGGTGGTCCTAAGATATGTCTTAGTCCTAAGATACCTTCGAAAATAAGGCCCCTGCTTTGTAAATCGTCATTATTAGTAGTTAATTTCTTACAGTGTTTTAATTCTTTTCTGACCAGTAGGTCATCAATTCAAGATTTTTGTATTTAAAAAAAATTGATTTACACATAAAAAACAACAAAAAAAAACCCAAAGAAACAAACAAAATGAAAGCTTAAAACATAAACATGAAAAATGATAAAAAAAGAAAATAAAATGGAAACCAAACGGCAGTATGGCCACTTTAGAGCTGGATTGCCAAAAGAGATGTTTTTTCCATTATATATTTTTTACTGTATTTATGCTTTTGTTTGGATACTAATTTTTAGTTAATCATATTCTTGATCTTCTTATTGTTTTCTAGAATGCCAATGCCCTCAAAAATGTTTGAGGCAAATGAGAACGTGCCTTCGACTTGGGAAATGTGAACGCTGTCGGAAACCTCCATACGGGAAAAGACAGGTAGGTCCTCAGAGAGGAATGATTTGTGGATTTAAAAGTATTCAAAATTAGTTAAAACTAATAACAATTGAAACAGATAACAGATCAAACGACACAATTTTTTTTACAATACAAAATGTGAATGAAGAATAGATTCAATATTTCAATAAGTAAAATTATTGACTCTTTCTTGTAAAGACTATCATCTACATGTATGTACAAGAAGATACTAAATTAGTCATATCACTTCCAGTGTGTAGGTGGCCTCGAATTCATTTTTAAATTTATTTCTACTTCAAATGGATTTAAATTATTTTGCTCTATAATGTTTAATATTAAATATGTCATTGTCTACTACACGTTCATTACTACTAGCATCTGTTGTATTTGGGCAATTTGACAGGTGCAGCAGGCAACACGGATATCTGAACTTTGTTTAATTAACTCCTAAAAATATCCTACAATTTTTTTGTAAACTATGGAATATTATCTTCGTACATACCCACATCGTTAGATGGTTATGTCTTTACATTTTTTTGGCACTTTGTCACTTGAATCTTGTCTTTGACTTTCGGATTTTTGTTTCAGCCTTCAAAAAATTTTGTATTAAACACAACGGGCGAGTTGTAATTCGACGAAATATGATTTTTTTGCACCAGGACTGGCATCATAGAATACTTATTATTGTTTTTTGCTGATTGCTGATGACCAAGACTCTGAGAATTGTAGGGATGGCGCAACACCAACACAAATAGTCACACATTTTAAATTTTTTGTTGGATTTTTGTTTTGGAAATAAAAATATTTTCTCTCTTTTCAGAATGCTCAGGATTTGTTAAATAAATCATCAACCAGTGCCAGAAAATCAGGCAGAAGTGAACTGTCTTTCAAGGACTTAGCTTTCTTGTAATAAAACCGCTTTACGCATTATCTTCAAATGATTATGTGGATTAATTACCAGAAACTTAAGATGAAATATTTTAATACTAACTCCGTGTTTTAATCATCTAAAACAAAATATTTAAATAAAGTTAAGAAATGAATAAAAAATAATAATAATACAAATGTACAATAAACGCTAAGAAATGCAATAAAATTTATATACAAATAAAAAAACCAAAGAACATTCCGTTCTGTACCGTTTGTAATCTTATCTTATTACTTTTGTATTGCATAAGCATACTACACGCGGCATTACCAGTACAAGTGTTCCCATATGTTTTTCACATGTATCAATAATTCACATAATAAATTACTATGAAAAGTAAAGATATTGATTTTAAATTTCAATCTGTGATGTCCTTCACTATTTTGCTAATAAAGTATATCTTTTGTTATCAGTATTGTATAATACAACGAAGTTGATGCGTTGGATGAAGATACAAAAGTTTATATTTTTTGGAATTTTTTACTACAATGTTAGTTGGAGACAACTTGGATTGATGATTGTCTTAATATTTCTCCGTGATTATTTCTTACGAGAATTGCTGACTCATTCCCGAATATTTTCGTTCTCATAAAAAAAAATCAATGAAAATACCGAAATTGACCTTCATCTTTATACGTTGAACTATAATTATTTTTCTTTATGCACATCTTAAGATTGTTTGCCAATATTAAGATTTATTTTTTGGAAATGCAACAAGAGGATTAATAGAAATTGCTCTTAGAAAGAACATGAATCTTTAATTATACAATAGTTGCTTATATAGAGGGCATTATCGTGATATAGTGACTGCCCAAGGGACTGATATTGCCTGAAACATTGATAATGCCCGAGCCGCAAGGGCATTATCAGTGTTGAAGGCAATATCTGTCCAGAGGGCAGTCAATTTATCATGATAATGCCCTCTATATAAGCAACTATTGTGTTTATTTCATTGAAGAATATGAATCTGCTGGGTGTGGGTTCCTTACATGTACATGTATGTTGAATACCTCATGATGACCTCTGGATGTGTGTTTATGTTTCTGTCATTACTTTGGTGCTATACTGGCATATTGTACATTCATGGAAGTTCCTCATGTATATTCTTTTTTTTCTACTTCAGATCACTTCAAGCATTACTGACAAGAATTTATTATTCGAAATATGCATACCTACTAAGTACATAAAAAGGCACCCCGTTATATAATATTACAACAATACTATTTGAGCAAGTATTGTCTTTATTTCATTGAAACCAAAATTTCATCTAGAATTGTCTAGAATTTAACTAACAACTGCTGCATCACGTTTGCGTTTTAAAAGGGGACGTGACTCTAAATTGCAAGCAGGCATTACCGTGTGGTAATGCCAACGGGCATTATCATGATAATGCCTGCTTGGCATTTTAACGCAGATTAATAAATACCAAATGACCATGTTTTAACCAATAAAAACAACTAAATTTTCTCTGATATGAAATAACAAATGTTAAAGAACCCTCACATCATGGTAGCTGGGTATGTTCTAAGATAGTGTCAGAATTTTTAGTGTTGCCTAAATGGTTACGTCCTTGAATTTTTCTTGTTTCTAAAGGATATACTTCATTTGCTTTGCTATTTTGTCATGTTTACATAGTAAAAGGTTTTGTGTTATCACTGTCGATGAATCCCTGTTTTTATTTCTAATAATCATGTTGAATATGAAAATGGTTTGGGTTCGCAACTAATAAATCTCGGAGATCCAAAACTGTTCCTTCTCTTGTTTACGAGAAGGAGCAAACTATTTATATATGTACATCGGTGAAAGAAATGTTATTTTAGATAGTGTGAAATAGTGCCCTTTTGTCCCTTTCACTAGATGCTAAAGTAATTATTAGCATAAAAATGCTATTGTCATGATTATCCTGACTCCTTTGAAATTCAAGTAAATGACAATTTTGTGCGTAAAAACATTGATGAGACACTTTCTCGACCTTTGTGGGTTTGAAAACAGTATTTGGAAACGCTTTAGGAAACATTTATTTCATAATAGGTAATTATATTTTATCAGATTTTTCCTGGTAGGTATTCATTGAAATCCTTGAAGAAATAAATACACCCACAAACCACTGATATTTTTCTATAATAATTATGACAATTGTACCACAAGATCAATGTTCGCATAATAAAGGCTAGATATACAATTTGTAGATGATCACAATAATATAAAACAAAGGAACAACGTTGAAAATTGTTGTTCTTTTTCTAAGTCACGATAATGACTGAAAACGATCTGAAAAGGGACAAAATCTCGCACGAACAGAAATTAAATAATTTACCAACGGTTGAAGCAGATTCTTTTTTCTAATTGCAGTGGCGTGATGCAGAAACACAAAATCATGAGCTAGTGATTGGGGGCTTCTTACGGAGCAACCATTTGATTTTTAGGGGGAGGGGGCTAGTATGAAATGTTTGACCCTGCATATTTTTTTCGCCGAAATTTTGATCCTGGATTTCGCAGCCTAAAATTTTATTTTCAATTAAACCAAAAATTTTCCTGATTGACACAGGCTCTGCATTTTTTTCACACTTAAAGTCATCCTGGCTTTTTATTTTGCCGAAATCCTGGTCCTGCCTTTTTATTTCAAATTTCATCTTAGCCCTACCCCCCAACCCCACCCCCATATGCTCCTCTAGAGTTGTTGATGTAAATATATACTTGACAATCCTGAAACGGAATTCAAAAAGTCCACAAAGTGTACGTTTTTAGATAAGAAAATGAAAACTGAAATGCTTTGATTGCCAGATTTTTTTCCACTAAAACATAGTATAGAATAGAGAATGTGTCAAAGAGACAACAACCCGACCGAAGAGTAGAAATTAGCCCAAGGCCACCAATGGATCTTCAACAAGTTTAGCGAGAAAATCCCGCACCCAGAGACGGGCTTGAGCTGGCCCCTAAACAGAAATGCATACTAGTTCAGCGAAATGGACGCCATGCAAAACTCCGGAACATACAAATGAACCAAAATTAAAAAAAAACACACAAGAATAACAAAGGCTAGATGTTCCTGACTTGGGACAGGCGCAATAATGCGGCGGGGTTAAACATGTTTTGTGAGATCTCAACCCTCCCACTATACCTCTAGCCAATGTGGAATAAACAAACACACAGCGATACCCACAGTAACAATCAGTTCAAAAGAAGTCCGATGTTAGAAAAGGTAACAGAAGAAACTAAGCAAAATGACAATGATCAATATAAATTAACAAAGAACTACTAGCAGTTCCTGACATGCCAGCTCCAGACTTCAATTAAACTGATCGAAATATTATGTCTTTATCATAATGAAAATGAGCCATAACCCCTCCCGTTATAGGTTTAATATCATGCCATCATAAATTATACGAGAAGAACATAACCCGTATCATGCCAACAACTGGTTTTAGAATTATTTCCGATGCAAAGACCCTATAAGTGAATCAATATTGATTCCAAAAATGCCTTATTTAATGACTTGACAACAGTATCGTAACTATATCCCATGTGGATAAGTCTGTTTAAAGGTTTAGTTAGCTTTTCAGGTGAATGACGACATTTTTGTGCTTTGTATAGAATATTACCATAAAAGATAGGATGTAAAATACCCGAACTTATAAGATGTTTGCACGTTGATTTATATTTACAAATTATGTCCTTGTACCGATGATAACATTTTGTAAAAGTTTTGACAAGTTTGTGATATCGATATTTGTCACACATACACGTCTGATATAAATAGAGAATAATACATGGTAAAATCTGTATCACATGCTGTATCAACCCGAGAAACCAATATCAGCCAGAGGGCCTTGGCCCGAGGGCTGACATTGGTCGAGGCTGATAGAGCATGTGATACAGATTTTAACATGTATTATACACTTTATCATCTATTTAAACAGAGGGTTTCAAATTTTCCGAATTAAAGTCTACTGCCACAAATGAAATTGATTGGGGAAAATATTTTGTGAAAAAAAGGGGGGGGGGGGGTGATTTGAAAAAAAGTCAAATAATCGGAAAAAATTGAACATTTGTTTTTGAAATTTGACCCCCAAAAATAATTTTTCCCCCTCCTCAAAAAAAAAAAATACAGAAATGACAAAAGCTATGTGATAAAGGGTAAGCCATGCGATAAAGGGTACGCCATGCGATAAAGGGTATGCAATAAAGGGTATGACGTCATAGACGTCAGATATGGACCAACATCATATATTCAAAACTCCTGTATTTAGTACCAACTATATGATAAAAAGTAAAAACCAACGTTCGAACTTACTTCAATAAATATAAATTAACAGCGTAATACATACTAAAAAAAATAAACGTCTAAAAAGTTGCAAAAAAAAACATCAAAATAAAACAAAGCAATTTTGAAATGAAACAATAATTCAATACAATTTTCGGATCGCTGAGGTTCTTCATCAGTGCTGTTCCGTTGTTTGATGACTCAGTGAAATGAATGATTTTAATTTATTATAAAAGAGACGATTGTGATCTTGATCTTCCTAATGTGGAGCAACCGAATTCAAATGAATATTACAATAACATGAATAATATAGAAACATAATATAGAAAATTATGTTGAAGAATTAAAATGCCATAATCAATAAAAAAAAAACATGAAAAAATATAAAACAATATAAACAAATAAAATAAGCACTAACTAGGAATGGACTGGTCATGTTTTGGTCTTTTTGTCAGATTTTCGGAATTCTCGGTTTTTATCCATTTCTTAAACATCAAATTTTTTGCCCATGAACCCCCACTTTTTCTTTTATAATTCAATCATATATACCTTAAAATGGTATTTGACAAAATTTTATGAAATCCTTTTTATTTTTTCATACATCTTTGAGAGACTGAATTTGTCAATGCAAAGACAATGAAAAATCAAGAGAAAACCCATTTCCTGCAAATTTTTAAGGCCTTATAGCTGTAAAATGAGGACATGAACCTATATTTTTTTCTTGCTTATTTGTTTACTATTCATATGTTCTCTCAAACTAAAACACCTATTTCAAATCCTTTTTATTTCCTATTAGACCAGCGATCATCCTTAACAGCTATATCCACAGTTATCTGTAATGACATACATGTATGAACTTTTTCATATAAAACCACTGCTGAGATCACACGATTCCTTAAATCATATCAGTCCCTACGTATGTCATATTCGGTCATTTTGAATGAATTCTGGGATGCCATATATCTGTTAAATTTCGTATATAAATTATACGGCGCTACAATACATATGCGTTTACAAATTTTGTCCCTAATCCTTCTTTACTGAAGCACGTTTAAACAAACCCTTTTGCCTAGAGTCTTCGAATAATACTTCCGATGCCTTCATCTGTGATTCGATTGAAAAACACTTCACCAACCAATGCTAAAAAAATATTATCGAAGTAATGAATCGAGTTGTGAAAAATTACTCGGGCCCGCTGAACTTGGACCCAAGATTACTCCAAAAATACTAATTTAGTTCGCTGAAGCAATCTAAAAAAATATCGGCTGTTGAAAATTTACAATTATAGCAACGTGAGTAGTACTATGTTTGCCCTTAACGTCATATATTCCAGCTATTGCCTTCTAAGATGATAGTGATGAATTTATTTATCAGTTAAATTTAAAATAATATGCACTTCCTTTTCAAAGAATAGCACTCTTTGTGACCGAATAAACGAGATGCTTTTATTTTTTCGCACTTTTTACAATTTATTAAAATCTTTCCCCACTGCTAAATCAAGACCGAGGAACCAAAGTACAAATATTCTATCCTTCCCGAAGGAATGCACATGGGATTGATACTTTTTGTCACAGATAATAAATTTAACAAAAATTGAAACTAGAAACTGTGTCTGTAATAAACGGATGCACGTCCTAAAACCCATATAAACACAAAACTTAATCAGAGTAGCTCAAGCGTAAAATGTAGGTCTTAATGACCCAATTATTGTATGAGTGCTCAGTACTACCCAAGCAAGGCACATCCACTGATGAAGTTTCATTGACACACTGTGCTTAGTTCGAAGGAAATGAACCTAAACGCAAAACTTAACCAAAGTCGCTCAAACATAAAATGTAGGTCATAATGACCCAATTATTGTATGACTGCTCAGTACTACCCAAGGCACAGCCACATCCACTGATGAAGTTTCATTGACACACTGTGCTTAGTTCCAAAGAAATGAACCTTAACCCAAAACTTAACCACGGACTAAGGTAACTCTATGTGCCCCATCCACATTCGTGGGCGGGGCATAAAAAAGTAAATATATTAGTGCCGTTTCCATAGAAAGATCTTTTTAAAAGGATCAAGAAATTCTTTGAGCAATTGATGAATGAATGATTCGTAAAAAGGACTAATTTTAAACTTCTGAAATATTTAGCGTGAAAAAATTGCTATTCCTTCAAGTATTAAAACACTGTTGCTAAATACTCTTTTTTAATATAACGCTCGATTTTAGTTTTTTAAAAGGTATTACATTAATTAAACTACGAGCCTGACACTCACAAGCTGTGTAGGATATTTAGCAAATGACCTAAAACTCGGACATGAACATCTACATATTGTAGATACCTGAACTACATAAAAATCCATACATACAAAGGTACATATCATCAACTTGTTCAAAGAAAGAGTTGCTTGTACGAAGGATGAACATTTTGTACGCAGTGAAGGAGGGACAACAGAAATACTTTGAAACTGTTGAAGCGAGTTTCTTTATTTTCACATACCGATATATTGACGATGCTCTTTCCATCAACAATCACAACTTTGGAGAATGGATTCCGTTTATATATCCACCAGAATTAGAACTTAAAGAGACTACTGCACAGCTTCCTCTGCAACATTTTTAGACATCTACCTCGAATTTGACGAAAATAATCAACTCAGTACTAGAATACATGACAAACGAGACGTTTTCGATTTCAAAATTATCAATTTTCCTTTTATGTGGAGCAATGTAGCAGCTTCTCCAGCATATGGTGTTTATATTTCTCAATTAATACGATATGCTAGGGCCAGTAGTCACTATTCTGACTTCTTGGTGCGCCACAGTAGTCTGAAGGACAAGCTTTTGAATCAAGGTTATAAGAAAAGACGTCTCATACGCTGCTTAAAAAAGATATATTTCAGATATCAAGATCTTATTGTAAAATATTCTGTTTCCGATAAGATGATTATAAAAGATGGATTTTCGTAATACTTTCAACATATATGTTATGTACTGTTTTAACTACTAATTTTGCCGACTTTGTTCGGTGGCGAATTTACGCTACCTATACAGGAACCAATTTAAGCGTAATGGAAGAGGGAGGTTTAGCGTGCTGTAAAACCTGGTTTAACCTAACATTTCCATCGGAAATGCCTGTACCAGGCCAGTACCATTACGCTTATTTCCACTTTTCCGGTGCTTGCCTTGTTTTTCCTGGCCATATATGGACTTCCCCCTTTTTTTACTATTCCTTTGAACAACTGCCTTAATTGGAGTTCGGTAATTTGATTATTACCTTTGTGTCATATGATGGAGGGTTAATTCTGAAGGAGTAGAGCCACTTTTTCACTCCAGAAAACCATTGCATCTTTAATCTTAAATATTTATCTACTTTTTATCGGAACGGATTGTAAGCAAAGCATTTCTGTGTACAAAACTCTCATATTAAATCATTAGCTCCAGTTTCCTACCCGCAAAGATCAATTGACAAGCATTTTGTATCATGCTTAGGAATACTGGTTTGTGAAATTGTGAAATCAAGCTCCTAAAATGAAAAGTGGACATGGGCAAGCGTTATCCGTTTTTTGAGCCATCTCTACTTATAGACTGAGTGACATTCTGTTATTTCGGGACTATTTCAACTTGATTCCAATTATAAATCTTGTCCCACCTACAGTCTATGTTTTAACACCTGCTCCTAACCTATCAGGTGGGATTAACTTCTGTGGGAATCCTTACCCTTTAAAATCCAATGGAAGACCAAGAAATGACCAAGAGATAGAAAAGCAAGGGAGAAAAGACAATCCTATCATGAAATGGACTTTGTTGTGGTTATATGAGTTTGGTTGTGTGTGCACATCAAGCTTTTTCCATTAAAGTCATGTCCCTTGTGGAAAACCTGGAAACAAGTCTTACTTTTTCATTGACATCTTCAGCACATGAATCTTCACAAAAATTTTGAAAACTTTCTAATATCTAAGATAAAAGCTTTAGGAGGAGCTGAAAACACAAATTATTACCTTCCATCAATAATTAAAAAAAAGTAAATAGTAAGTTCCACAACAAAGAAAATCTGGAAAATATTCTCCAATGGCATTGCATTCTGTCATGCATTCTTCAAAATACACATAAAAATTCTGCAAAGCTTCAAAGATCTTGAATATGCTTATTTCAGGTACCAGAACACTTTATCAGAAATAGCAAAAAACGAATGAATTTTCAGATTTTAATTAAAAAAGTATAAAAAAAATATTAGTCTTTCTTTGGAGCACTTAATTTCTTCAATCCCTTTTTCCTTGGACCTTGAAGGGCTTTCATAGTATTAGACATTAAGAAACTCTCTGGCAAACATCCAGTAATCCAACCCTGAAAGGTAATAAGATAGATAATTCAGAATATAAAACACATGCAGTCAAGGGATTTACTAACCATGCATTTTATAAAGTAGAAAAGACCAATTAGATGTCTGGACCTGACTCACATGCTCATAAGAGAATTTTTAGTATTGCTAGTGGCTAGTATTTCAGTATTAGCCTGATATATACTTAAAATTTACTGTTACATAATCGTAAAATTGATGAAAACTAAGGAGTATCTACGGTGTGTATAGCTCTGTCCTTAGATGGTTTTGGCTTTACCCATTTTGGTCATTTTTGGATTTTTGTATTTTGCTCTTCAACTTTTTGGATAATTGTTTTGATTTTCAATGTTTAAGGCCTTGAACACAACTGATGAGTCGTAAATCGATGAAATGTGCACATCTTGTGCATCAAAATTGGTATCAAGATTTTATTTAGCATCCACTGTCCTCAGTTTCAATAAGAGTTAAACTTATCTATTATTGTAAGATTTATCTTTGAATGTAGTAGGTTATTCTATATTGATGTAATTAGCAAAAAAAAAAGTTTTAGTTCATTTCTTTCTAAAATCACCGAAAAATGGGAGGGGCACAATATTCTGATTTAATTTTAGATGTGCCTAAAATTAAAACAGAATAACTGTGCAAATTTTCAGAAATGCCAGATAACAGGTACAATGTATTGGAGTTTTAGAAAACTAACTAACAAACAAACAAAGTACCCTTCAAACATAATGTGCCTAAAAATAACTAAGTTCAACAAATGATCAATTTGACATGTTTTTCTCAATTCAAACCCAAAAGGGGAGTTGCACATTTTCAATGTGTTCAGAATAATAATTTCAGAAGTGCCAGGTATATGGTGTTGGAGTTTTAGATTGCTCATTAAGTGTGATTGTCTTATAATCTAGAGAAGCAATACTATTGCCTCTTGCAGTGTTTATACAGCTGTTGTTGATGCAAGATGATGAAAAAAAAATAGTCATTTAGGGAAACAACTAAAAATTCAAGATATCAAATTTGAACTCATCAGGAGTGAAGATTCATTTTTTTTATACTGAATGAAGAAATTTCCAAAGTTTGTCTCATTTGAGTTTGAGACAAAGGGAGTCAACTATTACACGATGGGAAAAATCTGTATGTACTTTCAAAAGCACAAAAAATATCTTTTTTCCTATATTTTTTCTGTTGTCCATTTAAGTGCTTTAAAGCAAGAAAAGCAAAGTGAAGATAAATACAAACAAAGTAATGAGGAAGTTTTCAATATTTTGTACTACAATTCCAGCATGAAGATAATATAACTCAATTTATACATGTATTACTACAAGATGATGAAAGACCCAGACCCAATGATCAACAACCACCCACGATTCTCTTCTGATAGAAAATCCCTTAAAATCTCCTAGCATTCTTCTGTACTGCTGTGTGACCACCAACCATTGGTTACATTCTCTAAGCCATAAATTACTTATAGCAATATAGCATACTTACTGTAACATTGTGTTGTTATGAACCCTAAGTGACCCTCTCTATTTCAATAGTCCCTTTCGTTATAGATTACTTACTGTAATACTGAATGCCCACCTACTGTAATCCAGCAGTCCCTACAGAACTAGTGTCATGCTTAATGTGATAACTTGTTCCCACTAATTTCTGACCTTCTCTTAGCCAACAATACTTAAAGCATTACTGTAATATTGTGACCACCAACCATTACTGGTCCTCTCTATTCCAACAGTCCTTTCAACACTACAGATTACTTTAACACTGATTGATAATTTAATTAGGCCAGAAGTCCATTTAGCACACTACTAGTAGCTTACTGTAATATTGTGACCACCAACCATTATTGACCCCTTTCTATTCCAACAGTCCCTGCCATACTACAGATTACTTACTTTAACACTGTTAGGCCAGCAGTGAATTTAGCACACTACTAGTAGCTTACTGTAATATTGTTATCACCAACCATTATTGACCCCCCTCTATTCCAACAGTCCCTGCCACACTACAGATTACTTACTTTAACACTGATTGATAATGTAATTAGGCCAGCAGTCCATTTAGCACACTACTAGCAGCTTATTGTAATATTGTTATCACCAACCATTATTGACCCCCCTCTATTCCAACAGTCCCTGCCACACTACAGATTACTTACTTTAACACTGATTGATAATGTAATTAGGCCAGCCGTCCATTTAGCACACTACTAGCAGCTTATTGTAATATTGTTATCACCAACCATTATTGACCCCCCTCTATTCCAACAGTCACTGCCACACTACAGATTACTTACTTTAACACTGATTGATAATGTAATTAGGCCAGCAGTCCATTTAGCACACTACTAGCAGCTTATTGTAATATTGTTATCACCAACCATTATTGACCCCCCTCTATTCCAACAGTCCCTGCCACACTACAGATTACTTACTTTAACACTGATTGATAATGTAATTAGGCCAGCCGTCCATTTAGCACACTACTAGTAGCCTACTGTAATATTGTGACCACCAACCATTATTGACCCCTCTCTATTCCAACAGTCCCCAGAGCACTGTAGAATACTTACTGTAATACTGTGTGCCCAATAACCATTAGTGACCTTCTCAAATCCAACAGTTCCTAATGCACTTCTAGCATATTGTACGGGATAGGGTATCCAAATGTTTCCTTTCCTTATTTTAGACATGTTAGTTGCAACAAAATATGGCAGAACACTCTGAAATATAACGGAACACAAATAAGACTGACTGTACATGTATTGATATGTAAAAATATGTATACTGCGGAGTTAGAAGTTATAGCCTGCCTGATTGCCCAAAATGGTTTATATTTATCCTATGGGTTTAGAAATTATTTTTATTCTGTCCTATACAAACATCATGTTTATACAATTTTAATTCATATGCTATGCTTAAGCAATGTCATTAATTTACTGAATTTGTTACAGAGATATTTTATTACAATCTAGTACAAAAAAATATAAAAAAAACATTGATGCGACTTGAAACTGCAATAATAGATGTTTATACATCAATACGGACAGAATTTAAGTCTGTTGTCAGAAAAAATATGTCCAACTGAAATAAGAGAACATGTGATAAATGTAACATCAGAAATCAAGCCAATGGTGGAATATTTAAAATGGCAAACTTTTATCAGTTAACATGAAAAAGATATTTCTAACAGATCTAAAGAGAATATTTTTTGGCACATATTCCATATCAAACATGACTTCATAAACACTGTGAACAAAATCATATTCCAAAGCAAAAATGACTTCATAAACACTGTGAACAAAATCATATTTCAGAGCAAACATGACTTCATAAACACTGTGAACAAAATCATATTCCAGAGCAAACATGACTTCATAAACACTGTGAACAAAATCATATTCCATATCAAACATGACTACATACCCCGGTAAACACTGTGAACAAAATCATATTCCAAAGCAAAAATGACTTCATAAACACTGTGAACAAAATCATATTTCAGAGCAAACATGACTTCATAAACACTGTGAACAAAATCATATTCCAGAGCAAACATGACTTCATAAATACTGTGAACAAAATCATATTCCAGAGCAAACATGACTTCATAAACACTGTGAACAAAATCATATTCCAGAGCAAACATGACTTCATAAACACTGTGAACAAAATCATATTCCAGAGCAAACATGACTTCATAAACACTGTGAACAAAATTATATTCCACAGCAAACATGACTTCATAAACACTGTGAACAAAATCATATTCCAGAGCAAACATGACTTCATAAACACTGTGAACAAAATTATAATCAAAACTATCATTGAAGGTCTGGATCAGTGTACCACAAGCTTACTTTTAGCATAATAAACAAAATATTTCAAATTAATACTTTATTTTTATACTAGGAAATGATCTGAAATCGAAATTTAAAGTATCAAATTTTGATAATGTATTTACATTCTTTGCACAGAACTGATAACAATACATTGGATAGGTACAAACACTGATGTCCCATGTTCAAGGAGTGTAACATAAAAAGCCTCATCAATTGTCTTTAAATCAGAGGTAGTATCAGTGTATAACTATATAATTTTGTTTACCTGTTTAATGTATGTAAGAAAATATCTCACCTGAACCATGATTCCTCTGCTACTGTATTCTCTTTCTAAACATACAGAGAAATAATGGACAAATGCCTGAAATTAAATAAAAAATAACTGATCTGTCAATAAGTACGTCATTCATGATTTATTACCTACTGAATTGATCCAATATCTTTTTTAATAGCAATTAACATTTTCTCTTAAGCTACTAGAATTTTCAAATTATGTGGCTAAAATTGTAAATTCTGTTCAAACAATAGTCATTAATGGGAAATATATCCATCAATACATAATCACACAAGTTCAGTATACAACAATTAGATCTAGATGTGCTGATCGTTTTGTTGACATAATGGTTGTTTCTCTAAGTAAAGTCAAGAAATACCAAAGGGATATTCGAAGGAGAGAAAAATCGTAACAACTGACAATCTCCGGAGAACAACGAAGACAAGACCAAAACAATACATGCACTACAATTAAAAACTAAAAACATATGAACAACATGGACCCCACCAAAAAACCGGGGGTAGACTCAGGTGCTCCGGAAGAGTAAGCAGTCTCTGCTTCCTGCAGGACACCCGCCATGCTGTCCATGTAAAATCCGATATCAGGAAGGGATAATATCTCTAACTGTTACAATTTTTGAGATACAAGTCAAAATATTGACAACTCTTGCAGAAGGATCCTTAGCATGATCACAACATGAATCCATACTTACTTTACAAGCTGAATACACTGTGAGAAGTGGACTAGGGTTTACACCAGCTGCTGATGCCACATTGATAACCACACCTCCACCTTTAGCCACCATATCCGGGAGAATTATACTTGTCATCTGTAAAAAGCAAGGAATCTCATAATTCATGTTCTTATTTATATCGTTCGGTATAAAATATTCGAATATAAAGTCCCAGCCCATATGTAAATGACTTAAAATCTATAACCCCCATGAAGTATTTCTATTCTTATAGAACAAAAACCTTAAATATGCAAATTTGAGTTGTCCTATATGTATCTGACATTTGGGATTTGGCCATTCCATTTCTCTTGCGATTGACATTCTTCAATCTGTCCTTTTAAGAGTATATTTTGAATAATACTATTTTTATAAGATAACCATTTACACAGTCAAATTATTTAATTCATCATTTACATAAGACAAATTAATAAAACTTGTTTCACAGTTACCTGTAACAGCCACATCATTCCAAACACAAGATGGCGTAGCCTCCATAAATATGTATTGCAGTGTACAACATTGTCATAATTGTTGTTGTACACAACTATATTGTGGTTGTAATGCATGATTTCTTTGTAAAGATAAACAATTTCATGTGGAAATTTGTTGACAGTTTTTCTTCTTACAGTTCACACAATTCGCATTTACAAAAAAACCTCAATAATGCATGTGCTAAAAGTGGATATATTGGAAAATATATCATTTGATGGTAAACAGGACGTCATATTTGAATTCAAAACATCAACTATAAGCATTCATAAATCATGAGATCTTACTATAATGTATACAGGTCTAACTTAATGTCTTATAAAACGATGCTTTTTTTATGTATTTAACAATTTTGCCAAATATATCAAAAATTATGGCTAGTGGTGCTACTGGAAACAAATGCTTTAATATTTGGCAGTATTAAAGCAAATTCAATTTTAAAACAAATGTTTCCATATTTGAGTTTATTTTGTTGTTTTTTTTTCTTTTTTTCTCTTTTCTGAACTGTTGCTATTCCAAAAAGCCCTTAGATTGTAAGGTAACAAAAATACTTACCATTGTTACTGAAGTAATATTAAGATTTATCAAATCCATACATTTCTGAAATAAAAATGTATTGTACATCATACATGATATAGAAACAGCAAATATTAAATTTGTAAAGTCTTTGACCTTTCCTAGGACTGAACCCACAAACTGGTACTCAAGGCAAGCACATTACCTACAGATGTAAAGTTTCTGACCCCATCAACCTGCCATACTAGACGCTAGCACAAGATTACCTACATTTGTGAAGTCTCTGACCACACCGAGGAATGAACCTACAATCTCCTATACTTGAGGCAAGAACATTATTACTAGATTACCAACATTTCTGCCAAATTGTGTCCTAACACTAATGAACCTCAATCACCAGATTTCCAAATATTTTTTTGTAAAGTTTTAAATTTTTTGGAATAGGACTAACCTGCTCATATAAAGCAAAACTAAACATTTGACCATGTCACCCATCTTGGTAGGTGAATGGTGCTAACTAACAAATTTCTTCAGAGTGAATTTTCTCAGTTTAAATTAAGTTCTACTGTAAACTGTATATATGTTTATTCATGTATCAATTGCAATAATGATTATTCTTACAAGGATTTGCAAAAGTAAACACAGAATTTTATTACTGAATTTACAGTAATAAATTCAACTATTTGTATAACATTAATGATTCATTAAAAATAAAATCTGAACTTAATTATGACCAGGGATTATCTTATTACATTTGTTCATGTAAAAATCAATAAAAATAAAATAAAACTTATATAATTCTGTAAATTTCAATTTTAACTTTTTGACAGCATAGATAAAACCACCATCCCAAGATAAAAATAAATAGATTTTAAAAACAACAGATATGTTTAATTAGGACCATTCTGTGATTCAAAAACACATTTCATGTGTAACAATCTGTAAAATAATTTTTTTTATTTATAACAATTTACTCAGATTAAGAGAACAACGGAGGAAATCATGCCATCAGGAGACCACCAAGGCAGTTTTAGGATATGTGATAAGTTTTCAAGAGGTAACCATGGTAACATCACCAGAGACTGAACATTTTCTCATCATTATTTGGAATTGTGAATGCTAGTTTTTTTTAAGCATTGGGGAATTGAGTGAAAGGATGGTGGTAATGAATTCTTAAGAATAGAGGTTAAAAAAATTGTATAATATTATAACGAATTTAAAAATTTCAGCATGGGACTACCACCATGCATAAACCATCTATAGAAAACATTGGACCTCTGCATACTAAATTTGTTTGTTTGTTTGTTTAGTTGGGGTTTTACATCATTTTCAGCACATTTTGCTATTTTGCAGCGGCCAGTTTTTATTGGTAGAGGAAGCCGGAGTACCCGGGGAGAACCACCAACCTTTGGTAGGAAAATTGGCCATCCTTTACTGAATTTGTACAAACAATAATAGCTGTATTATAATACTGAAACATCTGGGTTACATTTCATTGTATAATAGCACCTACTTTTTCTCTGTCAGGAATTTCTAAGAAGTAGATAGGGAATTCATAGGACATGCCAACATTGTTCACTGAAAACAAAAAACAAAAATAAATAAAAGATACATCTGTTCAAATTTTATAAATTTGTGTCTCGACTGCTTTCGCAGTTGTCTAGGTTTTCAGTGTAATAGTGGAATGTACACAATTTTTCTCCACGTATTTTTTATTGATCATGAACAAGCTTCTGTCCAAGTTTGGAAAAATCCAAAAATGGTTTAAGACAGTAATTAATGTTTTAAAAACTTTAACTGCAGACTGTATATAATGTTAACTGGGAAAAAAGTCCGTTTATAGGTAAAGTACGGCAAAATGGGAAATAATTTTTACAAAATTTTTCTCTGGATACAATCTTTGATCATGAACAAGCATGTAAATGTTGACGCCGCTGCCATTGATTGAATGTAGGATCGCTACGTCTCACTTCCACGATAATAGGCGCAGGCTTGACAAAAATAAATAAAAAATTAAAACAGACACATTTTCAGATTCACTATTGTAACTAACAATTCTTAGAACACTCCATTTTTCTAAAGTGACTTTTAAGAAACTTTTTATAAAGTAAATGGTAAAAGAATCCTGTATGTTATTGTTAGCGTGGAAACGTGAAAAGACACAACAATACAAAATCTAAATTATGACTATATATAGACTCAGCAGTAATGTTCTGTTGGATTTTATAGAAATACAATTTTTGCTATAATTTAGCAAAACCTCTTTTATTTAACTTTTGTACTTTCACCTATGACATTACAAGGCTTAATATGGAAGCAGGACAAAAAGACCTTTTTGAGAAATTCTGGAATTTCTCCTTTTATTTTGTAGGAATTTGATATTTGCTAATTAAAAATTATGACATGGGAAACTCATTTACATTTTCTAATTTGGATCATTAGAAATTTTGGATGAGAACTCCTACTGCTCTCAACAGTATTATTGGAATTCGTATCAAAGAACTTTTATTAAAATCTAATTTACTAAAGACAGCATGATGAATATTTATAAACTGGAAACTAATTTCCAATAAAACACCTTATATTGTGTAACAATTTACTTATCAAAAAACATTTACAACTAGATGTACAGTGTACAGGATTTATATGAAGTACCCGGTATGTTTACTTCCTAAATGGATCCAATAATACAGAAAAATAATTGTCATTTGTTGACGTGTTCTCAATTTTCATTTTATTGATTAATAATTGAATTTTTTATTTAATTTTGAAAATTAGACAAAGAACTATATAGATGTTGTTTTGAAATTTGAATTGAATAATTCAAAATTTGAATTGAACAATTCAAAGTCTTTGAAAAAACCAACTGAAAAAATTCTAGTTGTAACTTTCCAAAACTGTTTACAGATAAATGAATAAAAACATCAAAGAAAAGAAAAGCTATTTATATATCATATACTCTACTATAGTTTATTTGATATTATGTGTTTATTGTGGAAACTGTTCTTCTTTTGTATGGTAATTACAATTTTATTGAAACTTTATTTACTAGAGGTAACAGTACATGTATATCATGCAAATTCCAATTTAATAGATTAAGGCTGGGTCTATTATAACTTAGTTGTAATAGTCCCAGATTAAGGGGGACTGTAAATTCAGAAATTATTGCGATGTTTTTATTACTGCGAAAAATGCGACAGGGTTGTAATCGCAGTAATTCAAACTTGCATTTTGGAATTTTTTATATGAATGAAATGGGATTTTTTCAATATCGCAAAAATTAAAATCGCATTTTGGTCTAAAATGACAAAATCGCAATAATAAATGCACTCAATAATTTCTGAATTTACAGTAATTATCAAGTGAATAACAGGGTTATTCATTGCTTAAGTCAATTTCAGCAAAATTAACCAAATGAAATAACATGAATCTTTATCAGTCAATTCATTTATTGCTATTAAATAAAGTTCAAAAGACCAAATATATATATGATTAGTTGTTGTTAGAAAATGTAATTTTTTGGGACTGTCAGATTTAACCTCCAATACAGATTAAGCTGTGTCTGACAGAATTTTATTGCCAAAAGAATAATGTTCGCCCACCTACATTTCATGCATTTATCAAATAAAAAAATAATGGAATAAAACCACTGTCACATTACAGTTAATGAAAATGGTAAAAAAATTTAAAGTGCTAAAATTTTAAATCCCTTTTCAATATATTTACAGACACAAAAGTATTATGTAATACTAATTAACTGGTAATGATGTGCCCCAAGGAGAAAACTGGATGTTGACCTTTTTAACAAAATTAAGTGTGGGAGTAGACGGGATCCATTACTAATTATTTGTGACATGACATTTTCCTGACACAATTCCTAATGTATTAAATTTATCTACTTGAAAATAAAACATACAGAGTAGATATATCTCGTTGATTATTTTGAAAATACGGTTTGTATCTTCTCTAAATCCACAAGATACACATGGCTTAGGATTTTATATAGAATTAATCAACTCTAATTCAGTATAGGTATTAGAGAAACAATAATATATAAACCTGAATGAATATTTGTTATTGATTTATTTCCTTCCCATTCTCCACTGTCATGTGACTAGATGTTAACACAAACACTGTTTAATTTGTCAATCTCCAATTACAAGTGATTTCCAACTACATGTAATAAATTTATTCTCTACCAAGAAAACATTATAAAATGAATGTTTCAATTCTACAATCATTTTCCTCTAAAAAACAAAGACCAAAGATTTTTGGTTCACTGATCGATTGATTGTTAAATAACGTCCAGTGCCAAATATTTCATGCTTTTTCAGGACAAGAACCAGTTCAATTTATCAAATAATTCAAATAGGGGTGGGATGGGACACAAAGGGGAACAAATTTTGACTGCCGCTGTGAAAGGAGGATGGTTGGGTAGGGTCGGATAACTTAGCCTTTTCTTTTTTGAAAACTCCAGAAGTGGTCTTAAGCGTGCAGGGAGTGTGGTATTATCCAAACCCATAACCCACTATGGCCTGCGGTCAGGCTTTCCGTATTATGACCTGACAACCCCCCAACGAGAGGGTCTCCCCTATCCGCCACCTGGGAACATGCTAGGCAGCTCTATGGGTTGAGCTCACATGATCTGTCACAAATGCCTAGAAAGAATTTTGGATATAGTTTTTCATCTGTAGTTAGACTTTGTTGTCATTTATAATTTTTAAAACATGAATATTACATGTATTATAAATGCTGGTCTGCAAATACCCCATATTTACACACATATTTGAAGTTTGCACTGACCAAAATCAAAATAAATACAAGCTTATAACTAGAAATTGTGTCTGTAAGACACAGATGCCCCACCTAATATGTAGCTCATCATGTATTAATGTTCAGTACTACCCAAGGTAAAATGTAGGTCATATTGACCCAATTATTGTATGAATGCTCATTACTACCCAAGGCACATCCACTGATGAAGTTTCATCGATACACTATGCTTAGTTCCAAAGAAATGAACCTAATGCAAAACTTAACCAGTCACTGAAGCATGAAATGTAAATGTAGGTCGAAGCGACCCAAGTGTTGCTGAACTGCAATTGTACTATACAAGAGGACTGTAGTGGTGAAATATCATTGATATATTACTATAAGTTTCAGAGAAATGTTACCCAGCTATATGAGCAGCCAAAATGCAGTATACATGTACCTAAAGTGATGACTGACTGTATATATCTTTTACTGTGACATCAGATTACTCTGTGTGTCACATACTTTGGCAACTGATGTCTTGAGGAAAAACTCTGGAATCCATTACTATCCTGTACTCTGTACATTTAAAATAGAAGTTAGGTATGGCCTAAAAGTGAACATGGATCAGACTTTTGGAAACAGAACTTGCAAATACTCTGCAATGATATATTGCTTGTAGTGACGTCATATTTGTTGGAAAAGTGTGTGAAATTCACACAAAAATTTAAAAATCTGCTCTTGTAAAATAATGTAAATTCGGAAATTATTGCGATGTTTTTATTATTGTGAAAAATGCAACAGGGTTGTAACTGCAATAATTTAAACTCACATTTTGGAATTTTTTATATGCATGAAGCGGCATTTTTCTCTATATAGCAAAAATTAAAATAGTATTTTGGTCTAAAATGACAAAATCGCAATAATAAATGCACGCAATAATTTCTGAATTTACAGTATTTGGGACATTTCAGCAGTGGAAAAGACAATAATTCACTGCGAATTTCGGAAACAAAAGGTGATGTAATACTTCTTACTTTCATTTTAAAGAAACGTTTGAAAAATTCCCAAAAAACCAATTGCAGTTCTAAAAAACGACACATGGTAGATAACTAAATAATCAAAGATATTCAGTATGCCTCGAATTCTACAGAACAACATGGTAGCTTGCAATATAAATGGAGACAACCCTTGCACAATAAGGATAAAATCTCTGAATATTCTGACATTTAAAACTTGATATAAATTCTTATATAGAAAATTATTTACCCCAATACAAATTTGTCTTTAGATGAGCACAAAAAGACATTAAATCCATTTTATCTATTTCTTGGGAAAATTAATTAACAGCTAGTTGCAGTAAACTATGATTGTTGATAGAATTGTTGGAAAAAAGTCCAAAATTTGCATTTGCTTCAAGTTTGGTATACATTACTAAAATCTAAAGTTTGAATTGAAGCATTCCAGATAGTTCTTTATTTATTTATAAACACAGATTAAATCTAGATTCTCCTTCAGGTACGAGTGAGTTATCGAATTTCTCCACCCAAGATAGTTAAAATTTCGATTTTCAACACCCAAGCTTTTGCGAGCGTGTTAAAATGAAAAATTTAACTATTGAGGGTGGAGAAATTCCATAACTCACGAGTAAATTGAAGGAGAATTTGTTTCTCCTATGATTTTCGACAAAAACCTCAAGAAAATGTTGTTGCTATGTAGTTTGTTTACATAGATGTCATTTCAGGACTTCTCTAGTTTATCGTTCCAATAACTGTATAAAAAATTCCAAAGTAGAAATTTAATCACTGGGAAGTTGTTAAAAATATTATGTATTTTTATCCCACCAATTAAACAAGTCAAGAATAAGACAAAGGGATTTTTCTACTTTAAATTTCATATATATTGATGCATAACATGCTCATTACTATATTAATTTTTTGTCCACAAGCGCTTACAAACTACAATGAAAGTAAAAACTATTACACTACCTTTTGTTTCCGATAGTGGTAGTTAATTTTTGTCTTTTCAACTGCTGAAATGTCCCAAATATTGAATGGGAGTCGATCTTCCAATTTTCATGTGCATTTTCCTGAATTTTGTGTCATATATATGACGTCACAACAATATGTTTTTCAAAAGTGCAGATTACAATTTGTTCATGGAAGATTTAAATTTTACTCAAAATTTGCGAGAATTTATATTTTACCTGACTTGTTAAAGTGCTGTGTATTTTTTAAAGTGACAACAGAACAGGGTAGCCGAAATTCAAGTATCTTGCCTTAAAAATTTTCAGAGAAGTTCGATTATCTGGTCATGGTCAGTTTCAATTAAGTTCCACAAAAATGATAATCAAAAAAGCAAAGTATTTATCCGTTTTTTTTTATTCCAAAGTGCTTCCATATGACAGACCTTATTTTTCCTAGTGTTTTTTTATGGGGATAAATTGGCACTGATTTTTCAGGCATATTGTTTAGGTTTAGAGATTAAGAAAAGTAAATGAAAAACAGAAAAGGATTTGGAGTTGAAAATTTTGGGACCGGAACTAAACCAAAATTTGAGGAAGCCTAATCGAAAATTTGAATTGAACAGCATGAATCGTGATTCTAAATCACAACAAAAAATCACTTGCCAAAGAGTGAGAGACACAGGGTACACTCTGCTCATAACAACCAAAAATTACCTATAATTGTACTGCCAATAGTGAAAGGACCTAAATGAATATATGTACTCCAAATTTCCCTATCACAAAAAAAGTTGCCAGATCCTTTTTTGTTTCTTATTACCACAAAATATGTTAAAATTAATTATTATACTAAAATGTAAAGCAGTTATGACTTACCCAAAACACCTATGTCTAACCCTCTCAGCTGGTCCCTTATTGAATCATAAATTGGTAAACCATTACTAAAATCTGCTACTATAATCTTTGTTTTCACATTAAACTTTTGTTCTGAAAATAAAGACAAGATACCTGTATTATAGCATTATATCACTAGAAACTATGAGTAAAATTATAAAAAATAGAAAAATTAGTGAAGGAACATTATTATAATTACATTTAATTGCAATTGAAATTAAATGAATTTATTTATTTAAAGACGAAATTGTTTTTGTATAAATGTAAGCGGCTGTTAAAATGGAATAGAACTATTAAATGGAATCGACCCGTCTTGTACCTAAGCGGCTTACGTATAAAAAGGTGCGCTCGAGTAATTCGTGCATTCTTTGTAAAGTTCACGGAGAGCGGGAAACGAAACACGTTTACAAGGTAAGACTGGTATTATTACACGTGGTTAATAATATATATAAAAATCAACTGTTTTAGAAATGCAATGCTAAGTTACATTAGTTAAGATGAGATTAAACAATTCTACTTGCTGTTTACTATATTCATTCAGAATTATTGTACAATTGTTTTGTAAAGTAAAATCGGAAAGTTAGAATTTTCTTTAATTTTGAACGAGCGAAACTTGTGATGAATTTCCTGTTTATGGTAATACATGTAACACATCTAAGCACATTTGCACCACCGATATCAAAATTTGATGTCTTATAAATACGTAATTGCATTTTAGTTTATTGTCTCAGGTTTCGGTACAAGAAGTGACGGTAAAGTACATTTATATTGTTAATTGTAGCATATACTTATCGTGTTAATTTTGTCACCCGCAGATTCACTCCAATTTTTCCGTTAATAATAATTAGCAAAGTTTAATTTTAAAAGATGAATGTATCATAGTTTAATTTTAAAAAGATGAATGTAGCAAATAACCCATGGTTATCTAATTTATCACTTATGAAATAAATGTGTCAGTCATTTAAATGTATAATAATCAGGAAACCGGTTTAAAGGTATTTTCGTGTATTTAAGTATCACGGCATTTACTTTCAACTGGATAAATAAAGTACAATGTAACTACTATTTAATCAATGATAAATTATAGCATTTTGGATAAATATCTTAAATTGGTTATAAGTCACCCTCATGCTCTAAAGTAATCGTTTAAGGAAAATGCCGAGAGCAAGAGGTAGGAGGCCGAATAGGCTCGCCAACAACCCCCAGCCAAGATGGAATCTACGGCAGCGGGGACCACAAGTAGATCAACCAAATGACAGACCGGTCCGCCCTGGAAGAGGAGCACGACGTCCGGTACAGCGCGGGGGTCACATTCCTCATCCTGCCCCTGTGGCCCCAGAGCCAGTACACCATGCAGTTCAGCCGGAGGCTATGCATGTTCAGCCCGAGGTTCAACCGCCAGTGGAATTAAACCCTGTTCCGGTTCAAAATCAACAGCCCCTTGCTGCACAGGACCAACCTGTTGCAATTCAGGCTCCGGTACCAGCAAGAGGTGAGATAAATAATTTAAGCAATAGTATAGAATATATTGAACCTCAAATTGAGGAACCTTTATTTGTTCAAGGTTATACAAATGAATACGATATCTTTATTTCTCAATCACTTAAGGACAAGATATGGAATTTTGAATACCTTGATTTGTCAATTTTATTGAAACAAAACTTTGTTAGTAATATAAATGAAAACCACAACACATTGAAAATTGTGGATGGAAGAATTGTTGTTGAACAAAAATCAAAAAAAGTTAAAACCATTGATAATATAAAAGTTTGGACAGATGCATTTATTGTGTACATGCAAGTCGTTTTAGAAAATCACCCTAAAAAGGCAAGTGAAATGCTAAAATATATGGCAATTATTAGGTCTTTAGCAGAGGAATCAATGACTGAAAGATGGGTCCAATATGATCAACAATTCCGACTCAGACTTGCTCGTGATCCTTCGAAATGCTGGGCAAATATAGACGCCGAGCTTTGGTTGAGATATATAGCAAAGGCCCCATCATCACAGCCTTCAATTATGAGATCCTCCAGATATCCATGCTATGACTTCAATTATAAGGGCAAATGTATGAAAGAAAAGTGCGTTTATCGGCATACATGTATGAAATGTGGTCAATCTCATGCTTCAATATTCTGTGCCCAATTTGATGGTTCGGGTTCAACCAACCAGTTCAAGCAAAATACCCGCCAAGTCAATCAATATCAGGGGAATCAGGGTGTAAATTACAGCATTCAAACCCCCATCCCCCCTTTTCCAACAAATAA